>CM071610.1:9093000-9693000 GCA_036365135.1 Miichthys miiuy | reverse complement strand
CTCCTCTCTGCTCGCTGCTGAAGCTGTGACACAGAGGGCCTTGTCAGAGGAAAGGGCCACACTGTTCTCTCTAACATACTGCACCCACAGAACATGTAAACAGCAGTTTGGTTCAGTGTATTAACACAGTAGTCCCTATACAAATCTGTCATTTAGGTCTTAAATTAGTATGCCCCTGTGTACTTCAGCACACTTTTTTTGGCAGACTGATGCCATTTATCCTGCGATTATTTTGTACTTACTCTTGAGACTGCATGCTGACACACACAATTTGTCATATTTTGGCTCACAATTACTGCAGCAGTTCTGTAGCTTCAATTGTTTTCTGATATTGCAATTTCATATTCTTTGTTCCCTTTGTATTTATTTGTATACACCCATTACTTATGATTACACCTATTTACTCTTACAAGCTTTTTCTTGTACTGCGTTTTGTCGCTACACAGTCAGATGTACAGTTTCTAATCTTATACTCAGGGTTGCAGTCCATAAAACAAGTCATATTTTAGCATAGTGTGAATGACCTCTGTTACCCTGTGAATGACGCTCGTGGCCTTAATGGCCGGTGCTGCTATGGAGGTACATCTTTATCACCTTTGCAGGCTTAATAGCAACTTATAAATGGGGCTAGTGTTTCCACACTCAGGTTTCAGTGTGGTCAAGGTCACAATCTAGTTCCTGTTACACATGCAAAAACGTACGCACATACACAACAGTGACGCAGTGTACAGTACACACACACACACACATTTCAAATGTTGCGTATTTTTTGTTTGTCTAGAACTACAATATATTCCAGTTTAATTTTTAATTCTCCTTTGTCTGATTTAAAGTATCTCATAATTACCCCATTCATGCCCTTGTACATCACATGACACCAGACAGGCCTTTTGCTGCGTTTTCAATTTTGCTCTACATTGCTGGCAAGATAAGTGCCCCCTACTCACCCTGAAATAATTCTTCATGTTGTTCCTGCAGAGCCATAACCAGGACTCTGCCCTGACAATGACAGATACTGTTGTGTTGCCTTTATCTGGGCCCAATTGTCCGCTTATGCATGAGTGTGTGTGTGCAACACTAACTGGCACCAGTGGATAGATTACCTAATACAGTCCAAGCACGTTATTAGACCCCAGGGCGCTGGCTAAGTCACTCTGAGTTCTGTTTCTGGCCTTTTAATTATTCATCAAGGTATTGCCTGGGATGTAACCTCAATTACTGTGGGCTGCGGGGCTAGGTCACGTGTTGTTAACACTGCGCTGTGATCAGAGCCACCACAGGGAAGGCTGCCAACGGGAAGAAGTGCTCTGTGGCTTGGCACTCCACCCACCACCACTGATTGGCTCACATTTATCAGGATGCTGGCTGCACTGAGGGCAGGGAGGGGAGGGGCATTCCTCAGATTCCCTGTAGCCACAATGGGGACAGGAGGATGGTGTAAATACTGTAAATCAAAGCTTGATTGGTGTGATCAGCGTAGTGTGAGCAGCCGTATGAGGCTGAAGGAGGGAGGAGGAGGAGGAGGAGAGGGGAGAAACAGCTGAAGGTTTTAATGAGCCAAGAGGAGGGTGAGATGTGAGCTCTCTCTCTCTTGGGCCCACCTGTAGTGCGCAGACAGGCTGTGCACCTGCAGTCCTGGAGCCCTCATCATACAGAGCAGAGGGGGGAGAGAGAGAAACTGGCAACCCAGCAACACTTGACAGAAGGACACCGGGATGAGAGGCTGGTCTGATTTGAGTGGCTGGAAGGTGCCAAAACTAAGGACATTGCCTATCACATGCTCTCGGTTTTAAGAGTTGTCATGTTGAAATTATTTTTCACTCTTCATGTTCAAAAGAGAAGCAGGACTTAAACTCAATGTTTCTGCCTCTCAACGTACACCTTTAATACTGCATCTGCATACATCAAGTCGAACAACCAGAGCTGAATTTTCATACTTCTACCAGACTTGGTGAGGGTGATCAGACATCCCATTTCTCAGCTGATTGGTGACGATAATGTGTAGCCATCCTCTTTGCCTACGTCGCTCTGACAACCATGCCATGCATATCCAGGTTGTGATAATGAGAGCTGCTGTCATGGCGATCTATGACTAACAGCAGTTTCACGCTGTGTTAAATCAGGACTGCTGCCTTGTTAGAGTCTGCTCCCTCAGGCCACACCTACCTTTACCATCTGATAATGAGGCCTCCAAATCTCATGAATTAGGACGTAAAAAGATGGTTATCATGAGGTGACAAATGTACAGATATTTTTACCGACTGTGTTATCTCCACACACCCTCACAATAGCACAAATAATCCGCCGTCCCTTGATATATCACTGCAGTGATCCAGTATGACAACTGCCAATTCTGCTGCTGTGAACCCCAATGCACTGCTTAAATATACAGTACATTACTGTGAGGATTAGGCTGATTGATTCACTGAATATCTGAACATTTTTTTTATAACTGATTAATCATTTAAGTCATTTTTGATAGTAATAAATATATTTTTAAAGCACACACACTATTCCACTGACCTACAGGTGGTGGTAATGAGCCAAGAGGCACAGCAATGCGCCAGCAAAGGCAGGAAGGAAGAAGACTGCAGGTTCAAAAATGGATGTAAAAAATGCAGCTTTAAACCTTTTAACAGAAATACATCTTTGCAAATGTTGTATGAGGACGGGATTGTAATTAATGTGTTTTCTTTTCAGATTATTTTTTTGGCCTTTTCAAGCTTTATTTGATAGAGACAGCTGAAGAATGACAGAGAGAGATGGGGAATGACACGTTGGAAAGAGCCACAGGTTGGATTCGAACCCACAGCAGGGACTGAGCCTTCGCACATGGAGCAGCTGCCCTACCAACTGAGCTAAACGCCACCCCATTAATGTGTTTTCTTAGACGTTAGGGATACACACAATTTTAGTTTTAATGAGCAACACTGAATATAAGCAATATATAAGAAAAGAATAAACTGCACAGTGCAACCTTTAAATATCTTTGGGATTAGGACTGTTGATTAAACAAAGCAAGCAATTGTCAACTGGAGTCTTTCATAATTATTATCCGCATGTTTTACAATAAATCTACAGATTACTCTCTCCTTTAAGTCGTTAACAGTGATGCTTATCACAATTTCCTAAAGCCCATGTCGTCAAATTGCTTGTTTTCCCCTATCAACACTCCAAAAAAAGACATCAGTTCAAAATCAAAAACAAAGAAACTGAGTAAATCCTCACAGCTGAGAAACTTTGGACTGTTACTTCATACTTAAACGATTATTCAATGATCAAAAGAGTTGCTGATTATTGGTTTGTTTAATCAACTGATTGATTGAATAATCGTTCCAATTGTTGATGAAATTATCAATACTGAAAAATAATCAATAGCTGCAGCATGAAACATTACATCAACATGTCTGGAGACAAACAGTGTTTGAGCTGCAGCTCCTCTGATGTGGGCGACTGTATTGCGTTACACCCAGAGGAGATGAGCAGATGTCTCGGAGAAGTGCTACCAGAGCTCCAGAAAGCCCATCCTCGTGGGGGTCAGCAGACAGGAAGCAGCTCCAGATGGGACATCCTGTGTCATAAATATTGTGTGAATTGTGCTGCCTATAATGGCACATGCCTACTGCTATGCTTCTCGACTAACCTTGACCATGAATTTACAAGTATGGACATAAATTGTGGCAAATGATTTAGAGGCAGCAAGAGTATTCAGTGAAACATGTGGACAATGTTAAGAGTTGTTCCCTGTGAATGACATATTATTTTTAATCCCCTCCACCCCACATAACTGTATAGACTTATGTTTTTCTCATTATGTTAGAGTGATTGTAATAACTAGAGTCTATTCTAGCTTTTCTCCCTTATTAGTTTTTATCTTGCAGTTTAATTATGTCTTCATTCTAAAGGTCTTGTTTAGATAATGTAGTAGCTGCTAATTAACCAGCTTGCCCTCCCACTTGTAGCTAAGGTCACGATATTGCTTTGTTCATGTTGATCCACCAGCTAAGCCATAGCGCTCTGCTTTCCATTACGCTTAAAACCGGAGAACGCTTAAGTAAACCTACAAAATGAATTCTGGGGCAAGAAATGCAAACGCTGTGCGAGCCGTGTGAGCTGAGTGGATTATCTATAGCTGCAGTCCTGCTGCTTCTCTGGGATGGTGCCTTTTATTATGGAGTGTTTTATTGCTGCAAGGAGTAAAGCTGACAAGGAAGATGCAGCTATAAAATGAAGCCTCCCATTCTTGGTCATCTGCCATCTACTATGAAATCTCTGCAGTCTGTATGCACACGTGTTCATCTGTACTGCAATGTGCATGCAGGGGATTGATGTGCATTGTGAGCTTGCTTGTTTGTTCAGTTCTTATAAGATGAGGGGTTTCTAGAATAAATAAGGAGTCAGTGATTACTCATGTGTCACTGTAATCTACGAGGCTCTGATACCTAATCTGTCCTGTGCTCCAACTACGAGTGCGTAAGAGGGTTTATGTGTAGAACAGCATCAGGAGGAAGTTTGAAAATGATTCATTTTAATGTGCTGCCACATCTGTTTTTTGGGGGCTGACAGAGTTTTGGCAGAAATAAAGTGTCCGAAATATTTTTTCCAGATCCCACAATGAGCTAATGGTCCCATCCATAAAACAACATCGGAGCAGTGCTGTATATCTGTGTTTGCTTTACACCTCATATCTCAGTTAGTCCAAAACATCAGGAGCAGTAGATGCAGCTTCTCTGGGTCCCACCTACTGACATTTTTCCAAGCTGTGTGTGTGTGAGATAGCGTGTGGGATAGCATGTGGATGACCATGTTCACATGCTTTACAGTGGAGAGCAGCAGGGATCAGTGGAAGCACAGCGCTGACAGGTTGACCCCTACCAAAGCCCTCTGTCATTACGGGGATCAAACTGTTCCAAGGCCACAGACTTCACCTCCCACTAAAGAAAAATGCTGTGCCTGCCCTCTTCTCTTATACAAGTAAGGTTACATGATCAGGCCCTTTCGGTGTAATTTTGGCTGCTTGACATGGTCCCTGTCGTTAGGAAATTGAGTGTGCTTAAGTGTACACGATGCATGCTTTAGTAGATCTCAGCATGACTACTGTTCATGTAGAAAACACCCTGCGAGCCTTGAAAAATTGCCCAGCATCTATAATTTTACCCTCATGAAAATTATGCAGATGCTTATTTTTGATGAAATTACTGTATTACTCTGCAACATTTTGCATATAGATATTAAATCCCTTCTACTTTTATTCTACTAAGACTTTTTATTTTCTTGGTTGCATGGCCTTTGGCCAAAAGAGGGGTACAATGTAAGTGCTCTAAATGTCTTCCAAAACAGCAACAACTTGATATGAGTTTTTAATAAGTTACATTTATATACTAGAGTTTGTTTTGCCAAATATGTTTGGAAGGAAACATAATTGCTGGTTTGTTCACGTGCACCACTGACGATTTTTCCAGTAAAGGAAATGCACCCTTTTTTATACCGCACAGAAGTTGCAGGGAGGAGTTCAGTTGATACAGGAGACTGAGGTTTACATCTGTCCTCAGTCCCAAGTGTGCTTTAGGCCACGAAAACACTTTGCCTATGGATAGTGAAAGATTGTGGTTTTGGTCAAATATTGTAAAATTAGACATGCCAAGTCGTGCATGTCAGCGTAGACTTTTTTTTTTGTGCATTTAACCACAGACCACAACAGCTTTGAGTTCCTAAACATAACCATAAAAAAATGGTCAGCCATGCTAGTGACTCTGACACAGCCTGCTAACGTGCTTACACTGACAGTTTTGCAGGTATTTCATCAAAAAACACAAATATTACCTGAAAGCTGAAGTTAGATGAAAATATAAGGGATCACCAAATGATTACACGAATGTGTATCACAGTTGTTAAGACATTTCACCAAAAACCACAAACTTCCTTATATAAATAGTCAATTAGATGTTTTCACAAGTCAGGGGATTACTAAAATCAGTATAATTCATCCCCTGGGGAATCTGAATGTCTGTAGAAAAATTAATTTCAACCTATCAAATAGTTGTTAAGATATTTCTCTCTGATCCACAGTGACATTACCCCACGGCTAGCACGGCTAAAACCTTTAATTATGCTGTAGTGAGTTGTTAGGAGCAGATACTGTAGGAAGCAAATTAAATTGGTCATCAGTAAATGTTATGCAGACACATGCATCATGTCTTCATTATGTAGTTAAAACCATATTCGCTTTTAATTAGTTGTGTATACCCAGGAATCTCGAAGACATGGTTGCTCTTTTGTGTTTATAAATGTAGCTCAGAAAATCTGAAACTTCACAGGATGACATTAAGCTGCCAGTGACATTCTCCGATAAAGGTAAGAAGTCAAAGTGACACCAGTGTGGTCCTTTTAATAACGGCCTGCAGAAACATATGAACCCGTCAGATGTTAAACAGTTTTTTTTCCAGCAGCATATCCGTTGCAAAGTCATATGTGTACGTACGTGTTTGTGTGTTTATGTTTTCTAACGGTAGAGGGGAAAAGGAAGGTGTCTGTTGCGAGAAAGCGTGTTTTCTCTCCTCTCTGCTTCTCTGATTACTGCTGTTTTGGCAGCTGACGCCCAGTAATGGAGACCTGGCTGTCAGGGAAATTTGTAGCTGTCTGCCGTAGAGCAGCTCTTCATTCCAATCAGCAGCTGTCAACCCAGCCTAGGCCGTTATTAATGACGGCCACTAACTGCCTCACAAATTCTCGGCACTATTTGAGAGCCAGCGTGAAATAAGGTTACACTCTCCCAGTGTGCTGCTGTGGGTTAATGGAGAGGTCTCAGATATCAAACAACTCTAGAAACTACTTCAGAGCCTTCTCTCGTTTTCAGGAGCTCACACATCAAATAACGCTAAAGTTTTTTTTGTGATTAATGAATGCGAGCAATAATAAAAGAGCAAATAAAAGTTTTGTCCTTGAGGATACTTCAGCTGTTGGAACAATTTGCTCTTTAAGTCACTGTTATCATGCAGATGCCGTCATGTCGGTGTGTGCATTGCTGAAGTAGTCACCCTGCTTGATTGACCGAGATAACCGCATCATAAAAACTTCTTTATATCCTTGTATGGTTGAGGTTGCACTAATAGAATTGTGTGTGAGGCCATAAATGCGACCGTGACAGAAAAAGCATGTGTTTGTCAGCTGTTAAACATGGGGCACGGGCATTCAGAACGGCACACTGGGGAACAGCTGCCATATAAATCACTCACCTTTGAAATGCTGCGATGAGCTCGCCGCCCTCACAGTCACTCTACGGGTGAACAGAGGAGCGATTCAGGGCGGGGAGCGCCTGACACCGGGGACGTGACACCACCTCCCATCTGCCCAGCAGGCGAGGCAGCAAAGAACACCAGCGGACACCTCTCGCCAGGTTCCTCGCTTGCTTAAGCTTGCTTGTAACCCTGCTTCCTTTTACACTCGAGGCAAAACAGTTTCGGTGTGGTATGGCACCGCCCAGAAACACAAAGAATTTTACCACAAGCTACTTCTCTACGTGGTAGCACTGACTCATGGTTTCTGTCTTATCTTTCACCTGCCAGATTACTTATCCACCCTTTTAGGTTGATGAGTTACACCACAAAGAAGATTGATGCTCTTGGCTATTATGGGCCTTGTAAAAGAGGTAAGATTCCTTCCCTGTGACAGGTAGCAATTAAGTCTTAAAGAGGTGTAACAAGGTCCTGGATTATCCTTGTCAGAGGTCATATCAAAGAACAGCATGTCTGCTATTTGTGAGATTCTAGAGAGGGATAAAGTAGATGGAGTAGAGATAGTTTTTTGTCTGAACTTTAGTTCACAGATAATGCTTATCTCAGGAATCTTGAGCCTCAAAGGTGCGGCTGTTTCCTACCCTCATTCAAAGGACAATCTTTCCATCCCATCCCAGTCTGCAAAGGAATGCTCACACCTGTAGGACTTCACCCAAATGTGAAGCCTGTTGTGAGAATTCAGCAGGCCAAACCTTCTGCTAGCACATGCTGATCACTCCTCAGATAACAAGCTGTTGTTTTGGCAACAGCCAGACTATCTCAGAAATGATAGAGCAAAAGAAGGAATGATGATGATAATAATAATAGTCACAGTCAGTTATATGAGGTGCTGGCGCCCTGGAGTCCTGCGGCTGTTTGTGGTTCATTAAGACCTGTTCTCCCTCTGCGTTAGCGTTGAGCCGAATTCCACAGTGTGTTAAGTTGTTTGTTAGTGGTTGTGTCGGTGCCGTCGAGGGTGGAGAAAGCGATATGTGTGTGAGTCAACATCTCCACTGATCTAGGATTGAGGAAAGAGCCGTATGACACACAGCAAACCGCTCAACCACCTGTCAATCCGCACACTGTTACCACCCCACCCTGTAGGCACATCACTGGGAAACCGCTGACAATTACAGGATGCTGTAGATACTATTTCTCTAGGAGGAGGAGGAGGAGGAGCGAACACTTCTTCAAGTATTCTGTGGTATTTGACTCGCAGTGTCAGGTTTATAATTTAAGTGCTGTTGCGTCAAGCTAATGCTCCTCGGTGGAGTCATCTTCCTTGGCTGTGACAAAAAGTGGCTGGCAGAACAACACAAATCCAGATTTGATAGATTTTCCTCGAGGAAATATAGCAACAACTACGGCTCATTAACAGCCCTCAGGTTTGTTCAGGACAATCAAATAGTTTCACATAATCAGCTCAGCCTGGTTGTCATTCGCTGTCAATCAGTTTGACTATATAACAAATATAAGTGTGTGAACTTTTCTCTACTTGTTCTTCCAACTTGTTTGTGGTGTAATCACAGTCAGACCTGTAACATGATCACACGTCGGAGGACATCAAAGAAGAGAGTGATGTGACAGAAGGTCACAGAGCCTGAGGCAGTGCTGGAAGGGTGAAGTGATGCTTCACACCTGTACGTAGAAACACCACCTCCATGAATGTCGTGAACTTTTTTGTCATAGATTGATGGTAAAATCACAGCCTTTTTTTTTGCAGCACAAATTCCTTTTTCTTAAATTATTTGTATGTACAAAAGTGCAACACGGTGTCGTTTAGCTCAGTTGGTAGAGCATCCGCCCCATGTACAAAGGCTCAGTCCTTGCCACAGCGGCCCAGAGTTCGAATCCGACCTGCGGCCCTTTGCTGCATGTAATTCCCGTTACTTTTCAGCTGTCTCTGTCAAATAAAGCTCAAAAAGGCCAAAAAAAAAAAGAAAAGTGCAATGCGAGGAATCAACATGAAGACACATATGACAAGACAAAAACACAGAACAAACCAATAAAGTAGCGTGTCGGCATTCTAACATCAACTGAGTCTGCAGGTATTTAATCTGAAATTTGACCTGATGATGGTGCCAGATTAAGTTCATTCAAGTCCATCACCACTTCAACCTGTTGTTGTTGTATTTGTTTAGATCACACATGTTCTCTGAATCACTCAGTTTCCGGTAACTGGCACAGTGGGTGTGGTTGTGTGGTTTCACCTTATTTTACTTGCTCACTGGTTGGCGAAATGTAGCCAAAGAGGGTTGTTGATCATCTCATGTCATTCCGTGCCGAGTTTGTTGTTATTCTTTTGATTGTTAAACGCTGTTAAAAGTGTCTGACATGACTGTGGAAAGTTTGGTTTGAACAGTAAAGCGGCCTTTTTAATTGACAGTGGTGGCTGCACCTTCTAATAATTATTGAGATATTTTACTCAAAAACAAAAGATTCTCCTGTGGGAGGGTGAGGCGAGGTGTATTGGTTTGGTTGGTTGCAATCTGCAGCCTCACTGCTACATGCCATTAAACCCTTAATTAACTTAACTTTTCTTTGTCTTGTGTGTGACAGTTAAAGTCTTTGGGATTTAGACTGCTGTTCAGACAAAACGAGCAATTTGAAAACTGTGGAAATTGTGATTGGTAGAGATTGTAGATTTTTCACTGTATTCTGACATTTTATAGAACAATTAACCGATTAAATAAAAAAAAAAATACCGTCAGATTAATCAGTAATGAAAATAATTGTTTGCTACAGCCCTACTAATAATAATTAGTCTCTACTTGTGGCACTGAATTATGTCAGGATTGGGTAAAATTATTATTTTTTCTAATTATGGCTGAAATTAGCTTCTGTATTGTTCCATAAAATATATAATAAATGTCTTACATGCTTAATATAGAAAGAAGATTTATTTCTTTGTTAATTGACTCACTGAATCCTCTCCAGAGCAATAAGCAACACTAGGATCTGCTAAATCCATCAGCCTTTGTGAGTGTAATACCAGACTGTAAGGGGAAATGGTAAACCTCACTTTTGTACGTGTCAAACAAAACATGATGAACGGCCATGAAGTCGCACAGCATTAAAAGTTCACTTTTCCCACGTCGCGCTGCCACAGAGCACGACACGTCTGCAGAACCACAAGACCATAACTCATGCACGCTCTATAAACTAATCACTTCCTGGGTTTCCTCACTCCGAGGCGAGACTGTTTCATCTCTGTGCAGATGAAAAATCTGGGGTTGTGAAATCTACACTCACCCATGTATCAGCTTATTCTTGAATACTTGATGGACAAAAAAAAAGAGGGCGAAAAAAGTATTTCATGAGGGAGCTGTTACATTCACAGAGTCACTGTTCTTCTGTGCACTTTTATGTATCTAGTTTCAGATCCATGAAATGAGATGCCTCTGTCTGGGTAAGATTTAGACAGGGGTGTCTATAGGTGTCAAAATTGAACATCTGTGTGGTTTGGGAGTTGTTTTAGCTCAGGTCCCTCGAGGAAAAGTAGAAGTTAACGGGAACTTTCTCAAGAAGACTGGTCTGAGTAACAACTATTTCAATCCTCAGTGGATTTCACACTTCCATACACTCACATTTAAATCCATTTTCTTTGGATCACTTTGGATGAGCACCCAGACCTCATAAGGTTGTTTCCACTGAGGACATTATGTTTTTTGAAATGAATGTCCTGACCAGTTCCTAGAAACACCGCAGTGTCACAGAGGTTTTGAAAAGTGTCTTTCAGTCAACAGAGCAAAATGTAGGTCACTAATTGACTCAATGACACACTGGATTGTTAACACACTCCACATGATGCTCATACAAACACCATCAGAAGACCTGCACGAAATGTAAGCCATGTTGATGTGTCATGTAAATAGTTTAATGACCCACCTCAAGGACCATGTAGCAGCTCTTCTGGAGCTTTAAAGCGTATAATGCAGAAGCTTCATGGATGAAAAATCAGATAAAACCTGGAGTATAAACAACATCTACAGCTTCACGTTAACTTAGCAAACACTTTGCTGATGATGAAGATCATGTGAGGGCCAGAACAGCTACTATATCTTCATGTGAGATTGTCTTCGCTGAGTTAAAATGTGCTTCTCAGAGACACGTTAGAAAAGGCAAAAAAATAAAAATTACACACAAAACATAAAAGTACAAAGACAAGATCAAGGTGTTGAATTTTAGTCATAGCTAAGAACAATAACAGAGCAAAAACAGAGCTGAAACTGAGCAGTAAAGCAAAATCCCACAGTTTAAATCAGGGATTTAAAAACGCTTTGTTCTGTTACCTTCAATTTTAAAGCTAGATCTGGATCTGTGCCTGTTTAAGATCATTTGAGGTTAAAATAAAATATTTTTTAAGGGTAACACTCATTGTGCCATAAAACTTAAGGGTTTTTTTAATTAATGTATTAACTACAAACATTAAAAATGTGAACCATAAAAGCCCATTAGTCAGTGTATTATTTTAGTTATCACTCCCAATGTCGACTTGTACTCAACTTTCACTTTAAATCCTCTGTGGCCTATGTAGACTAAATTGGCTAATGGATATCTGCCAGATCTTAAAATCAGTTGTAAAATTAACAGGAATCTAGAATGAAGATAATATAGCAGCTAATATGTCTCCTAATCCTCATTAAAATTGTGGTAGTGATAAACCTTATTATAGCCAAGTCGTTTCATGGATTAGGTCACATTATTACAGCCCACATTTTCCTTTAAATGTGCTTCTGTGTTGAGAGTCACAGACGCTCATGATGGAGAGAGCACTGTGTACTGCTCGTAGGGTTTTCGTGACAGTGTCCATGATGGACTGTCATGCTGGCTTTGTAAAGAGGCGCCCACAAATATAGCAGCCTGTTTCCCTGACAGAGTGTTTTGGGGTGTAAAACGTGGGTAAGAAAATGGATCATGTGTAACACACAAGGCTGACAGAGTGACACTGTGGAGCCGAGGGAGGAATATCCACCCATTTTATACACTGCGAGAGAACACTCAAACAAGGAAAGGAAACCATGGAAATTAACAATTTTGTGGCTAAGCTATTAGTGGCTTTTTGGCTGGCAATGCTAAAGATGGATAGCTTATCTGACTTTAATAGCTGGCACAGCAGCATTAGTGCTGAGCTGGAGCGAGGAGAGGAACAATACGGCACATTAGAGGAGCAGCCAGCACATGCCAGAAACTGCTCCAGACTTCTAATTAGCATTCATTAACAGTAGGGGAAAGAGCGATTATGGTCTTTAAGTAGTGCATTAGCTAATGTTGCTTTTTCTCATGTCAGCAGATTTAAATAGGAGGAGTGTGCTGCCACATCAGAGCCCCTGCTTTGTGCTGACTGGGAGGTTTTGGTTGATGTTTGTGATGACCTTAAAATACACTGCTGCTGTTTGTTTACAGTAGTTATTACTGCTAACAAGGCTGCAGGCTCAGACAAACATGCTACCATCACAGCTGCTGCAGAGGCTTAGTTCAATGTGTGACAACCATGACGCTGTTTTCATGTTTTTATGTTGCTACTTTACAGACTTGTTTGATAGATATAGAAGAAATGTAGCTTTCTGTGAGATCAATTAGCCTGATTGTGGACCTCTAAATCACTGCTCACATCTCAGATTCAAATAGTGATTCATGGAGGGAAATTAAATGCAGTTATCAAGCTTTGCTCTACAGTGTACACTAGGTTTCACAGCTTCCTTTTATTTTTGCCATATATATCACTTATACTAGCACTTTCACTTACCTGGCATCTGAAAACTTCCATTAGATCCAGTTCATCACATTTAAAGACCTCTACTGCCAGACTGTGGCAGAAATGTAATATAATATACAAATCCCTGTTTTCATTAGTGTATAATGACCTGAAAATTGTTATTTTTTGTTCTTAGACAAGCCTTTTATATCTACAGACACTGTCCGCCATGTTGCTACAGTAGCCCAGAATGAACACAAACCAATCACTGGCTCTAGACAGGGACTTTCGGCTTTTACTGACATTTCACAATCATCGCTATTTCTCCTACACACTTACAGGGTGATGTGAGGCAGTTGCAATCACCACCTACACTGCTAGATGCAACTAAATCCTAAACACTGGTCCTTTATTTCACTTTTTTTCCACCACACATAGGGTTTAGCTTCAAACTCAAGTGTAAACCTACGTCACCAATTGGTTTGTGGACAACCTTGCCTGGAAGCCTGGAATTTGGCACGATAGACGCTGTCATCTTGGTTTTGTAGAGCCAGAAATTACTGTATTTGGAGACACGAGAGCACTAGTGATGCAAGTAGGGTCATTTTCTCTTTATCTTACATATAATCTGACTTTGAATAACTGTGTTGGCCATTAGACAGAGAGAGAGAGTGAAGGTTTAAGACACTTCTGCTTTGGCTTCACTTTACAGACTGTCCACTAACTAGTCTTATCTACTATTATCTACTATTGTCAGTCTTTGAACACAAAATTAACATATTAATAATATATTATCAAGTCCAATATTCAGTCTCCTTTTTAGTTGTTTTGATCTTCGATCTCCTTAGACAAACATCTGGCTTTTTAGCGGCTAAATTCTCCATTACGTTCACCAGGTAGTTGCTAACTTCCATTTGGGATTTGGCAGGAGGTGTACAGTGAGGGTTTTTTTAAGGGTTTTCTTGTTGAAATTAGCTGCCTGCTGTGGCTGGAAAAAACACTAATAAGACCAGCAAAACTGAACAAAAACAGTAAAGCTGAGGCTTCATTTTTAAAGCAGCTTTAGCTGTAGAGCTGACATGAACTACAGAGCTGGGTGGATAATGCTGGGGTCATCACTACAGGTGACATCACACTACACCTTGTTATTAAAAAAATATTGATCTGAGTTGCTTAAAGTCTCTGCAGTGTCAAATATTCATGGTTCAATGAGCAATAATTGAAGTCAAATCAAATCAAATCAAATCAAATTTTATTTGTATAGCCCAAAGTCACAAAATACATTTGCCTCGGAGGGCTTTACAATCTGTACAGGGAGTGACACCCTCTGTCCTTAGACCCTCGGTTCGAGTGAGGAAATAAAGTAAAGGTGGAAAAACATCCTTATTAGTCAAGTTGGGTTTGATTTCATTAGATGTGATCGACAGTAGCGTCTCCACGGCAACATGATTCAGAGTTATTTTCTGATTGGTGCATGTAAATATGTCACCTATGCCAACTTCATACCATGGAAAGAAGCTGATAGAGAAAATTGGTCATCCGAGCCTGAGAACATTCTTACGATGAATGACAGGAATAATCAACACAGCAGCGCGCAGATCAATAACAGAATATTGTTTATCCACTTCTTTATTCTTGTCATCATACTGAGATTGGCAGATGCAGAAGCTCAATATTTCTTACGTTTGTTTTCCAGCGAATCTCCTGTAGATCAAACAGTGCTGAACAAACAGGAGGCGCTGTAAGCTGATGGCTTTATAATTTCCTTTTACTTTATAATTGCAAATGAGCCAAAACTCAAACATTATTCAGCTGTCCTCTGTAATTAAAGCTTTATTCAGCCACAAATATGTTTTATGCCACTGCATGTTCTATGTGGAAAAATCACAATTAATGACCTTAATGGCTGACTTCACTTTGAGTTTATTTGTCCACATCACATTTATTGAATGGCCGGTTTAATGTAGTGGTTATGCAATCTGGGAGTGACACTATCATAATCAGGCTGTTGATATTGGCAGCTGTTTGACCTTGAATAAACTGGAAAAGAAAAAACAACTTCTCCTTCAAGAGTGAAACCATCTGAAGTGTTGAGCTGTTCATGTTGGACTGTCAGCAAGTCCAGGCTCGACTGCACAGAGCGCCCTGGGCCAGGAGAGTGAGGAATGAGAGAGGCCGAAACGCAGGAACTCTGACGTCTAACAATAACATCCACATAAAAGACAGGCGATAAAAGAAATGTCACTCTTGTCAAACACGGAAGCCGCTGAGGCGAAAGTAAACAGGAGTTTTCTTTCTTCCTTTTTCTTATTATCTTTATTATTATTACTCGACCAGGCGGTCAAGGTTCACTAACAGAGCACACTTAACCATGTATCCTGTCACACACCCACCCACCGCACACACACACACATAACTCTCTGTCTTTCTCCTAACACCAGTCCTGCTCTGTGTGCTCTGCTAATATTGACTCTCCTGACTAACACTGCCTCTATTGAGTCAAACACAGAACTGTTTGACTAGAATTAGAACATCATTGAGATAACAGCCGTGGACCTGTCCAGACTGGAGCTGTGGTGCTAATGTAAAGCAGAGCAGGAGAACCGCAGCTGATGATTGTCAGCGTGTGAGCCAAAGGTGCAGAGGCGGAGCTCGCAATCTGGTTCCTACACAAATGTTGTCTCACTCTGCAACTTTTATCACCGACGCACAATAACAGCCACTTGTGAAATGTCTTTCTTGTGAAATCACACACAACGTTCTTGTTCCGTGTGAGTGTGTGTGTGTGTGTGTGTGTATGTGTGTGGTGTTTCTATCATTAAGCTCATTGAGTCCTGATGTTGTAAAGCTGGCTCGTCACTGGGGCCATTGTGTCATTTGTGCCTCTGTGACAAAAACGAAACGCCGTCAAACTTGTTGGCAGCAGGAATAAAAGCTTGCGTTGTGTGCCAAAGCACGTTTTTAATCTCAACGCAGGTATTAAATTCTTATCTTCGGTTACACATTGCAGCTATAATGTTAACAGCTCTATTCGACCATAAAACACACACACACAAAGAACACACAGATAAGCAAACCTACTCGACGACTCAACACTCGCAGGCCTACTCGCTCACTTTATTGCTCTTTATCTCTCTGGCTCTTGCATACACATTTCACAGACTGTGTCCAAATTCTGAGTGCATAATTTATGTACTATAGTGCCCTGAAAAATGTCCACGGTGGCATGAGAAAAAAGTAGCGTCCCTGTCACCACTTTTCTGCTGACAATCCCACAATGCAATATGCTGCATTTTATAGATGCAAACACTGCAGTTTTGAGACTCAACACCTGTTAGTAATGATGCAAAATGACCATGATTGATAAGTGTCCGAAATGTCAACTTACTGCTCACTAAAGCGTAAACTATCGTGTCTAGGGAGTATTGAATAAGTTAACAAGGGAGATATTTCAGGCACAGCATCACTCATTTTGTTAGCTAAGCTCCACCCCTCTTAGTTACTGTTGCTATGGCTGTCAGGATCTCCATTCTCACAGGCCACATTTTACAAAGATAACGGTGGCACATTTACGACTGAATTGTTAGTAATTTCAATAAATGAATTTTTGAAACAATGTTCTCACTGCGGGAGACGAAAGCAGCTTCTCATTCCTGGCTGGCGAGCATCCATTTTGCTATTTGAAATGACAGCTGTAATAAAATAATAAATAAAATACTTTTTTTTTGTATTGAAGTGTAAAACCTTGCCAAATCCATTAAAAAGGCAGTTATCGTTAGCATGAACTAGCATATGTAATGTTCAGTTACTGCTGTAGGGCAAGCTAGTTAGCCAGACATGCTAACAGCTTATGTGAGAAAAAATAGGTTAACCAATATATTTTTGTTTTTGGCTTTGATTGTCCAAAAATAAAAGATATTAAATGTATAATACACATTTCAAGCATCTTCATCTCTTTCTACATCCCCAGGACAAATTCAAATCTGGCCATGCCTGGTGGACAATCACTGTACAGGGTTTTATGAACGGCCGGTTCTACAATAAATGTGCATGAGGCTTCTGTAAATCATCACTCACTGTTTTTAATTGACACACCTTGTTGAGCCCAGTCATCTGGGTCAGGGGCAGGCCACGTTTGTCAAGCACATAAACGGGGAAGAGCCGAATAAAAGGCTGCAGCAGATGGCCGTGCAGAAATTTTTTCTGCTTATGTGGTTTCATTTTATCCCTACAGGCCTTCATGGTATTTTGAATTTCCCTGGGTTATGTACTCACTCAGTCATGTAAGGTAAATGAACCATCCATAATGTAAATGAGAATGAAAGAGAGATTGAGAGAGAGACAGGGATGCAAATGCAGTGGTGCCCCTGGTGTTGGGAGGGAAGAGAAAGAGATGTCAGCGTTTTCCCACATTTCACTTTCAAATGAGCCACAGCTGACTGGAGAGTCAAACCTTCGCACTGCATATACCAAATAGTGCATTTACTTACTAAAAGAGTCAACTAAATATGAATTTTAAAAGTCAAAAGTGTCACAAATGTGGTTTGTTGTGTCATTTATATGCTCCTTGTTTTGGATTTGCATGTAAAAAGATGATTCAACAGTCCCAGCTCCATCATTTACAGAGTTGCTGACTCTCTCTGACGGGCTGGCAGGAGTTATGCGCGTTTGTGTTTATTGTGGTTAAACCTCCACACCCACTTCCCCTATACCCACTTAACACACAAAGTCCCAAATGCACTGTTCTGCCATTTAGGAAACAGAAAGCACTTTTGTAAATAGTTAATAGCTTTCCAGGGACACAGGTTGTGTTTTGAGTGCAGAATAATCACTGTTGGAAATTCTTGTCTGCCTGTTCAAGTCACAACACAAGGTAACCACATAACAGCGCTGCTGCTGTCTGCACTCCATCTCATTTCAATCAGTAATTACCCGGCATATTTGCACTTGGCACTGCGGAACATGATGCAAGTTATTTTGTGTCCTCGATGAGAAATATTTCCTGGCATTTCACTGCTTCCAAAGTGTTGCAGCCAATTTGATATTAGATAAATATTTGAGCTGGCATGCAATGAAGCGTATGTCAGATGAGCAAAAAGCACTGGCACTATGGATGCGTTTAGCTGCTCAAAGGGAAGAAAAAGACAAGGGAGAGGCCTTGTCTGTTCTCCATTAGAGTCCACTCAGTTCTTCTACAAACAGAGAGGATGCTAGCCAAACAAGCTTATTCAAGGGGGTTCTGTGTGGACCGTGTTAGCTCAGCAAATCCAGCTCCACAAACATGCTTCAAAGAATCCTGCTATCTCCGCAGAGCCTTTGATGTGGGTATTGATCATGTAGCGGTCTGTGAGAAAGAGGGATGCAGTGGAGGTTTTAGTATTGTGTTCTGGCTCAGATAGAATAGATAATAGCAAAAACACGCACTCCCATCGTGACGTGCTGTGCTTCAGTTATGACAGCTGCACAACCATTTTCTGGCTCTGAGGTAGATGCGATTAGGAGTAAAAGACAAGGGAAGAGCAAATCAGATCACGTGCCCCGAGGACAGGTCATAGCGCATTATATTTACCACAGTGGAGGCGTCTGAGCAGAATCCTAAATAAAGTCGAAACACAGAGTTGACAGAGGAGAGCGCCACGCATTTAGGTGACATTATAAACAGTCTGAGATTTGTCCACCCACTTCTAAATGTATTAATACATTTCATAAGGTCACCTCGTTCTCGGGAGGAAAACATGCAGAACAAAAACACATTTTTTTGATAGTTTCTGGTGTCGCACTACACTGGCAAGAAAAGCAAAGCAAATAAACAAAGCCAACACTTCCAGAATCACACAGTCACGCTGTATGCTATAGAAAGACAAACAAAGTCTGTTCTTCTTAGCATGGTAAAACAACCACCCACAGCCCTGCTCCTGTCTCACACTGAGACCATTAGTCACAATGATTTCTCTGCCAGCTGTCCTGGTGTTTGCTTAAGCTAGCCTCGCAGGCAGGTTGAGCCTCATTTGAATTCTCACTTCAGTTTATTAGGTATGCGCTTGGATCATTAGTATCCAGTAAGGCAGATGCAGATGTGTTCCTCAGGTAATGTTCAAATGCAAACCTGAACGGCCATTAATCACGCGGTTAAACGCACCATGAAAATAGCGTGCTCTGTGAATTATATGAACCCGCAGTCATCCTGTGTTTTTGCTTTTTGGAACAACTGTCCCATTCACCTTGTCAACAGCAGTCGCAGCCAGTGCTCTAATCTTATTTGTGCACATGGATGCTGTAATCTCAGCCTTTATACTCATACCTGGCCCTGTGTGATAAAAGTTGCTGCTTTATTACTACTAGAACGAATAAACTTCACAATTCAGCCATATCTAATGAATTAAATAACAGCTCCTTAATGCGCAATGTGTAATTGCCTACCATTTACAAAGTGCAGAGTGCAAGGTACTGGATAAGAGCAGCAATGTGGCAGACTATTTTAAGATAAACAGCTGATGTGTGCGTTCAAAGAGGCTTTTGTGTTTGCTTTTGCGTGGGACTTTACATGCAGGGATCTGACTGAGCTTTATGCAGATATGAAAATCATGTGGCGCTATTCCCCCCTCTTCCAAATGCCACCTATGATTGTTCACAGATAAGCTCCAGTGTGAGTAATTTGCATGAAAGCATTGGCAAGACAAATGTTTGAAATACCGTTCTCCTTCTCTTTCCTTAGCAAACAAGGACACTGGTATCAGTTTAGTGGGTTAATATGAGGTGTTTTTAACACTCATCTTTGTACTTGCAGAACTGAAGCTAGAAGATTCATGCGACGTGAGAAACTTGAGTCAATCTCCACCACATCCAAATACCATTTAGTCATCATACATCATCTTGCATTGTGCCATTGTCGGTACAATCATTTCTGGCATCTTCCTCTCCCTTCACTTCATCAGCAAACTGCTTCAAGCACTGCTTAAATAATCAGCCAACTGCACGCAAAGCCCAGTTACTCCGCTGCGTTAACTAGATGAGATCAACCACTTGTAAAAAAGCAGTCGGATTTTTCTGTGAGGGACACATTGTGGTTACAATGAAAGTGAGTCAACGGAAATCAGTCATGGCATACTGTCACCACAGCAAGGACACAGCCAGCTAAAAGTGCAGCCAAGCCACATATACTGGGCAAGGAGAATACACTCAACTGACAGCTGCAAGCACTTAGTCTGCTGCCAAGAACAAAGACAGGGAGGAAAAAACACTATTCAGCCCAATTTGGCTATAATGAGTCTACACAACAATGGCTTCCAATATTTTCACTAAGAAATCAGTCACGTCTTGAATTACATTTGTCAGAGGTCAACTCTCTCAGTGTTGACATGTAACCACAACAACAAGCACAAGGAGAAATGGATTCCTCATTACAACTTGAGGTGGAAACGATAGCGTGCACATCAGGCAATAAAACGGACAGTGACAGACCTAACATCTGTTCCAGTCCTCTTTGGGAAAAAAAAGTCATCAACTGCATGAAGAAGGAGCAGCGAAGTGACATGTCGGACTAAAAAAGCACAGAGCAGGAGGAAGAGGCAGCAGATGGGATGAGGTGTTCTGAACCACTTACCACATGTGCTTAAGGGTCAGAGCAATTCTCATTCAATGTGCTTCTAAACAGCTGAAAAACCAAACTTTACCTCAGGGAGTGTGAGTTTGTGACTCTTTGACCCATCTGCTCGTCACAGCCGCGGCAGCAGAGGAGAGCGTGGGAGCTTTTACCTTTTATTAACACTGAACACGGTGCCTCATGCCTCCACTGTGCATTTTAGTATGCATTAAAGCAGAGGAGCGTGAGGTGAGCAAGCAGTGAAGTGGGGCTCTGCGAGAAAAAAAAAAAAAAAAAAGCCAGATGAGTCCCAAGAGGATAGGAGATGGGCTGAATGACAATTGACTGGCTGTCAACACTCATCTGCATCCGCATATCTTTCTGGCCTGACACACTTAGCTGGCAGGCAGCCACAGCCTTGACATATGAAGACGTAGTGTATAGACCCCTCTCAGTGCCTTTGATTTGCAAAGCTCTGCTCTCATGCAGTATTTACTTGTGTTTCCCACTAATTGACTTTCATTGTCAGAGATTGTTATCCTCGCCACGAAAAGAAAGGCAGAAGAACTAGTAATGGGTTCTGATTTAAAGGACAGCTGTGGTTGGGATTGAGGTACTTGCTTCGACATGCCCTTCAAATCAGCAACCATTCAGTTGTTATGATACAGCTTTGGGAGCAACCGAAACCGCCATCATTCCTCAGATGCCCCGTGCAGCCAAGTATAGAGTGCTACTGGATAGGGTTACACTTTCATCACACCTATTTAAACTCATGCCCACATTTCACAGCCTGATTCAGTACAGCGTGTTAATCGTGTAAGCAGAGAGAGGTCATGAACCTGCTGCTCAAGTCAAATTTACCAAATCAAAATAGCTACTGTAAAGCTGCTATAATCCATATTTGATATTAAAGCAACATGATGTAAATTTGTTGTTTTGGAGTGTAATTTGTATATACACCCCACTGAGTATGTGCATTTGTTATGATTACATTACTTTTGATTAAAAACTAGCAAGTGCAACAACACAGCTCCGGTTCTGGCACAACACTGTCTCAGCTTTCCCCACTAGCTCCATAAAATAGTTAATCCAGTTTCACGAAAAGCAGTCAGATAGTTGCTGGTGTGGAAAGTGTCATTTGTAGTGATGAACCTACAGCTTGACAGTGCTTTAAAGCGCCCTTTGTTTTGACTTTGGGCCCACAATTTTACTGTTTTGGTTCACTCATCATTCTCGTAGCACTGTTTTTAGCTGCAGCAGGCAGTTGTTCTCAGCAACAACAACAAAAATCTCTAAAAACACACTGTACACCACCTTCTCAGCACCAAACAGCAGACAGACATAGTTAGCAACTAACTAGTGTGAAACATTTAACAGCTGAGGAGCCAAGAACAGTTCCCTGAGGGGTAAGTGGAGAACATTGGGTTAACATTCAAGAAGAGATGTGCTTGGTGTCTTGTGTAAATAAAAAGCTGTTTGCTAATAAGTTTGTCAAATCAGCCTAAAGGGTTTGGTTAAGGTTACTATGCCACTTTGTTTGTTTTATGCCCTCAAGTGCCCAAAAAATCAGTTGAAATTATATCAACAGGCTAGCTATTGTGCTATCAGTGAGTAAAATAACTGCTATCACAGTAGAAAAGCTAGTGTTAATCAGATATGGTTGATAAAATGATTATATGACAGGTATATGATAGTGGACAGTGCTATTTTTGAACCACTGAATTATGAATGACCTTCATCAGCATCATAGATTGGTGTGAAAATGATTTCATCCTGGCTGTGCCAAAAGGCAGCTTAAGACCTCTTTATCAGAACCATTGAAGCAAAGAGTCAAAACATTGCAATTAGGCTTGCTCTTTTAAAATCTGAGATGGTCTAATTGACTGTGTATTCGAGTAGAACATCAGAATTCCCTGCAGCAAGTTTAATAACATCGATAAGCATAATGCATAATCACAAGCTTGACGTGCTGAAACGCAGAATGATGTATTCTTACCATACAGTTGGATGAATGTTGTGTTTAAGACTTCGTTTTATGCTTATCGTGGGCCTTTGCGTGCAGTTTTTCCTTTATTTTCCTCAAGTGTCTCTTTGAAACTGGTAACACTGATCAGGGACTTAACAGGAGTTTCATAATAACATCTTTATAATGCTCACGCCACTTGGTTGTGGAGGGTTTGCAGCGAGTAGCTGGGGGATAATAGTGTGGTGTAGCACATCAAACAGAGGCTGGTCAAAAAGCAAAGCACTCGATATCTCATAGGAGTGAATTTAATGGCCACTGGTTGCTCTTGGCTCTTGACCCTCTCCAAGAGGCTCCATGTTAGTCACTCTCCAGTGCTTTCCAATTGAAAGCCAGCCAGACTGGTGCTAGATGAGATTTCAACTGTCCACTCAAAGCCTTGGATGACTGTACCACTAGCTTCAGCTGGTCATTAGACTGCTGATGCCCTGTTGATAAAAGACAGTGAAACTGGACACTGACATTTTGAAAAGTTTCAATTTTGCTGCAGTTTTCGAGCTGGAGGCTTTTCTCACACTCCTGACTGCTGGCAGTGGCTTGAAATGCATCATACATTGTTATTCAATCAATAATTTAAAGTATACTTTGCCTTTTTAGCATAGCCAAAAGCAGCAAAAACACAAATACAGTGGTGGAAAGTAACCGCATACTTTTACCCTATGTGTCTCCATTTTAGGCTACTTTATGATTTTACTTCAGTACGTTTAAACCATTACATTTTGACAGTTATAGTTGTAGCTACATTAAATATCACTGCTTTACATGCAAAACATATGAGCCACATATAAATTAGGATGTATTGTTATGGATTAAAATATCCCAAGTTTAGAAAGTAGTTGAAATTAGCTTCACCTAAACCAGCTTCAACAGTAAAATGCTGCTTTAACAAAAAAAAATCTAATATAATACAAAGGGTATTTTGTTACCTAATGAGTACTTCTACTTGTAAAGGAGTATTTTTATAGTGTGATAAAAAAAAAGAAAGTAGGTTATGACTAAGTAGAGAACCGACCACACAACAGTGAAGGCCAGGACACACTCCTGGGGACCCAGCTGACTCAACCTGAAGGCAGCCAACCAGACGAAATTAATAAAGATTTATATACAAGGTGTCTTGTTTAACATAATGAATATCTAATCAAGTAAGAAAGCAATCTCTGCAAAGTAATTGAAAGCAGACTTTGTTTATATGACAGAGAATATTGCTACACTCTTGGCACAGGATCGCCCAGAGCTCAAAGTCGACATTAAATCTGTTCTCAAGCATCGTTTTGAAATAAACGGGGAGTCTCTGCTTATTAACCTATCAACAGTTCTGCTGATTGCTAAGGATTGTTAATCTGTCATTTTGAAGCAACTGCAAAGATGTTAAAATGTATCACAGATGACACAAATCTGTGATTCCATTCAGTGACATTCATAAAGTTTGTATTTCTTGTCATATTAACGTGCTTACAGAACAGTGTGTCCTTATGGTTGAGGCCTCAAGTAGAGCTGCAGTGCAACTGAACCTGCACGATTTATATTGTGCTGCTGTCCTGTGCTGCCATCTAGTGTTAACAAATGATCCTGGCGCTAGCTGATATGAACATTACGCATTGCATTTGTCTGCGTACATAAACACAACAAACTGGTGCTGCAAAGGAATTTTATTCCTGTGTTTACAGGAGAGCTCAGTATATTATTTAAATTCTACATGAAGCTCATAATTCAACAAACAACAGACAGAAACAGTATGTGGTGTACATAAATCAATATTGTGACAGCTTCACAATATCTCCCTGTGCCAAGTAACAAATGTGACTGTGGTATTATTACGCACAAACGTGCAAAAAGAATCTTTTCATCTGCAGTAACTAAATATTTACCACAATCCCTGCCTGAATTAAATAACACGTGTAGTATTTTAAGTATCTCACAAAGTATCTTTGGATATCCATGTATGGTGATCACTGGAGCAGCTGGCGTCTGCTTTTAGATTTTCTGCGCCTAAAGGGAACAGAGTTAATAAAATATGTGTACTGTGAATAAATTCTCAAATGTGATCTATAAAAGATGACAGCTTACTTGGTGATCCCTTGATGCTCATGGCCAGGACCCATGTTTGATCCAGCCTTCATCTCCATCGCCACAGAGCACTGCGAACAAAAGATAAATTTGGACCCAGATCTGCTGTGAAGCGTCGTAAATTTACAATCATCTGAACGATGCCAGCTGAGATGCATTAGCAACAGCACGGTGAAGATAAACTCTGCAAACCCTGCATGTAGTCACCTGAGGTGGATTATGTACAGGAGACCAGATCTCCAACTGGTGTGTCTGGGGCATGTAGGTGGGAGTGAAACAGGGAGTGCAGTGTGTAGGCGTGAGACGATATGCAGGTTACATTATCAAGGTACAAAAAATGAACAGGAACAATTCCAAAACAGACAACACGACAATTTCGAAGTGAAAATGCCAACAAAAGTCCACCAACACTAAAGCGACTGCCACAAACATTAAACTGTACCGGAAACACGATTCCAAACTGAAGCAGTTGTTGGTCACTTGCGCCCCCTACCAGCCCATTAAGAGGAGTGAGGAGTTGTTCAATGTTGGTGTAAAACAGAGCAGTCAATAAAATATATATTTTTTAAAGTGTCAATCATTGCAACCAAGAGGCGTTCTGGAGAATACAGTCATACATGTGTACATAAGAAGCATATGTTCGATTAATCTTTCGTCTGAGCAAAAATCAAAAACAAGCAATTTGATGACTTCACTTTTTATACGACAAATGATTCATTGATTAATGGAGAAAATAATCAGCGGATACTGAAGTGTTGTTGCGTATGAAATTATGACAAAGATTTTCCAACCACAAGAACAAAAATACATTCAGATGTGTTTTAGAGTGGCCATAAAGCTGCAAAGTCATATTTATTACTTGATCCATCAGCTTTTGAGAGACACACATGCAGTACTTAATCAATATCATTGTCATACCCTTGTCTCCACGTCAGTGCAAGCTCCATCTGATTCATCTCCATTGGCAGGTTTGCTGTCTGAGGATTTTCTTTTACGTCTTCAGACACAAATGGAAATGGAAAAACATCATTATAAAATTCAGCCAATATGCAGTTAATCGCTGGCTGCAGGCTGCTACCGTGGGACTGTAGTGAGCTCCTGCTTCAGTGTCTCGATGTCAGTGAACTGGACAGCCTGTCCTCCTCCTCTGGTTTTAATCACCTCACCCTGAAAAAAAAAAGAAGTATGAGGGAATAACAATTCTCTAATCGACCTTACTCATGTCATCTGAAATAGAAATTAAGTTTTTTTGTAGAAATCTAGAAATTACATTCTAAACAAGTTTAGGAAATTATTTGGGATCTTTGTTATTGTTCTTTAACATATGGGGACACACAGGAATTAGCCACAGTCTTACACAGCCAGTCTTGCAGTGTAAATGTAGCTCTAGATGCAGACATTTTTAAGAATCTTGTCAGTAGCATTTATCTAAGACTTAATATCAGGCCTGAAATGTGCCCTCAATCTAAGTCAACCTAAGCTGTGATAGATGCAACGGTGCTAATGTTTCAAGCATGAGATTGTCACAGCTGTACAGATTGTTCTTGGAATTAGTTAAAATATAAAATATCCTGTTGCAGCTTACTTACCTTGATAAGTTTGGTCTCTATCTCACCATCAGAGGCAACCTCCTGATGTGTTAACACATATCTGTCACACTTAGACAGAGCCTTCTCACTGGGCGCAGACACCTGGATGGCATTGGGGATGACCGGCTGCAAAACTGTTCCCAAGTCGATGCTGGAGGAGGGTTTGTGGTCCACCCACTTCTCCCCACCAGCAGAGCGAGAACGGCGGTGCAGCGGCCGCACTGGTGTAAGCGTCTACACAGCAGGGTGACAATTGAGAAAACATGCACACATAAAATTTGGGCCAAGGATATATATCTATAGAAAACATCTGCATGACACCTAAAGCCTAATCAGACAGATCAGTTTTCTCTATACAACCTCATGCTGCTGCTTGTGGCTAACTCACTGACCCTGCAGCTTCTCTCAATTAGGTCAAGATTGAATGGAGGGGAGTTGGCATCTTCTTCCTCTCTAGTGTGACACACAGCTCTCCTCCTGGCACGTCTCGCTGAGAGGCCTGCTGGGGACTGGGTACTTGTGGGCGTACTAGGGAATAGTAACCCAGCCTTCTTTCCTGGGACGCCCTCTGTTCCCATGCTGAGATGCAGCTAGTCACAGAGAAAGAGTTACTGGTGCTGGGATTGGGCAGGTGGGCCTTGGCTCCATTTCAACCTCCTCAACTTGACTGGCCTCGACTGGATTTGACACTGGCCTCGGAGAATCAACAAGGCTCTGTGGAGCAAAGTGGAAAGAGTGCTCAATCACATACGTGCACGGTCAGATACAGTTAGTACAAAGAAAGTATATGAGATTTAAATGGTACAGTCGCTGGTGGCACAAAAGCAACAGCAGTAAATACAATACTACTGCAATAAATGAGAATTATGTTACAGTTTTGTTGAGACTGTCAAAGAGTGTTGTTATTTTTGGAGTTGCAACAATTAGACAATTGACTAATTCATCAATGGAAAGAAAATAAATCCTCTTGAAAATGTTGTGCTTTTGGACTGTTATGGGCTGAATTAAATTGTTATGGGCAGATCAAATGATTCATTAGAGATATAATATGCATATTAATCTACAATAAAATAATTGTTATTTTGTTGCCTACTGTATTTAAATGTGATTACAAAATAACACCTTAAAATATGTTTGTTTCAGGAAAATTCAGTTGATTTAATTCATTTAATTGTCATCAACTTTATTATTTGTAAATCATTCTCTGGTTTCAGCTTCTTTAATTTGAGGATTTGCTGCTTTTTTCTGTTTTATAATTCTGTTTTCATAATTATCTGATATTTTATAGACTAAACATTTGTGTACTTACTTGTACTTAGTTGTGGCTCAATTCCAGAGACAACCACAAACGTTACCAGACAACTGAATCAACACTTTTGTGAGACATTCATCAAAAATGTAAAACTAAGAAACAGTAGTTAAGTGCTGCAGGTCTAATGCACTGCACTGCATTACATTATCATGTCCAGTAATTATATTAATGCATCTGCAGCCATCACATTGGGATTAGTGATGTTAGTCCACTCAGGAAAGTGTTTTAATTGTAGGGAGAAGAGCACAGTAGCTGTTAACTCTTAAGGGACAGAATTCTGTTAAACTCTTGTCATCAGGTCATATCAGGAGTTCGGCAGGTGACATACAGGGAGGGGTGAAGGCGAGGCTGATCTCTCTGCAGGGAGATGTTCCTCTCTGGACGGCTGCTTAGGTTGTGTCTGACATGGTGGAGGATCAGGACGAGCTGGAGTCTCCATCACAATGGCCTTGAGTTGCTTCAGTTTCTCGTCTCTCGTCCAGAGCTTGCTTTGCATCTCTTGCTGCACCACATTAATGCGTCGGTCCTACATAGCAAGAGGCATAATGTTAAAAATTCTTAAAATGATAAACAAACTAATTCAAGGCAGTAAACAGATTGTAATACACAAAAGCCAACTTGATTTAATTCTTCATCTGAGTAACTTACACATTCTTCTTCCCACTTGAGCTGGATGTCTGTGACCACACTGTGCATGCGCTGCTCCAGGCATCTCTTGTCAGACAGTTCCCTCTGCAGCCTCTGTTCTCTGGTTTCTAGCTCATGCTGCAACAAGCGCTTGTCGTCCTCATAGATTTCAGTCATTTTCTGCAGGATGTCAATCTGAAGCGGGGCACTTAAAGAATTAAGGAACATATTAACCAGCAACCTCCAGGAGGTTTGAATGATTTTGTCTCTCACCTTTTGTTCTTGTGTCTTGGCTTTCTTCTCCAAGCGCTCGATCTGTGCCTTGTTGTTCTGGATGATAGTGTCTTTCTCTACCAGTTTGCTATCTTGTTCATGGATAATATTCTCAGTGAAAATTAAGTTGCTGTCCAGTTCCTGAAGCATGGACTTCATCATGTTGGCTGATATAATATGAAAGAGAGAAAGAGAACATGTGAGCCAAGATAAAAATCCAACTTTTCAAGAAACCTAAACTGTCAAAGCCCAGATGTGAGTGTTAAGCTAGAATCTGAGCAGGCACCTGCTTTGGTGTATTCGTCAATCATCATCTGTCTGATCCTGTGTCTGTTCTGCAGAGCTTCGATCAGCCTGGGCAGGGTGATGTCATCATGAGGGTCAGTCAGCTCAGAGCAGGGTAGAGGTGGGATGTTGTGGAGCAGCTGGCTTATAACAGAGTCTAAGGAAAGGAAAGGAAACACTGCTAAAAGCTCTTTGCACAGCAGACAGTATTCTAGTAAAGTGTCACAATTAACAACATAGTGCTATCAGCAGATTTGGCTACCATGCTCCTCCAGCTTGCGAGACAACCCCTCTTTAAATGCCTGGTTTCTATGGCGATGGCGTGGCGTGGAAACACGGATGGGGCTGTCCACTGATTGAGCCATGTGCGCCTCGTGGGTCATCTCTGCAAACAGCATCACCAGCACAAAGGACAAAAAAATCAACACAGAGCACATTTGTGTTTATCACCACAGCTGTGGAGATGTTTCCCTGTGTTCACGTAGCGTGCGCATTCATCCACGGTTAGGATGGTCAGATCTGGAGATTTTAAAACCAAATGAATTCTGGTTCTTGACACGGTTCTGTTCAGGATTTAACAACAGTCAAAAATGAGTAATCTTCTTGTTATATATAAAAAGTTTGAGAAACACTAAATTACACAATTAGATTAAATTCTGTACTTAAACCAACATTACATTAATATTTCAAGTTTAGATGCATTAAATTACATTAACAGGCAATACTGTAGTGTTACCATAGCAACCACACCAGCTATACTTATAGGCAAAGCTACAAGGCTACAAACTGTCATTGCACGGTAAAATAGAAGTAACTATTTAAAAGAAACACACAGAAACTTCTCCACATCCATTGATCCCTACCTGTGCTGACAATTAGCATATTATAACTAGCATACGGATGCTGGCTAGGTGGCTAACTCAGCACTCTAACATTAGACTATTTTCTCTCATTAAGAGCTGGACAGGAATTACACCGAATGATTTGGAAAGTATATAAGACAAGATACAACAATTACATCACGTTCAAACCACAAATTACAACTTTTAAACGCATTTATCAGGAGAGATCGACTCCATAAAACCTACCTGATGTCAGTTGGAAAAGAACTGGAGTCCTGCGCGCGCGCACACACACACTTGGGCGCTACGCACGTGCTGAACTCGTTAACGGTTACGTTTGTTGTAGTTAGCTAGCTAGCCCAGTAAAGCTAATGCTAGATAATAATGGCTAACATCTGCACTGGGTCGGACCAGCTATGTGCTTTCTCTTAAGCTAGAGTGTAAAATAATGACTACTAGTTACTTTCTAATTAAAACAGCTACTAAAATTACTTGCACCGTCATTACTTGGGGTATAGCCTAACTAGTTTAAGGTTGTAAAGTCCTAACTAAGGCAAAGATGACCAAAGATGGCACTGACTATTAGCATCCACACACCTAGACCTACAGGTTACATTAATATAGGATCTACAGACTATCTGCATTACATTAACTCACACCCTTTACCTTTAATTTAACATCTGTTGGACCTTTTTTGATTAATATCTTGCACGCTTTAAATATTCTGCATATTTCTGTGAACCTTTGACCATTACCTGGTGAATACTTGCACAACTGTACAGCTCTTTTTATGTTAAAACATTTTTTATCCTTGGTAACATACTTGGTAATAAACCTGATTATGGTCCTAAGATATATAGACAGTTTCATTGTCATAGTTTGTATGCACATTAGCTTTCTGGCTGCTTAACATTTTAGCACATTAGTAGTTAAACAGATTACTCTTTTACAAAATCTGGCATAAAATTAATGAACAAGTGATGCTGTTTTACCATTAGTGACATTATATTGTATATATCTAGCCTAGGAGCATGTGCAACTATTAAGTTGTTAGAGTTATGTTTTGACTTATCAACCACTTTTATTTTAGTAATGCATGAATCATAACTAATAAGTAATAACTTCTGTTATGACTAGGCAAAGTTTGAACATAAAGATGCAGCTACGTGTTTTGGCTGATGTGTACTTCTCTACAGATGTAGAGGAAATATTTGCAGAAGCCCTCACCAGGTGGAGAAGGGGAGATATCCACAGCCTGTTGCACCAGCTGTGTGAAAGTTCAAACTTAGGCTGGTTATTCACCACTCTCCAAGTCTGTGTAATTAATGATTCATGTTTCGTTATTTTTGTTAAATGTTAGTTACACCTTGTTACTAATTAAATGTAGGAAATTTAGTCTTTATACACTCTTGGCACAGAATCACCCAGAACTTAAAGTCAACATTAAATCTCTTCTCAAGCATTATTTTGATATAATTGTACAGTTTTTCGTTATTAGCCTAGCAACAGTTGTGCTGACTGCTTAGGATTGCTCATTTGTTGTTTTAAAGCAACTGCATAGATGTTAAAATGTATTACAGACAACATAAATCTGTTTCTCTTCAGTGACTTTCATAAAGTTAGTAGTTCTTGTCGTATTAACCTGCTTACATAACAATATCTTCTCCATAGCTGAAGCCTCAAGTATACCTGCAGGCCAATTGAACCTGTATGATTTATATTGTACTGCTGTCCTGTGCTGCGAGTGTTCAGAAACTCTTACTGCTAGTTTCTGGAGCATGTTAAAAGCCAAGTTTCCATTGTATCTGTCTGGGGAAAGAAAAACACAACAAACTGGTGCTGCAAAGGAATTTTATTCCTGAGTTTACAGTGAAAGCCGTTTTATCAGTGTCAGAAAAGAGAATTTTATATATAGAGAGAGAAAAATTCAACTTGATTATTCAAATTCTACTTGAAGCTCATAATTCAACAAACAACAGACAGAAACAGTATGTGGTGTACAAAAATCAATATTGTGGCAGTTTCACAATATCTCCTCATGTGCCAAGTAACCAATGTGACTGTAGTATTATTACACACAAATGTGCAAAGACTCTTTCCAGCAGCAGGGCCACAGTAACTAAATGTTTGCCACCATCCTTGTCTGAATCAAATAACACTTGTTTTCTGATGGTTCAAATACAAAATATAAAATATTTTACATAGTAGCTTTGGTGACACATGTAGACACATGTTTGCATATATAAAAGCATGGAAAATGTTTAAATATTATCACTAGAGCTAAATATAAAAAAGTTCAGACTATTGCACAACAGCCAGATGAGGACAGAGGGAAGTGATCACTGGAGGAACTGGCAGCCTCTTTTAGGGTTTTCTGCGCCTGTAAAGAGGCAAAGTTAATCAAATACTGTGAACAATACTGTGGAAATTCTCAAATATGATCTACAAAAGATGACAGCTTACTTGTTGATCCCATGATGCTCATAGCCAGGACCCATGTTTGATCCAGCCCTCATCTCAACAGCCACAGAGCACTGCGAACAAACAAACAAAAAAATCAGGATCCAAATCTGCTCTGAAGTGTCTGGAAATTTACATTAATCTGAATGATGCCAACTGAGACGCATTAGTAACAGCACAACGAAGATAAACAATTTGTTCCTATATGTTAAATATTGCCTATGCCTGCAATTATTATGATGTCAAGAGTAATACTGAGGTGGATTATGTACATAAAAGCGCACAGATATCTAATTAGGTACATCGCTACTGTAACCCAATGTTGAAACTGATTTAACTCTATCTGTAGTTAGATGCAGATTTTAGCAGGGAAAGATTAAACCAATGCCGATATGGTACAGTGAATTTCTAAGATATCTTACATATCCTTTCTAAACTAAGACACACAGCGGGAGTTTACTGGAGATTGATCAGTATCATTGTCCTACCCTTGTCTCCACATCAGTCCAAGCTCCATCTGTTCCATCTCCACTGGCAGGTTTGCCTTCTGAAGATTTTCTTTTGCGGCTTGAGACACAAATGGAAATAGAAAAACGTTAAAATATCATTATAAAATTCAGCCAATATGCAGTTAATCGCTGGCTGCAGGCTGCTACCGTGGGACTGTCGTGAGCTCTTGCTTCAGTGTCTCGATGTCAGTGAACTGGACAGCCTGTCCTCCTCCTCTGGTTTTAATCACCTCACCCTGAAAAACAAAGTAGCATGAGGGAATAACAATTCTCTAATATGAAATGTTACTCATTTCAGCTGAAATACAAATGATTTTTTTTTGTGGAAACTTAAAAACATAGCGAGTTAACAAGTGTAACACATGGTAAAAGTTAAGTAGACAAATGACACGTTCTAACCAAACTGTGGGTCCAGTTCAAGAAAATATTTGGGATCAAACTTTCTTTTCCTACAAGCCTCAGTGCTTTTAATAACCTGGTTATCCCATCCAAGGAACACATAACATATCACGACTGGCAAAGAAAAGGCAGAAAATGCTTCAAAGACTTGTGTCTGGGAGGTCCAAATGCCTCCTCCTTCAGATAGTTACAGAGCAGACACTTTGTGGAGTCTCAAATATCTTGCTTTCCCAAGGCGCCTGACACCAACTTTATTGGTTAGGTCTTCAATCCATTAACCAAAGGATCAGTAGCATTTATCTAAGACTTAATATCAGGCCTGAAATGTGCCCTCAATCTAAGTCAACCTAAGCTGTGATAGATGCAACGGTGCTAATGTTTCAAGCATGAGATTGTCACAGCTGTACAGATTGTTCTTGGAATTAGTTAAAATATAAAATATCCCGTTGCAGCTTACTTACCTTGATAAGTTTGGTCTGTATCTCACCATCAGAGGCAACCTCCTGATGTGTTAACACATATCTGTCACACTTAGACAGAGCCTTCTCACTGGGCGCAGACACCTGGATGGCATTGGGGATGACCGGCTGCAAAACTGTTCCCAAGTCCATGCTGGAGGAGGGTTTGTGGTCCACCCACTTCTCCCCACCAGCAGAGCGGGAGCGACGGTGCATCGGCCGCACTGGCGTCGCCGTCTACAGGGCGGGGTGGAAATTGTAAAAGAAACACATTAATCTGGAACTGGTAAATGGCTGCAGATATCTTCAGCTGTAGGACCACAAATTCAGGTAAATCTGTGTCAAATATTCTCCCTGATTAGTGGGGGAAAAATATCTGCTCAGCCTAATCAGAGTTTTCATTATACAACGATATGCTGCTGCCTGTAGCTAACTCACTGACCCTGATCCTTCTCTCAATTAGGTCAAGATTAAATGTAGGGCAGTTGGCGTCTTCTTCCTCTCTAGTCTGACACACAGCTCTCCTCCTGGCTCACTGAGAGGACTGGGCTCTTGTTGGCTTATATGGGAGGGGAATGGTAACCATGCCTGCTCTCCTGGTCTCAATAACAAGCTATTGGTGCTGGGGATTGGGCAGTTGGGCCTTGGTTTCATCAACTCAAGTGACACTGACTAGCCCTGGCTCTGGCTTGAGAGAATGGAGAGCCTGCACAATTACAAACATGCACAGTTAGTACAAAGAAATCATATCTTGTGTTATTGCGTTAACATTTAGGTTATTTAGTGTGAACGTGTTATTTCTTTAGCTGCACCAATTAGACAATTGATCAATTAGCTGATCAACAGAACAAAATAAATCACTGCTTATTAAGAGAAGTGACTCATTGAGGTTAATGTTCAAGTAAAGATGCCAAACATGACAGTGATCTGAAGGGATCACTTCACTGAAAGCAGAAATTATTTAATTGATTGGAATTAACTGGCAACTTTGATTATTTGTAAATCATTTTCACAATGGTAGTCAAGAGCTGCAGGACTAATGCACTGTACTACATTATACAATACAAGTCATCATCTCTCTGTCATGAGGTCATATCATGAATTAGGCATGTGTTGTAGATGTGCTTTGTCAACGCAACATACAGGCATAGGCGAAGGCGAGGCCGATCTCTTTGCAGGGAGACGTTCCTCTCTGGATGGCCTCTTGGGTTGCGTCTGACGTGGTGGAGGCTCAGGACGACCTGGAGTCTTGCTTTCTGTCACAATGGCCTTGAGTTGCTTCAGCTTCTCGTCTTTCACCCAGAGCTTGTTTTGCATCTCCAGCTGCATCGCGTTGACGCGTCGGTCCTGTGTAGCAAGAGGCAGAATGTTTGAGTGAACCGCTATTAACTAACTAGGAAAGTTAAAAAAAAAAAAACCTGGCTAAAATGACAAACACAATACAGAGCTTTAAAGAGACTATAGCACATAAGGCTACTTAATTAAATTCAACAACTGTATTATGAGAGGAGCAATCTTCGAAATGATATTTTCTAACTCTATAGCTCTGGGGGCAATAGCCAGTGTTTCTGGGTTCGGCCAATGCGTTCCACCTCTTTTGGCCTCCACACGGACTGTTTCCGCCAAAGGCCGCTCAAATGTGATTCCTGCTCGGACTACAAATGGAAACCAAAATGGTTTCAGTGCCAAAATCTCCCTCGCCTACAGATTCTACATTCACGTGCAAATATCAGTTTGTAGTTTATAAGAGATTTAAGAAAAGTAACTTACACATTCTTTCTCCCACTTGTACTGGGTGTCAGTAACCACGCCGTGCATGCGCTGCTCCATACGTCTCTTGTCAGACTGCTCCCTCTGCAGCCTCTGCTCTCTGGTCTCCAGCTCATGCTGCAGCGAACGCTTGTCGTCCTCATAGATTTTTGTCGTTTTCTGCAGGATGTCGATCTAGAGCAGAACCATGTGGAACATTTAACATGGAGAAAAACATATACTATATATATTTAATTCTGGGATTCCAGTAGAGTAGCTTTGTATAACTCAGTTATTCACAGCAAAATTGTTCTTTATCTTATACTGGCACATCATGCAGCCCCTCAGTTCATCCCGTCTAAAACAAACCATTTTATCTCCAGTCTCTGTAAGGCCCACTTTCCTCTGACAGGCCAACCTCCCGAAGCATGCTGGGCAGCAATCAGTGCTTGTCAACACCAGCTATTAACACCGCTGGAGTGGAGTGTTTCTGGGGCCTATGCTTCTAATTACTCTGCAAAAACACAGATTAGTACATTTTTCCCGCCCTGACGGACAGCTAGCTGTACTTTTTGTACAGGGCAGTGTTTGTGCTTACTCTTCTAGCACAGGAACTTCCCTTTGCTCTCCCGTTCTGGGCAGAGTCAGCTAATAGAACAGCTAGCTGTATGGCTAACTGAGCTAACTAGCTAACGGCAGCGACACTTTGCAGCAGTTAGCTGTAATTAGTGGCTACTTTTTCACAGCTATTTGTCCAGGAAACTCTCGAGAGTTGAGGCACAGCCAGACAAAACGGTGAACCAGAAAAAGTGGTACGTCTGTACAATGACATATGGGCTTCATGACATCCAACATTTGTCTTGTAGCTTGCTATTTCACTGATGAAATAACTGCTTGGTGTTGCATTGCACCACGACTTGCTTCATCTCACTTTCTACAATATGGGACCTTGAAGGAACTGAGCAACACATTTACAAACAATCCAGGAGGTTTGAATGGTTTTGTCTCTCACCTTGTGCTCTTGCATCTTGGCTCTCTTCTCCAAGCGCTCGAGCTCAGCTTTGTTGTTCTGGATGATTTTGTCCTTTTCTAAGAGTCTGCCGTTTTGTTCATGGATAATATTCTCATTGGACATGTGGTTGCTGTCCAGTTGCTGAAGCATGGACTTCATCGTGTTGGCTGATATAATAACGTGAAACAAGAGAACATGTGAGCCAAGATAGGAAATACAACCATGGTAATCTGAACCGTCAAAGCCCAGATGTGAGTGTTAAGCTAGAATGTGAGTGGGCACCTGCTTTAGTGTATTCGTCAATCATCATCTGTCTGATCCTGTGTCTGTTCTGCAGAGCTTCGATCAGCCTGGGCAGGGTGATGTCATCATGAGGGTCAGTCAGCTCAGAGCAGGGTAGAGGTGGGAGGTCGTGCACCAGCTGGTTTATAACAGAGGACATGTCTAGGGAAACAGAGCAAATTATCTTTACTGCGAAAAGCTTTTTTCTGTTTTTAGAAGTGCACATAATAATCCACATATTAAACATGTACAAATACAGTATTGGCCCAAATACATAGTTCATAGCTTACCTCTGTCTATTGGACCACCTCGCTCCTCCAGCTTGCGGGACAGCTCCTCTTTAAATGCCTGGTTTCTATGGCGACGGCCCGGGGTGAAGCCACAGATAGGCCTGTCCACTGGCCGAGCCACTTCCACCTCCTGTGTCATCTCCGCAAACCGCATCACCAGCTGGACAAACAGCACATTTTGTCTGTCAGGCAGAAAGTGGCTTGCGCGTTTACTCAAAGTAAAGTAGACAGGTCAAGTGCAGGATGAACATACCAAGGTTTCTTCGTAGTCGTCGGCTTTAGGGTTGACACAAACAACCATTCTGACTTTGCCCTCTCCGTCAAAGTAGTTCTTGAACAAATGGGTTACTTTCGAGTCTCTGTAGGGGACCATCTATCAGAGAAAAATGACATTACCTACATAGTTCATCAGCGAATATAATGTGTATAAAGTGTTCAGCTTTTGACGTTCATACCCTGTTTGTGCCACACATCTGGTTTTCTCGAAGTATCTCGATGCATGTCCGTAGATTCAGCAAAGACTGATTAATGTTACCTGCAAGGTAAGAGTGTTGTTTAATCTTACATGAACTTCAACTGCAAATAAAACCAAATTTTTGACGTTTAATGGTAACAAACCTGCTTCACGTATCCGGGTGCCTTCTGCTCCGGTTCTACCGGTGCGCTCGCTTCCTGCCAAGTCTACCAGGCACAGCTGACTAACAGTCACCTGGTTTTTATCCTGAGAAACAAGATTGGAAAATACTTCAATATCAAAACTGGTGATAATATTTCTGTGGGACCAGACATTTGGTTTCAGTTTCAACATACCTGGAGAATGTTGTCACCATCTGCATCAAGAGGTGCCTGAGCCAGTTTAATAATGAGCACACTGTGGGAGCGACTGGACTCTCTGTTCAGGCGGGTGTTCGCAACCTTCCTCCTCTTCTGACCTGGAGCAACATAGTAGAGGCATCTCTTTTCAAACATGTTTACTCACAGATAATATTTTGATATGCAATTTCAACTACTCTCCAATAGAGTCATTTAATTCCTGCAAGACCTGCTCAGAGAGAAGATTAACAGAGGTCATTTCCTGGCCAGAGCTGCCCCGGAGGACAGCAGTGCCAGGTCAGTCACATCTACAATCATCAGTGCAGTATTTTTCCCTTATTGCCTAAATTTGACTATGACTTTGGTTTCTAAGTATGGCTCTCACCTTTCCAGAATACTTGAAATGCCTCCTCAGCAGACTTGACTTCGACCTCCATACATCCAGCCACATACATGTTGTGGTTCTGATCCTCTCTGAGGATTTTTGACTGAGGTGGTCTACATTGAGAAAATTAAAGTGTTAGTAAAGAAGAAAACATGGAATTGCACTTTCCATGCAACAGAAGTGGAGAATCAAACATTTGTAAGGGGGATATTCGTGTTGCTTGATTCCAGCCATGGAAAATAATCAAACAGTGACAATCGTGAAGTGCCATCCGAAGCAACAGACAGAAGGTTTGGGGACATTCAGGGGATTTGCCATAACAAAGACTACAAAGCAGCAGCGGGGTGATGGTTATGGTTCTTTCGGACTACAGGAACACTTGTCAACACTGGAGCCAGCACTGGTGTAGCATGTAATCAGTGACCCTTTCAATCAGCCTTTGGTTGGAGTTGAGTAATGAACCTCAGCACTTCCTGGGTTCTGATGAAATCAGTACAAAAATTTGGCATTGAATGATTGCTCAGATTCATACTTTTGACTTATTGTTTGATTTAAGTTGTAATCTTGCCATCTTGACTACATTTTATTCAGACAAAGTTCTTGTACAACTGCTTGTGTTTTCGAACTTTGGCTTTAGGCTTGAGATTACATTAAAAAAATGAAATCCAATAGATGATATTGTTTTGGTATCAAAACTGAAACTCACCATCACTTGTACACAAAGAATTCAAATGATAGCTAGTCCTACTTCTGGGTAACTTAGTTGTTCCACCTCCAGCATATATTTTTTTGTAAGTTTGAAAATGTCACCAGTGTTGACAAGATCCCAAATACAATCTAGACTACACATTTATGTGTAAGAGGGAAAATTCATCTTGATCAGGCAACAAGTCTGATGTCTGATGTACGAGTATTCACTGGTCACATACATGAACTCAGTGTTCTGGCGCACAGGTGTGCCTCCACCATTCCACCTAGTAAAAAGAAAAGACAATAATTTTGTCTTCCAGCTACTCTGACATAAAATAATCACCTCTAAAATCCACTACACTTTGGAATATAACATTTGTAATGTTTGACTACTCTAAAATAATTAAAACATATCTTAAAATACACACTTCTATATCCGTATTGTGTTCTTTTCACTTTACTTTTCCTGAACTCACTTTGGTTTGATTGCATCCTCCTGAGTTTCCTCCAGGAGATCATAGATGTAGTTGTTATAGATTTCTATGTAGGAGACGAAGATGCTGTAGCTGGTGTCCTCGTCCACACCATCTGCTTTATAAGCCTCCTCTGGCTTAATCATGTCTGCAATTTCAGGATCCAGCTTTTGTCTGAAATCAGAGAAATGACTTTCATGTTACACCTGTTACACTATAGCAGAACGCTGGTACTTCACAGGATTTAGACTTACCTAGCTGTAGTTGTTTTAGGAGCAGGCAAATTGTTTTCTCGCCTTTGGCGCTCCAACAAAGCATCGACTTCATTCTGGACCTCCATACCATTTTTGTCATCTGTCTTGAAAACCTGGGGGAAAAAAAGTGAGAAATTAAATTAATAATTATTCGAGTACAAGAGATGATCAAGACTATTCTTGAATGTTCTCTCTCTTACATATCGTTTGGCCTGGTAGGGTCCTATACTGTTGAAGATCATGTCAAGTGAGCGAGGCAGAAGTCCACCCAGGCCTGGGGAGCCAGTCATGGTAAAGGTCTTTCCACTTCCTGTGACCCCGTACGTAAAGAGCAGACCTGCAATGACCAGAGAGGAGAGAATCAACCTCCAATATTAACCTCAAAGCTAAACAGCTCTCAGTTCCTGGGCAAGATTAAGTAAACACTATCAGGCTATAGTTTAATTGATATTGTTTTAAAAACAAATGTGGCTCTTACCATTTTTTCCATGTATGAGGTCGTCCACAAGAGGTTTGGCCACATGCTCAAATAGGTCCATCTGAGATACTGAAACTCCAAATACTTTTTTGAAGGAGTACTGTGTCTAAAAAGCAAAATGGGGAAATACATTAAAAATATCATTTAGTTTTGTCAACAAACCGCATACAAACACTAAAACTAACACGTTTTTTTATTTTGCTTCAGTACTATCTGTCTTCCCAGACTTTGTGACACCACACCCATTGTTTCCTAGTCATAAGTAAGGTATTTCACTTTTATAAATAAGGGTCTGTTATGAGGTTTCCTCCCAGTTTGATATGCCTGGAATACCTCCAAAGGGAGGCGTCCAAGATCCATCCCTAAACCACTTTAACTAGCTCAAAAAGCAAAGGAGGAGCAGTTCTTCTGTTAGCTCCTGTCTGAACTTAACAATGGATGGATGCATAAACCATCTCGCATGTGAACACCATGATATTCCTTAAGAAAGAGCTGGTGGATATGGACTTGGACTGCTGCTGTGACCTGGACTCTGATAAGTGTTAAAAATTGAATGGGTGTAAGGGTACATTGTTTCACAATCATCTTGGCAATGGGCACTGTACTTTGGTAAAAACTTAACCAAGAGCGAGCAATGCATTTGTCATCTACGAATTCATTTGGTACATTAATTTATGGCAGCAGCATCATGAATGTGGAAGTGGCTCAAAAATAAACATTGCATGTGTTTCATTTTTATAGTTTCTGATGAAGCTCTATGGCTAAGTTATATCAGGCTTTCAGGAACCACTGTTGGCTTTTTACAGATTTGTTTACATTAAGAACAATGGAGAATATCACCAGCCTTATCTTTTAAACCAGGCAGATAAGGCACATGACGATTGTGTGAGCGATGACAAATGCCTCTGCAGTTTCCCCTAGTGCCCCTAACAGAGAGGGAAAACATAAAACCAGGGTTCACTAGATGTCTTACCTCTTTGTATTCTCCATTTCGGTTTGTTTTGAAGCCTGCAGGGGCGTGCAGCTGGATGGTGGAGCTGCTGATCACTTCAATGCAGCACTCCTCGCCTTCCACACCGAGGGGTCGGACACGACAGTACACCTGAGTAAAAAAACACATCAGTCAGATGTGATCCACATAGACGGACGGTGTTTATTCATTTACTGCTGCTTTAACCATTGTTAACTTGAGGGGGAAACGACTCAAATAGTAGCAAGCTTTACATGAACACTTACAACGTGCCAAATATTTGCATATTATATCTCAAACGTAATGAATGCTACAGTTTGTGTTGTTTGCCAAGTCTCGAAAAACTCAGTGACACTCACCCCGACCGGGTCTTTTTGGTTGCTGGAAGGCGTTTTGGGAGGCCTGCGGGGCGTTTTACCCTTCCTGGAAACAATTCACAGTTTCTCAGCTCAGTACATTGTTAGCATTAGCACCTTTCATTACGGTAAACAGAGGAGGTGCTAACAAAGCTACCGGCTAGACAGCTTATTAGCCCCGGGCTAACGTTACGGTTAGCCGTCCCTTGTTTGGATTTCGTGGACAAATAGCTGAGATAAACTGTAACATTTAGCATTAGCACAATACGTGCAGTCTTAAACAAATACTAAAACATCTACTCACGCGTGTCTGTTCATGGTAACCGCTTAGTTTAGTTTCGATGTTGTTGATGCTACAATTTTAAACTTTCCCTCCGCCTCAAACCAGAGGACTTTTTCAAATAACGAGCCCAAAGCAGCCAATCAGATGCTGGTCACGTGTTTCCGCCTACACTTCCGAGCCTTTTATGGAAACTACAAATATGTAAACTATCTTAACAGTCACCAGATAAACTGACACCAGAACAAATACAACAGACATAAAGATAAAGAATAAACCAGAATAATTCACGTCTTAACAACAAACTGAACTAAAACAACAAATAAAAACTAGTTTCAAGTTTATTTGACATATGTAGGTTAACACGGGGTAAACAATATAATGTAATGTGAACCATATAGGACCATATAACTCTGAAACTATGAAATATATATAATAGTACAAGTCTATAACATGGTGGTAAAGCACTTTAAAACAACAAATGAGACAAGCAGATAATTTAAAATATCAATTGCATATGATGCTTAAACAATACTTACATACAATATATCAACTGTATATAATACTTAAATTAAATCTGAGCCAATATTTATCTGACTAGCACAATCGTTTTAAAATCCATAAATATATCATGTGTTTGTGTTTTGATAGCTGTGTGACTTAATAAACTTTAAATTATTATTATTAGTAGTAGTAGTCATACTAGTATTTAAAAAGGTTAAATATTTACTAATTAACCAACTGCATTATTAAATAATTTAAGATACACATAACTCCTTAAATTAATTATATATACAGTATAAATAAAGTCTGAACGCTGATCCGACGTCAGTTTGTAGTCCAGCCTAAACCCCAAACATGGCGTCGGCGGAGGTTGTTGTTAAATAAACACTGACACCTACCGGCCATCATCTGCAACACACACAAGTTACAAAACACTCACATTTGCAGCCATTAACACACTCGCGTGTGGATGGTGCTGTTTTATATAAACACTGGAGTTCCTGCTCTGAAACTGCTGCATTAAACACTGAAAGTCTCCGGTAAGCGCTTTGTGTTAACTTTGGTGATGAAAGTGAAGTGTCGAGCGTCGTGTCGTTTAATAAGTCGTGTTTTTTAAGGGGGAAAAATGAAAAGGAAACCGATGCAATTAGATGCAACTGGATCAAAGGGTAAAGGAAAGAAAAGGACCGGAGAGGACTCTGCTCCAACTCTCTCCAAAAAACTACGAGACAGAAAAGATGGAGAGACATCTAAACAAGGTGTGCAGCCCTGACAGGACATCAGCAACACGGTCCTACATGAAATATTCATGTCGTAAGAGTTGGTTTGTGTTTTGCAGGCCCTCCTCTTCAGTCTGCAGGAGTTCAGAAGAGAAGTGGGTATGGAAGCATCCTGCACTACATCTACAAGAGCACTCTGGGTCAAAGTCTTCACTCACAGATGAGACAGGTGAGGCTGTACAGAAGAAGAAGAACAGATACAGTAACAGACCACAGCAGTGTATGTTGTATGTATGTGCAAGTATGCTATATGTGCATCATTTTATGTTATGTAGAAACATGTGTTCATTGCCAGATTAACTTACTAGGGTGCAGAAAATTATCTGCAACCTATCCTTTCAGTGTATAAAGTTTTTTTATTTTATTTTTTATGTTGGACTTCTACCTGGCCCCAATTGCAGACAGTTCAGAGAATTAAATTTTGTGTTTTAATCGTACATATTCGGAAAATTGTAATTCAATTAGTGCAACACAGTTTACAAACAGGAAGACCAGAGCTGTCTGGGGTCCAGGGTCAGTGTCCACCTTCACTTCATGGAAGAAGACTCAGTCTGAATCAATCAGTTAGTAGTCAGTATAGACTAAAAGAGTAGTTGATGCACAGATTAATCAGTTACAAAAACAATAATTAGTTGTAACAAATACTTTCAACCCATATAGATACACATACTAAAGGATAACTTACAGGATTTATCTGAAATAAATAGATCTGTTGTCTTTTGTTGTTGCATTAATTTTAAGCCAATGCAGCCTTTTTTATACGTGCGTTTCAAGGTGAGTGAGTCAGTGTTTAGTGTATGTTGGGTCCAAGTACTTTGTAAAAAAAAATTGAATATATCAGTTAGACATTTAAGCGTTGTTGTCTCTTTCAGTGCCTGCAGGAACCTTTTGTTCGCTCACTGTCGTCCTATCATTACCACGGTGCCACCAGCCCCTTCGACCGCAGGATCACATGTCTAGAGTGGCATCCCACACACCCCACCACTCTGGCTGTGGGGTCCAAAGGGGGGGACTTATATCTGTGGGACTTTAAGGCACCTGCAAAGAAAACTTTCATTCAAGGGGTGAGATCCTGCACAATGGTTTGGCTTATTTTACCAGATCCTTGAACAGCACGAGGTGTTCAACAAATGCTTTTAGAAGCCAAGGACAGCTGCTTTTACTGCAAGTTAGATTGTCTTGATTTCTAAATTATGACACTGTTATTGGTTCTGTGCTTAGATGGGGGCTGGAGACTCAGTTACAGACATGAAGTTTAACCAGTTAAATCCCACTCAGCTGTTCACCTCATCTATGGGAGGTACGACAGCTCTTCGAGATTTCAGTGGGACAGCTCTAACAGTGTTTGCCAGCACAGACACTCTGAAGTAAGACTTAAGCCCCCTTGTTTACTGTAAGATATGGTCAAAAAGGGTTGTAGTTAGTCAGTCTAGCATCAGTCTTCTTACCAAGTGGCACTTATTGGATTAATGCTTCACATTTGTGTGTCAGTGAAGTGCTAAAACAGCCCCGTGATAAGCCTGCATTTGTGTTTGTGTGCACAGAACGGAGCAGGAGACTTTATCGGAGGGATAAAGTTTTGCCCGAAGGATCTTTCCAAAGTTTATGTGGCTTCTGGTGAGGGCACGTTGACCGTGCAGAGCTTTGAGGGTTGCACGCCCACCCTTCTGTCCAGAACTCAAGAGTGTGGCCACGATCACCACAATGTTTGGTGAGAAAACCACAAAGAAGACTGATGCTGTGATCTTAATGTTATGCTTAAGTTTAAAAATGTTTCACCTGCTATATCCACTAAATTCACTTTTGCTCACAGTTACTGGTACTGCTGTGTAGATGTGTCAGTAAGCAGACAGATGCTCGTGACAGGAGACAATGTGGGACAGCTCGTATTCCTGGGTTTAGATGGCCAAAAGGTGTGTGTCCATTCCCCGATCAAGTTGATTATTTTAGCACACAAAGTATTTCAATGTATTGTGTTTTAGACACTAAAAATAGTATTATCAGATTTTCCACATTTAAAATTGCTTTCTTCTGTTTTGATGTTGTAGATTTTTAGTGACAAGTTGCACAAAGCAAAAGTGACCCATGCAGAGTTCAACTCCGTTGTGATTGGTTGCTGGCAACGGCCTCGGTTGACCACACAGTGAAACTTTGGGACCTGAGAAACATCAAAGACAAGAAGAGCTTCCTCCATGAACTGCCTCACGAGAGAGCTGTCAACTCAGGTAACACTCCATCCAGAAAAGGGATAGCTAATGACTGTATGTATGAATTATTAGGTAAAAGTGTAATTTCTTTGTTTTTACATTTACCCCAAGTCTGTTCTTAATTTTTTTGTTCATCTTTGTCACAGCCTATTTCAATCCAATGGACTGCTCCAAGTTGCTCACTACAGATCAGTACGACGAGATCCGGGTCTACTCGTCCTCTGATTGGTCGAAGCCTCAACACATCATCCAGCATCCTCACAGGCAGTTTCAGCATCTCACACCCATTAAGGTCTGTTTCTTCGTGACATGTTTTTATCTTTCTGCAACTTATGTAGAAATGTCACAGTTAAGTCACACAAATGATGCCCAAAGATAATTTTTATTTTGTTGAGTATGCTGAGATGTCTGGTAAAAGTCTAATTATAATCTGTACATGGTTTGACGGCAACAGCCAAATGCATGTGAGGCTGATGCATCAGTATTAAAATGTGTAGAAAGAATCTGTTGGAGAAATGTTATTAATATTCATGTGATTTGTAGGTAATAATGGACCAGGTGGTATTTGAATGGAGCAACATTTTCTCATTATTCTGTGCTTGGTCAGTGTGTAACAAACTATATACTGTTGTTATTTCTCTGTAGGCCACATGGCACCCTGTCTATGACCTGATTGTGGCAGGTCGCTACCCTGATAGCCGGGTTTGCCCGGGAGATCAGAGGACCATCGATATCTTTGATTCCAACACAGCAGAGCTCGTGTGTCAGCTGCAAGATCCCTCTGTCCCAGGGATCAAATCTGTGAGTCTGTTTAAAATAAAACACCGGAAACTGAAAGGCACAAAGCTGTAGTTATTAACACATAGCAACATTTATTTACAGATCAACAAATTCAATCCAATGGGCGATGTGATTGGATCTGGAATGGGTGAGTTCTTCAAAAGAACATCATTGGTTGACCTTGATTGAAACCACTTCTCTGAGAGGAGGCCAAGTTGTGCCACTAAAGCTGCTTAATGTTCCCTCACAGGCGTGACCGTGCTTGTCTGGAATAGAAGTGAGTCACTGATCAGCAATCAAAACAAAGAGGAGGAAACCTCAGCCTTAGTGGAAAATTTAAGAGACCAAAGGAGGAGTCAGCAGCGCTCCAGCAGGGACAGGAGAGGTCCTGCTGCTGTGGATGCAAAGCTTAAGAAGAAACTGGCTTCTCTGGAAGAAACAAAGACCAAAACCAAGACCAAAGTTGGATGTACTAAACAAAAACAAGCACAGATGAGGAAGAAGTAAACTGTATAATAGTGAGGATCTTGAAAATCGTATATATTTCTTTGTTTACTGATTATTGTGTCAAAAACTTCAGGGATTGTTTGAATGTTTCAGAAAGACTTTTATAAATCAGCTTAAGACTGAAACTTTTGTATGTTCTCACAGATGTTTTTCTCCTATGCTATAATAAAAAATATCTCATTTCTTACATGATTGAGTCTTTATTTTACAAATATTTGACCATATATCTTATCATGAGTAAACATTAGGCAGGTGATTTATTGCGTACACATTTATCTCATACAGAGTGTCAGTATGTGTATCATGCATAATTAAAGAGATAACTTCCACGTAGTTCATGGACCGTGACATTTGCCAGCTGGAGGAGCACTTTACCCCACGCCTCCTGCTCCTCTTCTATCTCCTGATGCTGGGCCTGGTGGGCAGAATACACCATGCTCAGGACAAGACTCTCAAACTGAGCCAGGGTCAGCGGCCTCCTCCTCCTGTCCTGCAGTGAGGTAACCATTTGCGTCATGGAGCTCTTACTTCTGGGGATGTTGTCATTGATCTGAGACAAGAAAGCCCGCCCAGACCTCATTGACGCCAGCTCCTTGTCGAGCAGGATGATATTGTTGTCCTGGTCCATTTCTATCCCGCCCAGCAAGAACTGAAAACAGGATAGAAAAGAAAAATATCCGTCACAAACTCAAGATATTTAATTAATCTGCACATAGACTTCTGTTAACTCTAAAATAAATAAAGCACCTCAAACATCAGGTCTGCATCTGCAACTCCTGAGCCAGGTTTTTGAGAAGTTGGATGTCTGCCTGCAGCCACATCTAAAGTACAAAGCATTAAAGTTTAACTGCAATACAGTTTACTTTAATAACTGCAGATAAACTGTCCCTGTACTGCATATTGAACAGTGCATGCAGTATCATTATATAACAAAATCTCTGTCAACATCGCAGCCCTGTTAAAAGTCAAAAGTCTGTTTCTACTTACCTAGCAGCACTTGCTCAAAGCAAATCCAGAAAATGACATGCAGGCAGATTTTAAGATGTATTTTCAGATCCATTCTTGAATTTTTAGCGACAGATTAATATCACATCCTTCTCACCTCTGCTGTCCCTCGTCTCTTTTTGTGAAACCAGGCAGAAGTAACTCAGCCCGAATACCGTGCATTTTTCCACCTTGGAAAAAGGGACTAAAAGCCAGTTGGCTGTAATGCAAAGCAGACAGCAATTTTATTAATTCCTGGTTCTTTTTATCCACAGTACGCAGTAACTTTGAGCAGGATTTGTAGTTAACAGAGGCAACTAACCTTCTTTCACATTTTACTCTTCAAAATGCAACATTTAAGCCATTTCTTTAGGTGTATTCATGTTGAATCGTGATAAAAATGCAACAAAATGAATAAATAAACAAACATACATAAAGCCAGTATCAATTACCTGAGATCAGGGGTCCTTCTCAACATAAAGTCCAATAAAGTTTATTAGTTTTAGGGTATTTTGCCATTAATAATATCAAGAGATGCATTTAGTTCATTTAGTTAATTCTTTTTTGTTAACCTTCAAGTATCTGCAACTATGGATGAAATATTTACCCCTAAAAATGAAATTATTTACCACAAAAAACTTTTTTCTACTTCATAAAAACTCTTTACTTTAACGGATATTACACTCAGTGTGATATACTCAGTGTGTGTTCTACACTGTCAGTATCTTTCTTACAGAATCCACAGATGTTATAACATTTTCTTTAAAAATTCAGTGGATGGATAGATGTCATTTAAGATTTTAAAGCTCACCTTTTTTTACTTTATTTTGACAAACATCCATTATCTGTAAGCGCTTATCCTCATCAGGGTCACGGTGGGGCTGGAGCCTATCCCAGCTGACTTGGGCCAAGATGCGGGGCACACCCTGGACAAGTCACCAGCTCATCACAGGACACATGGAGGCAAACAACCATTCACACTCACATTCACACTCATTGGCAATTTAGAGTCACCAATTATCCAATCAAGTGCATGTTTTTGGACTGTGGGAGGAAGCCTGAGTATCTGGATGAGACAAACACGTAATATAAACTTAGATTAGAAGATTAAAAAGATTAGATTATACGTTATTTATTCCACAACGGGAAAATTCACTCTTAACAGCAGCAACAAAAAAAGCGTAATATACACTATAGAAGTAAAATAAAATGGGCAAACACAACGAACAGACAGAAGTATCCTTCAGCCTATACAATAACAACAGACAAGTGTACATGCAAGTGGACGTGCAAAACGAGTACTAAAGGTAAAGTGGCCATAATATAAATAATATAAATACAGATAAAAATAAATAAATAAATAAATATAAAAGCTATGGTGAGTAGTGGTGGTAATTGGAAACAGAAACTACACCATGATCAGGTGGTGCAGGTGTTGTAGAGTCTGACAGCGGCAGGGATAAAAGATCTGCGGAACCTCTCCTTCTTCTTACACCGTGGGTGTAGCAGTCTGCTGCTGAAGGAGCTGCTCAGGGACCCCACACTGTCATGTAGGGGGGTGATAGGTGTTGTCCATGATGGATGCCAGCTTAACTAACATCCTCCTCTTAAACTTAAAAAACTCATTCAGTTAGTGAAGATTACATACAGCAGCACATACTGTAACAAAGGCGTTACGGCATTATTTACATCAAGAAGAAAGTGAGTATTTCTAAGAGGACGGCTGTAGTGACACATCTCCGCCACATGGGGGCAGTAGCAGCAGATGATAGCGGTGAGTCGTTTCAAAGCTGATGAAAAAGTTTATTTACTTCCGGTGAAGAGTTCAGCTGCTCCTGGATGTTAAAGTGGAAATAACGGTAACGACGCACGTTTACTGCTCTTTTTTTTTTTAAAGCTTTACGACTCATTTGTGTCACCTAATGTCCTCGTTATAACTCTCCCTCCACCGTATCACGGTTTAATTTTCTCTCGAGGGGCTAACGTTAGCCGCTGTGCTAACGTTAGCCGCTCGTAAACATAACGCAGCTAGCCTTAGCGTCAGTCAGTAAACACTTGTTTGTTCTCTGAATTAGCGGCTGTAGTTCAGCTACTGTCGTGATTATAGGAGTTTAAATATGACCTGAATCATCAGAAAGTTGTCTTTAAGTGTTTAATTGTTTTGTGATGTCTCATATTTAGTGTCTGCAATTCAATTTAACAGCATCATTACCTTCTTGTATCCAAAAATATAATAATAGTGAATAAACACTGGAGCTGGAGCTGTAGAGATAAATGAACCACGCCGATATATGTTGTAGTTTTGATGTTTTGTTTTGGTATATCGGCTGATTATTGACAAAAAGATTACAGTGCATAAATACAATAAATAGATAGAGCACTAAAAAACAATGAAATTTATCTTTCAACTGTTTTTTAAAGGGATCCTGAACAGATGTGTTTTGTTTTTTTATCTTATTTATGTTCTAAAATGATTATCGGTTGTCTTATTGTTGTCAGATCTGTCTGTATCAGCCTCCAGTATTAGTCAACGCCCCTCTGTAAAAGCTATAAAACCTAAATGAAGGCAGGGTTTATTGCCGGGCTGTTGTATCGAACTGCATTAGTGTAAGTGGATGCTGTGCTGTTTGCTGACTTTGTCAGGCCAGCAGCAAAGATGGAGTCCAGCGAGGAGGGGGGCCTCAGTGTTGGAGGATCTGTGGGAGAGGAGAACTACTTCCTGGGATACACCTTCACCGACCGCTCCCACTCCAGCCGGGTGGTGAAGAGCATCATGGACCTGTGTTTGGAGGACGGCCTGTTCGCTGATGTCACTGTCACCGTGGACAGCAAAGAGTTTCACCTGCACCGGCTGGTGCTCTCGGCGCAGAGCAGTTTCTTCCGCTCCATGTTCACCTCCAACCTCAAAGAGTCCCACAACCGCTCTATTGAGCTGAAAGATGTCAGCGCCACTGTCTTCCAGCTGCTGATCGACTACATCTATCACGGGACGATAAAGCTGAGGGTGGAAGAGCTGCAGGACACCTATGAGATGGCAGATATGTACCAGCTCACTGCACTGTTTGAGGAGTGCTCCCGCTTCCTCTCGCGGACAGTAGAGGTCAAGAACTGCCTGCAGGTGATTCACTGTTTCTCGCGAGCCTGTTTTACCGTGGTCATAATTGTGTAGTATCAGTTTTATGATGACCTGTTTTTACCCAGGTGATGTGGCTTGCAGACAGACACAGTGACCAGGAGTTGTATACTGCAGCCAAGCATTGTGCTAAAATCCACCTCGCCCAGCTGCATCAGACTGAAGAATTTCTTAATCTGCCTCTCTGTCTGCTTTTGGACATCATCAAAGGTATTACCGTATCTGTGTTATCACTGTGTGCCGTGACATTTCAAACAGCGTTTTTTTTCTATTTACCACAAGCCATGTACTTTGTATCTGTATTAACATATGATATGAAAATGAACACATGAATTCAGATAGGTAATCCATCCTGATGAACTTGGTGTTTTTGTGTTTTTTTAGCTTTGTTAGACTTAGAAGATGACAGACTTTATGAATATGACTCACTAGGTTTTGTGTTTGTTTGTGTTCAGATGGAGTCCCGAGCTCCCAGAATCCGACAGTGGCCATCGAGTCGTGGATAAACCACAACAAGGTGGAAAGAGAGGAGTTTTCTTGTATCCTTCAAGAAAATCTCAAGGTAACATTCTTTCATCTCGAGCTGGAAAGAGGAAGAGATTTTCTGTCTGATATCATTTGTGTGTCTGACGTCTGGTATGTTTTTATCTTGTATGCCTGAAGGAAATCGGTGAGAACGTCCACATTTATCTCATCGGTAAAGAGGAGACGCGGACTCACTCGCTGGCTGTGTCGCTTCACTGTGATGAGGACGATGCGATCAGCGTCAGTGGTCAGAACAGTTTATGTCATCAGATCACTGCAGCCTGCAAACACGGAGGTGACCTGTACGTGGTCGGGGGGTCTATCCCTCGCCGCATGTGGAAGTGTAACATGCACACGATGGACTGGGAACGTTGCGCCCCACTGCCCAGAGACCGCCTCCACCATACCATGGTCTCTGTCACTACTGAGGACGCTATCTACTCACTAGGAGGAAAGACGTTGCAGGACACACTCTCTAACGCTGTCATCTACTACACAGTGAAGGACAACATGTGGACAGAGACCAGCCAGCTGGATACTGCGGTGTCTGGGGCTGCTGGCGTTAACCTGGGAGGCACCATCTACCTGCTCGGAGGGGAGGAGAACGACATGGACTTCTTTACTAAGCCATCTCGACTGATTCAGTGCTTTGACACCGCCTCCCAGAAGTGCCAGATCAAACCCTACATGCTGCCATTTGCGGGCTGCATGCACGCTGCGGTCCACATGGATGTGATCTTTATCGTAGCAGAGGGAGACTCCCTGGTGTGCTACAACCCCTGCTGGAGAGCTTCACCCGCCTGCGCTTCCCTGAGGTGTGGAGCTGCATTCCTTCACTGTGGAAGGTGGCCAGCTGTAACGGCTGCATATACGTCTTCCGGGATAAATGTAAGAAAGGTGACGCAAACACGTTAAAGTTTAACCCTGCCACATCCGTCGTCTCCGTCATCAGAGGTATAAAAATCCTCCTCACAAACTGGCAGTTTGTTTTGGCCTAAACTGTCCTCTGGATGTTGACGCTGTGGTCCACTAACTCACCACAGACAATCAGGGAAGACTGTCGGATAACTTACCATGACTTCACTGTTCAGCCATTCCCGAGAGGAGACCTGCTCTAAATGTATTTACTCAGCTGGTTTCTGTGTCACTCATTCCATTCTGACTTCACCATCAGACCAGTAAAAACAGTTCAGCGCTGTGTGTGCGTGTGTCTTGTATTACAGTGTGTCTCATTGTGGACCCCTTTTAGAAGTCAAACAATTTGTGATGATGCTGTAACCGGTGATGAACTAATCGACATTGTTTTCCTGTGCACTGCTGTTTGTAGACACGCATGAACAACTTCAGTGTTGAAAAAAAACTGAACACAAAACATCCTTCTGTATATTGTATGTGAAGACGTGTATCATGATGTTGTAGGTTAAATATCCTCAGATGTCAAACATAACAGATAATGTTTTCTAACTTTTCAATTTTTCACAGTTTCTTGTCCTAAGATTGTATTTTTTTGATGTACGATGTTCAACTGGTAACAGAAATGTTAAATATATCACTGTAACTACAAGCTGTCACTGTTTGTTTTTGATATTTCTGGCCCTTTAGGCTTCATGCATTCACTATCACTTACTATTAATATAATGTTTATTACCAGGGATTTAGGATCTTTCATTCTTGCAATTATACAGCGATGCATTTAGAAATGGTGCACTTAAAAGCTTCGCCTCAACAAAGACATAACTCCCAGCAGTATTTATCTTTGGATTGGTAATGCATCTTGTGAATGGCGAGGTGGTAAAGGTGCCTGCTTTGTCCTTGGGGCGGGGGGAAAAAGGGGAGTTGAACAACAGAAAAGCTACTACAGATAGGCCAAAACTTTGATCCTATTGATGTGTTGCAGGAGGCTGTGCAGCTGAAACCCAAACCCAGTAACATGTCAGACTTTGTGAACTATTCTAAGCATCAGTTGCTGACGCCAAGATGAGGGGTGGGGGTTTCTGGGGGGCACATATGCGCCTCCATAAGAACTCCCAATAGGAACTGACGGCCACTACGAGCACCATCTGACATGCAGTCCCTTAATGTTGGGCAATAAAGCTGTTTATAGAACCCATATCACAGTTCACAGTCCCACATGTTAAGAGCGCGGCGAGATCCATTTGTGGATGTGCATTTTTTTGACGCCCTGGAGGGTTGTGATGTAAAATGCGTAGTCCGGTGTTTGGTCAGCGAGTGAGGGTTAGTGTGAAGGTAGATCGCTAGGAGCTGTAGTGACCTTGGGACTGCTTGCTGAGGGCAGGACAAAATTCCTGAAGGGACACATGGTCTAGAGTGACAAGGCCATCTGCTGTAGCGCCAGCAGTAGGAGGAAGGTGGAGGGGGACGGACACCGGGGGTGCGGGGTGGGGGGTGTGCTGAGAATTCCTTTCGCTGGGGTGTGGAGGGAGTAGATATTCTGGGATATCGCTGCTCGCACTCCGCCGGGGAAACGTGTTTCTTTGGCATTTTTCAGACGGAAATCTGAGGGAGAATTTTTGATGGTGAGAGGGGATCATTGCAGAGTTAAATGGGGAAGGCATTTTTCCAGCTCTCCACGAAGCGATTGGTGATAATGGTCTTGCTGTGTTGCCATTTTACTTCGGTGGATCCAGTTTCCTCTCCATCTCAGCACAGCCGGAGCTGAGAGAGCGGGATCTGGTAGGCCCTCTGGCTCCCACCTCTCAGAGGATCATCTTCAAGGGATCTTCTTTGGAGTTGTACTGTGCATGGCAAGGATCTATTTTCTTGCTGCCTCACTGAAATTGCATGGCCTAAACGAATGAATATTTTTATGAGGCGCCTTGCACCAGAGATGGGCCAGGACCAAACCAAGCAGCAGATAGAGAAGGGCCTGAGGTTGTATCAGTCCAATCAGACAGACAAAGCCCTGCATGTCTGGACAAAAGTGCTGGAGAAGACCTCAGATCCTGGGGGGAAGTTTCGAGTGTTGGGGTGCCTGATCACAGCTCACTCGGAAATGGGAAAATATAAAGATATGCTCAAGGTAAGAAGTATCAGTGTTGAAGAGTATACTCTTTGTTTAAAGGTTTCATTTGGGGAAATAATATTCCTAATATTCTGACGCTCAATAGCCATGTAGACATTTTTAGCACTGCGTGATCATATTTGTGTGTGTGAGATTGAGTGCTACTGTATTTCTCATCAATTTTATGTCATCCTGTCTGCTCGGGTCTACTATAGCTCTATGCTCTATAGCTATATGCTGTAGCAGCATTTTAACATTTCCACAATGTCCCAAGCGATTATTGAACTCAAAGAGGTCAAAGGTCACCTTCTTAGTTCCATTTACAGTGATCTTGAGAAGCACGGGTTAATTTGTGGCTTCCATGCGATGCAGAGTAAATAAGTGTCCTGCAACCTGAGTATCAGTGTGGGGTGTCTTGTTGACATAATCATCTTTACTCAAGCAGCACCCACTCTCTTTCACACCGCTTTAATGAGGACTTTATGAAGTAGACGAAGTAGACTTTGAATGTCTGTGAAATGTATCATATCATTTTTCTTTTATCCTGCATCTATTTGAATTTAAGACCTAACATCCATGTTGTTATTCACCACTTGCCTGCAGGTTTTTCAGCCACCTTATGCTCTCTCTTTGCAGTATGCTCTAGATCAAATCGACACAGCCAGAGAAATGGAGGACCCAGACTACCTGACAGAGGGCTACCTGAATTTGGCGCGCAGCAACGAGAAGCTGTGCGACTTCCAGAAAACGGTGTCCTACTGTAAGACCTGCTTAAACATGCAGGGTACCACCGTCAGCCTGCAGCTCAATGGCCAGGTATGTCTTAGCATGGGCAACGCCTTCCTGGGCCTCAGTGTCTTCCAGAAAGCTTTGGAGAGCTACGAGAAGGCCCTGCGCTATGCACACAACAATGACGACAAGATGCTGGAGTGCAGAGTCTGCTGCAGTCTGGGAAACATCTACATCCATCTTAAGGTACTTCTTATTAAATGATTTAATCTGAGTCAAGTCAAGCTGAAAGATAATTTTGGTTATTTGAATGTGCCGTGCTGCAAATACTACATCCTTGTCTGTGCTCAGCATCATCTCTGACCAGTTGTTTTTTAAAAAATGATTTCTGCACGAGATATAACGAGTAAAAACATTTTCCGAGCTGTAAAAGGTCTAAAATCCTTTGATTGCTGCAGACATCTCAGGTATTTTCATTTGTGTAAAACATTTGTTCAGTTGCACACGTGTCTTCGTTGCGCAATCAATACTGATGTTGCCAACTTATATTTGCAGAGTATGATAACACTGCAGAGCATCCAAGCAAATATCATCAATGGTTAGCTCATGTAGTACTGGGCATTGTAAAACAAGGGCAGAGTGAGTAGTCTGGCTAGTGGGGGGCAGGGCGGGGGGGCTTATGTAGTACCCTTGACATCAGAGATTTGTAAGAGTAATCCCTCGGCTTCCCAGTGAGGATTGATTTCAATGGGATTGTGGTGAAGTATCATTTGAAGAATGCACTCGTATGTCACCATTTTTTATGAAAGAAAACATATAATACGCTTGTTCATAGTACTGGAGATGCACATTTCAAAAAGTTTTCTAAAGGTTGGATGGTCAAATGAAGGGAATTACAAACCAAGAAGTTCATGTCAGTACCATCTAAAAAGGATGTTTGACTAAGATGCTGCCATTTTTGGTCAGTACTTGGACATCAGAGGTCTTACTCATCAATAATTTATGCCAACAGGACTACGAGAAAGCCCTGTTCTTCCCTTGCAAAGCAGCTGAGCTCGTCAATGACTATGGCAAGGGTTGGAGCCTCAAGTATCGAGCCATGAGCCAGTACCACATGTCTGTCGCCTACAGGAAACTGGAGCGCCTGCCAGACGCCATGGAATGCTGTGAGGTATTGTTTTATAACGAACACATGATTGCGGTCCTCAGAGATTGATTCCCGTAAAGACAAACTTGCATAACTCTGTGGAGAATGTCACAGTTTTGGTTTCCCTGCAAAGTTGTCGTCCCCTGATGCCTTTGGCTGTTTTGATGTCTGAGCTGCAGATACAGTCGATGTTCTGCTGCTGACAGGTGCGAGCGCCAGTTGTTCTGTTGTACCTCGACAAAAATATGCTCACAGAGGCGCTGGTTTTAGGTGTTAATGAAGAGGGTGGCCTTAGTCTTCACTGTGTTCTAATTATGTACCAAGGGTGAAAAATAACTTGTGTCATTGCCTTGGGAGTGCAAAAGTATAGTAACGAGACAGCAGAATGCATTTCAGATTTATTACATTTGTCAAACACATTTGGACAAACTATTTGCACCTGCATCTTTTCTTAATCAGAACACCAGAGGACAAGAGTGCCAAAGGTGAAACAGCAACGTGACACGTTCCACATCACTTACCAGTCTGGTTTATTTGAAAAAATACTGATACTGAAACTGATAAATCAGCATAGAGCTGTTAGAGCTGTCGGCTCATGTGTCTTTTTTTAATTAAACGTACCCCATAAAATATTTGTACTCTTAATAAGACTTCATTTTATGGTATTATCTAGTTTTAAACTGTCATTTTATTTGATCTTATAATTATTATAACCCGACTCAGTGGAAAGAAATGGCTCAAAATGATTTTCCATAATTAGATTTCAGCAGAGCTTTGGTATCACAGAGGGAGGGAGTCAGACAAACTCTGTCCTCTAAAAGTCTCTCCGTCTTGCACTCAACAGGAATCTATGAAGATTGCACTGCAGCATGGTGACCGTCCTCTGCAGGCTCTGTGCCTACTAAACTTTGCCGACATACACCGCTGCAGGCGTGACGTTGATGTAAGATGCCACCATTTGTGCAGACCTGTTGGTTTTTAAAGATTTTAGCTTCAAATGTTTAATTTTCCTTATTTTTGGCATTTCTCTTCAACCATCTAGAAAGCATTCCCTCGCTACGAGTCTGCCCTGGCTATCATGACTGAGATTGGAAACCGTCTTGGACAAACACAAGTGTACCTGGGAGTTGCTAAGTGTTGGCTTGTGCAGAAAGAATTTGACAAGGTTTCTATTCTATTTAAATCTGACTGACCTGATGATAGTTTTATGTTGTAATTATGACACACACTGTCTCACTGTTTCTTTTTCAGGCTCTTGATTCTTTGCAGCGAGCACAGGAACTGGCAGATGGGATGGGAAACAAGGTAACTGGTACAGTACTCTTTACACAGGAAACAGGATAAAACACAGAAGTAGAGCTACTGGTCCAATAATTGACAAATCAATGGACAGAAAATTAATTAATTAATCAAATAAACATTTTTTCAGAAAAAAACAAAGTTGCACTAAGATTTCTTTCTCTTACAGTAAAATTAGATCAAGTAAAAGACCTGAAAAATCTGCAAATCACTTGAGTAAAGCTACAAAAGTATTGGCATAATTATATTTGAATTATCACAAGTAAGAATACTCACTATGCAAAATTAAACTTACTGCCTTTAAGGTCCTTAAATATTTTTTATATGATGCACACAATATAACTGTTGCGGGGAACTTTGCTGTTGTTGTAAGTACATGGTGACCTCACTTAAGTACCAGGAAAGCTTTGCGCAACTCCAGCCTGAGCAGCTCAGCAACATAACTGAACACTGCTGATGGTATGTGGGCCTTTAATCTAGAACAATGTCTCATATTTAATAAATGATCGTGTGTTTTGTATGTAAAATCAATGTAATTATAGCTAAAGTTAAATACATTTTGTGGATTAGAAGTATAATGTAGCACAAATTAGATACATTTACCTAACTCAACGTAGGTAAATGTATCTTGTGACTTTCCTCACTGGAAAACAAGATAATACATTCGACTGTGACAAAAGACAAAACAATTAAATCAAGAGAATAATCTACAAATGAATCGATAATAGAAGAAATAATAGTCAGAGCCAAACGCAGACTTTTTAAAATCATACAAACATCACAGTCTACATGTGACACTGACCCTCTTTTTGTATCTGAAGCTGTGTACACTGAAGGTGCACTGCCTGAGCGAAGGGATTTATCGAAGCCGGGGGCAGCAGGAGGAGCTCAGAGAGCAGGTGGTGAAGTTCCTGCAGTGTGTCGAGGAGCTGGAGCTCTACTGCGGCATGTGTGGAGAGTCCATCGGGGACAGGGACCAAAAACTGCAGGCCTTACCCTGTTCCCACATTTTCCATCTCAAGTGGGTGTTTTTAGCACAGGATGCTCTTTTCTTTGAATGTTTTTTTGACACTTTAATGTTGAGAGATAACACAAAACTGTTGATGTTCTTCACACCTGAAATCGACTTTATGAATACAGCGCGTTTGACACTGCCATTTAAAGCCACTGTTTTCTCCTTTCAGGTGTCTGCAGACAAACGGGACAAAGGGATGTCCCAAATGTTTCAAGTCCTCCATGAAGCCTGGATTCGTGTGATTGTGAGACTGTGTTTGTGTGTTGGATCGGAAGACACGGCGTGAAAGCCTCGCAGGCTCCTGACTGATCTGAGAGAAGCAGGCAGCCTCCGGGAAGATGTGCTGAAGATGTTTGAGGAGTAATAATTAACTGCTCTGTGCAGAGGATGCTGAACTGAACCCAGAGTGTGTCGCAGAGTGTGGCTCTGAGAACACAGTCAGGGCATCCACCTTATTGACAGACATCAGTCTGTGAGTTACAGCTGACTGAGGAGGTACAAGTGTTACATTTCAATATAAGCTGAAGAAGAAAGAATTGTCTCTGATGACTGGCCATTTGTTGCAGAATTTCAATCTTGAGGGGTATGGATCATCCAAACAGCATGTATAACTTGTATTTGCTATTTTATGCATTAGATTGTTAATTAAAATCATCAGTCATATCTGTAATCTTAGTCACAGAGTTTGTTATAGTACCTTTAACACAACATCCACTTGATCTTTACTCACAACAGTTTCTGATTTTTTGTTTTTGTTTTTTAATCAGAGCACAGAGCCATTTCTGAATTTACCTGATTTCATACATGGAATATTTATTATTGCGTTCATGTACATATTATTCTCATGTTAATTCGTTTTGAAAGTTTGATTTCTTTGAGGTGTTTTGTAAAACCTAAAAAAAAAAACACAAACAAACTAAAATCTCTTAACCATTCAAAAACTAGTATGTCTTTACAAAACAAGTACATGCAGCTGTTTTTTTTTTCTTTTCTCCTTATTCGATGAGATAAAGGAGCAGGATCAACACACGTGTTCATAGAAATTCCTTTTCTGTCCATTTTTCGGGGGGATTGTTTTACTCTTTATCGTGACATCAAGATAATGTTGTTGAGAAGCATTGGGAAAGGATCTTCTTTGACCAATCACACACTCGTCAAACAATTTAGAAGAGATACAGTATGTTTTAATGTAGCGTTTTCATATCTGTAGTCATGTAAATAATAATTGGTGCAGCATCTCGATAGTCAGATTGAGATGATGTACTTGCTGAGGCATTGTAATTTTTTCGGGACAATGGCAAAAAACTAATTTATTGTTGCATGTTTTATTCACAATGCCAAGCGACAAAGTTGGATTACAAATTATGTATCCGCGAAACTGTGTATTAGCCTATTTCATCATTGTTTATTGTAGTATTTCTTAATATCCAGTGGCCTTTATCATTCATATTCCTTATATATTTGTTCAATTTATTTTAGATATATTACGATTTGTGGGGAGGGGGAAAAAAGCCACATCAATCAAAATCATCAAGGCTTAATGAGGTTTTTCCTACGCAGCAGGTTTTCCTCAAAAGCTCCTATTAAATTTATTTTTTAGTAAGATTCATTCATGAAAGTACAAAAACCAAAACACCAATAAGTTCAGGTGGGAAGGTGAAAACAGGATAAATGTTTGCTTCAGCAAGGACAGAAAACATATTAAAGTCAAATCATCAAACTCAAGGAATACACACAATACTGTAGTTTCAAAATATGAAGTATTGAGTTTCCTCTCTCCACGCAACATGTGAGTTTGTTGACCGCATGAGAAGAGAGGGAGAGCGACGCATTTACTTTTACTGCACAAGCACTTATGTTTCTCTTGTTGAGAACACGTCACTACTTGACCTCACTTCTGTATAGCACCTGCTTCTTCTTGTTTGAGGTCAGTGCATCCAAAATAATGTTGATTCACTGTCTGTTTACCTGTAGTACAGTCAATGTAAAACTCTTGTAAAGCATGGATGTTTTTCCACGCTTTGTTTGTTTTTTTTCTTTCTTGGTTCTGGCTAATAAATTAGAATTTATTGACAATACAGCCACTCATCTTTGACGGTTTAAACTACCTCTGTTTTTGCCTCTAAGCTTTGCCTTCCTCAGAGGATTAATGCAGTAATAACACACACATTTAAATACATGTAGAATTGTTATGTTTTTCTAGACATCATGTTGATATAACCATGATTTTAATGAGTTAGAGTCTGACTAAAATGCATTGTTAATATATTTATGCATTGAGTCAAACCATGGTACTGTGTCGCATATGGAAACATTTCATCATGGGAAATAAAATGCACTGAAAACAAATACAAGTGTTACTATTCTGTGACATTACTGCTGCTGTTGATTACTTGTGTTGCTTGTTTGTTTGTTTCCTCTTCCTTGACCTTATACTTACAGATGAAACTTTTGATATACAGTGCAACACCTGACACATATTTTAACCAGTCGCACGAGTTTACCAGCATTGACAGTTTCAACCAAGCGCTTTAAGGATTGCACCGCCTAAAGTCACTACACCTGAAGAGCAGGAAGCTTTCCTGTAAGCTCACTTGACGGGAAAACTTCAGACCTGATGGCAGCAACGAGTGTCCTCTGTGAAGAGGACTTACTTTGTCCTCAGTGCTCTGGGATTTATTGCTTTCCTGTTCTCCTAAAATGTGGCCACAATATTTGCAGAGTTTGTTTACACAAATTCTGGGAATGGAAAGGATGTCGAGAATGCCCCGTGTGTCGCACCGTGGCTGTTCAGGGGAGGCCTCCTATAAATTTGGCACTAAAGTTAGTTGCAGACAAATATCAAAATCAAAGGAACGACGGGAATCAAGAATTTTGTTGTCTTCACGACGAGAAGCTGACGATTTTTTGCCAGAACGATGAAAAACCCATCTGCCTCGTCTGCCAAACATCAAGCCAGCATAAAGTTCATGACTGCTGCCCAGTAGAGGAGGCAGCTCAGCAGAAAAGGTAAGTAAAAATAGAAACTGGCAAATAACAAAGGGATTTACTGTACGTACACTCCAACACGAGAAACACAGTATTCAACTAGTTATCTGTGAGAGGAAAGATTTGTGTGTGTGGTTGTAGTTTTTTAGGTGTAGGAGAGGATTGAACTCATGATTAATGTCATTAATAATATGCCAAATGTCGATTAATTAATCAATAATCCATAATGACATGCTTAAATCTAAAGAAATGTAATTTACAATGTAAGGAAATTGATTGATTGAAAGATGATTGATTGCTAATTTTCTGTCACTTTGACTGAATTAATAGTTTCAGCTCCAGATTTGAACTCTTGATTCTTCTGTGAACATTTCAGGCAGAAATTTCGGCGGTGCTGGAGTCTCTGAGGAAAAAGTTCAAAACACTGAGCAAGACAAAGGAGCAGTGGGAGGAAACAAAAAATTATATTCAGGTAAATGTTAGTCCTGTCATCGTATCCATCATTACATGACTCACTTTTGAGAAAAGACAGATCTATCAACACCTCACATAAGCATTCCTTTTGTTTACTGCTTCTGAAGACATCTCTCTTATCATTACAGGCCCAGGCTTCTCAAACTGCGAAAGAAATTAAGGAGGAGTTTGCCAAGCTATATCAGTTTCTACAGAAGGAGGAAAACACCAGACTGAAGGCGCTCAGACGGGAGGAGGAAATTAAAAACCAGGTGATGACTGAGAAGCTGAAAAACATTAAGGACCAGATCAGTACCCTCTCCTCCACCATCAGTGATATTGAGACGGCCCTCAAAGCGAAGGAGTTACCATTTTTACAGGTGCTTTACCAGCCAATGTTTACACTCCTACTAGTTACAGCTGCACTCTGACTCCAAACTCATTTATTTAATGAACATTTTACTGAGCTCTGTGGTGACAGGCGTGGTAAACCATCCAAAGGGGGACAAACTTTCAAACCTATGAGCAATTCAAGAGGTACAAAATTAAAACTGACAAAAATGTATCAGTCTCAAGGAGTACAAAGAAAATAATACATCAAATATATCAAATATAATCTGCAAATATTTCTAAAATGTCCAGAACAGTTAGTAGTTAGTAGAGTACACGAAAGGAAAACATGTAATTCATCAGAAAATGTCCACTCATACATCATATTTCACGACATTTCTTCAGATTCATGTCAAACATCTTAATGTCTTAATCTGAAATTAAACTAAAAATGTGAATTATTTGTAGCAAATTTAGATTTAAAAAAAAAAATTAGATATATTTTAACTTGTTGATAGTTGTCATACATATATCATACATGTATGTTAGCAGAAACATTGTCCACATCTATGCTTGAAGGCACCTCAGTACTTTGAGCTCAATGCTAACATAAGCATGCTAACATGCCCACAGTGACAGTGCTGTGATGTTTAGCAGGTATGTTCACCATGCTCGGGATGTTAATTTAGGATCACAACAGTTATTATGATAAAACATCTGGGGACCATGAATGTCTATGACAACTTTCATGGAGATTTTCCAGTCTGGACCAAAGTCGTGGACCAACAGACAATATCACCACCACAGTGCATGTGTGCCTACATGAGTGAAGATCTTCTGTTAACATACATCTTAATGCTTTATTTGATGTATTATTATCTCTGAATGCTCACTTCTTTGGAGGGTTTGTTGGTGTATGAGTGTGATGACTATTTTTGACCTGACAAACATCCGTCCATGACTGAAACTTTGTCCATTTGGTGTCAGCATGCAGGTGTTAACTCTGTCAATGTTGATTTCCAATATTCTTGCTCCTACATGTAACTTTTTGTTAATGTTTCTTCTTCTTTTGTGACTTAAGGACTACAAGCAGACAAAGAAAAGGTATGCATAATCACACCATCAGCTAACATTAGCACAAACTGTCTCCATAAGACAATGTTGTGATTATTTCAACATGTTTCAGGGCCAAATGCAACATTCAGGATCCAGAGTGTATCAGAGATATCCTGATTGACTCTGCAAAGCATGTGGGATTACTTAAGTACAAACTTTGGAGGAAGATGTCTGACGTTGTCAAATATGGTGGGTGAACAGACCCAAATTAAAGTTTATTTAAAGTATTTTCTGTAGCATATTTCTGAACTTTGTTTACATTTTCAGTTCCCATCACTCTGGATCCAAACACAGCCCAGTCCAACCTAAAGTTCTCTGAAGAGCTGACCTGTGTACAAATCAGTGGCAAACAAGTCCTACCTGACAACCCTGAACGCTGCACCCACCGTGTGTGTGTCCTGGGAGCCACCGGCTTCACATTTGGAAAACACAGCTGGACCGTAGAGGTGGGCAAAGGCAAAAGCTGGTGCATCGGAGTGGTCCGAGAGTCCATCACAAGGAAGAGCGTTGTCTTCCTCAATCCAGCTGAGGGTTTCTGGGTGATTAGCCTGAGCGACGGAGACAAATTCTGGGCTGAGACTGCGAATCGCACTAAGCTTGTGGTAAAGCAGAAACCCGAGAGGATTACTGTAAAACTGAACTATGACAAAGGGAAGGTCGTTTTCATCAACGCTACTGACTCGACAACAATGTACACATTCACTGACAGATTTGGAGAGAGGGTTTTCCCATACTTCTCTCCTGGATTGTGTGAGGGGAAAAACTCCTGCCCACTGACAATCTGTCCTCAGACGATAACAGTGAATTTAGAGTAGACACGTGGCTCTGTGTGAGTGTGTGTTACAGCTGCTAATGCAAAAAGAAGAGATAAACTGCACAGTTTAAATATCGATTAATCCACGCTGCAAATTGTATCCAATGACCAAATGAGACGACTTCCACATTTGAATTGTTTAATTATGTTCAGAACAGAGTTTTTATCTATTTTTAGTTCATTTATTACTTTGATTTTTTATCATTATCAACTGTCCTCTTTTTTTGGTTTCCTCTGTGACGCCATGTCTTTCAGCTTAGAGTCCAGTTTCCTTTGCAGGTAGGCTTTCTTATTGGGGTCCATGGATTTGTCTTTCTTGCCACTCCCGGCATAAAGAACGCCTTCTTTGCTTATTCTCATCCGAGCATGAGACTTAGCTTTATCTCCACAGCCGTGCACCTAAAAAGGTTTACAGAGATTGGAGAAACACACATTTTTTTTTAGATGTTACAGTGAAATATTAGTACACATACGTATAAATTACTTTCCAGGCCTCATCCATGCACTTTCAATAACAAGTATATTATAAACACCAGCTACGTACGGAAACAAACACTATTTGTTTGTGGTGTGTTCCTGTCTTACCTCTGGTATATGATGACTGAGACAGTATTGTCTGTTGCAGAACAGGCAAAGCTGCCCAAGTGTTAGCACGGAAGCTTTACACTTGACAAAACTGCACACACTATCAGCCTTCTTCACAGCGTTGATAAGTGCATCAAAGTCGTCATCCGGAGCAGCGGCAGCAGCGATGTCACAGGCGCCCGCCTTCACTCGGTTCTTTGCTACGAGACAAACGTCAGAGGTGAACACGTTAGAGCAGATAAGTCATAAAAACACTTAAAAATGAGACGTTTCTACTACTAACCTTTAGCTGACTTGGGCTTCTTTGATGATGAAGCTGTTGGGATGTTGTTCTGTTCCTTCTTTTGTCGAGCATTTTCTTCCCTTTTCTGCTGCTCCCTCTTCATTCGCTCCAAATGTAAACTTTTCAGGTCTAATGGCGGTTGAGCCAGTGGCTCTTTTTGGGGATTGGAGACCGTCTTCTCGTCCTGGACCACTTCTTGTTCTTCTTTTTTTGTTGGCTCCTCAGATGGTGCCGACACCGGCTTCCTGGACACAGTGATACACCTGTCTTTCCCCTCGCCTTTACTCTCATGCACGAGGCCCAGCTCCTCCGCGATCTCGTGTACCAGCAGGCGGTCATGAGAGTTAAACGATGACGGAAACTGTAGTTCACTTCGATTTGAATCCTTCAGAAAGCTCTCCACCTGCTCTCTGATCTCAGTATATCTGTTCTTGTTCTGCTCTTCCTCTGTCAGCGACTTTTTGTCCTGCGTAACAGCACTATTTTCTTTACAGCTGCTACCAGGTGGCTTCTTTTGTCCTTGCTTTGTTTTGCTGGGAGGCTGATCTTTAACCTTCTGTTTGGTTGTAGACGTATTAGCCTTTGTGTCTTTGTGATCGCGGGTGTAGTTCTGTGGCACGATGTCTTGGAGATACTCAAATGCTGTTCTGACATCGCCAAACTCAGTCATATGACTGATGAGGGACTTCAAGAAAGCGTGACTCTGGACAGTTTGGGTGTCACACACTACAGCGATGTGTCGTCTCGCACGTGTTACAGCCACATTGATCCTTCTGTCCTCCGCCAGAAATCCAACTTCCCCTAAAAAAAAAAAGAACATGTATTTGTATTTACGTAAAAAATAATGGCACTCATGTCTACGGAGTGGCAGAAACAGACACGACAGTAAAAACATAAGTACCTTTTCTGTTGGAGCGAACCAACGACAACACCACAGCCTCTTTCTCTCTGCCCTGAAATCCATCCACCGACTTTATCTCCAGCTCTGGGTGCCTCAAAGAAAGTTTCTGACGCAGAAGATCGACCTTCACAGAGAAAAAAAAAATATGTAAAGTTGTTTTTACTGTGAGTGTAAATCTTTCATTTAAGTATTTGAGATGGAAAACAAAGTTTTGCATTATTGCTATGACATACCAGTCAGTGACTTACTTGTAGATTGTATGGAGCAATGACAGCTATGTCTTTCGCTTTGAGCCCAGCTTCAGTCAACGCCTTGATGTGCAATTCAACAATGTCTACCTCACCTGAGGATTAAGTTAACAAACTGTTAGATACCAAACTAACTGTAATAAAATGATGTATAATAAAAAATAATGACTAACCTTTGTTGCCTTTGGACTGCTCATCTGTCACCTCCATCTCACTCAGACCACAGCCGGCAGTGTCGATAAGAAGCAGCGGCGTGACGGTCTCCTCGACGCAGGTGACTCCTGGCAGATCTCTTTTGCATAAAAGGCATTTTGATGAGTTTTTTTTTAATCACTGAACTACAAAAGTGAGATACTTTCCATCACCAAGCTCCCACTCACTTTAACACGTGTCTCTCCACAGAGCTGTGAGCTGTTAGTCTTCCCTGGTACATCTCTTTGGAGGCCCATTCCATGATGGCACTGTTCATGCGGTACTGAACCGTTAGCATGCGGACCACTGAGTCCCCGTACATCTGGATAAGTCTCTCCATGAGACTGAGAGACAGACCTTTTGATGCAGCCCTGCGGAGCACAACAACATTATACAACAAGATCCTATAAAATCAGATCAAACCTCACCCACACAGTCCAGATGAAGCGGCTGTTTTTCTGGATTGTAACTCAGATTGTTTCTTGTCTACTCATAAATATTTTATTTAATTCATTTGAACATAACAGACTGCATAAAAACCTGTTGTTTACGTTTGTGATTTGATAGTAGGCGGTAACTGCTTGTAGTCTCCAGCCAGAATGCACTTGCGTGCTCGGAGCAGGGCGATCCAGCAGCTGCTCTCCATGGCCTGAGCACACTCGTCTATCACCACCCAATCAAAATGCTCTGCTGGCAGAAACTTCAGAGGGCCATCATCACAAGCACCTGCAGACGCAGACAAGTGTTTTCTGACTGCCTTTCATCATCACTGCAACCTCATTTTAACTCATTTTATTCACCGAAGGCCGTTGCTGACCTGTGTTGGTCGACAGCACAACTTCAGCACGTTTTAGGATCTGAGAGATGGCTGTAGCTTCCCTGGTTTTCAGCTCTTTTCTTAGCTCTCCTATTTCCCTTTTGAAGTTCACCCGCTCTCCTTTTTCACGCATCTTCTTCATTCCCACCTAGAAAAATATATAAAATATTATAAATCGTTCAAGACGGCACAAATGTTAGTAAGTGCACTCAGTAAAATACTAACAAAAGCTTTATCGATGTCTTTACGGATGTCATCGATGATGTTTGCGTTGTCGCTCTGAGCGAGGATGGCGTCTAGTGAATGTTTCTGAATGGACTCCAGCAGTCTGGCGGGGTGACCCAGCCTCAGGACCTTTGCCTTGCACTGGGCTAACCTCTCCACTAAATTATCCACAGCCACATTAGAGGGGGCACAGCACAGGACCTGCACAGACACAGAATCCAAACATGAAAATGATCTTGACAATGACAGAACACAAAAAATATTCACGTGTACACCAATAAAAAACAAAACAAACTTTCTTCACCTTTTGGCCTTGTTTGACGGCTTGCAGGATGATCTCCACCACTGTGGTAGTTTTCCCGGTGCCTGGTGGTCCATGAATCACGGCCAGTTCTCTCTGTGACAGAGCAAACGACACGGCCTCTCTTTGGGAATCATCCAGGTTCGAGTTAAAGAATTCAACTTCATCTGATGAAGCAAAACAAAATGCCGATGATTGATTTGAAAGGTTTGAAATCACTGTGTAAAATCTACTCAAAGGACAGTTTTACAGAGCAATTAGAGGACTTTTTTTTTTTTAAATCATATTCTGTAAAATGTGACTTGCTTGGCTGTGATTGAGAAGACGGTTTTGTGTCTCCAAAGAGAACATTTATCAGATTGCCAGCTGGTCCATTGCTGTATCCATTTAAGGCGTTCAAGGCCCTGCAGGCATAAACAGTGTAAGTTGTTTCAAGGTTTCATACCCAGCTTGTATCTGTCTTGCAGTGACATTAAAGACAGCACTCACCTTTTCATCCGTTTGTAGGTGACGTCATTTGCCAATTTTAAGAGGTTATAAAGAGCATCTGTATCAAAGCTGAGGCCATCCTTTGAATCATCAAAGGCAACACTAATAGAAGCTTGGCTGACCCTCGTCACTATTCCTGTGCCAATTTGCGAGTCTGCGGTGCATCCGCCAGTGTCATACAAGCCAACTATGTCGCCTGTGGCAAAAGACAAACATGTCATTAAACAAATTAAGAAACTAAAGTGACAAGAAAAACACAAGTCTATTTATTCATTCATTCATCTCACCAGGTCCAAAATTGTTGCTCGGCAGAGATAAGAAACCAAGATGCTTTCTTGGCTCAAGGACAACGACTGTGCGACCATACAAGCCTGTGGACTGACTTCCTATATGCAATTTCAGCAGGCAAACACCTTTATTTTGAAGATCCTTGAGAGAGATGTTCTCCTGCCATATCCTGAGAGAACAAATACGTAATGGGAAAAACACTGTAAGTTAAGACCAAAGGCTTGTCCTAGTTGTAAATCACACAATAAGCTCTCTATGGAAAAGATTAAATTCACCAATTTTACAAATAACGGTCTTAGGGACTATTACTCAGCATACAAAAACAATCTCTTCTGTGGCTCTGGAGCAGTTTTCTCAAGTCGCATACATAATAGTATAATGGCAGTATAATAGTATGCATAATTATACATAAGTATAAACAAGATATGCATGTCCACCATCACCCTTTTGGATTATATCCAGCCCTTGAGAGGATTCAGAAAGCTTGTATTACAAACTGAGGGTGTGGCATTTTAAAGATCATTCATTTCTCTGGCACAAAGAAGCTACTCCGTGGCATTATGAGAAGTGTAAGATCCCATGTTTTTGAACACAGTCTCTTTGAAAATTGATGGATCACTCCATCATACAGGGAAATGTCACAGTCCCAATGTTCTTTCATGTACCTGGTCTCCTCTATTTCAGCCTCCCTCTCCTCCTGTAGAAGCTCGAGGGTCTTTGACACAAATTGTTCAACCGCCATCACTCACTAAAAAAAGACCCAAAAGATAATCAGTGTTACAGCACAGATCCAAAATAGTACTACTTAACTTAAACGAGTCCAACGAGACGAGATCCTGCTTTGAAATGTAAAAAAAAAAAAAAATGTTGTTTTTGCAGTAAAAAAGCAGTGGTTGCCAGAATTTTAATAAATATGGTCAAACTTTTTCTAATATTACGGTAAAAGAATGTTCTGTACTGTTGATTGCACGTATAAGTTTGGCGTGTTTTATTCCATATTTTAAAATGTCTGTAGATTTTATGGTGGAAAACTAAGACCATGGAAAGACCATGATAGTAAAAGACCATAAAATATTCCATTGAATATTACAGTGTTTTACTGTACAATTAACAGTCTCTAATATAACATGCTACTTTATACGGTATAAATTCCTGTATAAATAATATATATTGAAATATTTTATGGCATGTTTTACAGTCTTTTACTGTCATGGTTTGGCAGTTTTTCACCGTAAAATCCACAGACATTTTTAACAGTAACTTAGTTTCTTTTAATGTTGAAACTTTGGATAAATCTTGATATACCTAAGTAAAGTTTTGAATGGATAATCTCACAGCAGTGTTACTTTTACTTCTATCAATGAATTAAAAACATGAGATAATGGTCTCATTTTAAATTTAACAATCAGATAGATAGATAGATAGATGACTTTATTAATCCCCGAAGGGAAATTACGTCGTCATAGCAGTCCGGTATATTTGAATACAATAAAAATACAATAGAATAAAATACTGAGGTATAAAAAATAAATAAATAAATAAAAACACAGAATGGGACAAGGACACTTAAAAAACACAAGATAAATAGGTAGATAAGGTGCAGTGGCAAGATGATGGTAATAGTACTGATGATATGATGGTAATGTTACTGTTAATAACAGTATATAATAATCATAATAATAATAACAATAATCATAATAACATAATAATAATCATAATAATAATAATAGAGATACATAGAAATGTGTCATATATTTAGTCTGTGCAAGGTGTGCATACATAAATAACTGCAATATATAATATATTATGTACACATGTATGAATATATGTATATATATACACACACAAGATACAGTATGATATGGTATGATATATAGTATGTATAACATATGCATCGTAAATACTTGACTATACAAGATATACATACTATAAATAATATACTATGAATATAAATATGCAAACATAATGTGCAAAAAGATAAGAATATTGTATAAATATGATATATAATATCAACATGGTTTATATTAGCACATATCACATGATATGAAGGGTGCAAAGGGTGACACATACATATTACAACCTGCTACATGCTGTTACAGCCTCATATATCATCATAGTTAAAGAAAACAGCAGGACGCAGCTCAGTAATTTAAATATAGTTAAAGCTTCAGTGAAACATAAACACTGACAGGTTAGCCTGTTAGCCACACTGCACTCAATTTACCTTAGCCGGCTAGTTAGCGAGTTAGCAAGCGACGATGACACTCACCTGTTAATGTCAGCTTCTTTTAAATAAACACCGGAGGAGCCGAAGACTTCAAATAAAACATCAGGGACAACTTTTACGTTTGTAATATCTTCTACGGGCTCACACCGGTGTGTTTGTTTGACTCATGTCGTCTTCTTCACACTGCCACCTAGCTGCTCAGATGACTTCCGGTGTCTCGCAGGTTCGACACGCACGCGTTTTATTTTGAAAAACACGACACGCGGAAGTCACCCAGCAGCTCGGTTGACGCTCCAGAAAGAAACACGTTGAGCTAAGTTGTCAATCAAAACCGGCACCGACCGCAGCGACAGTCAAAGCCAGGTGTATTTGGTCATGATATGTGTTAGCAGCATGAACGTGGCGGCGTTGGCTCGTTGTTCTGTGTGATCCGGAGCCGCAGGAGGATATGCTGGTTGTTAATCTGCCAGATCTCAGTCAGGAAGGAAGGAAGCACTGCAAACCTGCAGACCTGAGCCAATCCATTTTTATTTAACTGCCTTTTCACTGCGTTTCTTTCTTTTTTTTTTTGGAAATGAGAACGACATTATTCCTGCTGCACGCCATCTCATGCTGCTGGTTGGTCAGTGCAACACTTTCCAAAACTGATGCAAAGAAGTCGCATAAAGCTGAGGCCGAGGTGAGTAACTTCAGGGCTTTACCATCACAGATGGGTGTGAGCTGTGTTGTGCTGTCAAGTCCTCATCTGTTTGCCTGACATGTCAATGGACTCACCTGCATTTTCCAGAAATCAGGAGGAGGCCATCGTCTCTCACCTGTCATTTGTCCAGTCATCATGATGATTATCTGTCACTGAAATAGGATCTTTTCTCTTTGCTCTCACTGTTTAGACATCTCCAGCTGAGTTGTCTGTGTTGGAGAGAGGCCTTGTTGTGTCAGACCCACACTGGAAAGATATAGTGAAGGAGGAAAAGAGGCACTGTGCTCACATCAAGAGAACATTTCAAGGACAAGTGCTCGGATATGTCACACCTGTAAGTCTGAAATCCACCCAGCAACACGTCTACTTTTACCACAGCATCAAAGGACATGTTCAGATTTGTGCAAGTCTGTCTTAATGCAATACTCACATGCCCACAATACTGTACATCATTTGATATTCTTATCTAACAAGCTGGCCATAAAGAAATCTTTAAAGAAAATGCATCACAAAGTTCAGCTGAATCTGACAAAGTTTGTCTTTATGTTGCAAAATTATCTTTGTGTGTTTAATCTGCCTGATGCAAAGAGGTAATTTACACCAGAGATACTGTTAAATACTGTTTCAACTGACAGAAAATGAATCAGCTACTGTTATACTAATTTTTCAAGCAGAAATGCATTATCTCTAAATTACATATCATGTTAATTTTCCCATCCTCTAGTGGAATTCACACGGCTACGACATCGCCAAGATGTTTGGTCCTAAACTAACTTCAGTGTCTCCAGTGTGGCTTCAGCTCCGCCGACGGGGACCTGAAACCTTTGACGTTACTGGACTCCACGATCATGATCCAGGTACAGGACACACTCCACTGATATTCAGATGGAAAGCTTTTTCTAGTCTTTGTCAGTGACAGATTACTACACATGAACAATACAGAATGTACATAAAGAGGTGTTTTTGCCTTCACAGGCTGGGTCAAAGCTGTGCGCAAGTCTAACAAAAAAATCAGGATGGGTGAGTAGACGTCCTCCTCACTGCTCTCTTAACATGGATCAGTGCGGGTGATTTTAGACTTTTATTGTTTGGTCATTTTATTCTCTCTACCCTCAGTGCCTCGTCTCTTATTTGATGGCTGGTCTTACCAGGACTACGTTAGCGTGCTGGGGAGTGAAGATGAAATTGAAGAGCTTGGAAGTGAGCTGGTGGATGTTGCAAAGGTAACCAGGTGTTGTGTTTAGCCTTAAATCCCATTCAGCAGTGTTGCTTTTCTAACGACTCGGTGGCCTTACAGACTGAAGGTTTTGATGGTTTCACCTTGGAGCTGTGGAGCCAGCTGGGAGGTAACAAAAGAAAGTGAGTTGACCCTTTTGGATTTATTACTCTGATCAACATCTGTTTGACTCAAGAGAGCGTCATCAAACATGTAAAATCTTCTCCGTACAGGGAGCTGGTCCATTTGGTGAAACACATTTGTGAGACTTTGAAGGCCAAAAGATTAGACTGCATTCTTGTGATTCCACCTGCTGTGACGAGGTAAAGGAGTAATATTAATATTGAAAAATACTAAAGGAAAATCACTGAAATTGGTTCTGACTTTGCTTTCTTTTCTTTTCCATCACTTCTTCATCATCAGTGCGGGGCAGCCCGGTATGTTTGGTCGAGAGGAGTTTGAGCAGTTGGCCCCAGTAGTGGATGGATTCAGCCTCATGACATACGACTACTCCAGCGGTGCCAGGTGATGCCTATAGACTCATCGTGGTAGTCATAATTAGAGTAACAAACACGTACAAGAAGATTCACAGCTTTAAAGCAGACAGTGTCCTGAGTTGTTGTTGTTTTTTTTTTTAAACAGACCGGGCCCGAGCTCTCCTCTGCCCTGGGTGAGAGACTGTGTTCTCCAACTCGCACCAAACACTCAGTGGAGGCAAAAGATCCTGCTTGGACTCAATTTGTACGGCCTTGATTTTGCAAGTCAGGGAACAGAGCCGATCCTTGGAGGAAGGTAAGACTATGACTACTGCTGGAATACTTTTACAGTTTAGCGATTTAAGTTTCATGACTTTAAAAGTTGATCATTTTCTCAATTAATCATTTAGTTGATTAGTCTATAAAAGGTTAGAAACCAGAACATATATTTGAGAAGCTGAAATTAGAGAATATTGATATTTTTTCTTAAAAAAAATTACCCCCAGTGATAAATCGATTATCAGAATAGTTGCTAATTCATTTAATAGCTGACAACTAATCCATTATTCAGCTCTATACATGACATCACATTTTTCCAGCTGAGCCCCACCCTCATCAAAGTGGTGACAGGAGCCATGACACGAACACAGATACATAAATCTCTTGTTTTGTTATACAGTCATAAGAAGCTAGGCTGAGAAAACTTTTGGTTTTCAGTGGCTTTGACTTAAACTCGTTTCGGATTTCCTGCAGGTACATCGAGCTTTTGCGAGAACACAGGCCCAAACATCTCTGGGATGAATATGCTGGAGAACATTATTTCAGTTACAAGAGGTACTGGTTTAATGACACTTGAAGTCTAAGAATTATGGCTTAAAACTTAAACTAAAGTAAAGTTTAACATTATCTGTTAACATGATCTGTCACACTTTTTTTCAGGAACAATGCAGTGAAGCATGCGGTGTACTATCCATCACTGAAGGTACGTTTTTTAATAGCAGCATAGATGATTATTAACTGATGTTTTCACTAGGTTTGCTTATGTTATTTTCTTTTCTTTTTTTATTTTTACAGTCAATCTACTTGAGGATCTCTTTAGCCACTGAACTGGGAACAGGAATTTCCTTATGGGAATTAGGACAAGGTCTGGACTATTTCTATGATCTCTTATGAGAGTTGAACTTGATATTGAAAACTGTTGATCATCAGCACATGCTTTTTTTCTTTTCCTGAATATGATTCAGCAAAAGTTCAAGAGCTGTAACGCAGGCATTATTTTTTGTTTTTCCATTGGAGTGAGCGACATGAACCATTGACAGGATCCAGTTAATATTAACTTGTTTGAGGTTCATGGAAGTGTTGAGAAATCTCATCTATGTGAACAAATCTGGGATTTGTTGATTTAAATGATACTAGCGGCAGATGTGAGGTACTTGAGTATGTTGTTCTCTTTTTCATGGATAATATTGTGAAAAAATTGTATAATTAAGTCAGGGTGCAGTAATATGTCAGTTCAACAATACAGCATGCAGGATCATTAATAAGTATAAAGTTTAAATAAAGAGCTGTTCTTGTTCTGAGGCCTTCAGACTTAAGTCCAGAAATAATCTGTTTTGCTCTCTGTTGAACATTTCTGCTTTTGGATGCAGCTTTGTTTGCTCTGAAGATGCGTCTTTCTCCGGCTCTGAACGTCCTCTGAACTGACACCTGACACCCCGAGTTTTCTAATTTTTTTAATTTCCAAATCAAGACATTTGATTGTGTGTGTTTTTGTTTTTGTTTTTTTATTATTAGGCTTGTAATAACAGCATTGACAAGTACATCGACAAACATATGTATTTACAGCATTGCCAAACATCTGTTCTGAACCAGCATCTTCCAATATTTGTCTGAGATGAATGTTTGTTTAATTACACAAATATAAATGTATCAATTTGATGTCAACATTTTGTATTTTTACTTGGCACTACAAAGCAGGATGAGATTATTTACAGCGAGCGCTGTCGACTGCATGTTCTGTCCAGTTATTAGGTGTCTGTCTATGACCACATGCACAGCGTCTTCTTGGCTTGCTGAAAAACAAAGAGATAAACAAGAGAGGGTTTTTGAAATGCAGATTAAGAAATGACCAAATTAGTATCAGTGCTCTGCAGGTCGGCTCACCTGTGTACGATCCACCACTGTCTTTCACAAAGTCCTCCACAACCAAGGGCAGGTTGGCAAAGTCAGGCCTCCGCACAAGCTCAAACACTGACGGCTTTCAGGAAAACCAGTTGCTGTTATTAACAGCATTGAATTTGTATATTTGGGTGTATTGAATTTATGTTTATTTGAAAAACACTAACCCCTGTCAAGCTGTAGCCACTGAAGATCCAGCTCTGTCCCTCAGTGGCGCAACACAGTGCCGACACTCCTTGTCCAACGGCACAAACAGGCTCTGCACACAGAAACAAAGTCTACACACTGGACATATAAATCACACACTGACTGATTTTTTAAAATGAGCCTCACACTCACTTTGATGAGAGATGAAGTGTGTAAGAATGCGGTGCAAAGAGCCGCTGTGTGCCAGGTCATTCAGCGCTCCGGGGCAGTCAGGGATGAGCAGCGCCTGATATCGGGCACCTGGAAAGGGTCAGTGTGACATTTAACTTAACCAAACAACATAAAAGCACACATAAAAAAATTACCGTGAAATGAATGACCTCACCATCTATAGATTCAAGTTTGGCTGGTGTTGCGTAGGGTTTCACATTGAAGTCCTGCACCCACCTAGCAGTGCTTTCATCGACTCCAATAAAGTCTATCGGCTTCCCCTGAAATGAAGAAAAAAAGAACACCATCTCACCTCAGCACTGAAAAATCTAGATGTAAGTTTTGTTTATATGCCGACAGCAGTTTGCATCTTTTCCATCATTTCTAAGACAAATGATAAAATATTTAACAATGGAGAAAACAACCAGCATTACACACTTTCACACAGTTCATGGAAGTAGTTCAGTGGGTTAACTTCTTGTTTAAAACCTGGTATCATGCCAGTGTTTATCATGACTCAGTGATTCAGCACAGTAGTGCTTTAAACTGAAGAAAGTAGCTATTAAACAAGGTAAGTCTTCCCTTATATATCCAGCTATATATGCACTGAACTGTTCTGATAAAGTCACTTTTTTACTACTGGTTAGTCCTTTCTGTCGTTGACAAAATTAATCAAATCACCTTTAAAGATTAAAAAAAAGTCCTTAAAATGCTCAGAAAAATAGATATTAATATACAGATATAATAGCCTGATCATAACTGAGCAAACCTCATCTGGTGCTACTGCTAACAACTAAGTTTACAGATCTTTAAGTTAAGTTAAGTTAAGTTGGTAAGTATTAACATTATATTGTACAATGTAAATAAAAGAAAAAACAGTAAATCCTCATATATTAGAAGCTGGTAGCATTAAATGTTTGACATATTTTACAGGAGAATTGACTTAAACAATTATTAAAAGTTTCTGTTAATCCACTCTTATATAGTATTGAGTTGTTTCATTTAAATCAAAACATCATATATTATAAACACTTTGTATGTGTGAAATTATTTATTGATAACAGCTGTCAAGTAATTATAGTGGGGTAAAAATCTATTTTCCTCTGATACAAGCTAATTAACCTTGTGGTTGAATTGCTGCTTTCAGTATCAATAATGAACTCTGAACGTTTACTTACCCCGGGTGTAGCTGTCTGAAGATTAAACACTGAGCTACAGAGGCTGAAGGACTGATGAAAAGACTTTGCTGACACCCCTGAAGGAACAAACATCATTTTAAACACACAAAGGAACAAAATACACCAGTCTAAACTCCTAAAGTAATAAAATACATCATTTTAGACCCCTTAAATAACAAAATGCATAATTTTAAACCTCTAGAGTAGCAAAACACATCAGTTTAAACCCCTAAAGTAGCAAAATACATAATTGTAAACCCCTAAAGTAACAAAATACATCATTTTAAACCTATAAAGTAACAAAATACATCATTGTAAACCTCTAAAGTAACAAAATACATCATTTTAAACCTCTAAAGTAACAAAATGCATAATTTTAGACCCCTAAAGTAACAAAATACATCATTGTAAACCTCTAAAGTAACAAAATGCATAATTTTAGACCCCTAAAGTAACAAAATACATCATTTAAAACCTCTAAAGTAACAAAATACATCATTTTAAACCCCTAAAGTAGCAAAATGCATAATTTTAGACCCCTAAAGTAACAAAATACATAATTTTAAACCCCTAAAGTAACAAAACACATCATTTTAAACCCCTAAAGTAGCAAAATGCATAATTTTAGACCCCTAAAGTAACAAAATACATCATTTTAAACCCCTAAAGTAGCAAAATGGATAATTTTAGACCCCTAAAGTAACAAAATACATCATTTTAAACCCCTAAAGTAGCAAAATGGATAATTTTAGACCCATAAAGTAACAAAATACATCATTTTAAACCCCTAAAGTAACAAAATACATCATTTTAAACCCCTAAAGTAACAAAATACATCATTTTAAACCTCTAAAGTAACGTAACACATCAGTTCAAATGTGACAAAGAGCTCAGTGTTAACAGAAAACATAGCTCGGTTGCTAAGCTAGCTAGCTAACATGATGTTTGACCACAGCTAACAGGTTAATTACATTAATTAGTTAAGCTCTAATTGATACAAAGCTGTCTGAGTGAAGTCAGTGCTGCAGTGTGTCTGTGTAGTTCATGCCTTCATCAGCTGATAACGGACCCACCTTGTGCAGAAGCGCTGGCCACGATCAGACATGTTGGTTTGGCAGACATTTCACTGACCTCTGTGTTCACTCCACATTAAATATTTTAACTAGTTTTTAATGAATAAAGAGGAAACTGTAGGTGGAGAAACGTCCAAGACAAATACGAAAGGAGGAAGTGCTGTCAGCTGACAACAACATCCGGTAAAGGATTTCAGAATAAAAGCTCATTGTCAAAAAAATACAATTTAGGTGAAATTAATTTGGGAATAATAAAAGCCAAGCGTTTTTTTATTTGCATTTCAACAAGCAAAACACATCTTTATATTCATTTTCAAGTTAGGTGTGATACATTATAAAAAATAGACAAACAACAAGTCCAACAATGACTGCAAATGTCTTCACAGCATGCTCTTATTTTTCTGTTCTTTAAAATGAGTATTTTGGTTACAAGTTCACCCACAGATCATAATCTCTACACAACAGGGAAGCTACTCAAAGCAGAAAAAGAACAGTGCTGCACAGCAGCATTATAGTATCTGTGACATCTGTATTTTAAAATCATGATGCCTTTATTTGAATTAGCAACTTAAATAAAAACTTTGGGGCATTAAAAAGTCTGACCAAACAATTTACAGTTTATAATGTGACTGTGTGATTTTGTGATTTTAAAGGAAGTCCAAAACTCAGTACGGATCTTCTTTTAAATTCTGATAAAGGCAGCAAGTAAACATCATCCCCACGAACTGAAAGAAAAGAAAAAGACACGAGGAGCTTGTTAGTCCTACACTGTAGTTCAGCTACTGGCACAATATTAAGAGATGTTCATATTAACATGTAACATGTTCAGTACTTAGTGCTTCACCTGTAGAAATGCAACCCCGATGCCCACTGCACCGAGAATATACAACTGACTCAGGATGAACTCCTCTAATTTCATAATGCAGCCTCCCTGGAAGGAGGTGAAACAGAAAGAGAATGAAAACCTTGTTCTAATGTATATAATTTACCCATCACCATAATGGACAGCTCTACCTACCTCCACCTTGTAGATGTTGGAGGGATGGTCCCTGCGACCGCAGAGGTCAATGGGAGTTTTACAGCAGCTATCAGGAACGAGCCGCTCATTCGCCTCGATCCACACACTGTCCGTCCAATCCGAGGAGTTGTGACTGCCACAACACTTAAACTGAAAACAGTGCAGAGAGGAAGGATAATACAAAAACATGAGATAATGGTGACATGCAGGCCCAAAGGGCTCATTCTCATTTTAAATTTAACAATCAGATAGATAGATAGATAGATAGATAGATAGATAGATAGATAGATAGATAGATAGATAGATAGATAGATAGATAGATAGATAGATAGATAGATAGATAGATAGATAGATAGATAGATAGATAGAATCACTTCCACACCTCCTGCTGAAGTTTATCCACAGCCTGTGTGACGCTCTCCTCCCCCGGCTGCTGGTATTTCAGCTGCATGGTCACTTTCAGGTTCTGTCTGAGCTCCTCATCCAGCTGTGAGACAGGAGAATTATTTCAGTGATTGCTCAGAAAACAAATGTGTCACCTGCAAATCTCCTCCCACCAATAAAAATAGCCCCTGGTCAAGTTTCTTTCCTCCCCTTTAACATTCCTTTGTACCTGTGCAATGCCCACACATAACTCAAAACATATGAGCACAGATCGCCTGACCCCTCTCCCTGTTCCACGTGAGCATTCTTTAAATGAATTCGCAGATAAAAACAGATTTGTTGCTTGTCTACAGAGAAGTGAAAATGAACTGTTTTATATGAACCTGTCAGAGAAACAGGTTCATATAAAATGGAAACAGGTGGCAGCAGGATTACCTGGTAGCAGAAAGGGAAACACTGGAGCAAGAAAAGAGAGGAAGAAAGAAAGGGTGTGAGAATAGTGGAAAAAAACAGGACAAATGAAGAACATGCACAGAGAGGCATGCGGAGAAGATTTCACAACAGAGAGCAGCATCACATGGGTGGTAAAATTTGTGATTGCTGGTAGCAAGTGAGCAAAAAATAAGTACAATCAGCTGAGGACTTCAATCAGGAAATATTATCCTGATAATATCTATATATCACTAGGCTTTAGTCAAATATGTATGAACACAAACGAACAGAAGACAATTTCACCTCTTGGTATGTAATGAAGGCCAACACACCAGCGATGAGTTCCAGCAGGAAAATACAGAGTAACAAGCATAAATACTGTAGAGGAGAGACAAGAACACAGCTGTGAATACACTGAGAATGAAACATATATATATCAGCATTTTTCAGTGGTGTTTCAGTGCATGACATTAGCATGGAAAGTATCTGTGAATGACTAAAAAAAAACATTATACTAGAATACGCTAACTGTGTTAAGGGAAGTTATTCATTACAAAGGTTGTGGTGGATATGGAAATAGACATAACGTCACACAGCTTGTACAGTTTTGCTTCTGTATTACATCCTCTCACTGTGTCTGTCTATGTCTCTCACACACTTCAGTCCAAGCAGCCGTTTGTGATGCCCGTCATTCCTCTGGCATGAGCCGCACTCTAAATCTAAACTCTTAAAGACACACTCTGCGTGACTTTGTCTGTTATATCTGACAGTCATGCCTGTCTGACATAATGAGCTGCACTGAATGCACGCAGACAAGACAGAAGGTCACCAGGGATTAACTTACAGTACACGTAGACTCAGGCCAGGGTGTGTTTGTATAAACAGGAACTCTACTGTCTTTTCTTGGTTTCTAGTTTATTAAATAGGGATCATGAAACAATCGAGGTAAATAAAACCTCTGTTGCAGGGCAGCGTTTGTGTGTCTGATCCGTTTTACCACAATCAAAAGACTCTTCATCTCTTTCAGAGTGGCGCAGCATCCGATGATCCCGGTCATTATCACAATGACCCCAGCAGCTATCAGGATGTAAGCTGAGGCTGAGTAGAAGCTGGAGTTCAGTAAACTGATGTATTCGCTCTTTTCCACCAGAGTCCACACTCCCACTGCCAGCACAGCCCCTCCTGCCAGCTGAAAGAACGTACCATTATCAGCTCAACTCAAACCAGATGCTTATATCAGGAATGTACCACATGAATGTTAGCAGAATATATAACTCCTAAAATGTGACAGTGAAGCAAACAAGGCAACGCCTTATTAAATCTGCCCTGCCTTGTCAGCCTCAAGAGACATTCAGCCGAATTTGGTTTGTTATGTGACGCGCATAGATCTTTATATCTGAGTGTGGAAATGCAGAATAAGTAGGTAAAGTATGAGCTGATTCAATCTACTCTGAAAACAAGGTAAGAGATTGAAAGGTTATGATGTAGTCACAATGCGGTACTATCTCTGAAGTACAGACTGTATGGAATATTGTAACTATTGGTACACTGCAGACATTAAATGACACCATACAAGTATTTTACAGAAACTATATGGAGTATGATAGAACATATGCAAGTTGTTTTTGCAACCTGAGAAACAAAAGAAATTGAACAAGCCGTGAAGTGATGCAGTCTCGCAAAAAAGGGAAATTATTAATTTCTGTGGAATCTGAGGCAAAGCATGCTTTTATTTCTTTAACTTAAAGTTAATTATTACTACTAATGGTATTAATAATTATCATAATATCTAGTAGAGGCCTTAACATGTGGTTTTGTTGTCTTAAATTCAGATAAAATCTCAACACTTCCATGTTAACTTACCCAGAAAAGAAGGTTAAAGAGAAGAAGAAGATATTTCAGACAAATCGTCCCACAGGTGTGTCTTTTTTCACGTTGACTTTCCATTCTGAAATGAAAAACAGTGTCAGTGTTCATACACTCGAGGTTGATCTGCACACAGGGTGAGCATTACCTAAATCAAAATCTTGAAGAAATTCTTTCCAAGAATATTAGATAGCACAGCCGAATCTTCTTTCTCCAACACTGATGGCCGTTATCACACATCTTCACACTCACACATGACAGCAAGCTAAAGCCTATTAGTGCTTTATCAAATTGAGACTAGTCAGTTGCGGTATACATGCAGGATTTCCCCTTTTTCAGTCTACTTTAGTTCCACGTCTGGTGTGAAAAGGTGATTTACTGCTGCAAACACAACTACAGTATACATGAGCTTTCCTGACATGTTACCTGTGAGCAACATTAAGACCAAAAATAAAATGTGGTGCGTCACAAACTTGCAAATAAAAAAAGCTTCTGTACCGGAGAAATGAGAAGAGCTCAAAGATCAAATATGTTGTGGGGAAAACATACTTAACAACTTGTGTCACATGTCATCCAGCAGACAGATATATATGTCCCCCATCCCAGTAACTTAACCTGATCTTCTCACACCCCAGTGATATAGAGTTGACTCTTAATGCTTCACTTCATGAATTAATCTGTTTTATGCTGACTTGAACTGTCCTCTGCTTTTTTTTTTTTAAAGAAAAGCTGTGACTCTGAGCATCATGAGAGATGGTGATTTTTTACTTTTACGTGTCAATGAACATCTCTCTTTATGAATAAATAAACAAATCAAGAAAGAATTAACAGACAACACCTAAAAAAAATAAATAAATAAAAGACATGAAAAATGTGATGTTGTTTTCCAGCCATAAGACAAAATTACTCCGTGTGTAAATATGATTGTCCAGCAAAACAAAATCTTTCCATGGCCAGAATCAGGAGTTATTTTTAACTCATTGTGTCATGGAAAAACTCCTCTCCCTTTCCGCTGAGACTAAAATACTCCTACCTGATTTTAGATGGTTGGCCCAGAAGGATGTAGATTATCGGGGTAACGTCTTCCCAGATCCCACCAACCCGGGTGTCAACGCGTTGCTGTCTTTGAAGGTTAACTGCAACAGTGCAAGTTCTCAGTTGACACTCAGACCCGAGCCTCCTACCCAAGCGCCTGAGCGTTTGTCCTCTTTTGGCACCACAGGCAGCTCCACAAGCAATGTGGAGTACATGGCTGCCCCCAGCTGGTTTCTCACGCATATGAGCTCTACTGGGACTAAAACAAATTCTGCAGCTTGTGAGATATTGTACAAAGACTATGACAACAAAGCGGTCAACAAAAATATATTTTATTTGATGTTTTATAAAGATACAGAACAACAAAGGCAAACATTACAGATACTGTTCAGTAAACTTGTTCGCAGAAAAAAAGTCTTGAAATGATACGATGATATGTGACCTCAGGACTTGGGCACTAGTCTTCAACATTCCCCATAACCCAAATATTTCAACAAAGATGAACTTGATGCTGCCGTGATTGGCCGTGGTGTTGACACATGATAGGAGCGTCCTTTCCTCTTCTGTTCATGTACAGCAGCGCTTTTTAGCAGGGTCTGCAGTCAGTACAACTGCATCTTCACATTGTCGATCAATCTGGGACACTAACATCCTGAGAAGAAACCACAACATAAATTAATGGAATGTCAGGCTAAAAATACACTATGTAAAGCTTAAGAATGGTATGTGTGTAGACATCCACAAATTCACATAGTTGGAGAGAAATTAATTGGAAAAATCGTGTTCATTTCTTTAAAACAACATAAAAAGGTAATCAGCTCTTAAGGCAACAAACATGCTGGAGGCAATGCGTGCATACAGATGCAAATCATACACATATACTGGAGTCATTCTTGGAAAGAGTAAATGCAGTATTGAATGAGGTTTTAAGGTCATAGTCCCAAAGAAATGTTCACCCTTGTACCTGGGCTATATAACTACTAATGTGGTGCTGGAGGAAGATAATAAATTATCTAAAGTTGTCCTCAAAGCTAGTAGGAAAGCCATCACGAGAAAATGTCTTGACATGGACGCACTCAGACTGAGTGACTCATTTTTTAAGAGTGAAAGAAGATGTGTTTAACAGAAAATGGGAAAATGGATTAGGTTTAGACACAAAGGCATCAGTAATGTATAATTCTATTGATAATCATGTAAACCTATGTATTTAAGTTATGTTGTTATATTTTTGTTTTGCTTTTGCACATTAAAAAAACAATAAAAAACACAGTGGAAAATTTTTTTATCAGGTTCATCCCTTTTGTAACGATGACAGCAGACTAAATATGAGAAATGATCCTGCAACATGTTGCTAAACTGACTTAGAAGAGACTAAATGTTAAAATTCATGAATTTATCAAGCAAATATTTCTTCGTCTCGTTATCATCTGAGGTTCTAGGAAATTGTGCTGGGAATTTTGCACATTTTCTGGCAATTTATACATTAAATGATTGATCAATGAATCATAAATGATCAGATTATTGGGTAGTTGCACTTACAACTATAAAGTAACTACAAAGTTTGATCAACACCTTCCACATTCATGAAGGATTTCTCACACGGTTGACTACATACCTAAGAAACTGGTGACTGAGTGTATTTTAGCTACAGTGAAAAAAACACAACAACAAATTAAATGTACCAACAAACTGCCAACACAGCAGATACAAATACAGGATCCAGATGATGGTAATGACACAAAGCAAAGAAATAAGACTGCCATACCCAGCCAGCTCACTCATCACCTCCTCCATGTTACATCCAGTTTTGGCGCTGCACTCGTAAAATGAAGCTTGGTGTTGCTGTGTAAACAAAAACATTGTGAGTAACATTATGAGTAATCACAGCAAAAATCTCATTTGATTATTTAAATGTGCTTCACCTCTGCTAGTCTCTGCCCCTCCTTTGCCGTCACTTGTCTGCTGTGACTGTCTGCCAGGTCCAGCTTGTTCGCCAGCAACATCAGTACTGCGCCTTCACACATCTTCTCCTGGGAGAGACGCAGAATACACACTCTTATTATCAGTGTGGAAGCTGTTACATTATCATAAAACAAAAGTTGAGATTTATCACTCAGAAGTCTTTAGAGACTCCTGTTGCACTGTGTTGTCTTTTACCTCCATGTGTATTCAAATCGGGACAAACTGTTTTGCATGTTTTTCCATCCACGTCATCTCCACCTGCTCACCTTCACAGAGTCCATCCATCCTCGCACAGCGGTGAAGGAAGGGGAATGAGTTACGTCATACATGGCGAGGATACCGTCAGCTTTACGGTAGTACTGCTCAGTGATGCTGCGAAACCTGAAGGAAAATAAAATAACCGAGTTATCAGGTGGTATGATATTATGTGGCTGCTAAACATGGGAATAAAGTGTGTTACGTCTGACCTCTCCTGTCCTGCTGTGTCCCAGAGCTGCAGGGTGATCGTGGTAGAGCCCAGATTTAAAGTCTTCATCTGGAAATCTACACCTAAACGCAACACGGTTTCATACTTATACTTATATGTACACTGAGGAGCATGTTCATGGTGATAATACAGGGGCAATAAAAGAAAAGCTTACCAACAGTAGCGCTCATTTTATTGTGGAAGTGTCCTGTACAGTAGTGCTGGATGAAGGAGGTCTTACCCACCCCTGAGTTACCCAGGAATACCACCTTGAACAATCGCTGAGGACTGACATTGGTGCTCTAAAATTCAGGTAAAGGCACCAAACTTAACATTTTGATAGCTTTTTGTTCTGACAAATCTGTACTCCATCATTGCTGCGCCGGCTACCGTGTAGCTGCTGCAACTGAGTTATAAAAATGGATGGATTTGGGATTTAACATGTTCCCTACCTGAGTTTGCATCTGTTCATTTTCAAACCTGACTCTACATGACGGTTGGTGTTTCTTGGACGAATTTGTCATCTCTCTGTCTTTGTCCTGCTCCAACTCATCAGATGAGCTCAGCTGTCTTCAGAATCAACGAATACACAAAATTAGTCGCTTCCTCGGGCAATCTGCCTCGCATCAAGATGACAAATGTGATGTGATCAGGTGCACTTAAGTCATACAAACCTTTTCAACGGCTTGTCTTGCAGTAAGTAGTTACCTATGACTGACCCTTTCTTCAGCAAAGTCTTTGTTTCATGTGGAGGCTAAAAGATTTTTGTGAGGCAGAAGAAATGAGCAACATTAAGATTTTTTTTATGGAAGTTAACAAGGAACATTAATTCTTCTCTTTGCTTCAAACAGGCAGATTATTTTAGATTCGCAAGAATTCAGTCCAACTGCGACATTTATTCTGCTGCTGTTTAACATTTTAATAAGTTTTCAGCAATACACTTATTTGATTATATACAATATGTACAAGAAGACAAAAAAGTACAGGAAACGGCCAACAGGTGTTCATTGTATTACGGTCAATATGGTTTCTTGAATCAACAGCTTGCCGTATATTGATTTTCTTATGAATGTGAACTGAATAAAGGGGAAACTGTTCATAGATCAGCACTCCTTTATGAATTGTGATAAAGGGCTTTATTAGTTTGGTAAATACTGACCCACTCTAGTTCAGCTGCATAAATAAATGCTATGTACAGTATCTTTAACAAACACACACTCTTTCCTTCAAGTTTACACAGGACAGAATAAATGCCTTTTCACTTTGCTGACTACATCTAACAAAGAGAAAAACAAAAACATTGCTGACGTCGCAAGAAATCCCAAACTGTGTCAATTTCATTAACACAAGATCAGTCAATAACCAAACAATAATAGCTGCCCACCATAAATAATCATTGTCCAGGGGATGAAATAAAGCATGACACCAGTCCAAGACTTAGTTTAGGTTGGATAAATCGGCTTTGTCCACGGGGTACAAAGGTCTTCACTGAGGTAATAAGTTAATGGCAGAGGAGGAAGGACAGAGTGTTTGTGACTAACCCTCTTCTGAGACTGTTGGGCATCTTTCTCATCCCGCAGTCTTTTGTTCATATCCCTGACACAAAGAGGGAAAATCAATTACAACCAACATCACACTGACATACACACCTACAGATTTCATTTATCTTCACGACAAAAGATCTTAATCGAAACAGCAGCCTGTTACCTCAATAGCTCCAGTTGTCTCAGGAGACTATCCTTCTCTTTCTGCATGTTTCTTGACACCTTCATCACATTTCTACAGTGAAGCAAACAAAAGATTGTGAACAGAATATATCCCAAGAAAAGTACTGCTCATGTATCTAAAGCCTTTTATATAACGTATTCCTTTGTGCAATAGACTATTAAAAGCACACCAATGAGCCACACACATGCTAACCATGTAACCAGAACACATCACAACATTATAAACTGCAATCATATGCAATAACTGAGATAAAATGTATTTGTGATGTGAAATGGGAGGATGAGTAAATGGGGGAAGAGTATTTATATTTTCAATATGAACAAATGCTCCTTGGTTTGAGTGTCACAGACAGGCTAAGGAAGTCATAAATCACTGAGAGACTGACTAATTGTAACAAAGTGGGCGACTATTTGTTTCATTTTTTCAAGGAATTTGTTGGAAAATGCAGAATTATACATATAGCCTTTAATAAACTGGTATTCTTGGAAATATTATCAGATCAGCTCCTTTACAAGTCAGCTGAGAAGACAAGTCTAAATGCATGTTTACAGTAATCTTGTTTGTTCCACATTTGTGTATTTTTAAACCTGATTGAAGTGAAAAAGTTATGCATGCTCTTAATTTAATATCACATGAGGTATGTTGACCTTAACGGCTTGCAGCTTGTTTGACTAGAACTGAAAAGTGAGATCACATGACTGCAATGTGTTTACTGATCTCTTTTTTAAACCTTAAAAAACAGAACAGTTTCAGTTTCAACCTTTGTAATAAAACTATTAGAAAGAACACACTTCATCATACTTCATACACTAGATGGTGCTAATATAATCACATTTCTGATGTATCTGTTGGGGCACTGACAGCATGTAGTGTGTGCTGTTAGTCACTCACCTCTGTCTGGCCACTTGTTCTTGGGCAGCGTCGAGCTCCAGCATGCTGAGCTGACCGAGGGCGGCCTGCAGCTGCTCTCTGCTGCTCTCCACCTGCTCCTGTAACTGGATGTTGAGGCTCTGCAGCTGCTGGTTCTGGCTCTTTATGTTTGACTGTTCACAGTGCAACTGTTGGATTTTGGTCTCCAGCTTAGAACAAACACAGGTCCCGTTGATTCATTCATTATTCATTAAGCTAAAACACACTCTCTTCAGAGATATACAGTATGTTAGTGGTATTTGGATGCCTACCTCCTTCTGTTTTGTCAATGTGTTCTCCAACTCCTGCTCCCGAATCTTCAGCTCCTCCTCAAGTTGCTTTCCTCTCTGCTTCTGTCTAATACTGTCCTTGATTTCACAATATATTCATTAAATGCTATTATGATGGACACTTTTATTAAATAGCATAAAGGCTGGACTAAACAGCATGCATCTGTACCTGAGCCAGGTGTTTCTCTCTCTCCTCTCGGATTTGGCTTTCCATTTCTTCATATATGGACCGAACAACGTGATCATGTTCACTCTCTCGTCTAAAGACAGGGAAAGAAATCTGAGCTGGGTGATTTCAGAAAACTTTGAATACTCACAGTTAAATGGGGCATAATTAATGTTTATTGTGTTCACATGCAGAGGACAATGGAAGAAAGATGGGACCTGCGTAGAGCTTGTTCCAAGCTGTCTCTCTCTCTGATGGAGTCCTGTAAATAGGACACTGCGTGGATCAGGATGCCTTCCAGGACACTGAGCAGCTCCGGTCTGTCCCTCTGGAGGTCACACCACAGTGAACATAACTCCTGCTGACTGACACACAACACGACACACAACTGTTAAAATGAGTGCAGGCATCTAAACTCAAAAGCACAACATCAGGCATCTTTATTGTCACCTGCACAAAGTAGGATTCCTTTAAGATTTGCATTGTTTGCTTAAGAAACTCGTTTTTACCACCTTGTGTTTTTTGTTTTTAGGAGTAGAATGTAAATATATGTACGATAAATACACAGTACCAGTCAAAAATTTGGACACACCTTCTCATTAGATTAGTTTTTCTTTATTTTTGTTACATTCTACATTTTAGATTAACACTAAAGACATCAAAACTATGAAATAACACATATTGAATTATGTGGCTAACAAAATTTTTTTTTATGTGTTTGAGACCATCAGCTGTTTTGTTCAGAGGTAGTGTTGGCATACAGTAAATATCTCTATTTGACTACTGGAGTAATTCATATTATATGCTATAATATGCTGAAATAATAATAAAAAAAAAAAACAACAGTCCATCATTACTTAAGGACATGAATGTCAGTCAGTCTTGAAAATATCAAGAATTTGAATGTGTCTTCAAATGCGGTCACAAAAACCATCAAACGCTCTGATGAAACTGTGATGATTTTCTTGTCTTCAGTCAATTTACAAGAGTTAAGAGATGTGTAAACATGAATTTCATGAGTGTGCTAAACAGATAAAACCTCAGCAGTTCAATTATAAGTCCTTCTTAAACTAGTTTCTGATGTTTTTAGGAAAATATAGGCCCCCCCCATGCGCTAATATTTGAAAATATGCATATATTAAGTTATTAGTACAAAAAAGCTCTGCAATAAATCCTACTTAGGTTGCGTTCAGTTTTTAGTTGAAGTTGTTTCCGGGAAATGTTGATTCAATCTTTATCATTTTGTTGGTTGTGTTTCTACTATTTTATCCATTTATATCAATGAAGGTAGGCTAAATAACAGAAACACCTCTCACTGCATTAGCTTTGACTACGTGTACCTCATAAACTGGCAATTAAGTGTAGATATGCTACTGTATGATCCTTATCTTACTCTTTGAATAGTTTGTCAGCGCCCAGCTCCATCAGTATGTTCACAAATCTAACTTCAGCTGGGTCCTGGAACCAGTCCAACCTGTCGATATCCTCTTCTGCTTCTTCTTGACTCAGCTCAGTCGTGTCGTCCAGCTCCATCAACTCACCTGAACCATAGACAGAGAAAGGCACAGAAGATTCAGTTTAAAGAAGATGGCAGATGTTGAATGTGAATGAATAGTATTTTTCTCCCTTCACATCACTATGAGCAGTCATCTCAAAACACTACGCTCACCGAGTCCTGTGTTGAACTCAGCAGGAGTGAGGAATCCATTGCTCTGTCTGTCTAGACTCTCAAACACCGTCTCCAGCTGTTCAGGGGACAGCGGCAACTCCCCTTGTAACCTCTGACAACAAGAAGATGGAAAGCTCAAGACTCTACAATAAGCCTGAATTTTGTTATTCTATCACATCAGCCGCTCACCTGCATATCCCGCTTTGTGATGAACCCTTTCCCCTCTTTGTCACACAGTACAAACAGCTCCTTCGCCTTGCCCATGGTCTCTGCGTGCGGGCTTCCTGGCACAGATTCTCTGGAGCTGGGTGAAGACTGTGGACTACGTCCCCGGCCTGGCATGGGGCTCCCAGCTGGTAAGCCCCGCGGTCTGGGGCTCACTGGTACTGCCTCACCGCTGCCTTGAGCCATCAGCACTTCACCATCATTCAGCCACTTAAACATGACTGCACAGAAGCAGATGGAGTTGGTGAATGTATCTATGAGGAAGTGGCTATATACACACACACTTTGACCTCCTTAGTTGATAAAACTTGTGTTATCTGTTTTTCTTTGAGTCATGAGAGGTAGATAATTTATCTATTAGTTGATCAATAACATCAATCAATAATTTCAGTCACTTTTCAACCAGGAATAGTGAAAAACTGACCACGGCTGACCATTTTCTGGAGAGGATTTCATGCTTGTCTTTGCAGACTTAACTATCTTTAAAGTAAGATATTTAAAGATGGTCACCATGGAGTCCAGGAGGTTTTTCTGGCCATTTTTTAAAAACATTTCTGACATCTAACTAAACGATTAATCAGTTAACTGAAAAGTTAGTAGTTAAGGAGAGGTATTCTTACAGTGTTAAAGTTATTTACAACTGGATACAGACAGTCTGAGGCATAATCAGTCATTTATTTTTAATTTCTTGATGACCCAGAATGAGTGATACCGTGAGAAGCCAGCTCTGCAGGTCCTCCCTTGTCAAACATGAGGCGCAGAACAAACTAAGCTGTGACTCTGCACATTATCTACAGCTGCTGTGATCTGGTGTCAGACGTGTTTATAATAGTTGATAACTGTTTGTGGAATCCAGTGTGAGGGCATGTTATTTTACATATTTATACAATGGTAACATCCCGAGGCAAAATAAACCAAATACTTGACAAAACCAGTTGTACTCACTATTGATTTAGACGAGGTAAACCTAACTTCCACTCTTAGCAGTGGTCATGACTGTATACCAGGATGTGTAGTCAATAAAAAAAACAGGATGGTGTCATGTGAGAACATTTACTCTGAAGGGAGGGTAAATAACCAGTGGTAGAGGAGATGCAAATAAAGCATTTGCAGTGTGTTTGCATTGACAGAATACCACAACTGCGAGCTAATTTCTTTGCCTCGGTATCTCCTTGAACATCCATTCAGCAGTGATTTATGACATAATCAATGGTCAGGAGGAACATAAATAAATCATAAATGGTGTCATTTGAATCGTTTCTAAGGCACACACTGAATTGAGGTCTGCGTCACTGTTAAATAATATTACCTCTCCTTCCTATCTCTCCAGTCCAGCCGTGCTATCTATGAGGGCATAAAAACAGTACTTGCTGATAGTGGCTGGTAAATCATCTCGCTGATGATATATGATTAAAATGTCCTCACACCATGTGAGACATGCTGGTATCCAATATAAGAGGCTTATGTAAACATTACATGTTAAGGATTTTGTATTTCAAACCAGACTCCCAAAAAGCCAACAGACACGCCAAAAGTCAAATAAACTCAAACACCTGCAGCAACACACTATTTAGCAGTAAGTCGGTGTGTGAAGTGCAAAGTGGGGCGTTCAAATACAGTGAAAGTGACAGCATGTCCCAAACTACAAAACTTGTCAGTCAAACTACACTTTCTGTCACACACGCTCATACAAACCGGGACTGTGTGTAGGTGAGCTTTGAACATATGTTGCTTGAAAACACTCACATTCCTGCTGATAAAACAGGTTTAACAGACAATATGTAAAAGCACATTAGCGACACAAATCAACAGATTGGATCAAAAATGTTTAACTGAGACCATGTTCGGCTGTCCACGCTGAATAAAACGGCTTACATACGACCAATTATGAAGCAATGTGGCTAGCTGAGATAACCAAAAGCAAGATACTGAACTAATGTACATTTATTATTAAAGAGGAAAAGAAACGCACAACAGTCACGGTAGTTTATGTGTTATACCGAAGAACATGTAAACAAACATTTTAATGTATCTAAACGACTGGGGTTACTGTATTTTACATAAATTCATCGAGGTTGTATAAATGTCACTCACCCACGGTGTGCCGGACTCAGGTGTCCACTACCTTTGATCGCTCCACAGTACTTCAGTCAAAGAGCCGTTACTGACCTCAGCCGCTAGGTGGCAGTGACGGCCACCTGCTATTGGAGTTTACCGTAATGATTCATGTAGACCACGCAACTTTCACCCGTAATTTCTTTTTTTTTTCTTACTTCACTGTAAAAAAAAAAATGTCTGTAGTAAAAGACCGTAAAATCTGGCGTGAAATGTTTTATTGTTTTCAGTAAAAATACTGTCATGTTTCAAAACCTTTGTTTATGAAGCATTTTAAGGGAGTTTATATATAATAGTAGTAGAAGTATTTTATATTAGATACTGTAGTAAAACATTGTAACATTTCATAGCAAAATCTTTATTTATTTATACGGTATTTATACCGTATTTTCATGTCAATTATGTCAAAACAGCATTTCCTTTGATTAAAAAAAGAAAATAGACAGAGCATGAGTTGTTTTGTTTTTTTTAACCAGGCTGTAAACATGTTTATTTCTGCTGTGAAGTTTTAATAAGGGTACTTATGTAGAGTCACCGCTTGAGGTATTTATTATTGACAGTTTAAAAAATGGACAGAGCATTAGTGATGTTTAACAAAGCGCTATTTTAAAGCAAAATGTGCAGCGCTGGCTGCCGCCATGATGGATGTACTGCTTCTTCCGCCTCATGGCTAATCTCAATATTGGCAAAGACGTGGATGATCGGTGGACCTAAGGCTGGCCAAATTACGCCTAAGTGCTCTAATAAGCCATGCGAAGCCATGCAATGTGGCCACACTGTTAATTATGCATAATTTTAAGCTTTAATATCATTAACAGTGAGCTAAAGAAGTATTCACCTCCCAGTACAGTCATGAATGAGGAAATTAGCTATAGACACCAAAACCGTTTTATGAACAAGGCTGTAAGCTTGTTCAATTCTGCTGTGAAGTTGGACATTTTAACATGGGCGCTTATGGAGATTGACTCACTTCTGCAGCCCGCTTCAAGTGGCCGCTTGAGGAATTACAGTTTGTAGTACTCCTGCACTGGCTTCATTTCCCAGCCACAGAGGTTCCTAAAAACAGTAATTCCTCAAGTGGCTGCTTGAGACAGGCTCTGGAAGTGAGTCAATCTCCATAAACGCCCGTATTTAAATTAACTTTAAATTAATTAATTAAAAGCTTGTTGTATGGGAAGCATGAAAATACATTTTAAGAACAATATAATGTAGCAGTCATGAAACTGTAATTCTCTAAAAGTACCTCTGGGTAAAATTCAACATTTGAAAAAAAAAAAAAAAAAAACAGCAGCATGTGCTTATTATTTTTTATTATTAATATTATTATGGTGTGTGTGGAGGTGTGTGTAAAATGTCTGTTTTAATAGCTTCCTCATGTAAATGTTGAAAATAGACATCTAAAACATGATAAAAGGTCTCAGCCAGACTCAAAAAGTTTGGAAATCACTGGTTTAATATGTGAAAGTTTTTCTGCAAAGTAACTGAAGTGACTGAAGTAACTAATGGTGTCAAATAAATGTAATGGAGTAAAAAGAAAGAAGATTTGCCTCTAAAACGTTGTGGAGTAGAAATATAAAGTACGACCAGATGGAAACTCAAGAACCAAATTTAAAGTACATCCATTTACCATAACAATTTATCGTTATCAGGGTCATGGGGGGCTGAGCCAATCCCAGCTGGTATTGGACAAGAGGCAGGGTACAACCTGGATAATCACAGGCTGTATTTGAGTCCAGTACTTCAGTAAATGTACTTAGTTACTGAATAAATGAGTATAAACAATGTATTTAGTCATTAGACCGAACATTGACAAATATACATGACTGACATTTGAGTTGATTTTAACAGAAAACTCATGGATTTGACTGAAATGTGTATTTGTGTGTGTATTTAAATGACTGTCCAGTGAAGTGTTTGTTTGAAGGTTGGTCCAATCATGTTTGTTCAGTTCAGAGAAAAGACAACTTTTATGGAGAAACCTCCTCATGTTGGATGAAAACAAAACAAAACAAAGGACATGTTGCTACAGTCAAACGGAAGTATTTCAGGCAGCTGTTCTTACTATGATTTAGAAATGAGCAAAATAAGCAAAGTTCTACCTGCAGAATGTAGAACTTAGAATATGAAAACATTAAAGCCCCATTCCAAACAGAACCAGACCTGCAGCTATTAGTACAGAGCTCAGTGTACAGTTCAGCAGAACTTAGTTTGGACTACAATTGTACGTTTGCTCGAGACTTCAGCAAGAGAATCAGCACAAAAATTTTAGGAAAAGAGACTTCGACAGCGACATCATGGTAAGTCGATGAAATGAGTTTGTTTCAGTGCAAATACGTCACAAGTTTCCTTCCAAAAACGAGTGACCCGTTACATTTTGGTTTAATTTAGTCGGGTGTGAAGTACAGTCCACTGATCTGCTTCACTAACAAGCAGATATATTTAATGTAGTTATTTTTATAGTAAATCTATCAGACAGTCAAAGCTTTAATGAAGAATATAATGTATTCAGTCTGATCAGAGAAGAAGTGAAATGGCATTTAGTTCTCAAAATGTATTTTCACTCATAAACATCACTTTAAACTGAAACAGAAAGAGAGCCGACCAATATCATCCCTGCATGTAAACTCTTTATACTGCTACTGCTGCTGTCCTGTTTTATGGGACAAAATGTGACTTTATGTTGTGTCCATCACTCTTTCCTTCTCCTCTAAACCACAAATTACCAGAACCCACGTGTCCTCTCCTCACCCTCTTCTCAGTATTTTATTGAGTCTATCTTGGGGGTGGGAGGCTTTGGAAGTGTCGCCAAGTGTGTAAAGGCAGCCACCAGGGAAACGGTGGCTGTGAAGATTATGCAGAAAGACAAGATCACACCTCTAGTGCAGAAAGAGGTAAAACACAAGTGATGTTTGTCCAAAGTTTTCATTTGTACTGCGCAATGCTTCAACCATTTAAACCATTCACCTTAAATCTAACATCTCATGTGATCCCCAGGTGGCCATTCTTGAACAGTTGAGAGCCTTCAACTCAGACAGATTTAACTTTGTTAAATACAACAACAGTTTTATCGACAGAGAATACATCTGTTTAGAGTTCGAAATTCTGGACATGAGTCTGTGGGACTACATGCAGACGAGACCTTCCCGCTCGCTCTCAGTTAAACAAATCCGCCCAGTCCTGCACCAGGTATGTGTCAATTTTGTTTTTTGACAGGACATCTGTAAATTACACGACAAGTGTATCAAAGTAGATACTGGCCCTCTCAGTAAAAATCTAAAGTTTGATAGACCTGCTGTGCTGAGCTGTGTATTTTCATATCAGACAACATATATGATGATACCAACATATCTGTGATAGGCCGATATCAGCCTACAGATGTATCGGTCGAGCTCTAATCTGAAGTGACTGACCTTCTTATGTGATTTATTCATGACTTCAGATGGCGACAGCTCTACAATTCCTTAAGAGCATAGGTATTGTACATACAGACATAAAGCAGGATAATATCATGATGGTGGACCACATAAACCAGCCAATGAAAATTAAGCTCATTGACTTTGGCTTGGCCCGTCATGTCTCAGAAACCAAGTTGGGCACATACACTAGAGCACTCCCTCACAGGTAAGTAACTGGTCCCAGTGTAGAGGTCTGACCTTACCAACAAAGCAGTTGAAACAAAGAAACAAAACATGTGTTGCTTTGTCTTTTTCTTCTCTCAGGGCTCCAGAAAACATTCTGGGACTTCCTGTCACTCCAGCCATTGACATGTGGGCTTTGGGCTGCTGTGCTGCTGAGTTGTTCATGGGCAATTTGCTTTACCCTGCAAACAGCGAATACGCCATGGTCAGTGTTTAAACTCAGCAAAGTCTAATTTATTGTGTATGAGGGTAATTTTAGTTATGAATAGTATCTCAAGCAACAGCTGAAGGGAACATTTTCTTTCCAGGAGTTAGATGAGGTTATTAATACCACTCTGTACGAGTTTGAGACCAGAGGCGATTTCTTTAGATTAGCACAAAGACTGAAATAGCTAGCCTGGCTCCCTAGCTAAGAAATAGTTTTTACAAAATGATTAATAAATACTTAACATATTTATTGTTATGTACCAAGTGTAACTGACAGAGTGACTTTGTGTTGTACCAACAGATTCGATATATTGTGCAGACTCTGGGTCAGCTACCACAGCAACTCCTTGAGGACGGAGTTAACACGAAGTTTTGGTTCGTCAAAGGTCATCAGTGGAGATTAAAGGTACAGACACTTGTTGGTTGGTCTTTCTCTTTATTTTCTGTCCTTCCATCAGTCTTTTTGTCTTTACGTCCAACGTCGCTCACTGTGTATTATTTCTCTTTAGACAATATGCGAATATGGAGACACCTCCTGGACTAAGGCCTGCATCAACTCCCTGGATGATCTGACAAAGGTAGGAGGTCCCTTTTGTCAAATTAGATGTTTGTTTGTTTTTTAAACATTTGTCATAAATCCATTACAAGATGTCTTTAAGACAAACAAGATTTTCCTGACTTTTGTGACTTTAACTGAATCAGGTGAAGCCAGTTTGTCACCTGTCAGATGAGGACACAATGGCAGAAATTAAAGACCGGGGGAGCTTTGTCAAGCTTCTGAAGAAGATGCTTCACGTGGATGTAAATAAAAGGATCACACCCAGCCATCTTCCTGAGGATCCTTTCATCACGATGAGCGACCTTGCAGCCAGCTACCCCAACAGCTTGTAGTAAGTCTACATTAAAAAGCCGTGTGTAGAATCTCTGTGCTGCTGTGAATGGATGAATGACTCAATGATTTTCTTCCAGCGTAAAATCATGCTGTGAATTGATGGAGGTGTGTAAGAGTCAGAGCCTGTCCTGCCAGGACCTTCCTGCTTGGCACAGTCACCAAGAGCATCCCATAATATTACAAATAGCATCAGCATTTTCCAGCTGCCTGAACATAAGTATGGAGGCGCCATCCTACAAGAAAAGGTTGAGGAGCACTTCACCTTTGAGTGATAAAAGGTAAACGTTGCATGGCTTTGCTGTGCTAATATTACTATATACTTATATATTACGTGACATTGCTGTTGAAATTGAAGAAATTCATTTCAAAATTCATTTGGTCCATGCAACAGCCTAGAAAGCACCCAGCCATGCAGAAAGAGGATGAAGATGGACATGGACTTCTTCACTCACTACTCCAAAGAGGCATCCAGCACAGCTGAAAGGATGCCTCAGAGGAAGAGGAAGTGGGAGGAAACCATTGGCTCACAGATCAGCCTGCGGAAAAGCTCTGAACCCCTGAGGAAACGGATGAAGATGAGTCTAGGTGAGTTGGTGCCCCAATTCATCTTTGACGCCTATATAATGGGTCTCAACCATGTCCTGTATAAAATGTTGGTAAATGTTGGTAGTTTGGTTGTGAATCTATCTCGTGTAATGAGAAGTTTTCAGAGTTGGTGAACATATGAACTTTTATGTTTTCCCCACAGATCCCTCAACAGGCTTCATCCAGCAAGGCCAATCCCTCTGACAGCAACTGCAGGTAGGCGTTACATCACTTCCCTTTATTGATTAAATTAGATCACTGCGCGATTCAAGAGATTTAAACATTTGATCTGTTCATAATCCAGGACTGCTCCTCTCGGGGGAGGAAGAGGAAAAGGGGTGAGAAAGAGTGAGCCTGGATGAGGGTGAACATACAAATACAGGTAAGCTCAACTACGGCAGCTCACAATCAGGATCAGCTGATTTTAAATCGTTTCACCTGAAAGTCTGATGTGTAATGAAGCAGGAAATATGTTCAGACATTAACAGGAATTCACCATTTAATCTTACACTTTACGTTTGTGTTGAATGAAATGGAGTTAATAACTTTTCCAAGGGACACTTGGTGCCGCACTGCTGGCATTTTGTTTACATTGAAAACAATAGAGGTTGCTGTCATGTCTTGATAACTCACGTTTTCAGTTATGTCTCACCTGTCTTGTCTTTTAGGTCTCCGCCTTCCCCTGTGTGTCATCCCTGCTCCCTGATTACCTGCCTCCCTCAACGTGTTTCCCCTCCCCTTTTCCCTCTGTATTATCTCTATGCTCCCTTTGTTTGTCGCCTCTTCATCTTGTCTTGTACAGTTCGTCTTGTCCCTGCTCCCTGATTACCTGCCTCCCTCAATGTGTTTCCCCTCCCCCTTTCCCTCTGTATTTAGTCTCTGTGCTCCCTTTGTTTGTCGCCACTTCATCTTGTCTTGTACAGTTCGTCTTGTCCCTGCTCCCTGATTACCTGCCTCCCCCAATGTGTTGCACCTGTGCCTGATTGTGTTTCCCCTCCCCTTTTCCTCTGTATTTAGTCTCTGTGCTCCCTTTGTTTGTCGCCATTTCGTCTTGTCCTCCTAGTTTTTTGATTACCTGATTTTCGACCTTGAGCCTGTTTTTGACCACGATTATTGCCTAATGTTTTTGTACCTTCACCTGTACATTTTTTTTATATTCCTAGCTTGTCAAGTAAATAAAACCTCCACCTTTATCTTTGAGTCTGCATTGCGAATCCTTCTGTGAGCCCCTCTGATAGGGGTGTCGTTTAGCTCAGTTGGTAGAGCATCCGCCCCATGTACAAAGGCTCAGTCCTTAAAGGGTTTTTTTGGGAGTTTTTCCTTGCCTGCTTGAAGATGTTCTAATCACTTGGGTTTGATTGTTCCCTGGGCAGTTATCAACATTTAATTCCACCTTTTAGCTCATAAGAGCTCTCAAGCTAATGATAAGACAGCTGATTAATTAAACCATATAGAAAGTAAGGTGTGCAGGCGTTACTCAAAAATATTTAAGCTCCTATTTTTTTCATGAGGCACACAAAATGCTTAGATAATCCATCCACCTGACAGTTTTGGCATTCCTAAGTGTTTGCCATGCTGTTGAATTAGTGGTAAGGTGGCGCAGTGATTAACACTGTCGCCTCACCCTGTGTCAGATTGGGTTCTCTACGGGTGCTCCGGCTTCCTCCCACGTTTCCAAAGACACACGGTAATAGGGAAAAAAAGAATGGATGGCGGACCTTTTTTGTAAAGTGTAAATACGATTTCTAAATCAATATATTGGACATAATATTATTGTGTCTCTCTAAATGCGTTTCACCATTTGAATTATGCTGTCAGGTTAACGCTCAATAATCAATTTAAGTGGAAGTCTCTAGTGTGCTAGCTCTATGAGCCACACAATGTGGAAGATCCATAATTTTATGTCCAGAACATCAACTTTTTTTGCCTTGAAGAGGCACAGAGCAGCTTCCATAAGAGTCAGTCCTTTTGTGCTGAAAAAATGAATAAACTGATGAGTTTTGTGGATTTGTGCTTGAGGCATAAATACAGCAAATGACATTTTGATTTTGAAGATATTTTTGTGAGGATACACACACACACCATGTTCATAAAACATGTCTCCACCAGGAAAGAAAACCATATTTTTATATATATTATTTAAACAGAATCCACCAAAATGCCCTTCTGGCCTACTTTTCACAACTCACCGAACACATTTTCTTTTTTTTGGATTTATTTTAAATCTGGCATTGCACGCGTACACACACACACGTGGGTCTTTTACGGCGTACTTTGAGGAACATTCCAAGCACCTATACGTCGGTTATTACGGTAAGAAACAGCGTTACCATGGAACTTACGGAAATACACACGTTACCGCTGAAAAGCAGCAGTGGACGCTCCAAGAGGGTTAGCAGTGTTTGTCGATAAAAGTGGGAATATGAGCAATTTAGTGCGTTTTCTCGACTTCGAGTGAGCTATTTTCATTCTTCACACGCTTTCTTTTTTCGGGTAAGTAGTTGTTGTGTGAATAGTTATTTGTGAAGCTTACGAATAAGTAGTCAAACAATGCTGTGATGGTTAACGTAACGTGTCTGTGAGTTCCTCGAAATTAAAATCAGAGCCGAGCCAGTCACCGAGTGATTTGTTGTGGAAACACTGGTCTAATTCAATTATCCGTCTACCGGATTATCTTCAACCATCATTGCACAGCGTTAGGCTGCCGTCTTATGTGGAGTAGATGCGTAAAAAGAAAGGGAGTGTATATCACAACAAACAACAACAATAACAACAACTAAACAAGACACGGTGGTGTCCGCGTAGGTAAAATTAATCTGTAATCCCAGACTTTACCTTTCCATGCTTGCCTGTGCAACAGCCTGAGCATCTTAACCTCATATATTTACTGTTAGAGATGGTACCAAGGTGAAGAGTTACTGCTACTTACCATGACTTTTCTTCACAACGACGTGTCTGTCTCACAGGAAATGCAGCAGAGGAGGCGACGATCCACATCCAAGATGTCAACATGCAGGATATGAAAACGGCCAAAACACCAACATCCCTGAGGACAACAAGCAGGATGTTTTTGGACGGAGGGACAAACCCAATGCTGTAGAAAAGCCACCAGTGTCCGACTATGTGAATGGACAAGCTAGTGTTTTCTTACTAAAGTATGTAGGGCGTGAATCTACACCAAACAGTGTCACCATCAAGTACCTACGTTTTGCAGTTAGAAGAAAATATCTGCAAGTGAGGAGAATAGACTGAAGCTCGCATCCTTGAAGATGCTTCAGACCAGTAACTACTCCCTGGTGCTGCTGATCCAGCTGACACTGTTGGCCTATGACCTCTTCGTCAACTCCTTCAGTGAACTCCTGAGAGGAGCGCCTGTCATCCAGCTAGTGCTTTTCATGTAAGTCACTGAATTATACGTAACAATGAAATATGTCATATTACACACACATATATACATTGCAAACCTTTTCTTATTGTTCTTGATATTTTCTAAATTAAATGATCAACCTATTGATCGTGCTTGATCCAAGAAAAATCCAAGAGGTTAGTCAATTCTGAAATGATAATTAGTTGTGGCTCTCATTTGGGAGAAATAAAATAAAATTAAATGTTTAAGGCTGAAAATAATAGTTATTCTAATAATATACCTTGTGCCTTTTGTATATATCATTGACGATTAATAAACAAATCCCTTAAATTAACAAAATCAGAGCTAACCAGACATATTTACATTATTCCGATGCTTATGAACCATTTTAATCTACTTAAAGGAAATCTTTGCATTTTGCAGTTTATCATCCTTTGTTCTGTTCTTTCAGTAATTCTCACAATCATTAATACTCCACATTGCTGCACTTTAATTATTTGAAATACTTCAGCTGCTCTAATATATCTCAGAACCATTTATATCAAAAGCTGCTGAGTTAAAACCACTTTTATTCAGTGGGTCGTCTGTTTGGCAGGGTCTATATATTAATTTTTTTTCTATATCATGTTTGTTGAAAGAAAAATAACATATCCGTCTTGCACAGTGTCCTCTCTCTCTCTTACTTCACTGCTGCGTTGATAAGTGATATGACGCACACACTGCATTAGAAAGGTGAAATGTTAAAAAAATAAACCGGCCAACTTTGTGTCTGCAGCATCCAGGACATCGCCATCCTGTTCAGCGTGATCATCATTCTGCTGATGATGTTCAACACATACGTGTTCCAGGTTGGCCTGGTCTCCCTGCTGCTGGAGAGATTCAGGGCTCTGCTGATGGTCTCAGCTCTTTACCTGACCCTCAGCATCTGCCTCCACTGCTGGGTGTTGGTATGGCTTCGTCACACCATCACAGACACCTACATGTCGACTCTGTATAAACACTAAATGAAAGCTGATGCATTTAAACATGTATCCAAGGGAAATATTGATAGAATCATTAATCAGAGTAATTTTATCTGTACAACCTGAAAAGTGTTTCTTATTCTAGAACCTGAGATGGCTCGAGTCAAACCGCTTCGTTTGGACAGATGGTCTTCAAGCTCTTTTTGTTTTCCAGAGAACAGGTAATTGGTGAATTAATTCAGAGGTACATTTTCACCACTAATCTGTTTTCCGTAGTCTCTGTGGCCATTGAGTAACTATACTTCTTTCTGTTAACAGCGGCAGTGTTGTATTATTACTTCTACAAACGTACAGCGGAGTACATGGGAGACCCGAGGCTGTATGAGGACTCTCTGTGGCTGCGTGACGCCTTTGCCAGAGCTCGTCAGTGAAAGGGGGCGGGTTTGAGGGAGACCTCAAAGGACCTGCCAAGAAAGGCCCTTGTGACATGATAGAACTGTGCAGCTAAAAAGGACACTTGAAAAGCTTTTTATTAAACAGAAATCAGTTCGCTGATGTTGGAACACTGAGCTCACCAATAGAGAAAGAGGATGAAGTCCGTTTGTGTTTGCTGGCTCTTCCTGGCAAAGTTGGCAGCCAGTTAAATGGTTTACAGTGGCACGTAAGCCAACCATGACATGGACAGTATTGCATTAATCAGGATTGAGTCTGTTAATCTACGTGGCCTTCGTAAATTATTTGCAGACAGAATGAAAGAACTTTTATAGATGCCTCCCATGGCAAGTTTGCTTTGATCTGTACAAATGTACCATTTATATAATGACATGTAGTAACAGCTTTGTTGGAAATGTTATTCCCACACAAAGGAACAAACCTGGTGGTTTATTTTGCCTTATTTGATGTTAGCATGTGTTAACGTAATTTTAATAAACCAGTTTTTATGTAATTCCTGTTGTTTTTGATTGGGGATCTTTGAATCGTGTCCCCGCTGTTTATTAAACAATCCTCTAATCCCAGGGTGTAAATCCTTTATCACTAGGGTAGTCAGTATTATCCTGTAGACAAGGTGAAACAGACTGCTCTATTTTTAACTCAAAGAATAATCAGGGATTGAGGTTTTAGGCGCCACTAGTGAAAGCCACCATGAATAGACTTTAATGTGTCAAAATAACCCAACTATCTCAAGTAACAGGTGAAGTGGCTGTGAACTTCTGGCCTTGATAAAATTGTTAATCAACATTTTAGATAATCATATCAAATGACATGATGGATTATTGCAAGCATCGCAGATGTTCATGTTCAATAAAGAAAGACACAAGAAGTTGTACAAATCCCCTTTACTTGTGAAAACAAAATCAGAGTTCATATGATCCCAGAATATCGTCAGTGCAGTCCAATTAAATCCAGTTTATGTTGTCTGCGATGTCCTTGGTTCCACTGGAATGTGTCATTCTTTTAAGTCAGTCACCCGAAACTTCAGGAAAGAGAGAGAGAACAAGTTAACCATTACAAAACCATTTCAGTGAATACAAATTACAAAAAAAATAACTGTTAGACTTACATAAGATTTTAAATGTACCTTCATACATAGATGCCAACCCAGAGTAGTAAGAACAGCACACCGAAACCCATGAAAAGTGAAGCCACGAGGGAGATCAGCAGCTCTTTGTAGACGTCCCGAGTGTATTTTGTTGACGTCACCTCATAGCTGATGAAAAGTTAAGGGGTTCACTCATAAAACAATACAACCAACAGCCAAGTTCTGGGCTCTTTGCCAAACTGCCTCTTACTTTGTGCATTTTTATGCAGTGTTAGAGTATCAGAATGCTATTCATACTGTCAATGAGTGAAATTAAAATCCATATTTTAATCAATAATATGAGTATAATTCAAATAATAAAATCATCCAAACATAATCATTAGAAACAAACCTTTTACAGTGTCTAAAAAATATCAGACTTCCATTTCATAAAATTTTCTTTGGTTTAAATTTTGATCAATGATTGTCCCTTAAAATGGTTTAATGAACGTCCATCATGATGGACACTTATCTGACAAATTTCTTAGGTCAAAGTTGAAGCATTGTTGTTGGCCTGAACTATGAAAATAAGTCCAAAGCTGTACTAAACTGAACGTATCATTTAAATTTTACATTTTGCTCAAATGAGTGGATGCCTGGAAGGTTTTAAGTAAACATCTAAAAATCTTTAGTATGGTTATTGTGCTTGTACCATTGACAGAAATGGCAAAAACAAGTTAAACCAGTAGTAATGTAAAGCTAACTTTACTTTTAAAAAAGGTCCAGTGTGGAAGATTTAGGTGAATTCATATTGGGAGAAATAAAAATAAAATTAAATATGTAATATACTTGTCATAAGTGTGTTTTCATTTGTGTATCATTGCCTAAAAAAATAAGAATTGTTATGTTAGCTTAGAATGAGCAGTCTCCTACCCGCTTTTTGGTTCTCACACTAGCTTGGGGGATGAGGTGAGGGGTGTTCAGTTGGCTACAATTCGCAAGTTCACAGCTAGATGCTACTAAATCTTACACAGTGTACATTTAAGTGTCTACACACAACATGCAAACTGCACTTGTATGACCAATAGGCTGCTGTTGTATGGTGTGTCTGCAGGTTGCTAGCCTGTTATTATCCCTTACTTCATGTTAACCACATTCACAGTGCAATGCAATGCAATGAAAGGATACACGAAGAACCAGGCCGTGAAGAACATGCCGATGGCCAGCAGGACGACAGTGAGGTGGGGGAACACAGCCGGGTTCACCGGGCTGGTGTATCTGGTCATAGCCTCGAGTTCCTGCAGGCACAGTGAAGAGTTAGCAGGTTAGACAAGCTACACATCACCTCCGGGACTCTACTTTAACTGTACACAATGAACCGAGACGATAGAGTCTGGTTAATAACAGCAGTAACCTTACAATGAGTTTGTTTCAATAGAGTCAAATCAGTGAATTTGACACGACAGGCTAACGCTGCTGGGCTAGTCTGCATATCTAAAGCTAACACAACCGTAATTACACACAGCAGGCGCATTGTTATGCTGATGTACTGCAAATAAACACAGTGATAGACTGTATCTAACTGTATATTACAGTTTGAGCGACCTAAACGAGATAAAAATGAGCAATCTTACCATTTTGTGATGAAGCGGAGCTCCTGTCTCTGCAGTCCAAGATGAAAAGGCCACGTACTGACTATCACTTCCTGCTTTCCGTGACGTGTTGCTGACGTTTTTCTCACGTCGGACATTTTATGCCCTCAGTTCGGACTCTCAGGATTCTCCTCCTCACACACCGCTCTACAGGAGAGCCGAATATTTATACTGTAAGCTAAATTCATATGCTAAGCTCTTTCACTGTCTTGTAATTTCCTTTTTTTACAACTTGTTTTGCTGTGGTGAGAAATACGCTACCCGAGAGGCCAAACTCAGGGCTTTTTTTTCTTCTTTAACGTCTATGCTGTTAGTAAATGTGTGGCTGCCATCTAATGGACACTTATAGACTGTTATAAGTTATTGAAATTTTTAAGTTTTTACATGTGGCAGTTAGGTGTTCGGTACCTTGCTCAAGGACACCTCAGCAGTAGCTAGGATGTAAACTGGCACCTCTCCAACTATCTTTGATCCATGCTGGACTTGAACCAACAACCCTCCGGTTCCCAAGACAAATCCCTACAGTGGGTGCCCTAATAAAGCAGTTTGACAATCAAATACAACAGAAAATTCAATCACAAATTTATTTACTACATGCATTCATAGTATTACAGCATATTTTGACAAAACGCTTTAAAAATGTAATGATAATATGGGCTAAAAAGATAAGGTAGTGTATTAAAGTACTCAACATATTTTTTGTGTTATGGCATTTTTTTTTTAACAAATAGTGCTAAAATTAGAAACGTATGTGTGTTTGTTTGTGTGTATGTGTGTGTGTGTGTTTTCATGCTTATCAATCAAGTCTGGGCTTCATTAGCTAAACGTTAATATATTATTGATAATACAACAACCAAAAAAATAATAATAACAATAATATCAACTATAAAAACAATATGATAAAACACATCAGATAAAAAGGAGCATTGGTAGTAACAAAATGAAGCTATACAGTTACATGCAATGCAGTTCTACCAGAGTACATGAAAACAGTCTGGTGCACTGGATAGAGCAAAAGCAGTTCATATATATACAGTGCAAAGTGCTAGAGTGGTTTCATAATGCTAGCTGGTGCATTATAAATAAGCTAAAATAGTACACTATACCCACTGAAGTCATAATTATACTGAAAACATTGTACAGTGTCTTCCATAAACCTTTGTCTGATGGCTGTTTTTCCTATTTAATATTGATTTTACGTTTGTGTTTTTTCTTTCTGACACACAGACACATGAAATATGGATATATATTTTTTTAAATGTCAACAAAAGCATGGCGGTGAATGTGGTGAGAACGCCTTGAAGACAGGAAAGGATAGAAAAAAATTACACAATTCAGTTATATTAAAAGTGTTATCATGGCTTAATGGTATGGCACAGGAAAATATTTAAAACATCCAGAAAAAACATGAGCGAATCCAGTGTACATCAATTTTTATCTCTTGAGTGTGTAAATAAATGTGACTCCTTCTCAGCTTTATGATCAAGCCGTTAAAATGGGATTTCCAAAGCTGAAGCAGCGTTTGAGTTGCCTCTGAGCTGAGATGTATCATTTTAGAGAAATGATTGGGCATGCATCTGACATGATATATGCCATTTATTGCCTTACCAGCATTCTGTCCAGTTACCAAAATACAGTGTATGATATTCCAGTGTTTCTTGAATTATTGTCAGTGTTGGCATTTCCACTATCAGATGCTAAATGCTGTCAGTGTTTCTACATGTTCATTTCCAGTGATTTTTTGACTTATCCAGTCTTATCCAGTGAATCTTCTGAAATGAGCATGACTCAGTGGTGAAGGATCTCGTAATACGTATACACATGCATAAACATCTAATGTAACGATCTGATGTTGAGATAGGAATACTGCAGAGTACTTTCCACTCTGTACAGTGTTTAGTCAGATGCTACACGAGGAGACAGCAGACAGTCTAGTCGACTGCAGCAGCCTCAAACACAATGCTCTACTGTACAGACCCAGGATTTGCCAGTGTGCACTACTGAGGTATATTTCCAGTGCGAGCTGCAACCACTCACTGAGGCCTTCAGCAGAAGCCAATAATCTTCTCTCCAGTGTATAAAACTACTGAAAAGTGTTTTTGTTTTCAGTTGACACTAGTTTCAGTGTACATAACGATTCAGCATATTAAAAACATAAGCAAAAATGTGTGTAGTGTCAGCCACAGTATCTTAGTCTGGACTTCATTAAGAAACTTGTGCTAAAAAGTAATTATGGCTTATGATAAGTATGGAAGACATAGTGATCAGTAATTAAGTTGAGCTATAAACTCATGAATGTTAATTACATAATAGCAGTTAACAGTGACACAACACAGTTGTCAATTACAGTGTTCTAAGACGTTTTCAGTGACAAACAAAAAAAACAAAACAAACTTAAACAGTGTTTCAAATTCCAGTGATCACAGCACAAAGAGATGTCTTAATGCATATACATATGGAGGGGATTACAGTGGGGACAGTTGTATATAGTTTGTTCTGTATTTTTAAAAATAATGTACAATAATGAGACAAAACTTGATCCCATCACAACAGCGTACAAATGGAACCACCAAGAAAAAAATGTGGCATGTTGTAAAGGCACTGTCACACATGGTCGTCCTTCTCACACACAGCTGCTCTGTATGAGAAAATGGTAGTCAGAGTATGATGAGGTTTCTCCATCAGTGGCACAGCTCACTTCACTCTGCCAATGAAAAGCACGAGGAAATGAAAATCATTAATCAGTCAGTGACTCACTGCACACAATAAATTGATCAAACAACACAGAGGAATCACCCAGAATCTACAGATATATCATATTTTGGAGTTTACTCACAGACAGGGAGACACGGAAGTGATAGGTGATGTCCTGGAAAGACAGCACGGGCACTGACCACAGGTGATAAGTCCCCTTAGAGTAAAGTATAAAGAATATTATGAATAGTAAATAATTGTTTCACATACAAAATGACAAAACAAGGAAATATATTTTGATTATGTGATGGATCATGATTAAGTATATCATTATGTACCTTTGTTGATGCACTCTGTCCATCATAGAGCTCTCTCTCTGTGTGGTTGGGACATAAACGTCCCTTGGTGACTCCACATTGTTGCACCCACACACTGTTCATGGACCTTTAATGAATTAAATATGTTGTAAATAAGTTGAAAGTTTGGGTAAAGCTTTGTTTTAGGGATCAGTAATTTCCTAATGATTTCCTAATAATCTTAAAAGTGTAAGGTCCAGTGTGTCAGAATTAGGGGGCTGAAATGTCTTTGTTTTTATTAATGCATAATCACCTGAAAATAATAATTGTTATGTTTTTGTTACCATAGAATGTACAGGCATAAGTCCTCTTCCACAGAGTCTAACATGATGAATAGCCCAGGACAGACAAAACTACTAATACTGGAGCTAGATAGGGCCTTTTGTGTTTTTCACATGTTTTGTAGCCACCATGGTTTCTCCTTCACACTAGGAAGGAGACGATGAGGCGAGGGGGTTGTAATCAGTAACTACACCACTACGCCACTAAATCTGACACACATTAACTCTAACTTTTCATGTAGTGCCAAATTACATGGGTCTTTACAGGAAACTTGTACACTCACGTCATGCGCAAAGTGATTTGTGAGATGGAAGAATTTCTCTTTCCATGGAGTGATACCGTGTAACTGGAGACACAGAGAAAGACAGCATCAAACATCAACTCTTGAACTCGATCTGTAACTGCGTAAACATACAGACAAGAAACTTAAATATATGAGAGAAGAAACATAATAAATCCAGATGCTTCCATACAGGAAATGATCTCTCACACACTAGTTTGATGTCTTTAAAAATTCATTCATTCAATTCAATCATATTCCAGCCTTCACAGTCACCATATCTGAACCTGACTGAACACCTTTGGTAAACTTTGAACCGACGAGTAATACAACACTCTCCATGAGTGGAGAATCCTTGGCTTACCAAGGAGCATTGAAACTGTTCTGGCTGTTTGTAGTGGACTGTTGCTTTATTAGGACACTTCATGTTGCTTTTTTTCATTAATTTGTCAATCTGTACAATGTCAATTCAATATTAGTGAAAAATCTGTACCTGCAGCCCTCAGGTGTTGTGCAACTGTGAGCTGTGATTTCTTGGTTTGTCTCCAGGATATGTAGAGTAGCCAGAGAGGGAGCTGACCTTCCTCCTGTAAACGTAAGAAAAGCCGCACTATGAGCATTATAACCGTAGCATTCCGTTGTACAGTATGTACATAAGCTTTGTTTGCTGTTCTCAAACAAATGGCTTTTGTGTTTGCATACTTCATATTATGTGTGTGAAGAAAGTGCCAGGTCTCGGCTGTGTTTGTGGATTTACCCTTTGTGCGCAGGCTGCGTTGTCTGCGTGATGCTGGCTGCTGACCCCCGGGTAGACGGTTGGTAGTTCCCACTCCGTCTAGGTCTGTAGTTGCTGGCCGTTTGGACTTGGCATAGTACAAAGGTGCTGAGGTGTGACTCAGGCGGTTTCTACCACGGTTCTCCTTGTCCATTGTTCTGGACTTGGCCTTCTTATTAATAGTGCTTGGTGTTGGAACCAGACTGCTTAAATCTAGAAAAGAAAGATAATTAACCCGTATTGAAGACAAATGTATACTACATGAAAACATCTAATATTTGCTTACTTACCTGCTGTGGATTGGTTGTTACTCAGTGTCAAAACTGTAGATGATTGGTTGTTTATGGCTGTGGTTGAACAGCAAGCTGGAGGATTTGCAAGTGAATGAGAGAAAAGGATCAGATCTAAATCAGCCTGTTGATTGCTGTGCTTTCCAAAACCATTGAACTTGAGCATGTCCACTCACCTGGTGCTGGGGTGGTGGACGGTGAAGTATATGGACTATTGCGGGAAGATCCCAGTGCAGTTCTGGACCTTCACCAATCAGATCGCAGTACAGGAGGTCAAAAGCATGCTTTAGTTAAAATAATGACACATCTATAAACCAATTAATTTGAAGGTGTTTAGATGTGTAAATAATGATCTCCTTTCAGGCAGGACTAAAGAAACACCCAACTAAGCAATCAAAGATAAGACTGAAAGAGTAAATCAGAATATTAACCAAGCGGCAAGAAAGGAAGGTGTTGAAAGCGTACCAAGGGCAGACAGGTGGACAGAAAGTTACAGTGGCAGTGAAGATGGGCATCCAAGAGATGTAGAGAACACAGGAAGGAACATAGCTACAGAAAGCAGGAACAGATTTTACAGAAAGACATTAATGAAGAAGTGGAAAATTGATTTCTTTCACTAAAAAGCTGAAGTGTCTGCACATACCCGTCTTTCTCTGTGACGTCTCCTCTGTGGTGAAGAGTCAACACATAAAGGACGGACATGGAAATGACACTGTCAGGAAAAAAAAAAAAAAAAGATCCAATATATCATCATCATGTCATGATTGTACAAGCTGATTTGTTGTTTACCCACCACTCCCTCCCCAAACACGTTTTGCTCAATCTAACCTGAAGGCCATGACGACGACCAGAGCCAGGATGGTTCCCTGCATGAACTTCTGGCTGATGCAGCCTTGATCTGGCAGCAAATTCTGCAATCAACACACAAACTCACATTAAAGTTGTTCACTTGCAGAATTTGACAATTTAACGTCTTTGAATACATCATATCATCACAGACCTTGCTCCCAGGTTTGACTGTCTTCTTCTTTAGCGGGCCACTTCCTGTTCGGCTAAAATAACTCCCTGACTGGCTACAAGGACAAGAAAAAGAAATGTAATTTATTCATTCTTTTCTACTCATATGTTATTCTCTTTCTTGTTCTGAAGACTAAATTTGATTTCTGCTCATTGCTCTCACCTGATAGTGCCACCACTCACGGTGCTCTTCATACTGTCAAGGCGACGCAGCTTGGCCAGTTTGCGGCTCCATCGCTCCAGTTCGTCTATACGAGTCTCCAGGTTGTCTGTCAGCTTGCAGAGCTCCTTCACTGCTCCCACGTTCTCCATGAAGATACGTTCCTTTAAAATGAGAGAGCTGTTAGTATGTATGGAAGAAATGTGTGAGTGCACGTGCATATGTTTGTGTGCTTTCATTACCTTGTTGACGACTAACAGGTTGGGGATAGTCTCTCCATTGGCACACACCACATCACCCCCCTCCTTCACCGCTTCAGGCAATATTTGCTGAACCTCCTGAGCGATCACTCCTGCAGGAGGATATAACAAGTGCTCAAGTGAAAAAGAGCAGCAAAAGCATGAAGGAGCATACAGATACAGGACACGCATGTATAAAAATGATCAAATATTAAGACATTAAGATGATAACATGATATACAGTGTACAAAGATGAGATGATGGGGGCAAACATTTGAATTTGTTATTTATGAAGTTGTTACCAGTCTCTGCAGTGTTCTCTATGCCCACGGTGGCAGCAAACTCAGGCTTGTATTGATAATGGACCAGCCTCATCTGAGAAATCCGTTTCAAATTGTCTGTGGTGTCGACCTACACACAGACAGAATGACAATGACATCCATGCAGATGGTATGAAAACACGATGTTTGTGTTGCAGGTGAAAATGCTTTGGTCGAGTATAATGAAAAGACAGAACTGCACAGTCAACTGTGCTGAGCATGGGCATTTGGATGACGTGATTCACGATGACAAGCACAAATGACACACATGGACAGTTTGGAAACACACACACACACACACACACACACACACACACACACACACACACACACACACACACACACACACACACACACACACAAACACAAACCCACACTCATATAGATACACACTGAGTACCATCCTCACCTCCTGGACATTTTCTTTGGCCCTGATGTCAGACGGGTGTACCAGAGAGCCCATGACCTTCAAGTTGCCATGAACAACAAGGGCCTCGTCCGGCCGGTCTGTGTTGATGCCTACTCTCCCGTGGTGGTACACCGAGTCTGGCAGTTGGCCACGCTGCCACAGCACCTCGTTGTCACTTTCAAACTGGCCTGGGTTGGATGCCTGTAACAGAGAGACGGAGAAGGTGTGCAGACAAATGATGGTTCAGGTATTTCTGAAAGAGATGCTAAAAAAATAATTACAACATTTTTAAAGGAATAGTTCGACATTTTGGAAAGTATTCACTATTGTATTCACTTTATTGTAAAGAGTTAGATCGGAAAATTTATGCCAGAGACTCCTGCACCAAGAAATGGTCTTGCAAATAACCCCCAGTAAAATAACCACAATATCTTGTTTTTACACTTTTTGTGTTTTTTTGCCAGCTTTAGAGGTGCTGGGAGGCAGATTTTGTTCTGTTTGTTTGTTTTGTTGCACAGAAACAGGCCAGCTGTTTCCATTCTTAATACTAGGCTAAGCTAACCTAACCAGCTGCCGTTTCCAGCCATATATGTACTACAAGGTGTATTTCCCAAAATGTAGAACTATTCCTTTAACACAAGTCTAAGATGTACGAATAAGGCTTTAGCATAAGCATTAGAGGCTTTATATCTTTTTCATTGTTTAAAATGAATTTAAATGATTGAATTAACAAAATAATTTACTTAATTGTGGTTTCACGTAAGCACATTGAATAGTAACAAGTACATGATTGGGTAGCTTTAACAATACATTGTAAGTTCATGCTTTACACTAGATTAAGTATATCGCTGTCCACTGAAAACCACAAATCTCCACACTTTTGTTTTAGATAAACTTTAGGATCAATAGTTCCTTCAATTTCCTCAAATATTCTTAATTCTTAAATAATAAGTTAAGTTAAATAATTTAATCAACTGAAAAAATCTGTTATAACAAAGCTAATCTTTTCTCAGCTCAGGTTGGTGGTTGATGTTTCGAAGATATATGGCTTTCACAGGACAGCCACAATGCACTTTGTTTTACAATGTGACCTAAACTTTGTGTTGTGGAGTGTACATTGTGTGTGCTGGGAATCACAGGCACGCATAATGGAAAGACAGACAATGGAGAGGATCTACACAGTGATGCTGAAGTGCAGAGATGCATGTACAGTTGACAAGAGAAAGGTGCCACATTCACAAGGGATATGATCGTTGTAGGAGGCAGACAGACATGGCCAGACGTTACCCTGACGATGATCCTCTCAGACACTTGGGCAGCCACAGTGTAGCTCTGACTGTGGGACTGAGCATGCAGCGCCACCACCAGCATGAAATACCTGTGACGACACAAACATCAGGAGAAGATGTGACTCCTGAAGATTTGATTGGATCATAGTAAATCATGTTTCTACATGTGATGGTATATTTTTCACCTCTGGTCAGGATTTGGTTTGCCCTTCTTCCTCATGTTATTTGCTGTGGTCTCACTGAAGTGAAGCCGCCCAACTGTGACCTTTGTGACCTGCTCTGAGGGCAGGGTGACCCTGGGAGAAACAACATCACAAATACATCAGTTACAAGATGTGCTCACAACATTTCAAGTCAGGTGCCTGCATGAACACTGAAACAGTTGCTTCCTGTATTAAAACAACAACATTCTGAAAGACTCATTCCACCCTGCCCATTGCCTGTTTGTTACTCTCCAGGAAACGTTACATCCATAAAAGGTCCATAAAAACACGCACCACAAGATTCATAAACAGTTTTTGCCACAAAGCCATCACCATAATGAACTCCATGCTAAAATCGAACCGGAACACATCACAACGTGATAAACGTCAATTATATGCAACAATTATCTTAACTAACATTTAGGGGGATCTATTGGCAGAAGTGGAATATAATAAGTATGTTTTGATCAGTGTAATCACCTGAAAATAAGAATTGTTGTATTTTTTTGTTACCTCAGAATAAGCTACTGTAAGATGAGATTTTTTTTTTGATATGAAGTGCAACTTTGACGTAATGTATCACATTGTTGTGAGTCAGTGTCAGTGTTGAGTTGTCCTACTGTTGAGGCAGACGTTAAAGTATTCATGTTGCACAGAAGAAACTGCCCCATGCGTTTGCTTGACCCACAGCCTGAAACTTAATTCAGTAAAAGTGAAGTTTATAGTTAACGCTAAGAGTAAGCAGCTTTACACTATCATGTTGAACCTTCATGTTTCTACAGTAGCCCAGAATGGACAAACTAAACACCGATCACTGTAGTTCCTACATGCTTGGAAGGAGAGGAGGAGGCATACTAAATCCTGCACACTGGACCTTTAATGCACATATGGGTATATGAAAAATGTGGTCCTATCCTTTAAAGTGTCAGACTCACAGCACTGGCTTAAAGGGTCTCTTGCTGCGGTCAGACTGTGACTGCTCCACACTGATAGACTGATTCATGGCCTCCACCTAGCAACAAGGAGAGACATAAAACATAAACTAAATACACTGTAGAGCTGACGGTTAACTCTCAAGTTGATATCATGCTGGCTATTTTCCCTTCGTTCACCTTTACTCCATTGAGTTTGAGATAGAAGCAGTCGATGGGCTGCAGGCCTTCATTTGTCTTGATGTACTTGGGATCTCCCAGCATGCCTATGTATACTGTGACCTGGAAATGGTTCTTCTTCTGGCAAACGAAAGCGTCATCAGCCAAGGAGAAGTTGAAGCCTTTGTCGGCATCAACGCGGTAGGTCGGCATCGGACTAAAGACAAAGAAAGCGATTGTGGCACGTGAATATTACATATAGGAAGCATACTGCATTAAGAAAAGCAGAAAGTGAGTTTAGCAGTTTTTTATCACCAGGGGGAGACTTTTGACAGGGGGTTTCCACGTGTTTTTAGGAACAAGCGTTCAGAGAGATACACATGTGGATAGAGCATATGTATGTAATGAAATAAATAACCTTTTATACCGCACGTGGGGATCTAATATGGCAGTTATCTTATACTTCTGTGACATAAAATCAGAGATTTTTATGTAAACATTCCCTCATTGGTAGAGCCCCTTGCAGAGGCCCCTCACGGCCCCTGAGCCTCAGTTTTGGTGCCATTACTTTACAACCCAGAGGAATGAGATCTTCTGAAAGTCTTAATAAAAGTCTAACCCTCTGTCCCTTTATATAGGTTCAGTGTGCCAAAAGTTTTGATGACCAGGTGGTTTTGATAACATATCTGAAAGGTCCTGTGAGTTCATTTTAACCTTCCTCCCTATCTATGCTGCTATCTATGCTCTTTTTATTTTGGCATTACAAAAGCAAAAGTGGGTGTACACTAATTTTTCCCTTCACCCCTCCTCACGTTGTCTTTCTAAGCCGAAACCCTGCACTCGTTCACTCCCCCACACAACTCACCTCTGAGGAATTTGTAGACCTCTTTAACCCTGCTATTCCTTTGCCACTCCCACTGTATACTTTGTTAACCAATTAAAACTTTTACTTTGAGTTCCTTTATCCCCAAAATAAAGACCTTGAGATATACACATAAGCCAAAATAACTTCCACCCACAGCTCTTTGCAGTTTGCATCATATAGTGGTGTCCACTTGCTCTGCTGGTGAGGTTGCCACTTAATGCACTGATAGTTTGGGTCCAGGTAGGAATTGTCTGCATCCTGCATTAATCCTGTGATAAAAACAGATTGAAATATAAGCAATTAAATCAAGACAGAAATCTATTTAAAGCTAAGTATGTCTGCAGCTGTTCTGTAAAACTCTTTATCTGCGTGAGAGTTAAAGGGTAGGTAAGAGCAGGTGAGCATGAGGTAGAGGAGGCGAGAAAGAAAAGAAAGATGCCTGCCTACCTGGTTCTTGTTTGATGATACCTGTGAGGATTTGGGAATTCAGGGTGCTGTTGGGAGAGTCGGAGTGCTTCCTCTTCTTGGCCTGGTGAACAGGGATGCCACTGTGTGAGGATATTGAAAACACAGTCAAATATTGTACACATTACCACACCTTCCCATCATTCCTTGCTCCATAGAAACTGGACAGCCGAACCCTCCCTCCTTGTATTATCTTCATGACTCACTCTTGCCCCTGAGGATGTTGCAGTAGCTGATGGAGCATCTGTGTCTGCTGCATGTCTCCATTTCCGCTTGTGGCTGGACCAATAGGATACTGTGATATCATGGGCTCGGGCTTCAGGTACATGTCCCGATGCATGCTGGGATAGTGACCGTGTGGTGGGAGGGGTGGCGTTGGAGTCATGTGACACATGTTCTCTGGTGTCATGGTCCTGATCATGTGAGGATCTAAAAGACACAACGAGGATGGAGCATAATGTTTACATGATTAGATTTACTATTGCAAATACATTTAATCACATAGAGAGTGTAGCTTTTCCCCTCATGGCTTGTATGTCGTCATTTCAGATTGCAGTTTATTCCCTTCCAACCTTGGCTAAAAGTATTTTCCATTGTTTCCAACAGGAGAACTGGAGGGATGCCGATCAGATAACACTATTCCACACCTTTTTACTAATGGGCAAGACCAACACAGGTGTGTGAAGTGCAACAAGTACATAATGACTTTGAGTACTGTTACTTGTACTTTGAAACAAACCAAACATAGACTGGTTGATTCTTTGCAGAAACACTTGGAATTAAAGCTTATGAGGATTCAAAATGTTGTCAGTTTTTCAAATAAATTATGTCAACTGTTGATTAATAAATGACAGAGACACGGTGAATTCGATATATTGATTAGTTTGCACATGAACCAGATTTTCTGTCTATGCTCTGTTCAAAAACAATGAAGTGATGAGAAACAGATATTGACTTAAGCGGAGAGGCGTCTGTGACCTACATACACCTTGAATACTTCAGTCGCTTCCTCTGACTCAGTCTACAGATTAAAGCACCGTTGCTGTTTGTTGTATGGTCTCTTTTTTTTGTGCGCTCTCTGTCACCGTTTTGCACATTTCTGCGGGGAAAGGAAAAATAAATATGTCACTTACCATTCACCTGCTGAGGAGAGTACGGCTCTGAGCTGGAGTCTGGGGGGGACTCAGGTAGTGTCCTAAAAAAATAGACGGTGGTGGATTATTTAATCACAAAAACAGTCATGTTTGACTTTCAAATTATAGAAATAAATCGATTCTTAAAGCAAATACCATGCTTGAAGTTCGTATATTCTTATTTTCTAAACTGCCATCATATTTAAGGGAGAAACTAGGATCAGAGTGAGTGTAGTTGTTCTTTACACAAAATCATGCGTCAGGATTTTTTCACAGGAGGTAATTTGACTCTCTCTCTCTGTTATCAGTCTCCCTGCCCCCTCTTGCCCAGTGCTTTATTTGTACAAATGAAGCTTAATCAAGTATTGATTGCATAATAGACTTGTAGTAGGGTGTGCGTTTGGTTTCATTGCATACTTAAAAAAATAAATAAATCAAGTTTAAAATGTGAGTTGCAGGAGCATCTTGAACATTCCCAAGTACCAACTTATGCTATATTTCTTCCGTCTTGTCTGAGGTATTGTGCTCACCCTGGAGCGTAGTGGCCTCTGTGCTCAGGCTTGACGTGAGCCTGCTGTTGTTGTTGTTGTTGCTGCTGCTGCTGTTGCTGCTGCTGGTGCTGGTGTTGCTGCTGCTGACCCAGGCAGGAGTAGTTGTGTCGGAGGCCCAGGGATGGACCTGGGGGGTAGGCGTTCTGACAGTTAGGGGGCCCAGGTAGAGGGGCTCCTTGGCGAAGTGGTATAGGGGGGCTCACACCACACACCAACCCCCCAGCGGAGGACACTCCTGCCTGGGGAGATGAGTAATTTGGTCCTGGGGCGCTGTGGACCTCTGAGAAACAGCTGGGAGAACGAAGAAGGGGAAAAAAAGGGATTAGTGTTATCAGAAAAAACAAATTCCTTTGTAACAACATGATCTTATTCGGTCGGTGCATGTTGTTTTGACGTTGCTGGGTTGGTCTGGAGTCCCTACTGACATGTCAGTGCTATCGTCCTCCTTGCTGATGTACTCTTCCAGGATACTGGTGTCGATGTTGGCTGGCTCCAGAGAACTGGTAATATCATGACCTGTGGAGAAGGGAGGGTCGGGAACACATGGGGAGATGGAGAGCATCTGGGAATTAGCAATGGGAATCTTTCAGCAACTCCACACAGTGCCGCAACAGTTCTCTCAGCACAAGATTATGTTGAAACAATTCCCTGGAAGACTGAACTAATGACATATTACGAACTCAGTTTGTTTATTATTAATCATAATAATGTAAATATAGACGAATGAAAGAAAATTTCACAATACTTACTAATTTAAAGATTAAGAGAGAAAAGATTACAAGAGTGACCAGCAGTCTAAATATGTGTTAGTGGTGAACATTACAGATCACATACAGATGATTCAGCCTCTGACTGATTGTACATATGGACTGGATTCACTCTAGTTGACGTTTACTGTTTTGTACCTCAGCTACCTTTTCACTGCTATAAAAAAAAAGAGTTAACATAAAGTAACTACATCAAAATTATAAACTAGATTGTGTTGTCCCCAATTTACATCTCTCATAAAGGTGAACTACATCTAAAAGGTTGCTTCTTCTCATGATATAAAATATTTTCCTATAAGGTTATAGCAATTGTAATTTTCAAATTCCCTAATACTCCCCTTACTTCACCTCGGGGTCATTTTCACCCTTTGATAGCCAAAGCCCCACAAATCCCAAACACATGACCCCCGCTTAATCTTTAAAACACCAACACGTAGAACAAGCACTTTCTTATGCATATATTTAGAAAAGGGTACATCCGTTTATATAAACCAGCCTTCCCTCTTGCACAAAGAGCGACCAACTCGAATATAACATGAGAGAAAGTGATGAATTTTCTTTGAAGCTGTCGCTAGATGTCCCAAACTGCAGATGCTGGAAATTAAGTGCGTGTGAGAGAAGAGAGGGGGAGGAGGACGGAGATGGTGAAGCAGAGGACCTGGTATACAGTGGGTGGGCAGGCAACCCCAGTTTCTCTCTCTCTCTCTCTCACACACACACACACACACACACTTTCTCTGATAGATTAAGCAGCTACTCAGTTGGGAATGTGAGGAATTTTTGTGTTAGCATTGGAAAATATCTCTTTTTCCCTTTTTTTGGTCTTCCACTAACGCTTCATTCTTCATCAGAAACCCAAAGAAATGTCACTTATTAGTATTATTGTTACAAGTTCCCGTGTTTCTTCATACATGGCTACCGTTCCAGACCATATTATCTAGAGAATAATGTGTGCTTTGTCACATCCAAACGCAGAGCTGACAGTATACAGCAGCAAAAACATCAACATCTTACTACAAACTCCACAAACCCACAAACCTAACTACCAAGAACACTCCAAATTTTCTTGTTTAACATCATACATCCTCACATTACCATGTTTTTAAGGAAAACTAGGGTGTTTACACTGACTGGCTATCTTAGAAACAGATGGATAATGTCTCTTAATACGTGCCAGTGCAAGAGAAAAGCAGGATGGTTCCCTGTAAAATAAGATCCAGATGTGCACCCCACCCAAAGAGGCAGTAAATTTAAGCTGGTAGGCCTGATAACGTAAAATAGAGTGATGGAGGGAAAGGGGAGGGTAGATAGATGGAGGTTGAAGAGAGCAGGGGCAAGAAAGACAGAATATAAGTCCAAGGATGGAATGGAAATGGAAAAAAACCTACAATGAAAACTGAGGGGAGAATAAACACAGCTGTAATCAAGGTATCTTCGTGTCCAAGAGAAGTTCGAGACTTAGCTCAGTTGGGTTCAAGTCAAAAGTGCTAGAAGTTCAAGACTTCAAGATATAAAAACAAGTCCTCTCTCAAGACCCAGGTGTCTTATAATAGTTTTGTGCTTTACTCAGAGTTGGTTGTTATAGACTCTTTCAACAAAACAGCTCCAAATAGAGCGCCAAATTTGTGTGCAATATAAATACACTGACAATAATCTAAATTATTTAAACCTGCAATAACCGTTTTGCCCACTCGGGGCAGCAGAAACAAGTTGTAAATACAACATATGACTCCTTTCAAGTACAATGTTAGCATTGATATGATGAACTTGTTAGCAAACAGTTGCTTATTTGCACATCCAGCAGTTAGAGATCAACATTACCATTCATTTGGAGTCATGTTCCTGTCCATTTGGTGAATGTAAGACACTGTTTTAGCTCTCGCTCCACCAACTCCTGAAAAAAATTATCTGGCTTTTTCTCCCTGCTGAATGTGCCGCTTATTTTACCAGCTAGTCCTGAAATGTGTCTGCCTGCTGTTGTTGGGGGTGCTGAGCTTTTTCAGTGTAAACGGCTACCTGCAGCAATGCTATGAGTGAATCAAAGGAGTGAACAACAGTAATATATACACATAATGGTTTATTTTAATTGCACACATCTTATTTGTAGCCATTCCTCATCTATCCACCTGTATGCACCACAACATATTGGACATGCAGCTGCTTCTAGTATTAAATTAAACTAAATTATATTATCTAAAATGCCTAAATTGATAGAAAGGAATTGTTGGGTAAGTTAGTGATTGTATGGAGACGAAGTTAACATAGAAAGGGTATAACAGGGAGTTAATAGAGTGGCTATACTTAATGTTAGACTACACTGTGGAAGTAAGATTTCACTGGTGAGACAAAATCACAGAAGCTAGAAGTGCGTTGGACAAAAGTGCTACAAAAAACAAATTCATGTATTTAAAACTCTAACTGGACCTGGTTAAATACATAGCCAAAAAAATAAATAAATAAACTACAGACTCAGGTACCACAATCCTGATAAAACAAAAGCACAGTCCTTGTATACTAAGAACAGATACAGCATGTTTGTTGCCTCTTTTCTGGAACTTTCGCTACCTTTGTAACTATCCACAAACAAGAGAGTTTACAATGTGACATCTGACATTTGCAACAATAAAAGAATAATAAATAATAAATAAATAAATTACATAAATCAAGTAACTTTAAAATCATTAAATCATTTTTTTCAGTAAGTTTAAATAGCCGTGAACTGGACGTGTAAACTTCTCTGCCCTCTATGTTTTTCTCTGTCCAGCTGTGTCCAACGAGGAACAGTGAAATGATTGTCAGTCCAACTTCGATACAGACTGGCCTTTTGAGAGATTAGGGGCTGAGAGGAGTGTGTGTGTGTGTATGTGTATGTGTGTAAGCATACGTATGCATGTGTGTTTGTTTGTTTGTGTGTGTATGAGTGTGTGTGTGTGTGTTATGCCACCATTTCAATGCCTGGGTTGTCAGCAGAGTAATAATCTAAAATGAACACAAACAGAGGGCCAAGTGTGTGAGTGCCCATTAAACATGATTCAACTTACATCAGTCAATCAAATGCACAGCTTTTCCTTTTCTTTACATGTATTTTAAATTATAGTATATATTGTAATTCTTTTAGATTTGTATAAACTATTATTAAGGCCACGGCAAGGCAAGGAACATAAAAGATTAACATGATTTGGCAGAAATTCAATTTTATACAGATTTTTGTCTCCGAATAAAATTTGTATGCATTCACATGTGTATGTTAATAATTAAACCCTTTCAGAGGAGGAACAAAGTCCATCTGATCATCAAACATTTAGACCAGATTGACTTGGCTGCACACCCATGACACATATACACACACATTCAATGAAATGAAGAGATTTAACATCAGTCTATACATACTGAGCCAATATTTAAAAAAAAACAGTGTAGTTGTAGTTGTCTACAATGAATAAACACATGCATGCCTATATCTCAGAGATTATTTAAGATAAACCTGATTTAAATGATATTCTCTGTTTATGTGTTTTTCCCAGGAGCAGTGGACTCACCTAAAAACAACCTGACAGATCTTAGTAATCAATATAAGCTGTCCTACAAGATGCTGCAGAGTCCAGCAATACTGGACGGGACTGTGCCTACAGTGAACAATTTAACACGCATACAGAGACAAATAGTAAATCAAAGGAAATGTTTCAGCCCTACACAAGAAAGTGTTAGACAAGCTCTGACATACAGCTCGAGTTATAGACCTTCTCCATTTGTGTTATTGGTAAAAGACTGAAGATCACTATGACACAGACATTAATTATGAGGTGAATACAAACGGAAAGCCCCTCATCAGGTAAATCACATCTAAAAGCAGAGCGGACAGAGCGGCAGAGTACCTGCGCGTAGCCAAAGCATGTTGATGTCCTTGAGATGAAAGCACCTGAAATGAAAAGAACAATTCCTCTCTAATTTTCACATGTTTCTCCACTCTGGCTGTATGTCTTTCTTCTGCAGATCTGCGAGACGCATATCAGGGTAGCAAATGTGTGTGTGTGTGTATGTATGTGTGCGTGTGCATATTGTGTGAGTGAATGTGTGTGAGAGAGAAAGGCTTGCGGAGTGTTATAATGAGGATTATTTCCCAGTCATGAGAAAGGGCTGTACCAGGCTACCACACACAGACCTTGTCGCACACAAGCACTGGTCGCACCGGCGGACCTGGCTCAGGAGATTACAGGAGTGACAAGGCTGGGACGGGAACATGGAGGGAGGTTGGAAAAAGAAACACTCCAAGTGTGAGGTTGAGTTTGAGGGCCAACGGTAGACAGACTTACAAAACATGGTGAAAGATACTGAGGAGGGAAAGGAAGAGGAAGATATAGGAAGATGAAGCAACAAGAAGAAAGTCTGCTTCTGATAATAGTTTTTTATTTTTAACTTTTGGATTTCAGATCAATTCTGACAAACACCTGCAGCCATTGTGGCTGTACTATGGTTTTATATAAATCTATGGCTAACTAATATCATATAATAAGATGATACATGCTAACAGCCTCTCTTTAAGCTTTCACACACACATGAACAAAAACAAATGAATTAATCACATGAAGTCCAGTTCAACCACTAACACCATTCTGTGGTTGAGGATTACTCAGTTGGCAGTCAGCGCTGATGGAAGTGAGGCACAACAATGAAAAATAAAACCTACTCGTAAGCACTGTAAGCTTGGCTACTCAAAAACAATACATTCCTCTATCTTCAATTCAGTCTTAAACCTATAAATCAGAGGAACCATCCAAACTTGTTTCACGCCGGTTTCACAAGATGGATGACGGCCTTCGCAAACCATGATTCACAACTACTGTGGGAGTACAGCGGGTCTTAATAGGAATTTTGATATAGTAACGTGAATGATGAGTTGTTCTTGGGCAATATGAGTGAGAACATGGTTCATTCACCTCCTGATGATTAGAAGGTGAAAATGTTTTATTTCTGGCAGACACGGTTCAACCATCAGGTCAGAATGTTGCCCAACACTGTGGTTACCTGCAAAATTCCCTCAGACGTACTGTCTTCTGTGCCAAATTAGCAAACGCCAGCATGCTAACATGATAAACTAAGATAATAAACTTTGCAAACATCACACCTGAGAAAAGCATCATTGATGTTAACATTTTGACTACAGCTGAAAATATCAATCAATCTATTAATCAATCCACGGGACATTAATTGACATAAAATGTGCTGGTTTTCTGTCTTCTGCGTTTAATTTTTTAGTTTTAGACTTTTGGTTTGACAAAACAAGATGACAGAAGACATGTAAAGGTGTCAGATAATGAAATGATCTCTTTTCTGATATTTTATAGACCAAAAATGAATGATTGGCAGATTAAATGAAAATAAAAACAATTTCTCTTATTCTTATTGTACTTTATATATATGCAGTTTAATGTCTGCTGTCTGTGTGACCATTTCTTCTAAGCAATCACTCTAATATTATAATTACTCTAACATTGCAGCATTAATGTTTAAATCTCAGTGCACAGGCACACAGGTTGACTTAAGACGGTGCATTACTCGGAGTAACACAACAGCAATAAATGTCATGATCCTCTGTATGTGCAAACACGCCTTTGTGAGTGTATGTGTGACTGTTTGTTGTCTAACTGAATCAGAGAGGAGAAGGTCAAGTTTTGGATTGGTTGGTTGGTTTAACTGGGTTTCTCTCTCAACAGGCCAGTCTCTCTGCACCCCGAGTCTGCAGTATCTCACCTCCTCACTGTGTCTGCTCACTGTCACTCTAATGGAGTCAGAGAGAGTGAGAGCTCGGGGAAGGCCAAATACTCCAGGAGAAACACCAGTCTCACCTCATTGTGTTTTAACAGCCACCAAGGCTATGTCAGGAATGTACACTGTGCATTAGTGTGAATGTATACATATTTCACTAATCCTATCAAAACACATTTTACTAGTACTGAAATCCATTATAGTGAGTCAGTGTGCTTCTCTTTCAGGTAAAGGGCAAGATTAGCTTGGACAGTAGTTGACAAATTATCTAATATATAAAATTCAAGGCTTACTGTTTACTTTTTATCAGTGATTTAACTTCTAACTGACCGTCTAAACACCTGACTCCAAGATCTGAGAGATATATAATTATTAGTCTGATATTAGTTAGTTACGAGAAAAAAAACTAGTTAAATAGGAAAATAAGCATATAAGGCGGCACCTACTGTATACTTCTCATGGATAAGTTGACATTTTAGTCCAAGCTAAAGTGGCTGAAATAAAGCCAAAGTAAGAACATCTCTCTTACTCCCAAAGCAAGAATGTAAACACACTAAATTCCTGTCAGGATGGAAAGGAACCTCTGACAGTCATGGATGGATGGCTGTGTATATTTAAATCAACACTCTGTGTATACTATGACCAAGTGTTAAGTCTCTCTGCAGATAACTTATTACACATAAACCACAGTATGTGTTTTCATGTGCACTTGACTTCTCCTGGACCATTTGACATCAAGTTTCTTAACAAAAAAAAAAACTATTAGTGAGATGTGAGATCTACAGAGGGCAGGGGAAAACAAAGGGTGGTCGTCTTGCCTGTGATATATGACATTTCCTACTGGAATATGAGGTTCAAAGTCAAGAATATTCTCAGTTTTTTGACTTCACAACACACACAACTCAGATGTACTAAATAAGAGTAGATAAATCAGTGATGCAACAGAAGAGAAATAAACTATTTTTGTACATGTGGAAAAAAAGTTTACCAACCAAAGTCTCAATGATTTAAATTTTTCAGTATATAATATATCTTTATCAAGCTGATTTTATGAGAATAAACTTAACTCGCCACTCTTCTGAGCTGACTTTGGTTGTATTTATTGGCCTTGTGATGATCAGCATTACACTATCATGAGTTAAAATCACATTGCTCATGTCTGTCTCTAACACACACATTGTGCCACAGTACCCTTGCAAAACACACCATTTATCTTAACTTGAATTCCTACAACCTCCTCACCCTCAACCCCACCCTCCTCCACCTCGTTTTTTCCCCTTCTTCTTAGGATTCCCCGTTTAACTTGATCTGTTACCCATCACCAGCACTTTTGCTCCCCGCACCCGTTAACCCTGCTGCCTTCTTGCATTTTTAGTTTTTAAGACAAACAGATAAGAAAGAAATAGAAAACAGAGTTAGGTGTGCGTAAAAGTTTGGGAAACCTTCACCTAAAAAGCCCCAAGTCGTATATGATCACTCACAAATATTATAGTTATTATTATAATTAACCACCTGCCATAAGTGATCCATTATAATAGTTTAAATTAGGATTTAGATTCAGTACAACAGGTAAAAAAATGACACCTCTTAAAACAAATTATTTAGAAGTCAAAGTAACAGAACTCACACGATTTCCTTTCACTATCAATTTCCTAACCACTCAGTTTTAAGACTGAACTGTATCAATACAGATAAACTTTTATATAGTAAGCTTACCTTCAAAAAATCTCTGTAACGCTTCTGTTTCATCTACCACGTCCATCCTAGCGGGTCCCACATAAAAAATCCATTAAAGTCTCCCCTTGTCCGAACGAAATCAATTCGGATCGGGGAAACTTTCACATGTACATCACGGAATCTGGATGAATTTCTTAATGACTTCTTCTTCTTCTTTTTCTTCTTCTTCTTCTTGTTTCAGTTCACATAAATCCAACAACTCTTCATGAGGAGGAACGTCTTTCTCCTGTTCAGAAACTTGGCACTGGATTGACGTCCCTCAGCCAAACGCCTCCAGTGACTCCGTAATAACTTTAAAACAAGTCTTCTTCTTCTTCTTCTTCTTCTTCTTCTTCTTCTTCTTCTTCTTCTTCTTCTTTTTAATTAAGGTGCCAACAAAAGATCCATAAAAGAAAAAAGTTCCTTCAGGCGCACCTTTACTTCAGCGCCCACAACAAGCTTCATAATAAGATTTGGTTTAAGTTCGCGGAAAGTGCCATCATCCTGTGGAAAAATCAAGAGGACTTTAAAAGTCTTTAAAAACAAGTGTGCGTAAAAGTTATCTAAACTTGACTCCCCAAGTCCTTTCTGGTGCTTCTCTTCCTCCTTCGCCTCTCCCTCTCAGACAGGATGTGTGCAGCACAGAGTCGGAGGAGAGGAGCTAAGGGCAGGTGAGGGATGTGCGCCGGACTGCTGCAAAGATCCTCGAACAAAAAAAAAAGTTCTTGTAAAGACGCATGTGTCTGTGGTGCCAGAACTTTTACTGGACGCATTTTGCAGCTTCGTGATGCTTGAGAATTTGATGCTTGTGTGTGTCATATCTGTTAGTAAATTTAATTTATTTGTCTATTGGACTACTTGGCGAACAAATCAAGCAATTTGAATTTGTGATGGGCCTTTTTTTTTTTCTTGTTTTGACATTTTATAAAACGATTAATTGAAATAAAAATCAGGAAAAATGTATTTATTTATTAAATTGAGTGTTAGTTCTCTTATATTGTACGAGACTTGATATTTGAACTAAAATTGTTGAACATTAAATGTGTTATGATGCTCTAAATCTTTGAGTGTACCAGCTTTAAACAATCATTATCTGCTGTTTATCCTTATATACATGATAAATACTGCATGTCTATTGCAGGAAGAGGGATCCCTCCTCTGTTGCAGCTCCTGAAGTTTCTCCCTTTTTCTTGTGTCCTAATAGAGACTCTAAAAATAGATGATAGGATGATTTTAAAGTCACGTGTTTGATCTGGTTTGAAAATGTATTTGACTTTGCTTTAACCGTATGAAAACACTACAACTATAACAGTTATAGGTCAAGCCCGAGGAAAAGTCACTATGTGCTGTCAAGTTCAGTTTTATCCTGATTCATGATCTTAAAAATAAATATTTTCTCTCTCCCTGATGGCGGTGTAAAAACATTGGTGAAACTTTGATCTGCAGTATATTTTAGTGATTTAAAAGACTTCTGTGGGGCCTTTATGGATTCTTCCAGCTTAAACAACTATACAGTAACAGGAGTGTTTTGTGTCAAGGCTTCCCAAGGGGAGGATTTGAGGGAATGATCCATTTCTCTAAAACCTTATCAGCTGCATCCCACCCCCCACCACCCCCCATATAACAATGCCACTGTGTGCAGCCCCCGCAGCCTTGACGCCCACCCTCCCCACCCTCACCCACATGTGAGATGCTGTTCTGTTGTCTTGTTCCCCCACAGCTGGAGCATCTCCCTCTCCACCCCTCCACCCCTCTGCTTTTCCTCCATTCAACCCAAACAACGCCTCCGTTCTTTCAATTACACTATGCAGATTGTTTCAGAGGACAAGCAAGAAAGAGAAACAGATAGAGGCTGCAGGGGACAATGAAACAGCTGGCTATGCTAAAGCAGTTCATTTTGGCGTTCTATATTTCTTATCTCATATAGCTCTGTAACTGCATGTGTAATGTACACTTGTGCACTGTTTAGGGACTTCAGGGACTTTGTTAAATATTACACTTTACAACACAAGGTTAGGGTTAAGTGTAGGTTAAAGTCTAGATAAATGTTAGGCATGTAAAACTGAGTCTGTAGAAAGAAATGCAGCTGGGTCAAACAATGTCCTTAAGTGACATGACAAATTGTGTCCTGATGTATCAGAAATTGTTGCTTTCGTACAGAATATGAACTGTATTATAGCTCCAACTTGATTCCATTTACCATGGGATCTGTGTTTCGTTCATTATCCATTATTTAAAGCCGCATTGAATGATTTGGCCACTTGGAAGCGTGTGAACAAGCTGGGGAAAAAGAGAGATAATTAATAACATGTTGGCAAACCTACTTGCCTGTTTACAAATCCAGCAGATATTGAGCAACATTAACATTCCCCTCCTGAGAAAACTGGCTTCTTCACTATGCTCACTAGCTTAGTTGGTAACTTGCTCTATTGTGATGAACAGGTAGTGTTTATAGCGCTGAGATTTAACTGTTTAATAAGTAGTTTAATGTTAAGTATTAAAGTTTGTTTGTAGTTTCAACAGTGAAATGTTATTTAATAAATTAACTATAGTTTAAACATCTTGTGCACTGACAACAAACACTGATGGACAACAGCTGCCAGCCAATCAAAAAAGAGATAAAAGCAGTAAAAAGTTTATAAGTTACAGTGTTTGAAAATTTATCCATTCGTTTCTCTCATTACCTGACTGCTGTTTTAGATTGTAGTTCATCTTCCAGCCGGTAGGCAGAGACGTTGATCTTTTTGGTAAAAGTTAGAAGCAATGAACACGCTGAGGGAAAAAAATCAAAATGGCGACGCCCGAAGATCAGGTAGGTGGACGCGTTGCTATGGTGTGGTTGCTATAGACTTTATAGCTTTTACAGAGTCATTCATATTATCTAATATATCTGTGATGTGGTTTGCTCAATGGGTTCATGTGTTAATTTAAGGACTTTAAGAAACGTTAGGTTCATCAAAAAAAAAAAGTTTCCCTCTAGGATGATCAGCCAATATAATAATTAATTTAATTCAGCTGAGTACATTTATAATGTAAAGCCTTGTCAAAAAACAGACCTCTCTCTCTGTTACTGACATTGTGATGAATGATAACACCTGATAACAGATACTGTCAGGTTTGATGATGTCTTTTCCTTCTGATCCTGATGCTCTGATCTGGGCTGTAAATCTGCTGTTCATCCTGGACTTCCTCCATTGTCTTCTGCGGTGAGTCTTTCTCATGCATCATAGCATCTGCTAGTTCTAGGTAAAGCTAAACAAACGGATTATTATTATTTGCACAGTGTTTCAATACATGTAAATGTTCATTTTCCACCTTTACATTTAAGTTTGGGGAAGGATTTAATGTTTTAAACATATTTTATATATAAAAATGAAGAAATAACACAGACAGAAAGAAGAAAAGTATTATAGGGTGTGATGCTTACATGTCCTCATAACTATATATCCAATGCTTCTTCTTCCTTCTAACTTATAAAATAGACAACAGACACAAACATAACACTAATTAGTAGTTAAAAGACCAATACTTGTTTTTGTAGTTTACTTTTATCGTACATGGACTTCCCAACATATTTTAAATGTGTCTCGATTGAATCTCAGTTGAAGACTTGCAACCTGCTACTGCTACTCTATTCCTACAACTTGTTTTTTTTATTGTTTATCTTACGGGTTTAAATTTTAGAGTTAGATAGTTTATAAATCCAAGGCACATGGAGACAACATGGAAGATTTTAAAAAATAATCCACTTTCTTAAAAGCAGGTTTTCACTCTAATAGGACCAATTTTATAGATTTATAAATGTATTTTTTTTTACAGTGTTAAATAATTGCTGTATTAATGTAAAAAAACCTTTGTTCTGCTTTTAAAAATGGATGGCAGTAATATCACATGACTGGAGATCTTCTATGACAGTCTCTATAGCAGTGAACACAATAATAAAAATTTAGTTTTGCAATTCAGTTTTTGCAACCTTTAGCGTTTCTCAAGCTGGAAAAACACTGGATGCAACCTAATATAACTTATAGTATCATTTTGTTTGACCTTTCCTGCCCATGTTGTTTGAACACAACAGATTCAACATTAACTGACAGCCCTCTTTCACTTTCTTTGACCCTGTGTGCAGGCGTAAAGAGCAACCCGACTCAATCAGTGAGGGCTATATTCTGTGACAGGGACAACTATCCTGCTGATGGTCTACTTCCTATAGCAGCAGACATACATGATGACAGCAGGTGTAATGACCAGGAGTGTCTTACTCCTCGTCAGTGGCTTTGATGGAGTCACTCAGCACTTTAGTCCAACCGGCCAGGTCAGTTCCACTCTGATTAATTATCATCATAGACATTTTATATTGAACCTCACCAGCCATGATAGATGGAGAAGCTTTTATTGATGTGACATGTGAGATCACATACGTGTCATGTCATGTCAGCATCGACGATAGACAAGTCTGTAAATTACAGCATCTGATATCAAACATAGATAAATGCTTCATTATCACATGAAGAGACTGGCCTACATTTTAGGCTCCATTTATTTTGACTGACAAGATATGTTGAAATAATTAGCATCTCATACGTTTGTTTTGAGAAGCCGGACAGCAATGAGCTTTCCTTTTGTTCACGCTTTTGTTCATGAATGAAATAAGCCCTCGTCCTCTTTAGGACTTGTTTGAATTATTGATATGGGCAGCATTCAAGTGATACTGTATACCTTGTACAATGTCGTCACATCCTCAAATGTTCCTCCAAGGATAGATCCAAGGACAATAATCCAGTACTTTATTCTGAAAGGTGGATATTGTTTATTCAGCTGGCTGATGGCTGAAATACATTAGAAAATCAATGTAGATAAACTGGTTTGATGTTGAACAACTAAACAGTGTTTCACACACTAGAAACACCTTTTGTGTTTCACATGCTTTAAGTTTATTCAGGTACAGTTTAATGTTTGTTAATAACACATTATTTTGCTCTTCTTTGTGTCTTTCAGTGTCTATTCACGAAGAAGCCTCGTCTTTATTGTTCTGTTGTACTGTATGTTGTATTTTTTTATGTGCACTTATTTGGTATAACCAGAAAGTGAACATTTAAATTACTTTGTCTTAAAGACAGTTTGAATATTTGTAAGGTGAAGACTGATTTGGTTTGGACTGATATTTTTATAACTGAGTTTGCATATTTAATGTGGGTATGTGAGGACCTTGCAGGGATTTCACTTTGGTGCAGTCAGGCCTCTGTGCCAGGAGAAATTTTTAAATCATTCCTCTCTATATTTGTGTCAGCAATAAAATCTATATTTGCATTACTCTTGATTATTTCCTGTAAAATTAAACATACCACATTGAACATGTTTCATATCTGTTTGTTCTTTCTCCAGTAGAGGGCAGAATTGCTTTGATTAAGATTTGAATAGCGACAACTCTGATTTTAGGACTGCAAAAAGGAACATTTTCTTCTCCCAAGCCTTCCACTTTTAGACTTCAATGATTTAATAATTCATGCCAGCTGGAGTGTGGAAAATAGCCTTTCAATATTCCTACTGAGCTACAAAGTGCTTCCAGTTTTACTAAAATCTCTTCTGTAGTGCCACAAATTATAACTACAATTAATGTTTCATTTTGTCTCCTTAAACCTTTAAATGTACATATTTGATTTTTAAAATTGTTCTAATTGTATAGTCGTATAGTAAACCACATTATTCACACAGGTTATTTCTCAGCACTGACAGCTTAAGTTAATGATCAAACCAAATGGAAAGGTTTCCAAAGTAACCAGTTTCAAAACAAGTCACATTTCAGAGTGCTTGAGCAACAGCCGAGCACACAGAAAAACACTTGTTCATCTGACTGGCTGTAGGTCAGGCCGGTGTGTGTGTGTGTGTGTGTGTGTGTGTGTGCGCGCGCAAGCATTTATAGATTCCTCTTTAAAGCTGCTGGTATCATGACTGTGTTCATTTTTAAAAGAATTGGTAAAACATGATGATTAATGCGGTTCTTCACATGCAGCACTACACCCAGAAAAAACTGCATTATCTTAATGATTTTCTTTGCAGGGACAGCACACTGCAGCTGGACAAAGAGTGGTCATTCTTACCAGAGAGTGACATTGAAACCTGGGCAGTGTTCCACACTGTTGCTCCTCTTTCATTCACCCTGTTGAATCCAACTAGTTCAGACCAGATCACAACTTTCCTGCACAAAGAAGTGAAACCTTGTAGAAATTAATTTTTTCCACAACTGAAGAGTTTCTGTTTGTTGTGCATTTGTGAATCATACACAGCTAATTTGACATCTGATTTTTTTTTTTTTTAATTTCTATATGAATGTTGGGCATGTGACGAAGAGCTTGAGTTGGTAGTTCTCAAACATGGGGTCAGGGTCCCTCAAACATTCCCAGGATGAATTAGATGTGATTAAAAATGATTGAGGCACAGTTATGTTTATTTTTTGACTCTTTTTCTGTTTTTTCTAAAATACTAAAAAAAAAAAAACAGAAATCCTTCAAATCAAACTGCCCGAGAGAGAAAAACGACCCAAACAAGTAGTTATAGCTTCATTATAAAGGATCACAAGCAAAAACAAAAAAAAAAGGTTAGAAACCACTGCTTTGTTAACAATATCAATATCTTAGATATTAAATAATATATACGGTGATTGGATAATTCAGTGTGAGTTGTTCTAGGTTTATGTAACGCAGGTCTCTGCATGAGAAAAAAAAACTTCACACCGGCTGTCCCACCCCCAGTAAAGTGTCTGCGGAGCTCCTCCCTTGTCAGATTGAGTTACTCACCTACTGTATCACTCACCTGCTCCCGCGTTGCCTCCTCGGCGACGGTGTTTCTGGGAACCGACAACAACAAAAGTCTGCGCTCGGTGTTAGATGGAAACTATTTACAGTGTTGGATTTCAACTCTGCTCTACTTCAAAACAAACAGGTTGCAAATATCCTGCGGAGTTTATCGTCCTGATCGGCTGCAGGGTGTGATGGCAGGTTGATGCTTTAAGGCGCTGTCTCTACCACGTTTGTCACCTTGAGCATCCCGTCCGAAAAACACCACAGTGAGTTCCTCTGAGGGCGGTAAAAGTTACACTTTTATTAGTTTTCTTGCTTTATTTCTCTCACAAACATGGCTGCACTTGACAAATCTCGTCCATTGAGTGGCTGCTGCTGCTTTCCATCATAGTATATGGTCTTCATCAGCAGATGCCTGGCCGGATGCCTGCTCAACTTCATATTGTTCTGAGCTCTTATATGACTTATATTATATTATATGACTAATAGGTTAATTGTCAGCACATTATGATTTTTTTTGCAGGCTGGAAAAAATCAATTCATCCACTGAGCAATAAACTTACTGTAACACTTGTTGTTGGGTCCTCCTAGACTAATTTTCTGCTTGCTTTCAGCAGCAAACCACACGTTGCTGCTGTACATTTAAATCTGATGTCACCCACAACCGTAATTACAGCATTTAGCTGTGGGCTGAGAGGAGTGTGCTTTCATTTGGGTTTAACATGCTTGTGAATAACCTCATGACATGCTACACATTAACAACCAGAGGAGAAATGCTGCCAATTTGAGACTTTTTTTTTTTAGTTGGGTAAGAGTGTTGTCTCCATGTGATGGGAGTGTTATATGAACAATTAGGGGCCGTGCCTGAGAAATCTGAAGTGATTTCATCTGTTTCTCTGTGCCCTGATTCAGAGAAAGCACTCTCACACCCACCTGCCTGACTGCACCTGTACACCCAAAGTACACCTGTAACATCATCACTAGACAGCATAGCAGTGTGATTCAGCCAGATGGCTGCAAGGACTAAAATAATAAAATCAGATAACCCTCTCTTACAAAAATGCTTGCTCAGGAGCATAAAGTGCAGTCCTGTTCATATTCTTTTTCTCCACACACATTACATAAGCTGTAAATCATTACTAGGTTTGTAGTATGACAAGGTCAGGTCTAGTGTCAATATTGTAGCGTAGACTGACCTCCTGTTAACGGTTTGTGTTTTTTCTTAATGAATGAGCCCAATGCTGTAAACACTTTGTTTTAATTCACCATTAATGTGCACGTCATTCATGATTATTGTTGTCAGTCTTTCTCGCTGCTTTCTTGAGTTTGTTTAATCTTCAGGTGTGTTATGGGTGTGCGTTAATATAGGTATTCATTGTGTGAGAGCAGTTTTTAAGCAGTTTTTCGAGAATAAAATATCTAGTTGTTATCAAGGTTGAAGGTTACGGTGCCTTATTAAAAATGATGACACTATGCATCACAATATTTTTATCGATCAGAGTTCAAAGACCGAGATTTCTGACAGTAGGATGAGTTTTAATCGAAAATGAGATTTCGCATATGAATAAAAGAAACAATGCAGACCACGTGACTGATACGCCACTGAGCTGGGACTGAAATTATTATTTGCACTCTCATTGCTCTCAAAGGGTTGTCACAGAAAGCAGTATGATAGCTACGCTTGTCTAACCTCATTCCATTAAATATGAAAATCAAAAGACACAGATATGATCAGTCATTTTGGAAAAACTACATAATTAAATATGAGGCATGCCTGGCTTTGTGAGTAAGCCAAAGATACACCACTTGCGCGTTCTGCTTCTATTCTTGTGTAATTCGTTTTAACGCTGTATAATTACCTCTAAATAAGAGGTTGTCATTATTGACCAATAAGTACCTGAGGCAGAGTGGAGCAGAGGTGTTCAGAGGGCCTCTTACCTTAGGTTTAACAACACATGACACCCAGCCTGTGCTGCTCCGGCTTCACCTCCTACCTGAAACCTGGCGGAGAGCCATAGCTGAGAACAATAGTGTTGAAAGAAGATGACTAGAGAGATAAGGACAGAAAAAGGAAGTCAACCTTTTGTGCAGACTTGACTTATTAAAATAAATACAACTAGTTTTCTTCTTTTCATTTCTCAATAAGATTTAGTCGCTTATGATCCCTTTTGAAGATACAGGTGTGTATCTGTAGAAAGTAATATATGCTTAAGTCCTCTGTGTGAGCGTTGTTGTGATTTGGCTTTCAGACTATATGAGGAGATTATCTGTCGAGGCAGGTTACGTTTATGATCTGCTGTCAGATAAGCCTGAGTGGTTGCACCAGTAACCTGTAATATACAGTATTTACCTTGTGCATGTGTAGTCTGTTGTTGCTCGTCATGCAAAAACTGTTTTATGGTTCAGAAAGGAGGTTAAGACATGGCATGAGGAAATCATAACTCATGAACCAGTGGTAAAAGTCTGGTTAGAAAATGATACTGAAATGTTCACGGCCTGTTGTCGGAAGCACGCCCAGTGGCACAAGGTGTCATGAGGTCAGTATCTTACGGGTTGGGTTGTTCTTGTAGAACACTTGCCGGTAACACAGGATCCTAACCTCTCACCACCAATTAATAATACAAGCCGAATGCGTTACCTAAAGCGCTACATGGCTCAAGAAGTCAAGAAGTCACATATGGTAAAAGGTTAGCCATTGTTAAACACAGCTCATTTTAGTCATTAATCAGTGATTATATAAAATGTGGTGATAAAATTCATTAAGAGAACCAAGCAGAGCCCATTCTGTTGTGTGATAATTCATTAGGGTCATTTAGTGTTTAGCCAAAGTGCGTTTACCTGATATATGTGTTACATAACGTCGTCAGTACGTGCCTTGACAGACAAGTCAGAGGCTCCAGGCTTAGAGGGAAAGGTGTGGGAGAGTTTCATTGTCTCACTTCCTGCTCCCATTAAGCTGTCAGATTTGGACGTCGTACTCTGTTGGTTTGTCTCCTGTGAAGCTGTGCTAATTATCAAATAGTTAGTGTGTCTGGGTGCAAAACCCAACCAAATTAATTAACTGCAGATATAGTCATCAACAGAGTGGATCTAATTACACAGTGCATATCAGCCTGCTGTCTGCCATTGTCCCAGATCAGTCCTCCGACTACCAGCAGTACAGGCCCAACACCTGGCTCTCCACAGTGGAAGAACAGGCTGTTTTGTAGGCTACGCCTCAACTTTGCATACCACACCGACAACCATAATAAAATGCCTATAGCTTTTTATACTTAACCACCATGGACTGCATATACAAGCTCACCAAACGGAAAAGATATCTGATGCAACAGGCATTTAAAGGGCCTTTTAGATAAATAATGCATGTTTGTTTTGGTGGTTTTATCTCCAACACCAGCCACTGCCCTCTCTCAGTCTTTCACTAGCAACCAACCTCTTTCTTTCTTTCTCTGATTCTCATCCTCTTCTTTCTTCAGGTTGATGCCTGAAATCATGAGCGTCGTGGGACCTCCGTCGAGGCAAGCCAAGTGAGTGTCACACGCATTCCTGCTTCCCCTCACATATTTACCTTTCTGTGTTAGCTAATCGTGTTACTGCTGGGTTACTTTCACACAGGCGCCAGAGAATCACTAACCCAGTATGTAGAAGGTGGTGTGGGTCAGGGACCTCGGGCACAGAGAGGGTCTGTTGAGAATTGTTTGCTTTGCCATGGATTTCCTGGCTTTAGCCTCCTTCCATGTCCTACACCCTTTCTCTCCCTCCCACCTCTCTCCCCTTTTCCACTCTCCCTCTCTCTCTCTCTATTTCTCTCCCTGGCTGGTCCATATGCTCAGAATCTCAGGCTAATCTCTTCCTGTGCTAGCCAGTCTGCTCTGCGTATATATCACTCCTAGTTTGTTGTGGGCTTGCATTCATGAGAAGTGACAGTGTGGGAGTCTTAGAGAGTTTGTGACACTGACATCCAGAGGTGCAGGGGAAAAGATGAAGAGCATGAAGCGTAACCCCGTCTCCTCTTCTTGTCATTGCAGTGGAGTGGCCAGATCGGACAGCAAGATCAGCGCCAAGGCCCTCTATGGTAAGTGATAATACTGCTTGGAAGGAGTACTTTATTGTTGGCGTGTATTCAAGACTTTGCTTTTACATACCCTTCACATGTCACACTCGCCCTTATTTACATGAGTCACTAGAGACTGTTTACAGACTACAGCTTGTAATTTAGATGGTTAAACACTCTCACTTGTCAAGGAATTGTTTTATGAGAGCTTGCTCACTGTTATTAATTCAAGGACCTTGTAGTTTATTTTAAGTTAGACGCACATGTGCACACTGTGCTACTTCTGCTACAAATGTATATTGAGTAACGTTTACAGTGCCCAGCTATTTCTAGCAAAGTGCTTTCTTTTGTTTAAATGAAGCTGAAGTATGCTTTTAAAATTGTACATCTTCTTTAGGCTTTATCGTTTAATACCTTTTTCTAACTGTAAATCATCGAGGTGTGTCGTTCAGCGCTGTAATTGACTCTTATTACAAGAATATTCAATTTGTTATGCAAATATAAGGAAATCCAGCACTCTCACTCTATCATATGTTGCTGCAACCACACAGCCTCGCTGACCTATCACAGTCCTCTCCCATACACAGTGATAAGAGGGGGCCAAGGTCCTGCTGAGGGGCCCCCGTCGTGTTCAGGCTGCTGAGACCTCTGTCAAACACTGAGGGACGTGAGGAGAGAAGCTGGGCCCCTGAAGGGAACAGCTCTGCACCCACCTGCATAGCGTTGTGTGTGATTTGTTGTTGGATGCATCAGGCTTTTTGTTGTTTGTGTACACTTTGTAGTCTAAGTCATGTGCTTTGTAGGGCATAGCTGACATTTTATTTTAGCTGTGGCATACTTACCAGGGTGTGTGTTATATTAAGAGGCAGCGCAGGGTGTGTCTGTGTGGTTGGAACAGGGTGGGGGTGCTCATGTCTTGCAGGTAAATAAAAGGCGCATTGAAAAGTGGAAAGGAAGAGGCGGACTCTCATTCACCTCTGGTCCTCCCTGTGTTTGCCTCAGACATGAGCTCACTGGTCCCTGCCGGCACCTCCTTCCACACTGCCAACATAGAGAAACATTGTACAGCATATCATAGGCCAGATTGAAACCTACACCCAGGTATAACAGGATAACCTGCTCTTATGCATCGCTGCACTGTTCCAAATTTAGAATAGCCTCACATAACAGATGATGGTATTGTGGGGATGCAAGATGTTCCCAAACCATCTGACTGTGCACCTTGTTGTCTGTGAAATATTTTTGTGCCACAAGTCGTCCAAATATCCACAGGATGCACCCATACCTGTGATCTCTGTGAAATATCCCACTGTACGTGTGATGTGCCTGTGCAGTTTTTCATTGGCTCGTTTCATCTTGTGTGGCAGATGGTCACCACTACCTCATCACTGCAGGACAGGGGCAGCATGCCTGTCCTCCTGAACCAGAGAGGCAGGAGAGTGCACAGTATTGTTGTACAGCATCCATAACAGTGGGAGATATTTGGAGAGATAGGGGACTATTGGTCTTCACTACAACAGCAAAAGTCTCAATCTCCAGTATGCAAAGCTCAAAGTCGTCATTCACACAGATGATGCAAATGATGTGCAGGTCCTCCCACCTGATCTGTTATCAGCACCTTCAGTGTAAAGCAGAGAGGTGCCACTTCAGACTCATCATCTCTGGACTTAACACCCATCCAGCAGCTTTCTTGACTTTCTTGGGGAGCATGTCTCTGTCAGGTAAAATGTTGTTTGGGCTGCGAGTCTGAATCAACAGGTTGAATCTTTGATCTCATCCTGCTGCACTGTTTTTCTCGAATGGCTGCGATAGATCCAGCAGATCCACTCATGTTGTATCTATTTGTCTTTGTTACAGCAGTGTTATCAGCGGCCATATTTGACAAAATAATAGTGCTAGTGTGTTCGGCCTCTTACCTTCCTCGATAAACAAATAGTTAATGTAGATCTGTATTCATTTGTTTTACATTTGTTTGACTTTGTGGTGAATCAGCCTTTGAGAATTTAGCAGATTTTTATTTTTATTTCAGTTTCAGCAAGTTATACAATCATATACATGCATATTCACATTTCGTCTGCTGTTTCCCATTTATGATCTGCTTAATACAGCATAAGAGTACATGCTTTAGGTTAAACATGTGTGCAAATTACGTAGTTAAATAAGAGTGACACAAGGACATAAAAATAGATGTATGTGTCTATATGTCTACTGCGCTAGTATAGTCAAGGTAGATCTCCACCTGTTAAGAAATATATCTTTCATCAAGTTATTTGTTCCATATTGGGCTTATCAAGCTTTAACCATTTAACTGTAATACATTTAAGAGCTACCGTCAGTAGTATTTGTAAAAGTTATTTTTTGAGATTTGAGGTGGTTTGATACTTTCTGGTGATTTATAGGAAAATCACACAGCAGCACAGTATCAGGTCATGAGCTTGTGCCAGCACAGTTGTATATTGATTGAGTTACCTGGGTGGTTGGACACAGGAGTTTAGTCTTTTTATTTAAACATTTTAAACATTTTCGTGACCGTGCCTTGATTTTGGGTTGACTACCATCAGAAGTCATTTTATTTAAAGGGCAGTTATAAGTGAAGGGTCGGTTGTCTGATTGATCTGAGCGATGTATTGGTTTGATAATCTGCCAAGCAGCCATGTTTATCACTGGTCATTGACTCTGGAGAGGCCTGAGGATCTGCCCATCTGCCTGCTAAGTGGCTCTTATTGCAAGCTGTTGCAACGCTGTGAATTGATTGGCATAAATGTCAGTCATTAATAAGACATGGGCCGAGCTCGACTTTCAGAACGACACCTGACGCTTGTGTTTCACCTGTGGGGACCCAAGCAGGAAGGAAACGGCAGGAAGAGGAAAGACGCACGCTTGCATCATTCGGACAGTCACAGTGGTTGCATGAATAGAAAGTCAGTGCTGGGAATACAGTCACAGCTTTATGAAACATGTTTACATCACACTGATTCATCAGAAAGGGTTTATCAAATATTGGAATGTACTTTAGAGCCTCGACATACATTTTGTTAAGTGTTAGGCAAACAGCAGAGCCTTTGTGTCACATTCACCGTAAAATGAAATGCGTCTGAACGTCTATATGAAGAGAAAACCTCTGCGGCATCAATATGTTGACTCTGTTGGGTGTGGGACAGAAAGAGACCTGATATGAGATCTGGCAGTGAAGTTGATAGGAACAAGCTCTCATTTAACCGTAATTGTTACCTGCAGACTATTCATCTGGTAAATAGGTCAATGAGCACACTGGCACACTCATTACCATAGACCAGAACAGTACATACAATGCTGTGAACAATGATGTTTTGAAAATTGTTTTTTTGGGGGGGCTTTTTTTGATAGTTTCAGCTGAAGAGTGACGGGAAAGAGGAAAGAGAGAGAGATAGGGGATGACATGCAGCAAAGGCCATAGGTTGGAATCAAACCGCCGCTGCGGTGAGGACTTTACAGAGCTTTAAAGGGATTTTCAGCTCATTGTTTAGCTGTCCAGCCCTTAACTTTACTGTTTTGGTTCAGTCTCACCGCACTAAAAACTCACTCACTCACTGCGCGACCTGCTTAACACCAGACAGACACAAATAAAGACTAGCTGGTGAACACAGTGTGGCATTTAGTGGCTAAAGATCCATATATTTCCCTCAGGTTCAGAGATAAAAGCTGACACACTATATTATCTCTTGATCACAACCTCATATAAGGAAACTTTGTCATAATAAAGCAATCAGGCCTCTGATTGCAGCAGTGGGGAAGTTGACGTTGGGAGTCAGAGACGTGCTTCAGGTCACGAAAGGTGTTGAACCATGCCCTGTGATGCCCTTGATATCTTGTAGTGGTTTTGAAAAAATGTGTTACTTTCTTTCAAATTATTCATATTAAATAAACATCAGGTTGCTTTAAACACGACTGCAAATGAATGACAATGTCAGCAACAGCATTTGTTGTTTGCCTTATCAGCCTAATAGTTAATAATGTGTTAATTTCACAACATTTTTCCGTCAGAAATATTTTTGCAGGTTTAAAATACCCACAGCTCAAAAACGTGTCTTGCTTGTTATTACCTCACTTTGATGCTTGCCACGAAATTTGTTTTTATATTCATCTGTTGAACTTTTAAGAAAGTTTCACTTACTTAAATCTGAGTTTAAGATAGCATGATTTTTAACGTCACAGTGACATTGGAGGTGGATCCAGTATGCAACCCAAGTCTGATGTGGAAACTTGAAACCTGCAGTCCACATACAGAACAATGAAAATGGACTTCTTTTGGATATCGTGCCACAGATTAGGAAATGACTATGATGCTGTCGAGAGGTGTAGTCCATGATTTTGGACAACTGCAATAAATCTGTGCCCCTGATAGGCCTACTATAACGTGACAGAGAGCAAATCAGATCACACAGAGACTCCTGAGATTGATGAGGTTTAATAATTAACTTCTGAGTTTGGTCTATTTTCAATTTATTTCCCCTCTAACAGGACACATTGGACACAAAATAATGCTAACATATGTAACAAGTAGTACAGGTATAGTTTGCCCACTGTTGCATTATTGCAAAGCCCCCTGTCGTGTTTCTTGCACCACTGCGAGTGGACTGTAAAATGCACTATTACGTGTATAGTTGCCCTATGAAACAAAACATACACACGTTACGTGTTCTTATCACTTCCTTATTGACCTGCTGGTCTTTCTAGTCCTCACATTACTCTTTGCTGCTCAGACGCACAACATGTGGGCTTCAGGTCTGTGTCGTAACTGGCTGTTTACATAGTTAAACCTACAATAAGATCACAGACAGGACTTTTCTGAGTTTCTCATTTTTTTTTACATTTTTCTTGTTTTCTTATCAACAGAACAGAGGAAAAAATACTCCAACTCCAATTTTATTATGCATGAGACGTCACAGTATCATGTTGAGGTAAGAGCTGCTCTGTTTCTTTTTCTTTGAAAGATTCAAGTGTGTTTTTCACCCTTCCTGTATTTTAAAACCTTTTAGAAATAAAGCTGAATAATACGTAGAAATCAAAAACTTGGCAAAGGCATTTGAAACTCTCGCATTTTAGCACCTATTAAAGTGTAAAGTATTTATCATATAACTTACTGTACTATTATTATTTTGTTGCTAATACATGTGGTACCTGTCACATGCTTTGAATCAAAGCAAATAGAATAGATAGTGAATTTGAAAATCTGTATAAAACAAGAAAAATCCAAAGAATCCAAAAGTTTAGCCAATCGTCACCAATTTAAATCAAGCTGAGGACGTTTGTTCAAAGTGATTTATCTCTTTCTTTTCAGTGTTTTTGTGTGTTTCTGTCCTGGCTTATACAAATGTAAGGAAATATTATACTTAACATCTACAATAATTTTAACAGGGTCACTAAACCTCATGTGAAAAAACATAAAAGTAAAGAACTTCCTGAAAATGTTTATAGCCTATTGTTACTTTGCCCAGAGATAAAAACTGATATGCTATTTAATTACTTGATTACATCTCATATAACTGTGTCATAATAAAGCAATCAGGCCTTTCACTGCAGCAGTGGGGAGTCAGAGATGTGCTTCAGGTCAGGGAAGGCGCTGGACCATGCAGATAGGATTTTTTTAAATGTCTCCACATTATCTCACATGAGCACTTAATCACTGATAACTGCTACAGAAAAAAAAGTGGTATAATATTGAACAGATAAAACAGAATAATAATTTACAAGATTTAATTATGCTATCATCTGTAAACTGTTAGCTGTGTGAGATTCAGGGAAATCCTTTTTAAAAATGAACTCTTCCACAGAGTCTGCCATGTTGAACTGTCATGTTTCTACAGTAGCCCAGAACTGAGAAACTCAACACTGGCTATAGGGCGTTTCATGTTTTTCGTGCAATTCACAGTCACCATAGTTTCTCTTTCAGGTTAAGAAGGTGAGATTGAGGTGAAGGCATTGTAATAAGCAATTATGCCTCTCCTACACACTGCTAGTTAGCTTAGCTTAGCAGACAGACTGGAAATAGGTAGCTTGGCTTATTCTAAAGGTAACAGCACATCTGGAGCTCATTAATTAACAGGTTATATCTATTTTTTTTTAAAGTTATGGTTTGTGTGCCAAACTATTTCTAGACTAGAAAGAGTTACTTGGCATCTAGTGAGGACCTCTTGCCATGTTTACGCTGTTTTTGTACAGATTAAACAAACGATTAAACAATGATGATATGTTAATTAGTGAGCTTTAGAGTTGATGGTATGTGGATCTTATGTCAGCTTTACACAGAGACAGGATGGGTCTCAGTTTCCAGTCTTTATGCTAAGCTAAGCTAACTGACTGTGCGTTGCAGCTTCATGTTGAATGGACAGATATGTTAGTGGTAGCGATTCTCTCATTTAACTCTGACATAGACCAAATAACTAGTATATTTCCCAAAATATCAAATTATAACATTAATACAGACAGTTAACTAGAAATATTCTATATTTCAAATTATGCCCATCAGATTTCCAAAGCAAACCTTTCCGACTTGCCATACAGTCAGTGTTTAGGTCACATCAGGCCATAGTCCCCTCATAGCTAAAAATCTTACCTTTCATTTACCAGCCCACTGTTTTCTCCTCAGCATCTCTCCACATTCATTATGGACAAGACGGAGGCCATTGTCACAGTGGACGATGCCATAAAGAAACTGGTCCTTCTGGACCAGAAAGATAAAATCTGGACACAGGAGATGCTCCTGCAGGTCACAGACAAGGCGGTCAGACTGCTGGACTGTGACACACAGGTATGACACAACATCTGCACATCATCAGATTATGTTAATATTGATATATTGATTTGTAGTATTAGGTTAGTATTTGTCCCAAATTGTAGTATTGTTTTAAAACACTTACTGAAGACTATCCTAGTCAAATAGTATCTTGTTCTTTCCCTGCCTCCACCTCTTTCCCTCAAAACATTCCTCTGTTGTGCTCCTGCAGGAGGAGTTGGAGAACTTTCCTCTCTCCACCATCCACATGAGTCAGACAGTCCTGAATCAGACGCGTTACCCCTCCGTGCTGCTGCTGATGTGTCAGGACAAAGAGCAACACAAACCCGACATCCACTTCTTCCACTGTGACGAGGTGGAGGTGAGTCTAAGGTTTGGTTATTACGGCCTTGGCTCAGTTTGCGTCCTTTGTTGTCTGTGCAGGATTGGCTGGCTTTGTGTTTTGTGTCACTCATAAATCCGAGCGACGGTTGTTTGAACACCAGGTCAGATTTCAGTGCTGTTGGTGGTGGTGTACTTCTGTATATCCTTTTACATTTTTTGCGGCCTTGTTCAAAGATACTTGCTCAAGGGAAAAGGCATACTATAACTTATAAAGACTTTTATAAAGACTTATAAAGACTTTTTTATAGTTCAGAATCACTACTTATGAGATCAAAGAAAGAGCTTAGAAGTACCTGGTCGCCATTATTGGGCTCATAACAATTGATGAGAGTTGAAGGATTAGTACAGCAACCAGAGCATTGTCTAATTTATCTGTATGTTTGCATGTTTCTGTGTTTCTGCTCCACATGAATTGCCCCCAGTGGGATTAATAAAGTTGTTTTGAATTTGTATTTGAATTAAGAATGAGCAGGTCAAATAAGATGGGCAACTTCACCGCCAGATGCAGCTAAATCCTCCACACTGGTCCTTTTAAATTTGACTCTATGTCTCTCTTCAATTTCTTTAGGCAGAGATGGTTCATGCAGATATAGACAGTGCCATTGGAGACAACAAGCATGGGAAGAAAATGAGGCTTCAGACGCTGAGGTGAGAACAATGCTACAGTAGATACACACACACACACAAATGTTCTTGCAGTTGAGGTAGGTGACACTTATCTGTAAATAGTAGTTAGCTACCTTGATGTTTGGGTGCTGAAGGTTTCAATTCTTCCTCCTCCTCCTCCTCCTTCTCCAGGTTGAACCAGGAGAAAATGAACCGTCACAGAGAAACGATCCTTCCTCCCACGGCCCCTCAAAGACCCACTCCTGCTGCCAGGGGACGAGTAGCAGCAATGAACACACAGGGTGAGAATATGTTCTTATAACAGTTGCATTCATATGAATGTGTTTTTTGTTTAATCACACAAGCTTTTTTTGGCGTGTGGATGTAGACAAACGAGCCTCCAGGCAACATGACGCAGAGTCACATGAAAAGCTGGCCCAGCGCATTGAGAAGGATGTTGTGAGTGTTTGTTTTTTTTAATCAACATTCATGTCCCCTGTCATTATATTACACAGTACCTTTCATAAACATATGTTCTTCCTGCTAAATCCCTGGATTTGTCTCCCTCAGCAAATCCTCAACTGTGCCCTGGATGACATAGAGATCTTTGTGTCACGGCTGCAAAAGGCAGCAGAGGCCTTTTCTCAGCTCAACCATCGCAACAAGAGTAAGAAGAATAAGAAGAAAGGACCAGCAGGTCTGTCTCCCTTTCTTCTTATGCGGTGGCCACGAATGCAGTGACAATATTATTATATTGCTCACAATGCCATGTTTGTGTCTTTTTGTGTCCTGTGGCCCGGGACTCTCATCCAGTGATGCATGTGTGGTAGTTGAGGCCAGTTTGGGCTTCTGTTAAGTAACACAGTACTCATTACTCATTGTCATTACGAAGGTAATATTATTACTTCTTATTCACTCCTTGGGAGTGCTGATCTGGTGTATTTGATTTATTATTTTCAGTGTGCTTCTGTCTGAATTACAGTGTTGTGTTTTTGTTAAGTCAAAATATTAGTCATAATAATATCATAATATCAAAAGTAGGTGACTGTTCATGGAGGATCCAAAACTATTTTTACAGGGATTCAAATCCAAAGTGTATTCATGGACGCATAGTTGGTTAAAGTAATAATATTACTGTAATATATTGCTGAGTAATGTCTTACCATGCAACACCAGCAATGCTGTGATGCTGTGTTTTTATATGAATTCACCTTGTTCCCTGTGCAGCGAGACAAACTGCACATGTAACATACATGTGACTGACTAATGCGCCTGTGTCAGGGGCAAACACACACGTGGGGGGGGGGGGGTTGTTTTTCACACATAATTTTGGTAATAACTGTGTAGAAGTGACACAGATGTGTGTTGTCCCTGACTACAGAGACAGATGTGCTGAAAATGATCTATCTACATAGATAGGTGCAGTTTCCTCAACTTTGGTCAGAATCCCATGTGGGGGTCACTTGTTGGCCAAAAGATTTGTAAGACTGATGTGTTGATTCACATGTTTTTAAAATTGTGATTTCTAATTTGATTCAGTAGTTTGATATATCATAACCTCTATGATCTTTCTGGGATTGTGAGAATTCTGTGACCTTTTTGGGTCACGAGTTGAGAAACCATGATGCAGCACATTCTTTCTTGCTCTTTTTTACTGTCTGGCCAAGGTGAACTTTTCATCAGTAAAGCTGTTTATTAACTAAACATTTTTGTATTGCTGGCCTTAATTTTTACTGGAGACATAGATTGTAAGCTTGAAAATAACATTTAGGTTTACTAGCCTTGGCCAGAGAGTTAAACCTGAGTTCTCTCTCGTAACTTGGCAGGCGTAACTGTGGAGTGTGCGTGTGGTCATTGTTGCTCTGTTTGTTTACAGAGGGCATGCTGACCCTGCGAGCCAAGCCCCCCTCTGAAGCAGAGGTCATTGATAGCCTGCAGAAACTAAAGCTGGCGTTCAACCTCTTGGTGAGATATCACAGCGCCTAACCTCTCTCATTCAGCACGTTTATCAGTTGCCCTCCACTTTTTAACCACACGTGTCTGTCACTGTGCCCCCTGCAGGCCAAACTGAAGAAACACATACAGAATCCAAGTGCGTCTGAGCTGGTTCACTTCCTCTTTGGCCCACTGGAGCTGGTAAGAGCTTTAAATCTGTTGTCGAACAAGTTGGAATGGTTGGAAAGGTGCCGTACAGATGCCATCATACTGAGCACTCATTTACAACAATGTAAATTCATGTCACGCTAAATTAAGTTCTCCACGTCACTGGATACCCTCAACGACAAATCTGGCAGAAATACACCGAGCTTCCTTGAATGTGCACAATGAAAACAGTTTAGAGTTTACAGGCATTCCTCTAATTGTTTTATTTTTTTATGCCGCCACACCCACTCAGCTAAACTCTTACCAGACTGGAGAGACGTGGCTTTTAGCTCTGACTCAGGTGCAGCCACAATTACATAATGTTGGTTACCCAACCCGCAGTGTTTAGCCACACCTCCGATACTGCTGAATAGAAACACAGAGCTGTGATTTTGCCTTGATATTGTGCAGTAACCTCTGGACACATTGATGGATTTGCTTGATAAGGTCGAGATAAAGCCGGGGCAATGATATTCAAAATGGCCCTATGGTCATTAACTGTACTTAATAATCAGCATCAGCGTGCAGCAGCTTCGGATACATGTTTACTCTGTTTTTCTTCACTGTAAATAAGATAACAAGACGATGCATGTTATTATGTTTTTATCCAGAATGCTGCTGTTGCATTCCTTTTTAAAATTGCTCCTTTGAATACTGCCTGGATGTCAAACTTATTTGTACTTACTTATTTGTTAATCAGATATTTCCTGGTTCAAAGTATGAAATTAGGAAACATGCACACAAACTTGGCATATTTGGTATATTTTCATGAATGAAAAAAATGTTTCTTTAAACTACAATATTGAAAAAAAAGTTCATTTACATTTACATTTCGGTACCAGTACCAAAAACTGAGCTATCATACCGGCATCAATATTGACCATCTATAGTTAATATATACAGAAAATATGTACTTTCTGTTGAACACATAGTTTAAAACCATTCATGTGTAGTCAGTAAATGTCTGAATGCATCTACAGGTGCTGCAGAGCTGTGGAAATCCTGAAATGGTGCGTTCAGTAATCTCCCCTCACCTTTGCAAAGATGCTGTCGACTTCCTGCGGGGACACCTCACCCCCAAAGAGATGACCATTTTCGAGCTTCTTGGGGACGGATGGACTAAACCCAGGTAAATAAACGGCTCCACTTTTTAGGTGCAAAGTCCTTTACAATTTCCCTCTTCTCATTCACCCATTTACACACACACACACTTCATGCAAGGTGTTGCTCTGACCATTAGGAGCAATTGGACACTTAAACACAGGTGCATTGTTACTGCTGACTCTCTCTGTACGGATGTGTAGTTTAAAGGTCACATTTCACTATCATTTTCCACCTACAGGGCAGAGTGGCCCAGGGATCAGTGCGCTCCTCCTTATTACCCAAAATTTCGTAATGGTTGGGAGCCGCCGGTAGAGCACTTCAGGACGGCGCCCTGGGAAACGGAGGGACCCAATGCACCACCGGGAACTCCCACCAGCCCCAGTTACAGAAGAACTTCAGTTGATGAAGTAAGGTTTTTGTTTGTTAACCAACATCTGTAAATGTACTGACCATTACAGGTCCAAACCCCCTGAAAATAACAATCTGTCTGTTTTTTCAGTTTTATGGAACTCATTCTTCAAGCTCGTCAAATGGGTAAGTAACAGCCTTCACACACTTTGCTGTGTCTGTTACACACAAGAGCAAACTGTGCTGAGAGGATACTATGTGTTTTAACAGGTCTTACAATGGGATGCCCCACGCTCGCAAATTTGCCAAAATTCTCTACCACTTTGTAGCACAAAATGCCAACGAGCTGTCGGTGCTGCAGGATGAAATCCTAGAGGTAAAAACAACTGACACAAAGACTGATTATATATTTACATAATTCAGATGAGCATTTTAGCATCTGGCAGGGATGGTGCTAAATCTCAACTAAACCTGAATGTGACTGTGTCAACATTTTTAAGCTGTGTTACACAAGCCTTGAGTTCAGTTTTTTTGTTGCTGTGGAGTGAGATGTGAAATTTGTCTTGTAGGTGATAGAAGATGACAAACAGTGGTGGAAACTACGAAATCGCAGCGGCCAGGCCGGCTACGTCCCATTTAACATCCTGGACGTGGTTAAGATAGAAGAGCACGAAGCTTACCAGGTGATCTGCTTTTCAGGACATCCAGTACATTACTGTTCTTAGATTAACATGTTTTAAACGTTGCTGATAGCATTGTTAAAAACAACAGCTATTGGTGTCACACCTGGCATTTCTGAGCCTGTTTTGTAGTCCTGAGGTGTATTTTTAGCTTTCCCTCGGGCAACGTGACGTCGTGACAGAAAGTTTCCAGGTGCTACACTGAAGTTTAATGTCAGAAAATGTTTCAGACTTTGCAACAGTATTAAGATGCCAGTCTGACTACAGACTCAGAAGACTAGAATGCAATGCACCGGAGATGTTTTGGCTTTTTTCGGCTTTTTGTACATTGAACAGTTTATGTCAGATTCACTTTCACTTACTTCACATACTGTCATAATCCTTATCTCAGCTGAGCTCAGGCTGTTATCAGGATGCACCAAATGTAGGCAATCTGGTCAAGGTTTCTTTATCGCTGCTTGTGGATGAATTACTTTGGGGGAGCAAACAGGAATTTTTGTTTCCGGGTTGAAAGTACAAAAGATGACCGATACACATTTGTTCCAAAGTGTAGGAGTTGTTATCATTATCATTCAGAGATAAAGTAATCAACTGAATAAAAATCCCCAAATAAATACCATCACAGATGAAAGCTAAATGACAGTAAAAGTTTAACTTTAACTGATCTTAGTGCAGCTTTGTCTGCAAAGTCTCTTGTGATCCGACACATTGTGCACCAATATGTTCCCACCCTCACCGAAAGCCTACATTCCCAAAGACACATAGTGAATGCATTCAAGCTGCGTGCAGGTTCACCAACACCCTGCAGCAGCAGCTGCTGCATGCAGATACTCTTCCTGGAGTGGAATATTTTCTCACACATTTTTTTTTGCGTTTGGCTCGGGGGCAAAAATGTATCAACCAGACTGCGATGAAAGACAAACCTGTTTTTGAAATAATACTGGCTGCGATTATTTTCTCATGAACTGTGTCTGTGTCTCTGTGTGTGCAGCAAGGCTACGCAGCATCACCTACTAGTCCTCTGAGCCATGGGAACAGGGGTAAACCCAATGACAAAAGTGAGTGAACACAAAGCAGTAAACAAAGTCAGATTTAGAAAAAAAGCAACAAAAAAAAGCAGCTCTCACAAGTTGTTCTGGTGTCTGCTGTCGTCCTGTTTTCTGTGCTGCAGTGATGGATGAGTTACTACTGACGATAACTGCAAACAAAAGCCAGCCCACGAGAAAGTTCCGCGTGGAGCGGCCATCCAGCGCCCAAATACCACTCGCCTTTGACTCAAAGCCAGAGCAGGTGACCGCATGGCTCACCTCAAAAGGTTTCTCAAAAGCGTGAGTCACCCATGACGCTCATCAGTCCACCAAATCAAAATACCTTCTTCACCTACACCTTCAAATTCTGACTAAATATCAGGACGTAGCTGATATTTGACTTGCGTTGTATGTCTTCTGTGTTAACTGTCACTAAATTAATTTTTTTTAATTTAATTTGATCTGGGATGGATTGCCTTTATCTGGCTTTGCAGTGTGTTTAGCATATGACACATTTTGCATTTTGCTCCACTGGGTTAAAGCACACAGAGCTGCTTGCTTTAGCGTTTCTTTGAAGATATTTTGGTACTTTGTGCACAAAATCCAACATGTGCAATGTCAGCAGTGTCCCAGCTTATTTGTCCAGAGGTGTCGGCTTTTGCTACTTTTCTTATGTTGTTGTCTGTGTGTTGTACATCTTTTTTAAATGAGTCATAGGGCAGAGCAGCTGTAATAATGTCCCAGTAAGTCAACATGCACAACACCAGGATGTTGGAAGAGACACACCCCAAAGAAATACAGTCGCCTGTGCTTTTCCTAATGTTCCATGTTAAAATGCTGAGTAAAGTAAAATGATGAGTAAATTAATTGTCCGACTGTCTTGTCAACAGGACAGTTGACTGTTTGGGAATCCTGACTGGAGCCCAGCTGTTTTCCCTCAACAAAGAAGAACTGAAGGCGGTGTGTGGAGAAGAAGGCGGTCGTGTCTTCCTTCAGGTCTCCGTGCAGAAAGATCAGCTGGAGGTCGGTAACACTTAAACACCTGTCACGACAAAGCTGCGATGATGAACATGCATAAAAATGTAAGAAGACTTGAATTGATATGAATAAAGCACACGTGTTAACGATCAGTCTTCATCTGGGCAGGTTGGGACAAGTGAATAGACTCATAGGTGCAGTCAAAAAAGGGGGTGCGTACATGTATGGAGAATAAGTTAAAAACTAAAAACAGTACAGCAGATGAATTACTGACACTGGGTATTTAAAAAATGTACAATTTGATCAGTTAAATTCAGATCTTAAACTATAAAATAATACATTACCTGTGATATTATTCATCAAACGTTTTATTTACTTGTGTGGCTGTTTCATGTAGGGAGGATCTAAAGCAAACACAAAGAGATCATGATGAGCATAATTACACTATTCACTCAGGAACAAAAGAAGCAGGTTGTGACTCAGTCAGTGCAGAGAGGTTTAGAGGAGTCCCACAAAGGGGAAAAAATTGGATTGTTCAGTCAAAGATTAATGTTTGTCTTTTTTCTATATGTTTCTTATTTATGAGTAATTTCTTATCCACCCTGTGTATATGAGCTGCTATGACAAGTGACTATCTTATCTTATCTTATCTTATCTTATCTTATCTTATCTTATCTTATCTTATCTTATCTTATCTTATCTTATCTTATCTTATCTTATCTTATCGTATCACATCTTAAGACGATCCTTCTCGACGATCACTCTCTATTTCCTATTTCTTTTCTCCTTTAAGAGGAAGTTTCAGTGAACTTTTACTTCCTTTTGTTGTTTATGTCCATCTATCATCCATATAGACTTGTTAATCTATTTAGTTATGAGCTGATTATAGTATAAGCACTTTAATAATGATCATACAGTTTTAGATGTTTGTGTAAAATTGATTTATTGAACATAGACAGGGAAAAGTAGCACTCCTTAACCAGTCTGTTTCCATTGATTTAGCTAATTTATGTCTTAACGGTGCAATCATTGAAAGGTCCTTAATGGCTTCTTTTCGAGCTGGTTGTTCTACACTTTGTAATGAGTGAATCTTTAAAATAAAGATTTGTCCTTTCTTTCCTTTACAGGCGACCAAAGGAGGCTCAGAGCTGCAGGAGATCATGAAGCGGCAGCTGGAGAAGATCGACTCTAGCAGCAATTGACTGAAGCAACACGACCCATCCAGGCGCTTTCCTCCCCTGAACACTCTCTAACTGCAGCAGCCTCTTAAATCAACCTCCGGTTAATTATGGCCTACAGTAGAACATACTGAAATGTATACATTTTTAATTGTATATTTATTTTGTATCACCCAACATGTATGTATTCAAGTGTTTTCTTATCTCATGTTGCTTTTGTTTGGATGTCTCATCAGATTCTGTTGCATGAAAAAAGGAATCTGTGTACAGTTTTGTGCACGCGTAAGTGTATGCACAACAAGCATGTAACGTACATTATTGTACAAGCAGTGTGATGTCGATGTAAATGCTCATTGTTAATATTGCGGCTGTTTACTGAATTACTTAATAAGTAGATCCTAGCTATTGCATATCTAAATCTGTGCCAGAATGTATGACACATTATATGATATATAGCCAATTATTTTCACATTACTGTTTACAGGTGAAATAAATAATAAAACACTCTCTATGTTAGTTCTCATAGCAGAAGTAGTCTCATCCTGACTGGAAACTGCAGATCATGCGGTTGTTATTAGTATGGATAAAGATGTTGTTTATAGACATTCTGGCAAGCTTGCACTATAGAGAAGCTGTCAATAATCCTGCATGAAGGTATTGTCAATGATAGTAAGATGCTGTTATTAATGTGTTTTTATCCAGTTTGAATCGCACAGACACACCAGAATAATAAGGAATATATGAGATTATGTCGTTTTGATGTGAATAATTAAATGATGATTTCAACAAAACATTTAAGGGGGTTGTAAATATGATGGGACACTGTTTAAAAGTAATAAAAAAACAAATAAACTTGTTAAATATTTGATATCACATCTTTTCTTTGTACATAATTTCTTGTATTTGTGTGTGTATTAATAATATCAGAGGTGGTAAAATAGTCAATACAGTTTCTTTATTGTATACTGTGAGATCAGAACAAGAGTAAATTAAATTAAGTGCAGAATATTTTCATCCTCGGTTACACATAATTTGTCATTTGTCCGTGTAATTGTCATGTTTTATTGTTCAAACTGTATCACATGATAAATAAAGAAAGTCGTCACTTTAAATTACTCACAAACACTCAGTTTTCACAATTGTATTTATAACACCAGAGCACTGTTGATCAAGATACTGTAAGGCAATTAGAGAAAAATCCTGTGAGCACTAAAAATCCTGCACAGGATGTAAAAACACTGAACTATAACACGAGCGATATGAAAAGATCATTCCCACACTGTCAACTGGATTATAAAACCATGGTGCAAAATTTACTTTTTTTTGTTCAAACAGCTAGTTAATGCTCAATTTTTTTTTACCAGCCATTCAATAGATTATGTTTGGTTTTTGGCTGGTGAGTGAAACAAATCTACCAGCTGGCTGGTGCTAACTTTGTGCCCTGTAAAACCGATATATAGATACAATCAATGAACAATGCCGGAGAGGAAAAAAACATCACTCCTTTTGGGTTCAGTGTAGGTTCATTGGTCATTTGTGGAGATATGCATCGAGCCAGAGGTCCCCTGAGGTTTTCAGTGACCTGAGAAGAAAATACACAAAATCATCAGTTTAATCAGGTAGCAGCTCAATCACTCCTCTTTGTTCTGCAAGAAAAAAAGAGTATTGATGGGATTTATATTTTGCTTTGTTTAGCGAAATCTGCAGCCTTGTCAGACTGAAAACCAACATCAACATGTTTCATTCTTGCACTAAATAATAAACACCTAATATTTTTTATTATTGGGCTTACCTGATAACATCAACGAGGCCTCGCCACATCGTTTTCACCTTGTAAGGAATCCCGTGTTTCTCACACAGTGCATGGACCATTGGGGCCACCAGGTGGTAGTTGTGGCGCGGCATCCTGGGAAACAAACTTCAGAGACAAAAAGAACAGATGGGAAACAATCAGACATAACTTGCATGCAACATGTCAACAACGGGTTTTAAGAAAATGAGATGAAAAATTGTGCCATTTGATATATATATGTCCTGGAAAAGAGAAACTAGTCTTTGCCATTTATTTATTTAGGTAAAATGGTCAGTAACAATTTATAACAAACTAATATGCTACATAAACTATAAAAACTAAATGAATAATTCCTTACTCTCTTTGTTTTTTTATCATAAACAGATCTACAGTAATGATTACTACGTATGTTGATGTTTTCCAAAGTCTCTATTTGATCATGTGATAAGACAATACTACATACAGTATAGTGTCTATAATAATAGCTTGCACTAGGGTCAATCCTTATGCCACCACTGCACATACAGGAAGGTACTTGACAAAATGTTTTTGCTTTTGTATTACAACAGAATTAAAATACAGCAAATTATGAACTTCTGCTTTTAAATAGCTAAAGTGCAAACCAGTATGCTATTAAAAGTCATCTCACTGTTATTTACAGTGAATAAAAAACACTTTATTTTTAGTCAAAACATGCAGTGTTTTGTAGTTTCCCAATGCTTCCAGAAATAAATTATTTTCTCAATCAGCTTCTTAATATGGGTGATGGTGTCCTACATGAACATACTACAAAATAATTGTACACACGTTTGTCCAAATCTCAGATTGACATATCTTTGAATACTTTGGGATCTCCACTGGAATAGAAAATTAAGTGTTTAGCTGCACAGTTTGAGTTTGTAATGGTGTTTCTTAAGAGTTAAACTGGTATTTGATTTTTTAGTGTTTTTCTCTGGTATGCATTTAGTTTGGCTACACAACGTCTGATGTAGATTACTTTGTGCTGTAGGGGCTTTCAGAGATGTTTGATGGAGCCTTAATGCTTTTTGTATCTATAAAGAGAAAAAGCTGACGTGATGTCACTAAAACAGCTTTGTGTGTTGCCCGCTCCTCAGACTCCATCATCGACTTACTGGTGTTCGATTTGAAAGTTGAGGTGTCCGGTGAACCAGTCGTTGAAGAGAGATGTCTCAATATTGCAGGTCGATTCTAACTAAAGTAGAGAATGAGACAAAGGAGTGCAGATGAGCTCATACATCAGCAGCACCAACAGGTGACTGTGGGTGTCATAATTAATAAAGCAGGTACCTGCATTGTCACCCAGTCACGGTGCTTCTCGTGATCGATGTCCATCGGCAGATGATTCATTTGAGTCACCCACACAAACCAGTGACTCTCCAAACACCTGTCAGTCATAACAACACATCACCAATCACTGAATAATGATACACCATGTTTGTAAGTTGAAACTAATGGGCTTATTTATGTTGATCAAATTCGTTTATAAAGGGAAACTAATGCATTCATTTATGTTAATAAGTAATTTCTTGTCATTCTTCCAACATAACGTCCTCCAACATAACTTAATCTATCTATCTCGCTCTTTCTTCTAAATTTCAGTGACCATGAAAGTGCATCCTTGAGGCTTTTTTAGTGTCGTACTCAGAGTATGTGTTGCCAGATTTCCAATTTGGAGGTGTGTGTTTGGTTTGATGGCAGTATACCATTATTATAAGTGTGTTTTAGGCTGTAGCATGTGGGTAAAGATAAGATAATTATTTGTGTCCAATGTTTCATTAAGAAAGAGATTTAATAATTGGGTACAAGGTTTTGAGGAAACGCGTGTACATAACTGAGAAAAACTTTAATTTAATTTAAATTAGGAGTAATTTAAAATAACTCTGAACTGATCAATTTGTTCCAATATATAAACAGTTGATCAGAAAGTGTTACCAAAAACAGGTTGCAGTTCATTTACCTGACAAAACAGATGAGTGCGATCGAGCCAAACACACCGTACATGGGTACATAGCAGCACAGGAAGCGAATGTAGTAAGAGATAATCCAGGCCAGGTCCTTCACAAGACAAGAAGGTTAATATGATTAATGCAGTGTCTTTGTTATCATAACTGCCTGAAACTCATCTCTTATCTTTTCTTGCACTGTATTGTTGTTTCTCTTGCTGTAAGCGGAGTATGAGGACATATCACACATAAAATCTGAATACAGCATCTTACCACCCAGTCACGGCGCCATAGCACCGTGTATATTATCATAACGTGAAAGTAAGCTGGAATGAGAAGCGGTGGTCCAACTAAAAGAGAAAAAGATCTCAATTATTGCTGTGAAGTTTTCATAGTTTCATTCTTTTTAAACGACGCCAAGAAAACATACCAAGAAGGAAGTACTTGTGTTGGTGATGGTAGGGCAGAAATTTGATCTTTTTTATGCCATACTGTAACACAGAAATACAGATTTAAAAACAAATAGCTGGTGAAATATTAAAGTCTTAGTTGCACTTGATGTTTAAGGGCTGTTTAATGAAATCAAAAATATCAGCTTTGTGCTACTTGCCTCGACTGGTTGAGTAGCTCCAACTACAAAAAGGTGCAACATGTTGACATCAGGGTCCTTACTGAAGACGTTGGGCTTCGCATGATGCTGAAAATGCCGATGATTCCACCAGTTGGCAGAAACTCCCTGAGAAAGCAAACTTTTAATATCTGTGTGAAATCTCCAGAAAATAAATAGATGATCAAGAATATCAATTACCTTCAAATGACCCATGACAAACTTGTGCAATAAGTGATTCCAGCTGGTCTTCTTGAAGACAGACAGGTGACCAAAGTCGTGCTGCAGCCATCCAGCCTGCGTCTACAGTAGAAGAGAAACCGCCTTTTTGAGATTTGCAGCAGACTTATAGTTCATTTACAGAGGTAATGATGTTCAAATCACCTGAGCAATCGCCAGTATGACTGAGCAGAGAAATGTCAGCGTCCAGCTGGTTCCCCAGATCCAGATGATCAGCCAGGCGAGGGCGTCCAGCACCAGGATTTGACCCAGTTGGAGGCAGAAGAACAAAGGCTGAGCTCGAAACAGACCTTTGGTCTCTAACTGATCACGTAAAGTGTTGAAATCCTCTATTACAGCTGCCTGAGAGCAGAGAAGAAGAAACAGACATGTTGTGTAAAGCTCAAAAGGTTTCGGGGATTTAAGAAATGTATGTTCTCATTGCATTTGAGGGTTTGAGCAGGTTGTAGCACAGATAAGAACAAGAAGGCGGTGAAGCAGTTTGAATTATTTAACAGCTAATTAGACATGAGTGTCCAGTCTCTCAGATGTGCCAGAACACTGTAAAACTCATGGCTAATAAAACAGATCTGTGAATGGTTTTCCCCTTTTTCCCTTCAGGTACATGGTGGTCATCCTGCCATGTTGTCCGACTGAGAGCAAAGAGACCAAAGCTGCTACGTAAATAATGTGAGTTTTTGTTGTTTTTGTGAAGAATCAGAACGGGATCTCACATTTTTGTTTCGGTCATGGCTGGGCTCTGTCGCTGCCAGTTCTCCGATCAGCAAGGGCTTCAGAAACTTCTTCACAAACTTTAGATCAGGGTGAAAAGCAGCGAACGCCTCCTAGAACACAGACATCCTGTCAGTGATGCAGTAAATTAAAAGTTATGTACATGTATCGGTGGTGAAAGAAGCACTAAGATCATTTAATTCAAAGCAGCAATACAATAATATACAAATACAGATCTTTATTTAAGATTTTACTAAAGTAAGATCACAGAGGTATTATCATTTCTTGAAAAATCATACATGACATCCTTAGATTAATAATGCATTGATTTGTTAGCAGCATTTTACTGTTGTAGCTGGACGAAGTGGAAGTAGTTTATATACATACACATACTTATACTGTTTGTAGTTCTGACTCTGAGGAGTCGACAATTTATTGATGGGACAGAAAACAATTTTTTAAAAAAACAGAGTTATGCTGTAAGTATTTCCACATCTGTTTCCTTTTATCTATTTTTATACAATCTTAAATTCTGGTTGAATTTATGTTACGCTTTATCGCCTTGATCTTATTTGTTGTCACTGTAAAACTGAATGATGTGTTACCAAAGTTTGACCTCATGTTATAAAGGCCACTTCATAATAAACTTCAAGAGATAATAGTGTCTGACTGTTTGAAGAACCTAAATACACTTGATTAAAGACTTTATTATTCATGGAAAGAAGTGGTGTTTTTTTTCTTTTCATATTACACAACACAGATTAATTGTTTGCAAACATGTGTTTGCACTTCACTTGGTACTAAGGTGCAGAAGGCCGGGCTGGAGATAAGTCTAACCATCAAGTTACACAAATATATAAAGTGTGTTTATGTGTGTGCTTTTTCTCAGATTTGAGACTAAGAGGTCAGGACTGGTTCATATTTAAGCAGCTATTTGAAAGCAGTAAGCGTATCAACATCAATTTTCACAAGACAGCTGTTCTTATTCCTTCTTATTGGTTCATAAATGTTTCATTGTTGACTTTTAGTACATTGAGAGCAGAAAACGTATTACATTAATGCCACTGTTTTATTGAAAGAGGTCATGGGCCAAAAAGGCTGATTTAATCTTTAACTGTGCTGGATTTGAAAAGCTTAACAAGTGTTTTAATGTAATTTCAATGTTTTTCCTCTAAAATGTGGTGATGTATCAAGTAGAAAGTAGAGTACATACAGTATATTTTACTACAGTACTTCAGTACCACTGGCATTTATGAACACCACCTCAACAAAAGCCACTTATATTCTCAGGAAATGTGTTATGTGGTATATATATATATATATTATTATTAAAAAATATCACCGTGGCATCCTCTCCAGCATAGTGTCCGATGACCCGAAACCCTCCTGGGTGCCTTTTGGCCCACTGTGTGGTGTTATAAACCTTTCGATCGATGACCATCCACTGATCATTCCTGTTGCAGTGTCTCTGCACCTCCTCCCAGGTGTAAACACCATCATTTCGCCCACTGCCAGGCTCTCCTGGCTCCGTCAGCTGGCCTCCACCTCCCATCCTCACTGCTGTCTCTGGCCTGGTTCCACCTGCACACTAAAAGATCCAGTCAGCTACAAAGTTTGACACCTGGATGTCGAAAACAGTCTGTTTAACACCCCTCTGGCAGTCTGTAGCTCACAGATTGTGCAGAGGGAGAGGCATTCAGAGGAAGAGGTTTTTAACCTGTTGCTCTCTTTACTTTAAACACGCAGCTGATTGTAACACAAGTGAAGTAAGACAAAGAGCTGTGCAACATCTTCACTAATAATTGATGATGAAATCCGACAACCAGGAGGCTGTTGATGAAGCAGGGCGGATTTTCACATCACAGAGTTGGCATCATTTGTCTGTTTCGACATGAAGCATGCACATAAAAGCCAAATACAGATTATTATTATTCAGGGGCAAAAAAAAAAATCTATATTTAGCCTGTAAATGCGTTTTCATTTTTAAAGCAGCGCATGCAGGCAGTAAGTTGCAATGCATAGTACGCGGTTAAATGTAAAAAAAAAAAAAAAAAAATAAGACACGCAACAAACATTAAACCACCGATCGATTAACGTTTCTCGCCTGCGTATCGATTAATTAAACAGTAATCGCAGATATCGCGTGGCAGGCTGTTCAGCCTACAGGCCTGCTACATGAATATGAAACATATTTCATACTCACAGTATCCAGATTTTGACTCCTCTCCTCGGGATTCACTCACATTAAACACGCCGGATCACTTTATGCCCTCCTGTTTCCATCACATCCATTTTAATTCGTTAACACCCCCCAAATTCATCATCTGTCCTCCCAAATATGTTCACGGACTCATTCACCCACTCATTCAGTACAAATTCCGTGCCGATCATTCGAGGGTTTCTGAGCCAATCGGAGTACAGCATATCCTGGACCACTGGATGATGTGCAATAGGCTCAATCAACAGCTCATCTGAATATTACAGAGTCGTCTGAGCGCTCAGATGGAAAGTGTCTGCGGGAGCACTTCGCTTTTTACAGTTTGCTCCATTGTACACAGCAGTGAAAGAGGTGCTCACACGTTTATTGAAGTATAAGCACAGTGTAGACATGCTCTGTCACGAGTAAACGTCCTGCATTCAACATGTACATCAAAATATACTTCATATACCAGTAGTAAAGTAAGTAAAAACCCATTTCATATTATATATATCATATTTTTTAAGATTAATCTATAATAATACAGCCTGTCATGATTTAATGGTAAATGTATGTTTGTATTCATAATATGAATAAGTGAATAAAAATCAATCCTTTTGTAAAACTGAATGCAGTGCAGTATAAATTGTAAAAATCCATCCATCCATCCACTTACCTACCTACACATCCATCCATCCATCAACTGACCTACCTACCTACCTACCTACCTACCTACCTACCTACCCACCCATCCATCCATCCATCATCCGTCCATCATCTGTCAATCCATGTACCTACCTACCTACCTACCTACCTACCTACCTACCTACCTACCTACCTACCTACCTACCATCATCCATCCATCCATCCATCCATCCATCCATCCATCCATCCATCAACTGACCTACCTACCTACCTACCTACCTACCTACCTACCTACCTACCAATCCATCCATCATCCATCCATCCATCCATCCATCCATCCATCCATCCATCCATCCATCAACTGACCTACCTACCTACCTACCTACCTACCTACCTACCTACCTACCTACCTACCTACCTACCAATCCATCCATCCATCCATCCATCCATCCATCCATCCAACCTACCTACCTACCTACCTACCTACCTACCTACCTACCTACCTACCAATCCATCCATCCATCCATCCATCCATCCATCCATCCATCCATCCATCCATCCATCAACTGACCTACCTACCTACCCATCCATCCATCCATCCATCCATCCATCCATCCATCCATCCATCCATCCATCCATCCATGCATCCATCCATCCATTCATCCATCAATCCATTCATCAACTGACCAACCAACCTACCTACCTACCTACCTACCTACCTACCTACACATCCATCCATCCATCCATCCATCGACTTGAGGTAGTTATTATGAAGATAAGTGGTGAGGGTATTGGAGGGGATAAAAGCATCAGCTAAATTACCAAATTTAAATGCAATGTCTGGATTGGTTTCACTACATTTTGAGCCAAATACTCTAAACTGGTATCCTAAAAAGGCATTCGAAACAGTTAGTCACATTGTCTCATTCTCTCTTCTAAATAAGTCCATAGCTTCTGGTTATATTCCCTCATTTAAACATGAACTAAACTTGGTCTTGACCCCCATCTTACCATTAACTACAGACCCATTTTATCCAAGGTTTTGTAAAAACTAATCAACACAGTTAAAGGCCCATTTTTAGTAACAATAGCTTACAACAGCAAAAGTTAAAGTCATTTAAAGTAAACTAAAATAGAAAAGTAGTATTGGCCATGATATTACGAAGTAATAGAAAAAAAAAGTAATATTGTAATATTGATATTATTGTTTTCAGTTGTACAGTTTGAATGTCAATGCTAGAAAAGAGTTCCTATGGCATTCTGTGCTGCACCTCAGTGGTCTCACACTGCATAATTTCTAAATATAAGAAATATAATACATGAGACCAGGAAGTGAATTTATCTGACTGTGCAGGAAAAACGTTGAACTCTGCCCGATTCTGCAGGGTGAAACCAGCTACTCCTCACTACACCAAGTCCATCAACAGTTTCGTATAGTCACTGTCAATGGAAGTTTTTCATCTTTTATTTTAAATTAAATTAAAGTAGATCTAATGTGACTTTTTTCTTTCTTTTTGAAAAAGACCCTTTAATGTTACTTATATGTTTCCGTTACTTATGTAACATATGTAACACATCTTCTTAAAATGTTGTTGACTCCAACAGGACAAACAAACACAGTCATATAACTGTATTTTAAGACTGTGGTCATCTCTTCATAACCATACTCTTCATAACTTACTTTTTATTTGCTCTGTGAAGCATTTTGTGCTGCATGTTTGCATGATCGGTGCTATATAAATAAATCAAGTTTGAGTTTTGATTTGAAATAAGTAGACTGGTATAACATGTTATAATCTTATTATTAATAAATATACTACAAAATGTTCTGTTGCAGTTTCCTCCTCCACCAGCAGATGGTGCAGATGTGTTCCTTTAATCAGACACCTTCCTTGTCCTCATTTGACCTCAAGGATGCAACAGCAGATGTCATTACAGCTTTGTATTGTATATGCCAACACGGTCATGTAACCCAAATGTGATATTTAATTATTAATGGTTTACTTTTAGTACATGATGAAAAATTACCATCTTTGTCTGCATTTGTTTGAGTTTTTTTATTGTTTGCCTGTTTTTCCATATGTTTCCCACACTGGTTGGGTCACACAGTGCTTTATCTGCATTCAACACATTCACCTCAGCAGTCACAACCATTCACCGCCTGAGGTCTCTGTCTGTCTGTCTGCTGCTTACAGTCCATTGTGTCATTTCAGGGTCGTTTCAATGCGATGCAGAAATTTGCAAATCAGCTCTTTTGGTCCTCAGCATATCAGACAGGATTATCCTGAAGCAGCATGCGGCCTGTCTCCCTGTTTGTCCGCTTCTTCTGCCACAGCTCATCAAGCTGACAGAAGCGCTGCACATCTGACCCCAGCAGCTTTTCCAGGCTTTTTCTTCAGTATCACATCCAGCAAGACAGAATGTCAATCAGAAAACCTGTCTGCTATTGTCAAGTATCCAGTAAAGTCAGAGGTGGAAGCGTGACTAAGTATATTCAGGACAAATTTGAGGTATTGGCACTTAATTTGAGTATTTTTATGCAAGGAAACTTTCCACTCTCCTGCTTCTTAAACAGTAATGTTGAACTTTCTTGTCACTTTTTTAAGATTTCAAAACATATAATATGATGCATTGCTGCAGATTAAATGATCCAACAGATCAGAAGTAGGTTCAGCGTTTTAGTAAGTAAAGTAAAACTTACACTCAGAAGGAGAACTTCAGTAAAACTACTGAATTAGATTTACTTAAGTAACACATGAATACACAAATGCACATAAGTAGCAAATACTCATTAGGTAGAGGAATGACACCTGTTAATGATATGTTAATCTTGTATTACTAATACATTTTTATGTGCATTATTGCATTTATTTGTAAACAGCATTGAAATGCTGTAACTGGTCAAGGTGGTCCACACATATAACACACAGAGCTGAAGTATGGAATCATAAAATGTAAATAAGTACCACCTAAGATACTTTAATGCAGTACTTAAGTAAATGTACTCAGTTACATCAAACTTATTGTACTGTACTCTTAGTATGCAGTTGTAATGGAGTATTTTTTACATTGTTATAGGTTGGAGAGAATGTGAATACTCATCCGCTGTTTAAAGTTAACTAGTGCTGCAGCTGTTGTTGCCCTTTTATTTAAAACTTGCTCTGGGCTCACCCAAATTTTGGAGCTATTTTGAGGAACAGTGTATGAATATATTTTAGTCGTGTCACATTCATTTCAATCTAAACTGCATTTTAGTGTGTTTTGTTTGCTGAGAGCTTAACTCCACTGTTTAACTCCACTGCATCTGATGACTCGTTGCAGATCAAGATTTTAACAATCAATAAAATGCTGAAATAAAACTCTAAAAGTACATTAAAATACTCTGTACGCTATTAGTTCATGTGTCAGTAATGCTTACAGTGGTCTCAGGTTGGACTGTGTGAGGGTGGGACTCAGTTTACAGATTATTTTTGTTATTTTTCAGAACTATCTGTTCTGTGTCAAAGCAGAAAGTCGCAAGAAGTCTGTCGTCACTGCCTTTTAATTGGTCTATAAAAACCTGCTGAAGCTAATGTCTGTAGAGTGTGATACAAACCAGCACTGGAGTTACCATCTTTGGAGTGTCCAGGAGACTGTGTGATGATTACCAGTCTTTTACAGTGTATTATGTATGCAGTGGAAGAAGTATTAGATCCTTAATACAACTACAGAAAAATACTCTTTTACAAGCCCTGCTTTAAAAATGTTGCTTCAGTAAAAGTGTCGTCAGCAAAATGTACTTTAAGTAAAAGGACTTGTTGCATACATAATGGCTTTTTGAATTGACTTATTAATGGAGTAACAACATAATACAGATAATAATAAAGGTAGACCATTCTTCAAGAAGGCAATTTACATACAACTTGGGGCTTATTTGTCTGTGCTAAAATTAAATTCAGCATTCTTTAGATAGTTATATCTTCAAGTTTAAATCTTTTTGATATAAACTTGAAGATATCGGGTTATATATTTTACTTACTTACATTAAAACTCACTTGTAAATGTTCAATTATCTATAAAATATATAAAAGATAGAAGTATAAAGTTGCAAAAACTCACAAATTGTACTTGAATACAGTTATAGTAATAGTAGTGTGTACTTTGAAAACTTTCTTTCTTTTTATATTAGTGCAGTGCATTTCTGTATATTAGATGGTAACCTGACAGAGATAACAGCTATATATAAGATATTAAGATATATATAAAAGTGAAGCACAGATAATATGATTTTTTTTTAAACTGTTAGATACAATATAAATATAAATTGCATGCACGATATGTTTGCATTATAATAATAACAGAGACAATACAAGACATTGTTGTAAGTGTCTTGTTGTAGGGTTGTATGAGTGTAGGCCTGCACAAACATTAAATTAGATGAATTCTCTTTTTATGTTTAAAGTGCTGCAGTTTCTTTAAAAAACTGTTTCAAAACACGATGGTTAAAAATGGTAGCGATTGAGAGAGGCTACACAACTGACCATGTGATGTGAGTGCCCTCTGTTCCGGTTACAGAGGGAGGAGGAGGGAGGAGGAAGAGGAGGAGGAGGAGGAGGAGGAGGGAGGCAGCAGTTCAATGTAAACCTTCTCACTGATGGAGTGAAGCGGCCAACATCAGTAGTCACTCAGTCAGTCCGCGCAAAATTTCTTTAAATGAGCAATTTCCTTTTCTCCAGCGTGGATTATATAACTCCGGCAGACTTCGGCCTCTGGTGTGGAGCAGCAGCTTTAACTAGTGGACACACTTCCATCAACTGTCTGTTTCTTTGCCGCGGGCCAGGTCACTGAGCTGCGCGCACACACTCTGGGCTTATATCCACAGACGCGCCGACAGGAAGGACATAAAACTGACTTTTTAGTGTCCTAAAGTGGCATTTTCTCTTTTTCCTGTTTTAATTCAGATCACATGAACAGGTGAAGCTGCCCTGTTATCTTTTTCTTAAAAGCCTGGAGGACGTTAAAGAGGAGAGGAAAGGGTAAGGACTGCAAGAATTCAATTACAGCTCAAAATTCAGCTGTACCTTGTTGAGCTCAACTACCATCAGCATTATTACAATTATTATTACTATTACTACTACTATTACTATTATTACTACTACTATTATCATTACTATTACTCTGCAATTAGTTCTGCTGATGTTTTCTGATCAGATGAAGGGACGAACAGACACCTGACTGTGGCATGGCTGCAAGAGTGTTAATTGGCCCGGACCATGATGCTGTTTGCAGGCTGTGGATTCAGCAAGACTCCCAGACTGAGGGTTAACTTGTCACAGACACTGCCTCATCAAATGACTCTGTCCTGACTCACATTGGAGTCAGGGGCTGCAGGCCACAGCATGGGGAACTCCTCTGGGAAGGGAGAGGAAGAAGAGGGAGAGGGAGGAGGAGGAGGAGGAGGGAGCGGGGTGGATGGTGAGGAGGAAGAAATCCCAGAGAAGAAAGAAGAGGTGGAGGAGGAGGAAGAGCTTCCGCTGGGAGTGGAGGAACTGTTGGAAAGTGGGGATCCCGTGCTGGACTTGTGCTACCGTAAATTTAAGCGTTTACCTTCACGTGTTTATGAACTGGAACATCTGGAGAAGCTGTATGTTTGTGGAAACAGCCTACGCACTCTGCCGGACAGCCTCTCTCGGTTGCAAGGTCTTCGGACCCTCGCCCTCGACTTTAACAAGATAGATGAAGTCCCTCCGGCTGTCTGCCAGCTCACTAACATCACTTGCCTTTACCTGGGCAGCAACCGTTTGATGGATTTCCCTCCTGAGCTGACAAACCTGCAGAAACTGCGCTGCCTGTGGATGGAGAGCAACTATTTCCAGAGGTTTCCACGAGAGCTCTATGATCTGCCCAATCTCAGGTCCCTTCAGATTGGAGACAACCGACTGAAGACGCTGCCATCTGACCTTTGGCGTATGGAGTCTTTGACGGGATTATGGCTCTATGGTAACCGCTTTGACACCTTCCCCAGAGTCCTGCTGCGAATGGAGAACTTGGAGATACTAGACCTGGACCGCAACAAGATAACAGAGTTTCCAAGCCTGAAGCGTCTCCATGCCTTGCGCCTGTTTTCCTATGACCACAACCCAGTGACTGCCCCTCCTAAAGTGGGCGCAGAGGTGTTTGTGGTCGGAGAGGGTGCAGCAGAGTTCTTGGAGGCACGCGAGGCCAGAGTCGAGAGAAGACGAAAGGCAGAGAAAGAGGCCGAAGAGCTGGCTCTGGCAGAAGAGGAGCCAGTGGTGATTCACGGCATCCTGAAGAACAGCAGCTCCAAACAAGCAGCAAGCGAAGCTGTGGTGACTTTAGGTGACAAAGAGAAAGAGGGGAAAGAGGAGGGGGAGGGGATGTATGAGGATGAGGCTGAGCTTGAATATGATGAAGAGGGGGGTGAATACGAGACAGAGGGGAGAGGATATGAGGGAGAGGGGTTTGAGTATGAGGGAGAGGAGCTGGAGTATGACAGAGCTCAGATGGACTATGAGTATGAGGAGCTGGAGGACACGGGGGGACAAGATGAAGGGGCATGAATAACCCCTCATATATCCAGACTCCGATGATCTGCAGGCAGGTGGAGATGGATGGACAAGACTGTTTTAGCTGTGCTGCTAATTCCTAATCTATTGTTAACTGTGAAAATAAATGAGCAATCAGGCATTATGAAACTGTAATCTGATGGCGCCTGTCACATCTCAATCAGACCAAATCAGAGCAGGACTCAGGTGGAGAATGTGTTTGTGTGTGTGTGTATGCAGTGTGTATGGCTGTTTTACATTAGGGTTATTTTCTGAGTGTACACCGGAGACCGAGTCTTCCATTATTAAATATTAACTCAGCTGATGAAGTCAGTGTCAATCATTTATGAGAAAATATGTCTTAATTGGGAACCAGTGAAAGCAGCAGCTACTGTTTACATGACTGACACTGTAGTATTTCCACACATCATGGCCAGTGTCTGTTTTATGTGCCTGCCAGTGCACTTCGCCTCATTGCTATTTTTACAAACCCGAGGCGGTGTGTGCATGTAAATGTGTGTATTGGATTTAGATTTACATCATATTTATGACACGCTAAACACAACCCCCCCAAACCTTGTCAATGTTGTGTAAGCAGTCCTGTGAGTGTCAGTGCCAAGACAGAGAAGGGGACAAGCAGGAATATCAGAGGGATGAATAGCTGGGGTGCCTCACCATAAAAGGTAAGTCCATATGGAGGCTTTAGACATGAAATGAACTTACAAAAAAAAAAATCAAGCAGGTCCGTCATGAACTTTGTGCATTCCTTTTTGTCAGTGACTACACCTTTTCTACCTCAGTGTCTGAACATGAAGCAGGCCCGGCGCTTGTTCTCCTCTCATCTTTGCACTCATTATTAATGTGGAGCTCGCATGTAATCCAATCCTCTTTCCCTCCACGTATCTTTTTCTCACATCTCATTGAAGGAGTGAAATATTTATCCCCAATGCTGAAATATTTATGCTCGTACTCGTGTGGCAGCAACTTCTGTGTCTGTGCTGAGAAAACAGAACAGACTCAAACTGATGAATGCTTTTATTGCAATTCTGTACATATATTGTATGTACGGCTATCTGAGTTCTGTCTAGTGCTGCAACTAATGATTATTATTAATATCTATTAATCTGACAGTTTCCTTAGAGTGTAAATTGATATGTTTAGGTTGATAAATGATATTCGCTTTTCAATCATAGAAAACAAAAACTTTAATTACAGACAAATGATTAAAAAATTCATTTGAAAGATTGTTGCCATTTAAGTTCCCCGAAGAGCTGCAACCAACGATCATTTTCATTATCTGCAAACAATCTGTCAAATATTTTCCTGATTAATAGTTTTGTCGATAAAACATAAGAAAACTGTGAATGTTCATGCTCATCACAGCTTCCCTGAGCCCGAGGTGACATCATCAAATGTTTTGTTACTGACAACAAGTCTACAGCCATGCTAGCAGCTTTGTGGATGTTTTAAAGAAATTCTAATGCTAGTGATGCTAACATACGTCCTTGTTTATCTTGTTAGCATGCCAACATTTGCTAATTTTCAGTAAATCCCAAGTGGAAAGTGTAGTGAAGTCAATGGAGAAATGCCAAAACTGCAGTTCCTCAAATGGCCACTTGAGGCTGGCTGCAAAAAGTACCTTAATAAGCCCTCATATTAAAATGTCCAACTTCACAGCAGAAATAAACATGTTTACAGCCTGGTATAAAAAGCTGTTTGGTCTCTATAAGTAATTTTTACATTCATGACAACTGTACTGAGGGTAAATTTATATATAACTCAACTGTTCACATTATATTAAGGCTTAAAGTTACCCATAATTAACAGTGTAGCCGCTTTGATTAACAGGTGGGTGTCATTCCAGGTGGCTTGTTTGAGAACCAGGGCTTCATTCAGCCCACTTTAGATCCACCAACGATGCATGTCTTTGCCTATTTTTAGTTTAATGTGGAGTAGGCGGAGACAGAGGCACCACACTCTGAAACCTACCATGTTTAATACTGTCTATGGTAAACACAAAGTACAGGAGAGACTGATGGGAGTGTCATTAGCAGGTATTATATTATAAAATAAAGTATATTATATAAATATTTTTAAATGAAATAATTTGAAAACATATCAAAGCATTTTTACAACAGTTTGAACAAAATAAAGATAAAGATATCTCTGGAAAGTTATTTAAAATAAGTTTTGCATTTCCATGTTTCAATATCAGCCTGATATGTCGTCACGTTCATTCATGTACTGCACGCAAACATCCATGATCAGCTAAAATGTGACATGAGATAGTGAGTGGACTCCAAACAGGAAATATCAGGAAGAAAAGTGTAGATCAGGAGTACCTTTACCAAATGAACTCAACAACAGTCAACAATAAATAATCTTCTTATCAGGAATAAACCTGCCTCCTGTGTGAACTGGAGCTGTAGTAGTAAGTGGTACTTATAGAGACAAATATTTTCTGAGCTGGTATGTGGGGTAAAAACTTTTAGAAACACTGCAGTAGAGGAAATGTTAAAGGATCATCAAAGATGTAAAAATTCATCCTGAGAGGGGAATGAATATCTGCGCAAGAATTCATATCAATCCTAAATTTTTAAGACATTTCACTTAAAACGAAGTGTCAACCCGCTGGTGGTAGAAGATCACCAAAGTCAGATGGATTTATCTTCTTGCAGACATATTTCAGTCTGGACCAAACATTTCCACACCGAGAGCTTCATAAAGCTATTCATAAAGCAACCGTTCACCTCAGGGAGACGAATAGGCAGCTAATTAAACATGATCTACAATCTATACTTTGCTCGTGTATAGTATGGTGTTACAGTATATGACACATGCTTTTGGAAACTCAATCCTCCTCCTCCTCGGTCTGTGCTCTGCTGCCCGTTCCACAGCTGTGGGTGGCAAAACAGTTTGACACAGCGCAGACGTCGATGGGAATCGGTGCCATACTCAGTCTGAGTGTAATTATTTTGCTCATTAGTTTACACTCCTCTCATTCTCTGTAGGTCAGTGACAGAGAGGCGGTCAAAGACAATGCATCATCTCCTTCACTCCCTCTTTGGCTTTCACACGACTCACTTCACACAACTGTCTGACTGGCAGCTATTCAACTCACAAAAAAGGACTTCACAAAGAGATGAAAATTAGCCATTTTTTGACAGCATTGATGTAGAACGACACAGACGGAGGAGCGATTAAGGTTTTCAGGATTTCATTAGAAGGAAATGTAATACTGCAATAGCTCTTATTCAGACATCCACAGTTTTTATTTCTGCACAAATGACTCTGTAAAGTAAAGTGAGTAATGACTTAACAAGAAACCCCAAATTGGATTTTTGTGGTTGTCATGCAGGTGCTATCACAGGTCTAGCCCTGAGGATGAACCTGCAAAATAAAAGAAGAGGGTCATGTGAGTCAAAGGAAATGTGTGCATGATGAGACTTCACATGTGGAACTTGTTTGTGTACCTGTCCATGTCTCGACGATTGTAGCCACTGTCCATTTTTGTGACTGCACAGCTGCTTTTCAGCTTGTCATAATCAGCACGGTGACAGAACCTGGAAAATATAATTTAATATATAGTCATAGTTGAATAATATCTGTTTTTAAAACTGGATATTTAATATCCTGTAATGTGTCATCCCAGCTGGTTAACATTAATGTTATCTTAAAGTATTAAACACACTTACCTGCTCTTATAATGCGTAGTGAAGTGTGAACAGTCAAAGGGTGTGTTAGGGAAAGCTTGGTTGTTTGAAGCGTTGAGAAGAAACCCTGTGGACTCCTAGAAAACACAACAACAGACTGAGTATCGACAGGTTAAAGCAAAAAAAACATAAAAACCTAAAACATAAAATAAAAATATATTACCTTTTTACCAATGGCCTTTTCAGTTGGTGCATTCGTTTTAGTTCGAGGTGATGGCACCAGGGAGGTCTACAAGAGCAGAGGGAAGGATGTTAAAGTTTGTGATATCATTAAAACCTACTACAGCTGACTGGCCGGGGGGTTCTCTATACTCACTGGGCAGGCCAAGAGAGCGATGGCACCTCGAGTGAATCCTGTTTCTCGGGAAGAATGGCCGCACAGGTTCGGCCTTGCCTCAGTGCCCTCAAACACAAGCACAGAGAGACACCGGTAAAGCTTACAGACTGTGGAGAATAATATTACATCCTTTCAAAAGAGAGGCCTGAGTGAGAGACGTCCTGTAGGTCAAACCTGCAGAAACGACGGCGGCATGAAGTCGCTTTTCATCACTGAGCTGTGAGTCTGGAGGGGTTCAACCTGAACATGAGCAAAAGACACAAAAGTGAAAATAAGACATAAGAAATAACTGTGTCTGCTGTGGGATTATAGTGTTTAAAATACTTACCGTGCAGCTTTTTCTCTCCTCAAATGTGCCTGGTTGAAGGTCTGTCCCCTCAGTGAAACCACTTTCTCTTTTTGGACCGATGGTCACATGCTTCTGGGAAACTGGAGGAAGTGCAACAGTATAAGTGTGCTACAAAATGGCGATATTCTTGTTTTTATCTTCCCCATATTCCTGTTTTAATAAGTCTTTAAACTTTAAAATTCACATAAACTCGGGTCTTTGGCAGGTCCAGGCTTTATTACCTGTTGACTTGAGATGATGTGGCACAAACAGTCTTTGGTATTCTGTCTGAGGAGACATGCAAGAAGACAGATAATGAGAAATTTACTTTGATGTGTCACTTCTCTACATCTCTCCCAGGTGCTGTTATGTTTATGTGTTGGTGTTAATAGACCTTCTCTTCCTCAGTCACTGCTTTCGGATGACTCCTCAGCTGATGAAAACCGCTCTCTCTGGGTTTGTTAACGATGTTCAGCAGAGGACAATCAGATCGGATGTGAGGCTGGTAGTGTCGTTTAGTTTGAGACATGTAATTGTCAGATAACAGGAGTCTGTAGATACAAACACACCCGTGTGTGAGGGACCAGGCTTTCTGAGGCAAGCGAACATATGATATCTAAATATTCACCCAAATTACAAAAATAAAGCTCCTTTCTCGAGTTTAGTGGTATCAAGCCTTCAGTTTTATCTGCCTATTTTATGAAAAGACGTTCAATCAGCCAAAATGATTCAGAACACCTGTGAGGACTGTGAGCAACACAAATGCCCCTCTGTCCACGAGTCCTGCACGACCATGGTAAATTCATGCAGGAGATTTTAACCATCATTTAGACGTCTTCTCTGTGTCATCGTGTTTATTGCACTCTTCTGTTCACTTTGTTGCACCTGTTACAGCTGAACAAATATCACCTCTTTAAAAAGCTTTTTTTCCCCTCACAGCAGATATTTCAGTTTGTCTTAGCAGGAGGTGTTAGTGGTGTTACTTATAACATTAACAATGACTCTGCAGACAGTGAGGCTGCATGGACAATACCTGGACCCTGAAACTGAAGCAGCTAAATGGAATTCAACCATAATTCGTGTATTATTTCAACCTGTGCTTTTCATACTGTGATATTTCAAGATGTCTTCAGGGAAAAACTGACCGCTCTTAATTCCCTGCATTGGTTTAATCATCCTGAAACAACTGTGTCAAAACTGGCCAAATAAATCCAAAAGTGTCTGCATGGCCAGATGCTACTCAACAGCATGTATTTGGCTGGTTAGACCTCCTCTCAAGGCTGTGACAGGTGAGACAATTTAGGCTTTTATTTTGGTGATTTCTTTAAAGAGGTCTAATCAGACGCATGTGTAAGGCCTTTAAAGCAGACTACACTTCAACTGGCAAACATCTAAGTTTCATTTTTATAGTTGAAGACTGTAGAGCACGAAGTCTTGTCTGCTCTGACACTTACCCAAACTGAGGGTTGTCAATGCGGTCCAAACTGGGCTTGTAATGTATGGCTAATCTCTGGTTTGATGTGTAGCCTGTCCCACTGGGACGTCCGAGATGAGAAGTGAAGTTACCTGGGTCTAACACAGTCATACAAATATTGGCCATCAGAATATGAATCATAATAATAAAAGTTATTTCAGCTTACAGTATGTTCAGACTATCCTTTAACGTAAATAAAAGCCCATCTCATCTCACCATAAGAAGCCTTGCAGAGTTTGACTGTGTTGCCGGTCAGTTGTCCCCCGCTGCCTGTTCCAACAGCCGACATGACCATCTTCCCCTGCTCAGCCATCTGTGACTTCTGTAATGGAAACCTTCAGTGACAACAGTGATGGATTGCAAAATTCCTCTGGGCATGTGCGCACTGCTGTAACCACAAATAAAAGCAGCAAACAAGGTGTAACTCCTTTGTATCCAACAGAAGACTCAGAGTCTGTAGCAAATAATGCAATAAGTGTTGTTGTTTGAGAGAGAAGAAAAGTTACGAGTATGAGCAGCACTGCAGTACAATAACAGATATGTTTATTTACACAGGCTATATAAATTACCTCAGAAAAAGAAGAGCAGAGGAAAGCCTTACTTACTCCCCAGACGTACCTGTAACTTCAGGTTGTTCACCTCCCTGTGTTGTGGTTGTTTTTGCAGGTAAACATGTCTCTGTTGCTAGGAGATTCAGCACAAGGGCAGCAACATTACAAGTGAGGAGTAACCTCGGAGTGAAAGGCTGGCTTAGATAATATCTCTGCTATATATATCAAGAGAAACACCTGTCCTATGCACTTTATCTGTACATTACAAAATAACATCACCTCCTTTGGATTATTTAATGTTGCAGACACCAAACACTGTGTTGTTAGTGCACATCTGACAACACAGCAGACTGTTGCACACAATACCTGCACACCAGCGGCTCAAATGTTCATTCATCAGCACTTCCATCTTCATATTTAATCTCCTCTGCTCGCACGCTAACGAGTCTTCACAGACTCTCAAAGGTGTTCGGGTGTTACAGCTGACTCAGGTGTTATGTCCTATTGTACCGCACCTGGGAGTTTGTTGGTTATCATGACAACAAATGTACTAAAGCTCAGCCTCATACTAATGTTGTGTCTTTATTTTAGTGCTAAACACAAATACATGGATATATAGTTTATGTTAAACCCTTGGTTGGGAATCACAAGACTACCTATTGTAATATTATAATATTATCATAACTAATATGACTAATAATGGAAGTAGTAACAACTAAACAATTCTCATTTTATTTTACATTACACTACTATGTCACAGTATTCTTTACACTTTCTTTGCCAGATATATTTTATATTATTATTATTAGTGGTAACACTAACATTTATCATTTATAACCAGTATATAATATGTAATAATCTGTAACACACTTGAATGTAGGTATAACCAAATATAAGGAAATAAAGTGTTGATTTATGTACAATATTTTCATTTTGTATTGATATAACTGTGTTATATTATGTAGTCATTCATGATCTGTTTATATACAGCTTCACAGGAAGAGCTTAAGTACACAGTAAAAATACATTACATGGTGTTATACAGTATGAAGTCAGAGACAAGACTAAGACTGGAGGGGTCGAGGCCGAGGCAGGACCAAGACCAGACTGTATGTAGCATAGGTAGCTAACAACATGTAGCTAATGTTTTTGTGTGTAATACTTGCAGACAGATGTGTGTTTCTTCTTCTGGGTGCTGCTTTACAGATTAACTCTTTGGAGTTTAGGAAGACAAAATTTTATGTCTTGGACAACCCTGTAACACACAGCCATCATTTACTTTAATTGAATGCATTTGAAGAGGAGCAGGACAAGAGGTATAGGGGCTATTAACAGTACCAAAAAGTTCAAATTAGTCAGGTTACTAGTTAGTTTTAACCCCATTCACAGTAACAATGTTATTAATATATCAGGCAATTTAGTGATATCCCCACAGTTGTAGTCTTAAAATAAAATCCTGAGTTCTGTCTGCGACCGAGATAAAGCAGAGTGAAAGTTAATTTCTGAGACCTTCAAAAGAGGCCAGTCTCAAGACTTTTGGATCATCTCATCTACATTTCATTGTATTTACTTTATTCAAAGATTAATAATAATATTTACATTAAATTACCAAACAGCCTCAGCAGACTGGGCAGTTACTCCATGTGTCCATTGGAGGGCAGTGTGATACCACAATGACTCTGACTTTAGCCTAGCCCAGAAAAGCTACAGGGGTTATGTAAAAAAATAAAAATAAATGATGGATGGCTTGAAATTTGCATGACATCAAAAATGTCCACCCTGGACAGACAGGGATAATTTACTCTATATCTGTACACATCTACATGAGCATGTCAATTTAGTCTGGAGGATATTCAGCTGCTGGTGTATTTAGCAAGTCAGGAACAATCTGCGCTGGGAGCAGATATGGAGACATATTCTTAGCAATTAACCACCAACAGAAGGACTTTTCTGTTAAATTAAACAGTTTGATTTCCATCCAGTGGATCTTACACAACCTCTCCTTTTACATCAGAGATCCTTCAAACACGTGTAGTGTTCAGACACAGTGGGATTTTCTTCATGTTTCAGTATTTAGGACTCTAGAAGTCTTTTTTTCCCATGACAACCTTCATCACCACCAACCTTCACATCATTTCCACACATTTCCTTTAATTCTCACTTCTCATCTCTTCGCTTTTCATCTCATTTCCTTGGACTCACACTGCATCTTCACCTCTGTCACATCACTTCTTGCTCCTTTTCTTCCCTCCATCTGTCCAAAGCTGGCAGTCGGCGGAGCCTATCTTTACCAAGCTGTTGCTTGTGTTGTCGTTCCACAGTCTCTCTTGCTTGACATGCTGTCATGCCAAGCCTGGAAACTGTTCATTATCTTCTCCAAAAAATAACTACTACACAAACGCCTGCATCATTGAAACTGACAGTCTCATTTCCTGCTTCTTTTCTCTTAAACACAATGTGCACATTATTGGCATTTCTAATTATAAATTCACAGGGATCCATACAGCAAAAATAGACCAGGCGCCTATTTTTATTCCAGCTGAAGATTACACCAGATGATTTCACTTATTAGAACAACTTCCAGCCAGAGAATCAGAGTGGAGGAACTGATCAGTGGAAACACCTGCTGTACTCTGTGTTTGAAATGAAAACCTGCAGACTCTCAGCCCTCTATGTGATTGTTCATCTCTGCAGCAATCTGATTAATTCACTTACAACATGAACCAAGCTCTGTTAGAGGCCAGATTCTTGATCACACTGACAATAATACTGGAGAAAAAAAAATGCTGCACCTCCTTTAACACTTTGCACTTGAGATAGAATAGAGAGAGAGAGAGCTTAAAAGGCGAGAAAAAAAAGGTGGGTGCAGTCGATCTAAAAATAGACTGAGGTGATGCAAGCAAGGGTCTCCCGTCGAGTTGATGCGCTTGGCTTGCCTGCAGCCGTCTGTTGTAGTTCAGGGAGGGACGAAACCTCGGCCCCTGTCTGCAGGAGCTCGGCTGGCTCTGTGCTCGTCTGTGTTTCCTGCCCAGCTCTGCTTCCTGACACATTGCTGCTCTGGGTTTCTCTGTCAGTTCAATAATATGATCCTATGTCTGCCATAGAATAGCATGGAATTAATATTTAGAGAAACATAAAAAGACAGCTCAGGCGCTAAGACCCTTCTTTGTGTGTCAGGTCTCAGAGGTGCTCTCTCTGCTTCACCGCCTCCCTGTTCTCTGAGTTTTATCTCCTTCCCTGCTTCCTTTTTGACTTCTGTACTTAATAGGCAAATCTGGCACGGATGGTTTGGAATAAATTGCATTGTCATCTTTTTCCATTTCATGTCAGCTTTGGTGCGTGTAATGCTAAGGAGGTAGACTGTGATGAGCACGGAGAGATTCAGGCATAAAATAAGATGTTTAAAGTCAAAACGTGTACATTTCCTGACAGGTGTAAGACAGGCTCTCCTGTAAGTTGATGAGAAACTGATTCAATTAAAGAGAAACAAACTACTTCACAATCATGTTGATGTTGCATTACAGTACACGTCTGATGGATTGAACCTGAAACACAAACAGATGTTAAACCAAAGTGCAAAATGTCAGGAAAGAACTGAACTGCATGAACAATGCAGGTGCTAATGAGACAATCTGTCATCATCTTTGAAAACAGGATGAAAGATTCCTTCAGAGTGTAGCATGTAGCTGTGCGATTCATTTACCTTCATGCTGACTAATGTGTTGCTCAGAGCAGAGCTGCACGATACATTTTTAATTGCTCTCAAAGGCAAAAACAACCTTTGCAAACTGCCGTCTCTATCAGCAAATGGTGGGACAAGTTAAATTAGAATGGTGTCATTACAGTTGCTAATTATTTATACTGCAGTTTAATTACAGTTGTGTCACCGAAACACACAGAGCAGCCACAAGATGTGGGTGCTCTTGTTCACATTTTGTTGGGGGGCAAGAGGAGTTTTATTTCCATGTGGTTTCAACTTTGGGGCAAGCGTTTGGAGATGGCTGTTTCAACCTGTTGCTCCTGTGCACAAAGGAAATGGTTTGTCCAGTTTAGTGTAAAAGAGGTGAACCCACCTGCTCCTGAGTTCTGATCTCAATAACATCCAACACCTTGAGATGAACTAGAAACTTTGAGGCTGAATGGGAGGTTCCAGGTTAAAGAATAATGTGGGTTGACTTTCCGGAAGAGACAGTTTTCATTATTGATTATTGTGAGGAATTGCCAATTCCATCACTGTTTGCTGGGTCATCTTTGCTAGGAAAGATGGCCAGTCTCCTACAGTTTTCTTTGTTTTTTTTTTTTTGTTGTTCTCACCATATTAATCAGTCTTAAATTTCTTTCTTTAAACACATTAAAAACATGATACAATGTAGAGAAAACATCACCTGACTTTAGTCCTTTGTGTAGGCCATCTGGGCAGGTGCTTAAAGTCCGTGTAAAGGCAATTATTTCAAAATACATTAAATATGCTGGAAAATAGTTGGTGAAAACACGTGAAAAGACTTTGAACGATACATTACTGAAATGTGGAGTTAGAAGTTAAAACAGTTTTTCACTAGTTTTCAGTCCAGGATTTTGTGGGTGGTCCTAAAGGGTGGCTCGATGATACGCTGAGGCCACCCTGAGCATACCCCCGCACCCCTAGCAGAGAGATAGAGATTAATTCATCCCGCTCAAGTGTTTCAAAGTTAGTCATGTCACTTTTTTGAACTCATCTGACATGTTTCAGTTGCTTCAAAATGGCTGCTTGACTGCTCCCACAAGTTGCCGTGGCTTCAATGCATTCAGGGGATGGAGCTGAGATTACTGCTCATTTCATAAACTTGTCAACATTTTTAATCATTCAAATTTGGCTGGGTGGTTAATAACACGTTAAAGAGGGAGCACGCCTTAATAGGAATGTGGGAAAAAATCTCAGTTGATTAAGGGAAATAAGGTATGTTGTACATTTCACAGTATTTTTTACTATGAATATGTTGGTATGAGCAAATCAAAGAAATTGTAGTTTTATTGTTAATCTTGTTGACTCTCCCTTCCAGAGCTCTACTCTGACAGTCCAGTTTGAACTGGAGAGAAGGCCTATCAGAGTATATATGTGTTGGCTGGTTCGGGGTTTTTTTTTGTTTTTCTTTGTTTATATAATAATTTTGGTTTTGTGACTGAATAAAAGTCAACCTGTTTTTTGTACACCTCCTGGCCAGCATGATGCTTCTGTCTTCTGTGCACCTCTCTTTGCAACATTTATTCTCAGTTAACTGATTTATTGTGTCAGGATTAGTTTCATTCATTCACACTGTCGTACATTTGGTTCATGTTCTAACTCTCTTGTCATTTCAGAGCCAGCCACTCCCTCCAGCCAGCCTTGGTTGTTCTCACCTGATCACCCTCATCACTCACCTGTTCATCATTCCCCTCATTACTCCCCAGTATATATCCCACTTCTCAGCCACTAGCTCTGTGCCAGATTGTCTATGTGCCAGGGGCGTTAGCTTTCCAGCATCCATTTATATCCCAGCCTGTTTTTTGACCCAGCGTTTATATTCAGTTTCTGCCTGAGCCCAGCCCTTTAACTTTGTTTGTCTGTCTGGATTTTGTATCCTTGAACTCTTCTGAACAGTCTTTACCTGATTTTTCCCTCCTGAGTTGTGCATTTGGGTTCTGTTTTTTTTTTAACTGTGACATATTTTGGTCAATAAAATACTCTAATAAGATACTCAGTTTTATTAGTTAGTTTATTACTGAAAACATAATGAAGCTGGAACCAATAAAAAGGTTACAATTATCAGCATAGCAGCTCTGTGTAGCTGTGCTTTGACTGTTGATGCTGCATGTTTATACTTTCTCAGTGACAATGATGTTCAGCAGATTTAATGTTCACATCATGCTCACAATCTCAGTTTAGCATGTTGCATGCTAACACTTGCAAATGAGCACTAAAGTACCGGCTACACTGACAGGAATATCATTAGTTTCACAGGTCAAGTCATAAACCAAAGTATTGGACACATTTTTTGACCTGATGATGCTGCAATATTAAAGTTAAAGCCTCATTGTGTAACTTGTCTACCATAAAATAAATCATTTTCATGCTACACTGACTTGCAATCTTGTGAATAGTGTCTCTGTCACTCTACAGCCTGTATGTCTGCTCTTGTACTCTGTAACTTTGTGTCCTCTGACTGCTCCTCTTCAACTCCCAATGACTTACAGAGTTTCTTGATGGACAGTAATGTAAACTGTGCAAACTGTAGCTGCTGTTAGCTAATGTTAATGTTTAGATTGGGTGTGTTAGTGTTTGTAGCACAGGCGTCCACAGGTTTTAGGCCCTGAGAGCAGGCAAATGCGGAGCCATTGTCATGCCAGAAAAGGAGCTGTGCAAGTGGGCAATGTAACCAAGCTCAGAATCCTCTAGCAACGTAATGACAAAGGAAAAGAGACTGAAGAGGAATTTGATGGAAGAAGTTAAGAAGAGAGTGACCAAGCAAAAAGTCACCAAATGAGGAAATATAGGACTGACTTTTAGGCGGTTAGAGCTTCGTGAAATAAAAGCCTGAAAGACAGACGCTGAGCTGGGCGTCTTGTTTTGGATTTTTAAATAATATTAGCTGGCTGCTATGTCTTGTGTTGTTGCACTTGCTTGATGTTTGGCTGTTAGCAAAGTTGTCAACTTGCTAGTTTTTGATCATATGCAATCATAAAAAATACATGTGTAGAACTAGTATTTCATTCTGGGGCGCTAAATCACACAAAAAAATTTCCTCAAAATGTCGCTTTAAGGGATCCTTGAATTTATCCTCAAGGGACCTTGAGTAGAGTGAGAGTCTCCAAAACCAAGAGGATTCGTCCTCTGTGGACCATAAACGTATCCACAAAGTGTCATGGCAATTTATCCGATAGTAGTTGAGATATTTCTGTCTGTGGACTCTCTTTATTACTCTTCAAATAAACAAACAACACACAGAAAGAAAGACCACTGAGTCTCAGGACACAGGTGTAGTAAAAATGATTCTTTAATATGGAACAAAATCAGAGCTCAGCTCCATGGCTCCATCCACCCAACACACTCTGTAACACTGATGGGTGGAGGAGAACGAGAAAATCAACCAGTAAGATCACAGTCTGCTCGGCCAAAAAACAGGAGAGGCTAAAAAAACATGGAACGCAAAACCAAAGTGCTACTGGGTTTGACCTCGAGACGCCCTCCGCTTTTCCCTCCTGACCCAGAATGTGACCACAGGGACAGGCCTCTCCCACCTCCCAGGGCTCTCCCACCGCCTCACCTACCTCACCCTCCTCACCCCTCCTGGTGGCCAGTGGCTCCTCAAACCAGTCGGTGACCCGCTGACCTGTCAGAGCCTGGTGACATCAGTGTGGGCGGCGAGTTTGGAGGAGCAGAGAGGCCCGTGTGACGGTCTTTATGCTGAGTCTACTCTTAGTTTGCAGTTCTCAGAGGGACGTAAACACAGACATGACGTCTTGGTTATTATCATGGCTCCAGTGGAAATGTCTGCAGTCTAGTCCTTCTGCTGTTTTTACCCTCCCCCCCCAGCCTATATGAAATCTAATCATCTTTAAAATGTTGTTCACTTGAGATTCGGATGGAATGTTTTGAAGTTTTTTAAGAAAATGAGACGAGACAGGAGAGAGAGGGCGTCTGCGGAGGCCGCCCAGTATGAACCCGTTACTACCCTAACACAAGGACATCAACAGAAGTACTACACAGATATGTACAGAGCAACCAAGCAACACATTGGAATACTGAGTAATAAATCTGGTGTGGGAAAGGGAAGGTAATAATAGTCCACTACAAATGCACATATCCCACTACTTTTCTTTTGTGTAGTTGGTCCAATCGTTAAGGCTATTCTCTTGCTCTTGCTACAAAACGGGGCGGCGTTGAAGCTGCCACGACATAGATTTGAGTCACAGGTCTGTGCTTGACATCTGAATATGGCTGCTTTGTGTTTCTGCGTGCTGAGCTAGCAGCTGCCCTTCTCCTCAGAAGGTTATATGCAGAGGAGGCTAAAAGTACAGGAATGAGGTGCGTGGATCTCTTTGTGCTAAATCATTCTCTGGTCCACAGAGCTGTAGTAGGAAAAACAAGGTGCTCTACAGTAATGTGGAGGGTGGCAGATGAGAGCTGCTAATGGACAAAGAATCACAGATAGATGAGGAAGCATGGATTACTGGAAAATTAGACTCTGGTGTATGCATTACCAGCTGAATGGGAGAGTAAATGAACAATGGGGCAGAGGAAGTGGAAATCTATACTTGGTGGAGGATTAAAATGAAGTGTTGTAATGAAGAAGCAGAGTGGACATGAGGAGACACACAGAGAAAGAGAGAGAGGGCATCTGCCAGCTTCAGCGAACACAGTCATCCTGCACCTTAACACACACTGCGTCACATGACAAACTACATCAGAGAGAGAGAGAGAGTAGGAGGTAGGGAGGAGGGAGGCACTGCACAGAGAGCACTAACACTACCATGGACGGACACACACCTAACACACACACACACGCACACACACACTACTGCACAGGGTCCCAGTCTGCGTTCCACTGCACTCTCCTGGCTGCCAGAACGTTGCTGTGTCTTGTCAAGAAAAAACAACAAACAAACCAATTAACAAACGAACGGACGAAAAGAAGAAACAACACACACTTTGGATCCCACTGGCAATAATAAAAAAATAAACCAGAAACGAAACCTAGATTATAAAAAGAGCCAGTGGCACCGGATTTTACAGAAAGCATTTTCTCAATGACTGGCTTTTGAACAGCTCTACACTTTTTCTTTTAGTCTACCAAGTATATACTATTAACCTTACCAGGCAGCTAAAATCTATACAGTACTGTCATTTTTCATATATTTATAGATATTTATACACTATACAAAGTTGGCAAAAATACATAAATAAATACATTAAATTAGATTGTACACATCACAATTGTGTGTTTTAAGTCAGAGCACTCTTTGTTGAAGAGGGTGGGCCATGGCAAGTTGAGAAAGGAGGTGAAGAAACAGGAGTGTTACCCTCAACATCCCTTTTTAAAGCGAATGAGTCACCATCAGACTCAGGTGAGTAAGATTTCAGTGTATGACGTTAGATCAATTAAGTGTATTGCTTATTACCTACCTGATTTAAAAATGTCCACATTATGGCAGGAGTTAGAGGCTGCTCTAACCGAATCACAAAGTCTATTTACAACCAGCATGGAAAGAAAAATACACATATTCTGAAGGTTCTGGATTTCGGGAAAAACAGTCCGAATTTATTTTTAGTGCATTGACAAATGACAGATTGTGTGTGTGTGTGTGTGTGTGTCTGTGTGTGTGTGTGTGTGTTTTCTGACTCCCTGTGGTAGTCCCTCTAAAGGATGGTGTTACAAATGAAGGCAGGACTGTATCCACTGTCCTTCCTGCAGACGGCTGCTGGGAGTATCTGCTGTACCATATCATGTCTGTGGTAGAGACAGTCCTAAAAGTAACATGAAACTGATAAGCTCCATCCCTGCACTGTACACGGGCCAACCAGATACATAAGGCTATGGCATATTGAAAATATTAAAAACAGAAAAGTAGGCGTACTGACACCTGCAGTGAAAATAACTGGACCATAGCCCTGTGCATTTTTTATATTTTTTGGCTGCAGCAGTGGGCTGAATATATATATATATATATATATATATATATATATATATATATATATATATATATATATTTTTTTTTTTTGAGAAGGCACAGGGCACATTTTGGACATTTTGAAATATCAATCTTATTCTCCCTCACTGTTTTTGATTGATTTAAAACTCACACAGCTGTTTATAGTTTGGCTCTTTCGCACTAATCCTGGGTTTTCCTCTTCCTTCTTACAAAATATCTGTCTAGGCAGGAGACAAGCGTATTATTTGGCTAGTTCACGGCAGTCAGTTGTGCTTAATCATGAGTCTAACCCAAAATAAGAGGCTGAATCACAAGCATGTTAATTATCTTTACAGGGTCAGACAGACACGTCCTTCCACTTTGGGATCTATTCCCTTCCCCATACATGAACCATCGCCATGTACAGCCTCCAGCAGAGCAATAACGTCTCCAAATTCAATGAGGAAGACATCATCGGTGGCAATACAAGGCCAATCCCATCTAACACAATGGCATTACAGTAAATTCCCAAGCCTATAAGCAGACAGGGTGAGATGTGATGCCAAGCGACCGGAGCAGACTGACTCCACGGGGAGGTGAACAGTGCTTTCACACAGCCAAGGAGCAGTCTGTGTTTCATGTTTGTAATAAAAATACAAAGACGTTTTATGGCATAACAGACACAGGCTACAATTTGTGCCACACATCGCTCAGTGTATTTCCTATAGGGGTTTAGGGGGGTAAAATGTATGTGGCAGTGTTGCTACAGTGGGCCTGGGATGTGTTGGGTATCACTCCTTCCTTTTTGTTTCTCTTGCCCCGACTTCACGACACCTCCAACAAAAATACAGCGGACATCAAAAGCCCTTATTCAAGAAGGGCAGGTATAATCAGCTTCAGCATCATCAACATCACCACTGTTATTCATGAATATCATTGTTTTCTTCATCATTTCAAGTGACAAATGAAAACTTGGCGTACAACAAATGTTAATTTTCACCAACGATATTTACATAAAGTTTTTCAAAAACAGAAGGATTTTTCTTATCACGTTTTGGTAAAGAAATAAACCCAACACAAGAACACCAAGCACACACAGACATACACACTGACCAACAGTCAAATGTGAACAGAAAGAAAAAAGATATTATTACTCGTTATTGTTTTTCATATTCATTTTGTTACCATTCAAACGATGCTTTCTTTAACCCTGATTGGGAGAAGTCACATTTGGTTTTTCACCAGATGCTTAAAACAATTGAAAGGGCGAGTTAGGAGAGGCGAGGTCTGTCTGCGCAGGGTGAGATTCACACGGGGAGGGGGGGGGAGTGACGGGACAAACAACAAAGGTGACCAAGAAAACTTCTTGGCTGACTCAGCCATTCATAATATGATTCAGCAGAATTAAACATCAACTGCAGTCCCCTCCAGGATGAGCTTACTACGGCCTCATCTCAATCCACACACACACACCTCTCATAAAGCACAGTGTACCCTTAATTTAATATTGCACAAACTACAACAAAGCAGGCACCTTTCCAAATGGAGTGAGTCATTGACGCTCATCTTAAGAAAGCCATATCCATCAAGGAAAACTCTAGTGACACAGAATAAGGAGAGTATGACAAGGACAAACAATATCATTAGGCTCAGAAGAATATCTTGCTAATCCCTTGGCAAACAGCTGTGACCCCTGCAGCCAATAAAGCTTTCGGTTATTTAGAAAGTAAACAGAGGCGGGGAAGGCCGCTGGTGGCAATGATAAATTTAGGAGGGGCCACACCCATAAATAAACATCTTAGCGAAGATGAGAGTCCAAGAGATGCATCTCCTCCTTCAGTGTATCCGGCCAGACAGACTGATCAGTCAACAGGCATGACAGTGGCTCTGAGAGGCTGTAGTTAGGCACAGCATGGTTTTGACTGAAATGCTAACATGATCACACTGACGATGCTGAGTGTAAAATAACTTAATTTACTGTATAGTCCACCATATTTAGTTTACATGTTGAGACCTAAATATTGGAAACGTAGCGTTCACGGCATGTGCACTGCTTCCTGCTACAAGGGGTCACGTTGAGTTTCGTGGTGAGACCAATGACAGTATAAAGAATGGACAGAGCATAAGTGATGTCACCCGTAGGTTTCCAAAGTGCTGTTTTGAAGCCAAAAATATGCGGCGCTAGACGCTGCCATGTTAGATGTGCTGCTTCTTCCACCTCCCGGCTAATCTCAATATCGGCAAAGACGTCTCTCACACTCTCACACTGTTAATTACGCATAACTTTAAGCCCCCGTACAGTTGTCATGAACAGGGACATTAGCTATAGAGACCAAAACTGTGTTTTGTACCAGGCTGTCAACATGTTTATTTCTGCTGTGAAGTTGGACATTTTAATACGAGCGCTTATGGAGATTCATTCACTTTGGCTTCATTTTCCAGTACCGGAGGTTGCAGCTTGGGTCAGACCTAATATCTGTTGATGATGATGCAAAATTATCAGAAATTTCAACTTATAGCTCAGCGTTGTATGTCTCATATAAACGGAGTAGACTTTGAGAGAGAGACTTTGAGAGAGAGACTTTTATTTTCTTGGTCCTGTCTTGTGGTTATGACAATTCTCGACTGGGAGATGTCGAGGCATTTCACGAAATGCCAAAAATGTCACGTTGGCACGAGAGGAAAAGTCACCAAAGATATTAAACCTCACCGTCAGGGGACCATGCATGTTTGTACCAAATGAAATCCAATAAGATCTTTCAGTCTGGACAGGCTGATATCCCTGATGCCACATCGGCTGTGCTATATGTTTTTTTTAATCGAACAGTAATTATCCACACCTGAACCTACCAGTTGGCTTCACCAGGGAATGAATCTCTGATGAAAGAGGCTGAACACATGCAGAGAAAGTACGCTGAGTCCAGTTAGTCTGAGGAAAGTCTTGACTGGGAGCATCTGCAACACCGCCATGCTATATTCATAAGCTCAGGGTAGTTGAAGGTCATTGCTGACAGTGCTGGTGCCAACAAAAGGCAATATGTTTAGAGGTGTGAGACAGGTGGCAGTATAATAAAACTGGGATTTGAAAATTGCTTTCTCCTTTATACTGTTTGGCTCTGAGCTTACCATCCATTTTAATGGTGCTGCTGTTTGACTGCCGGAGATGAGAGAGCATAATGTTTGAGACTCCTGGTTATTTTATGGAGTGTGTAACTTTCTAGATACTCTGTGATGAATAACTGTAAAACTGAAGTTTCCTAAAGGAAATAACTTAAATGTAATCTTATGAAAGAACAATATTACAATCACTTTGGAGCCATTTTTAGAGGTAAATTTGTGATCTTGAGCTTAAATAGTCACTTTTTCATCTTGATAAATGAAGATACCTGCTGAATTCATCTTTGTATATCTTGCACTATCTTGCAGTTTTTCCTCTGATGCTCTGTTTGGTACCCTCTTAAACAGCTCAAAAAACATACTTAACATTGTTTTTATGAGCTTGATACCTCATGATTGAACTGATGACGTTTAACAGTCAGATACAGACTTTCTGTTTGGGCTCAGAGACTAATAGGGTAATGGCCCTCTCCCCAACAATATGTAACATTGTAGGATAACATATTATATAGATACAGTAGTACTCATCAGTACAGTACTAAGACCGAGTAATTTGATTGGACAAGAGTCAAGGGGACTTTTAAGTACATGTATAACTCTGCTTCACAGAGTTGCTAAATTTGTTTAATTAACGGTCGTTATCTACCTCAAATTGTTACGAACCATGCATTGCAAAGATGAAAATTTTTCTTTCAACTCTAAATGGTCCTCAGAATGAGGACTAGGGGAAGGAAAGAAGCCTGGATACTTCAGTGTAAACCTTCAGGAGTGCTCGTACGACATTAGACAAATTAGAGAAGAAGCAAAAACGAAGTAACGCAGGCTTTGAACTGCCATCAGACTTGGCTAAGTCTCAAAAATATTAACGTCGACCAGACTGCGGTAACATTCCGATATATAGATCAAAGCTAGCGAACTACTGTTCAAGAAAACGTTGATGTATTGTCTGGCAACAGTTCAGTCCCAGGTCAGCTGCAACTATAAACTATTTGTATTGGCGGAGCCAAATAAATGATTAAATAAACAAACAAATCATCATCTGTTGTCACTTATTACTGTAAACTAAAACATGGCGCTTGTTAGAAATGTTGTATAAAAGCAATAACACACTCAAGGTTGTGATGTTATACTGAATATCAGCACAGTTGTGATTATCTTGGCCATTCAAAATAAAAACAAAATAAATTTATTTAACATATCAAGGCCAAGGGTTACCACTTTAATACTTACAGAGACACTTTTGTACTTTTAGTTTTAGGAAAGGCCAGAAGAAAAGTAATAACTAACACTACACTAACATATCATCACGTTTTAGGTTATTATGACAAACTTGTTAGCAAATAGCTGCTTATTTACACATCCAGCATTTAGGGAGCAACATTATCACTCATTTGGAGTTGTGTTTATGGTCTCTTGGTGAATGTGAGTACAATATTCACTCAATTTTTAGCTCTGGTTCACTATTTTCAGCAGCTAGTCGCTACCTGCTGTGTCTACAGCTTTTTCACTGAAAACACATGAGAGATCCAGAACAGTAAAGTTGTGGGCTAAACCGCTAAATGAGCTGAAACTCACTATGTAGCTCTGTAAAAGTGAGCGTAGCTACAGATTCAGGGGATATTTGACAATCACTATGAGCAATCCTTTAGCACATTATCATTTGATATATCGTTCTTATAAAAATACTGATTCTAGCGGCTTTAAAGGGAGACAAATGTTCGATTTTGAAGCATTTTGTCGCTCATTTAACTCGCTAACCTCCTGCCTTTGCCCAAAGGTTGTGTCACCGTCCTATTTAAGAACTTCTAAAAATAGAAGTGTGCACGGGACTTACATTAAAGAAGTACTCTGTATTCAAAAGCACTCAGTGTAACTTTTAAAAGCCTAACCCTGTAGCCCTTCAGCCTTCGGACTACCTTCGAGGATGTGTCGTATCACGCTGTGCCCCGTGTTACTAAAAATAAAACCATATCCCCCAGTTTACAGGGTCACTGATGACTAAGCTTTGTAAACCCCTGTAGCATAACAATTTATCACTCCTCGAGCAACATGTAACCTTGGTGAAAGGAACTGGCAGAGTTATTGTATTGACTCATCACCTGCACACCTGCACATTAAAACCACGTTTGGTTTTCACAGCGGTGATCTCCTTCTGATTATTCTCTTCATTGTGACTGACCAGCCTCTGTCCATCATGTTCATGGATATTAATGAGAGGAGCGCTCTATGTTTTGTCTTATTCTTAGCGAGTATTACCTGTGCAAATAGCGAGTCCCTCAGGTCTAAGGAAGCAGATATTGCTCCTTTCTGACCACCTAATGGGAGTGTAATACGTTGTGACACTGCAGGCAGTGACTGTCAAAACAGTGGGCCCTGTTCCACAGCTGGCCAATTGTTCTGAAGGGTGCTGGACTGGATCAGCGCAGCACAGCTGCCAGCACCAAGTCAGAACACACTCGCAGTACGAAGTGCGTTGCCAAGACCGTCTTTTAGAGACACTAACCCGCCGCAGATTAAACTACAATTACATAATCTTACAATCTTTCCCGTGGTGATCAGGTTATCTCAATCATAAATAAAAATAAGCAGAAAAGTGTGAGATACTATCGAAATATTTTATGATAAGGGAAAATAAAATCTACTGCAGGCCCCACAGCGTGTTAAGCGTGGATTTTAATGGGGCCAGTGTTAGCTAAAGGAAGAAAAACTGCTGCATTAGCAGTATCAGTGATGCTTAAACCAAACAACAAACAAGTGATTAAATTTGCTTTCCAAGTCAGTCAAACGGAGAGATGCTTGAAAGGTGGATCATCATTTAGAAACCGCTCCAGTAAAACAAATCCTGAGTAGCTGACAGAATTACGCTTCACGGGACTTTATGAATGCAAAAACACAGACTGACAGAAAGTTACAGTTACAGAGAGTAAGTCTGAGGAAGCGTCTGTGTGAGCAGCTCTTAATGGCTGACAATTCACGTCGCTTCTTTATGACTGTTTATTTACGTTACAGGAATATCGAGCTGAGCTGAATGAATGCGCCTGACAAGCGGGGCAGCTACCAGCACACTGTGTGGTGCTCTCAAGCACTCAGGGAAGAGATAATGTCTGATCTGCTTCTAGAGTATCTCACTGTGGCAGATCAGACCATCATCTAATATCACACCCACTGTCTGTGATACACAGGCCTCTCCGTGAACAACAACAAAAACTCAGCCTTGTTATCAGCGTTAAAGCCACAATGCATATCTGTCTTACTGTTTCCAGATATGCACCTATTGTTCAGCGTCTGGACTCTTTGTTAGAGCTCGCTGTTGATCAACACATCGTGTTGGCCGGCCTCCATGTGACAAGCCTGATCTCTCCATCCACGCCTGATTTCAGACACTAGCAGCCTGCCAACAGGAGTCTTGTAGCTGACATACAAACACAAACACACACACATAGATACACTGAGGGGAAAAAAGAGGAACATAAAGAGGAGGGTGAGAGCCCTACATCCATCCTCTGTGTCCTCCACTTCATCTCCAAACCCTGAAACCACAAAGAAGACGTCTCCTCTCCCCAACTGCTGCTCACCCTTTCAGATACTCCTCCCTTAATTTTCACCAGTACTATAATCATCATCAAAACTCATCATCATCATCATCATTATTGTTGTCATTACATTTTCAAAAAGTGCAGATAGATCTTCCCCATGCCCTCGTTCAGAAGGCAGGGCAGTAAAGGAGGATGGGGAAACAATGGCAGTAAGAAGAGCAAGAAGAGCGCAAGATGAGAAAGAGAAAAGAGAAGAAGATTTCTGCCGAGTCTGAATTGTGTTGCTCCTGTGAACACACACACACACACACACACACACATTACCGCAGCACACCATACATACAGTCACAGCTGGTGGAGATCGACACCCCATCAGCGCAAAACAAGAGCACAGGGCAGCACAAAGAATTCATAGCATCAATAAACAGACACAGTTTGCATACACGACCGAATGCATGTGCACAAACAGCGCAAACTTTCTGTTTTCATCTTGACATTGGAAGAAGATTTTAAATTGTTTTCCTCAGTTGGTGATGCTGTGAAAAAATGACATCATCGTATCATGGGGATTTTTTTTTTTTTGTATGTTTTTGTTTTTTGTTGTTTTTTTTCATCTTCTTTTTTCTCTCTCCATTTCAGGGCTTTTTGTCTGGAAAAATCAGGAGCGATCCATTTTCACAAGTTTCTTGTGTTCCCGCTTTCCCAGCTTTCGGAAAGTTCAGTTTATTTATTTATTTATTTATTTTATAATTTTTTTTTTTTAATCTCTATTTTTGTTGGAGCTACAGCACAGCACCCACAGCACACAGACGACAAGAGGAGGGGGGCAGAGGAAGGTCCAGAAAGTGTTGGTCGGGGAAGTAGAGGGATTCACTAATATTGTGCCAGAAGAAGAGAAAGAGGGAACAATACGGGTAAAAAAAAAAAAAAAAGATAAAGAAGAAGAAGAGCATAGAGAAGAAAAAAGAGGATGGCGAGAGTATCAACGATTTCATCTTGACTTCAGCTGGTTTCATCACAAACCGAATATTGATTGCTTCGACAACTTCAGCTGAACATTAAACCTCTTTTGAGTCAAAGGAGAGAGGACTGAAATGGGAAGAGGATATAATACACTTGAGACAGATGAAAAGGACGAGGCAACAAATGAAGAGACAGGAGAGATGGGAAACGGCAGTCAGGCTATGGATAACATACTGTATACTAGTCATGTGTATAGGGGGAGATCTGCCAATCTATACGCCTAATATATTAATATGTACATGTACATACAGTACATACTGTATAGTATTGTGTACCTGGAATAGTCATACAATAGGATTATATGAGATTAGATCGTTACTTAAGATTCTCTGTGATCCCACGGGACTGGCACCTTAAATGGGTCAGGGGCTGCAGTGCAGTTCAGAACCAAGGGGTCGACAAAGAAACCGAACATCAGACCTCCACAGGCGTAAGTGCATAAGGACAGACAGACATACAGACAGTCAGAAACAGGGGGACCATTGGCAAAGTGAGAGGGGTGGGGTGGGGGAGACACAGAAATTAAGACACAGCTGTATGAAGAGGAGGGGAATAGAAGAAGAGAGAAGAGTCAGAGAGGAATAGAGATTTTTGAAAAAGAAAAGAGTTTAAAGGTTTAAGAGAGCAGATGGCTAATTGTACCCGTGTTTCGCAGCCTGGCAGCAAGTCAGTCTTGTGCATAAGGACGGGAGTGGGAGGAGGGGAGGGAGTGTGGGGGGGGACGGGAGATGGGAATGGGCCATGGAGGGAGCTGGGTGGTGCGATCAGGCCTTGAGAGCGTGCCACTGGGCGACGTTAGTACGCGGCCGAGCGAGCATGTCTTTCCAGTGCTTCACCTCCGCTGGTCCACTCTTCCACGATAGGTAGATCTGAGGAGAGAGGGGGGAGGAAGGAAGAAGAAGAAGAAGAGCAGGGACGGTAATGAAGACTTGTAAAATAATCTATAACCCCTCTCAGACATGGAATATGCAACATTTCTGGTCATCAAAGCCTTAATCAATAAAGACTATTTCTTGGCTGGGAGCAGCAACTCCCTGGAGTCTCCGCTGGTTGCCTGGCAACTGCTTCCCGCCAAGAAATAGTCCGGTGCAAAACCTCCTGTAAAACGGTGAATTGACGTTTTAGCATAGTTTCTTGCATGTTTCAACAAACGAGACATAATGTGCTAATTAGCGAGCTCTAGAAGTGCTGGTAGGTGAGTTTTGTTACCTTTGGACGGAGCCAGGCTAGTCGGTTCCGTCTTTATGCTATGCTAAGCTAACTGTCTGCTGTAAAGAAATGAGAGTGTTACCAATCTGCTCATCTCACCATCTTCATCAGACAGTGTATCGCTTTAAAATAGTAGATTTAGTTTAGTTTCTGTGGTTGCTATGGTCACATTGACTGATTTAGGTGGCGCCCACTTGTTGTGTGAAAATGTCGTTTCTTAGTCGCATCTTCAGACACGAAACCAACATATTAATTTATGTATCGAGGAGTTGAAGGGGCTCATTTGTTGTAACCAAGGGTAACAACACAAAGAGTATTGTGAAGCCCTTACCTTGCCGATAACGTCGTTGCGGCTGAGCCTGTCCTTGTCCATGACGGTGATGATGATGGTGGTCTCCCTTAGCACATGGGCGGGCACGTCGAAGGGGAAGGACTCGTTGAAGACGGGGTTCAGACAGCGCTTCATCGTCACTGTCTTCTTCTTCTCTACACGCCTGTCCTTGTGCATCAGCCACACCTTCACATATGGATCTGCAATGTGGACGCAGCAAACAGAAGTTTACATGAGAGCAAGGATGAAGATGCCCATGCAAGGTGATTTTAAGGGTCAGGTTTGCAATTACCCTCCTAATTGTTAAAGTCAGGAAAAGGCAGCAGGGAAGCAGATACCTAGTTTGAGCTCAAGGTCACAGTTTCCCCTGAGCTAGGAAACATACAAATGAGGAAGTATTTATGGAAATAGGGCCTGGGATTTGTACTACCAATTCTGGAGCATTATCATATTCCGTAATACTAACAGCCACCGCTCCTACTACTGCAGGAAGCAGTACTTTTACAAAGGAGACCTGATACCTTTAAAAACAAGCACCAGACTGAGCTGACACAGATTTGGCTGGGAGGCTGAAGATCCTCATAGATATACAGAAAGAGAGACGACAGGAAAGAGAGGGCGAGATGCTTGATGTAATGTCACCTTGCTGCCACGGCTATCTACAACGCGACCCATCTTGGGAGCCAGACGGCCAGCGTCCTCTGCACGGACGGGTCAGTAAATGTTTGAACACCGAGACGGAGCTGCACATGAAGCCGCAGAGCTTCCAATGTCACAGGAAGGGCTTCAAACTGGTGAACGAGGGTTAGAAAAAGACTAAACAAACACAGAGGATTCTCTACCTGAGGTGCCCCCGATATCCATGGCTTTGAGATTGCGTGCTTTGATGATGTTCACAGTGATGGTGTTGGCAGTGGGATTATAGCAGAGAGACACCAGCAGGTCTCCTCGTCTCCCCTAAGGAACACACACACACACAATGCAGCATGAATCAGCCAGTCTCATGTTTCATCAGGGAATATCAAACTCCAGATTACTCACTATCTTGTTGTGTAATCTTACATCACACTGCCCTTTCTGCTCTAACCTCTGGTGGTCCAGTGACTAGGGACTAGACTTAGCTAAGCCCGTCACTCACCCTAAAATTACGTCAATCAGAGCTCACATGCTGAAAACACGTCAACAAATGGCACAACACCATACTAATTGAATAAAACAGTAAATGCAACATCTGAAAGAAAACACTGGATTCATTATCATTTAGCCAGATGGCCCTTCCTCCCTCTCTTACACTGCCATCACTGCAGGGTTTCAGCTCCTTCCAGAAGGTCTTTATCTGGCCCAGTTCCACCTTATTAAGGGGGATTGACACCTCTCCAATGGGGTCATTCCTGCTGAAGCGGTCATAGTCCAAGACCTGAAGGTATAGAGTGCGCTCTCTCACTTTCTCATAAGGGAAGCCTAAAACAGAGACAGAAACAGGGGAGAGAGTTAAGTTACGGAGAGTGGAGAACATATTCTTGACAGCACTGAGAGGGCAGAGTAATCTGCACTCTGCAAACACGGATGAATTTGGCAAAGGCCAAAGTGCATTTCAGAAACTGCGAGACCAGCCAACGCTCTCTCAAATGACTGAGAGGGTCATTATACTCGAGTCATCTCATTCACTTTTCAAAAGCACAGGCTATTGTTCTAATTTCAGAAAAGTTTCTGAACCTTTTGAAAATATAGTGGTGAGACATTTCACTGCTCTCTGCACGGCTGTACTTAACATCTCTGCAGCTCTTAAGAATATTTTTTACCAGTTGAATTAGAGGTTTTATCAATGCAAAAAATATTGTTATAACTTTTTGAAACGACTCTCGCTCACTGGCGTGACTGTTTAATGGAACAAGGTCAGGTGGCAGAGAGTCAGATGAGAGGATTAGTACCGCACTTAATCCCCCCAAAAAGATGCAACATGTTAATGAGTAAGCTTTAAAGGTGGTGGGCTGATTTTGGACCTTTGGACAGAGACAAACTAGCTGTTTTCCCCTGTTGCTAAGCGAAGCAGCGCCTAGCTTCATATTGAGAGTACAGATATTAGTGGTATTGATCTTCCTGTCTAACTCTCAGCAAAAAAGCGAATAAGTGCATTCCCAAAATGTCTAATAGGATTTAAAACTATGTCATGTCCCAATAATGGAAACCACCAACCTTCCTATAACGAGCATTGTGGTCTCTCAAAGTGATCTGCACAAAGTTTGAGCAGTTTGGTTTATTTCCCATTAGACATTTCTGCATTTTGTCCATATTTTCTCTCACTGATGGTAATTTCTGTTGTTTTCTATGCAAATCGGATCTAACCACACCAATACAAATGTTATATTGTTACGTAGCCAAGTGGAAACAACACAGACCCTCAAACAGGAAGGTTTCATTCCAGTGTGGGTTGAGGTTCTTCCTCTTGACCTTGGTCTCCAGCTTGTGCTTTTTGTCAGGGAGCAGGTATATTTTGACAAATGGGTCGGAGGTCCCAGAGAAGTCCTTGGCTGGGAGCTCCTGCCCCCTGAGCACTTTAACGGTGAGGGTCGTGTTCTGGAAGCTGTAGCCTATGCTGAACTGGATCCGGCCCAGCTTCTCACTGATAGGCCCTTCCCCATCATCATCCTCCGAACCTGGAGACAGCTGCGGGGCAACAAATGCAGTCATATAAGTATAAAACACGCAGCAGCAGCAGCAGCAGCAGCCACTCACATATAACTTCAGTCCAAGGGCGCACGCTTTCTCTGACAAAAGCACGTGCACACAGACCGTGACAGAGAGAAGCTGTGAGGGGAGGAGATTTTAGAGCTGCATTTCTATCACGGCATACTTAAGCAGCTGCTCAAAGGCAGAGATTGGCCTGACATTAAGAAGACTGAGAGTGTTTTATTTCCTTTCTAATGTTCTTAAGAGGCAGGAGGTGCCCAGATTGAAGATAGAGGGGCTTTAGACCACAGATTCGCTCTCACAGCCTCTCTGACTGCTTTATCATTGCTGTGCACTAAAAGGCCACTATCTGATAGACAGCGGAGTACAGACAGAGGGAAAGAGAGAGAGCGAGAGACAAACAGAAAGAGTAGAGGAGAGAGATAGAGAGTATTGCATGAGGGGCATGGAGAGGATGGGAACACAGCTCAAGGTTGGCATTCTGCACTTGTCTTCATGGTCACTTCTTTTCTCCACCTTCTGTCTCTGCCCTTTGTTGTTTTCTTTCTCTAACAGTAGCAAAGATTGGACTGAGGAGAGATAAAACAACCAGCAGTCCAGAAGAGAGAGACTGGCATGGTTGTCTGTCTGGTTTGAATGCAAACACTCAGAGAACTACCTGAAACTGTTGATTTCATGGTTTAAAGCCAGAGCTTCAGTTTCAAAGTGACAAAGATTTGCACGCTCAGATTCTGTCAATATGGGTTTTTTTTTTTAGAGGTGAGAGGCAGAGCAAGTGTGAAATATTCCAAGTCTAATTTATCAAACAGTGTGAGTCACCTTGGACGGCTTGTCTCGCTTGATTGTCACTGTGGGAACTGCCTGTGTGTGTTTTTTTTCCTATTATGGCTCTCTTATTACCATGTGCAGCTGTAAATCAACCTGTGCATGGAGGATGACTCAGCAACACTAGTCCTACCTGATGATCTCATGTAGTCCACGGCTAAAAGTACGCGGATGCATATGTGTGATGACTTAATATTTTATTCAAAAAGCGTGGGCATCAATATGATTCCACAGCTTGTGTGGTTTCAAATGATTTTTGAACTTGAATGATTTAACAGGTGTTCGTCGTGTTCCTTTTTTTTAAACTGCACTTCTTTACTTGAGTATATTTTTGAGCCAGTAATCTACTTTTTAACTTTGCTACATTTGCTTTTATACCTTTGTTACAGCTCTGCTCTAAATGCAGGGATTGGATGTATGTTTGGGAGGAGGGATCTCTACTGCAGATGCCAAGTTGCCAGCTGCCTGGAAGAAAAATAAGCACCACCTTTATTCTGACAACAATGCGATGATGACGGAGCAAAACCCAGAACAAAAGGCAGGTCCCAGCAACAATCCCTGTCCACACTTTTTATACCAAAATCTTAAAAAGCAATCGTTGATGACATGAAGTGCTTGCTGTGCCTCTTGAAAAACTGTAAGATCTCTGCTTTTTTAAACTCCTTTCAAATCTCAGCAAGGACATTAAAGCCATCTGGATATACTGTATGTGGAAATGTAGCTAGCTAATGTTAATTTTTAATATGTAACGGCAGTAATCACACCCTAAAAATGCAAAGTAACTTGTTCTTTCAGTGATTTATTAACTAGGGACTCTCTACCTTCTAAATGATCGTTTTCACTTACTCTTGAGTCATTTCATACGGCAGTAATTGTACTTTTACTTGAGTATGGATTTTCAGTCCTCTAGCCACCACTACAAGGGCATTACTAATGTTGGGCATTGATTTTGGCTGATAACAACTGGCTCCCAGTTGGCGGTCTGATCCATCACCAAAGGTGTTGAAGGTCAGGGACCTTTACATGCTAGTCAAGTTCCTCTACAACAAGCTTGGACTGTCATGTCAGGGTCAGTACTTTCTAAAGTCTGAGAAAAAAAACAACTTGAGACGTTAAAAAAGAAGTGCTGCTTTATAAACCTTTAAAAGACACAAGTATTTACAATGTATACATTTGTTTTTGGAACCTGACTAATAGTAGGGACTGAAAGTAATAAAATTTCATCAGCATAGATACACACATAGATGTGTTTGGTGTGTGGTGGGACAAAGCGCCTTACCATCACCATATCTCCAGTGAGAGAGTTGGCCAGGTCAGTTACGGAGGAGTGGCCGTCAGCATCAGGGGGTTGGCCCTTAGGGCTGTTAGCTGGCTTGTTGCCCCTGTAAGCGAAAAGAGAGGTTGACCCGGAGGGAAAACGATGTGGACAATGTGCTGAGAAGCTAACTCGTCTCCAGAAAGAGAGAATGTCTGAGCACACGGGGAGTCCAACCTCCACCTGTTTGGCACTTGAACACCATCCTATCTGAAACGACCAATTGAGTCCAAGTTTGCTTTGGATAGATGTCACTTCAAAGTGGATTGTTTCTTTTCTCTAGCTATCATGAGCGAAGCCAAATAAGAATCTGCCAGAGATTCCACAGATTAACGGCGGGCGCTAGAACTGAGGACATTTGATGTGGTGTGTTTGATGAAACTTGGAATCTGGGATGACTATACATATGTCCAGTGTGGCAAACATCCAAATCTCTAACAAGAAAGTTACCTCCACCAAGTAAACAAACACATTTTTAGACAGAACACAAAACAGAACCACTAAATTTGAAATTCATAGAAACCAATTAATTATCGCCCAACCCCATAGAGTTCATGTTTAACCCTTTATTCCCTCTAAAGACATTAACGAGACACACATGTATAATGACATGTATAGCAACATGACGTCACTATAAATACAAAAGACAGACATGTATAGCAACATGTAGACGACCAGACGTTTAACAGGACAGATGTTGAACAGTTTTGTAAAGTGTCTTGTGTGTTTAAATCTCTCAGTTATTAAAAGTCTGCATCAACAACACAAAATATTAATATAAAAAACATAAAAGAGAGAGCAGAGATCTCCCATGGCAGAGCTTAGGTACAAATGTTAATAGATGTTAAGTTTAAGCCCTTCACACGAGGATTGTTGAGAACATAACGTTAAAAAGTGGGACAAACATTCTGGGAGAAAAACCTCTATGTTCATACATCATGAAAACAAGAAGAATCACAAAGAAAACAAAAAAGGAAATTATAAAAGATTAAAGAAAGAATGAGAAAAGATAGAACAAGAAAGAGCCAAAATATGTGAAAAGTCCTGGCCAATGTAATGTGACACATTGGACACACAGCACTCCATAGATGACTGGTCAAGGCACATGGAGCAGCTGAACACGGAAACACTGTTAGGCAATAAACAAACAGTAAATAGATAAGAAACAGAAACACACAGAGAAAGAGAAAAGAAACGAGCAGATGCAGAGAGGATGCATACACACAAACTGGACAGAAATCATAAAGACTGTAGATAAGATAGAAGGTTCAACAAGGAATGTAAGAAATAGAAAAGCAAGCTGAAAAATTATTTATCTGTTTAAGAAGAGATAGCAAGTATTAATAGCATGAACAGTGAGGTTACGAGAAAAACCAAAAAACCAAAACAGAGAGTGAGATTGTTACAAACACCAGAACATTAGAGAGAAAAAACAGAGCTGCAAGAAAAGATAGGGAATGAAGGAAGGAAAGCCTGGAAACACAAGAGAGGCTTAGTTTCATCAGTCTGATAAGTATTTTAAAGAAAATAAGAGACAAATAAAATAAAGAGCTATGCACACACAATATCTCTAACAGGAGACAAAGGGACGAACATGCTAAAGGGAGAAAGAGAGCAGAAAGAAGAAAAAGAAAAAGACAATAAATACAATCGATCACCAGAAAGAGCAAGAACCGTCGTTCTTTACGTGGAGAGCACAAAATAAACGATAGAAGAGTGTGAAAGTGAAATAAGGTGTAGATATACCATACAAAAATATCATTTAAAACACAAAAAGACAAATAGTAAGAACATAGGAAATGCACATTTAGAGTGTCACAAAAGAGGGCATTGGTAGAAATTAAATAATAACTATGAATTGTATACGTTAGCTTTAAATCTAACCTAATTTTACAACCATTAAGCAACACTCTAAAAGTGTGGACTGGGGACACAAGGGCCAAAGCACAAACTGGCATTGGCTACATGTGCATATGTAATATATGCAAGTAGTTGTCACTCAGAGAGTGAAGGCAATGCCTTGGACAGGCAGAAAACAAGGAGCCCATAGAAAGTCTGTCTGTCTGGCCAGCATTCTCTGTCGAGCTTTTCACTGAGAGAATATATGTTTTGTGGGTCGTACTTCTTTTTGTTTTCTTTTTTTTTGTTGTTGTTGTTGTTGTTGGGCGCTCTATACTGCAAATTTGGATGAGAATTGATGTTGAATGCAATAATGTGTACATTTTTGCAGAAGACAAGGACAGAACCGGGGAAAGTATACTGACAAATAGACAGACAGAAAAAGCAAGCAAACAAGACAAGCAAACAGACAATCACTTCAACCAGCAAAGGAACCAGAGCGAGACGGGGGGGAAGGAGGGATGTTAACCATTTCGACAAAGGGAAGGGAATATTCATCAATTGGTGTTAGTATTAGTTGCCAAGGGAGGTAATTGCATTTTTCAGAGGGCCTGTTTATTTATTTATTGTTTGCTAAACTGCAGGCAACGAGTTTGAGAGGAGAGGAAAAAGGCTGGGTAAAACACTAAGTCAAGATCTGAGGATTGCTCTAGAGCAAGGAGAGAGACTTTGGGTTTGAAGTAAAGCAAGGCACCTCCCTCCTCCTCCACCTCCCAACTATCGATGGGGGAGTGAAAGTCTTCAATTATTCATTCTCCTTCATGCTTCATTCAAGGGTTCAGTGCATTCTCAGGTAAGAGCTAATGCAGCCAGGGGTATGTGCTCTTTCTACCAGCCCTGCTCTACAACACCTGAGGTAGTCCTCTGCTCCAGTACTGCCTCCAGGCTGTTTAAACCAAGCGGCCGCGGCTGCAGAATATAAGATACTTCCTCCAGATCGTACAGTACGCTAAGAATTGAAAATCAAGATTAGTTTTGGTTTATTTCATTTCTAAAAAAAGCAATATTAATTGTGGCAGATGGTAAAACTACAACTGCTACATTTTTGTGCCAATGCTTTTTTTTCTTCTGTCTGACCCCTTTGGGGGGTTTGATGTGGAAATTGATGCTTTAAAGCCTGCAGTTGTCTACAGTATCCAGTGGGAGGCAGAGTGGACTCGAGATCAGATTCTCCTACAGCTAAGGCACAGAAAGTGGGCTGTTGGCATAGCAACGGCTCTAGAAACACAGACCATACATATGGGGGGGTTTGGGGTATGAGTGTGTGTGTGTGACAGGAGGTTGTTGGGGAAGTGGGCGCAGGGGAAGGGTGTGTTTAGAGGGGTGCAGCAAACAGGCAAACACACTGAGAACAAAGAAGATAAAGGTATAGGATATATGACAGGTACGGGTGAGAGCCTCGCAGACAACACACATTCACATGAACAGACATATGGAGGCAGGCGGGGCCACTTCGGGTTTCACCGTCCTGTGATACTATCCTGTTTTGTTACCTGACCGAGGGCCAGCAGCTCGAAGAGAGGGGGAAGGGGGGGAAAGACACTCCACTTCTAGGCTGGAGAGAGACGCGAGAAAGAAAGCCCAACCCAGCACCTCCATACCCTTTTTTTTTTTTTTTTTTTTTTTGCCCCACCACCCCTCTGCAAACATGTCACACTCAAACAAACACGCTCGCCTGAGACCATGAAGTGATGTATTTCAATGTCATATCCGCCCACTAGATCTATCATTCGTCAGGGGGCCACAGCACACTTCCCAGGATCATACACAGTCAAAACCACAGGAGGGTTGAAGCATGGCGCTGCTTACGTAACTCACCATCCACATGAAACACATGTACATTCACACCAGAGTCATTCCTGCTGCTTCACTTCTCAGGCTACGGCCAAACACTCTGCTGCGACGCATAAATATGGATGCTTTTGCTGTTGTTAACTAATTGCTTCCTGCATGTTGGAACTGGAAATGAGTCTAAAATAGCATCATTTACTGAAATCCCATTTCAGGAAGAAGCAACAAGGGAGGTGCTAAATGCTGCCTTCTGTGTATCTGCTTCTTTCGCTGAACTCCAAATGGAAATAGAAAACCACAGGACAATTCAGCGTGTGCCAAATGTTGATCTTTTTTATGTATTTAAACGTTATAAGGAGCCATATTTCAGGTATTTTTAATCTACTGCTAATTTAAAGTTTAGTGACCAGCAATTGCCCTTTTAGCTAAAGTAAAGCCCTGCAAACATGATTACTTTCAAAGCCAAACATGAGCTTAGTGTCTACCCTATCTACTGTAACAGTTGAGCCCCATCTCCCTTTATGGCCGTCCCAATACTCCTTGCAATTTAGTCATGCCTCCGTGCCCAATTACAATAACTAACCTATCATTCAGGGGAATTTCCAGCAACATGGAATCATCAAAACATTTTAAAAGCCTATTAAAAGTCCAACACGAGTCTACCAAATGTTTTGAATCCCGATTAGATTCGAAGATTGCTGCTGCAGATGTGCCACCTGTTCTGCGACAGGACACAGGGGGTCCCAGGTTAATGCTCCAAAATAGCTTGTCTTCCCAACCGGCATCCGTCTATCTGTATGTATGAGATGAGCATGTGTCCCAGTATACCTGCTGGCTAGAGTGCTCCTTCAGTCCTGCATAACACATGGATGTGCAGCAGTGCTCTCTCCTGCTACTCTCGTGGAAAGTAGATGGATTTGTACTTTGAATTTTCTCTCATCGTCCCCTGGCATATGGATGGATGGATATGAATGCGCTCCCTTCCTCTTACTCTCTTTGTGAGTCCCTTTTTTCCGCCTTAGTGCTATCTACTTTCCCCCTCTCTAAGCATGTAACTGAATGCATCTCAACATCCCTCCCTCTGCGATGCGTGGATGAGCATGGTGGCCGCAGGGAGTCAAAGCCTCGGGGACAGTCTTAACCAGAGCCCCTGAAGACTCTGCTGATTTGTCGGGCCCCATAAAACCCCTGTCACAGGAGGAGCACTGTGTCAGACTAGCAGAGCATATCATAATCAATTTACATGTTTATGTACAAACACACATACAGATTATGTCATCTACAAACATTATAAGAGCAGTTTTTTTCTGTCGTCTAAGAAAACAAGGCGCGAAATGACCACCTTAAATCGCATGCCGCACGTGTTTGTGACCTCGGAGTGACCTAACATTACGAGTAAACTCCTCCTCCTGAGACTAATGTGGATACAAACACAGAGCCATGGCGTTAAATACACAAACATTTATATTGATTTAGGTAAAAGGTCATAAACGCTTATACACTGTATTTGTCTTTGGCTTTCATGTCAAGTTAAGCTAAATAATAAGCTCATGAATTATGAAGCCATGTTATATAGCCCACTTGGCAATTAACAGACACTCCAGAGAACAACCAGAGAGCGCATCACATCTTCAAGGCTGCACATACATCTATATTTATCAATATCTGCAAGATGCATTCTCTAACAAGAAATAACTCCACTGGCTTACACAAAATGATGTAACATGCATGGATGAATAATTGAAAGACCACAGGCAAGTGGATTGAATGTTAATGTGGCACAAGGATATATCCCGCCTCCTCTGTCCTGAACCTCCATCGTCATTGGGCCGTCCGCTCGCCGCTCAGAGAGAGATCTAGATTCAATGCTCTCGGGGATTTGTGGCTTCTCTTTATAGCAACACTGGAGAAGGACCTACAGTATAGGTTCACTGAATCGCAACAGAATTGTATGAGTGGAGACCAATGAGGCATTAACAAGCCACTCTAACATCCTAATTAAGCTTTCTAAGATCTGTAAGACCTATGGATGCCTGGGATATAAACATCTCTGCATGTGCGGCGCCAGAATCTAAGCAACAACAAAATCCAACAAGTTTCTCTAACATGCTATTTAATCGAGCAGCCAGCCCTTGTCCTTCTCTCTCTCTCTCGCCACTGAAAATGTGTAACCTTGGTTTGAAAGTCTCTATCACTGCCACCAGCTCAAACTGTCAGTCAGCTCCTGCCTCACTTCATAAACAAATGGCCACACACGACACTTTTCAACCAGCGATCGCACACACAAGGTCAGTGAAGGAGCGTAATGAATATCACGCACTATAACACCTTCTCATGGCCAGCGGGGGATAACAGTGTGTTTGTTTGGCTCGGCTTCAGCTATGGCCAAGCGTCAATGAAGCGCTAACAAACTGCTGGAGGGTAAATGAAAAGCCTCTTTGTTGGCATTCATCAAGTACTTTACATACATGTTCATATTAACAGGATTATTTAAATAATTGTAGCACAATGCGAGTTGTTGTTATTTCCAATGGTGGAAGAAGCAGTTACATCTTTACATTAGTAGTAAAAAGTTAAATAAAATAGCAATAAAACAACGTAAAAATACTATTATTTAGGATTTATACTCGAGTTATAAAGGCTCCAGTACCCCGTGACCCTAAAAAATGGATGGATTTATACTCCTATTTAAAGTAAAAGTACATAAGTATTTTCAGAAAAAATTACTTAAAGGGATAGGACATTATTACATTGAGGTGAGGTGGAGCTTCTTTTATTTGCTTTATGTACTGTTTGTAGTTTAGGGCAGTAGCAGAGTTGGCTGCCTCCAAAGGGTCAGATGATAAATCTGAGGTCATGAGATGATAAATGAAGAAAGATGAAAAGCTTGAGTTTTGCTACACAAATCTATGTTGTTTCAGGAGTTTTCTCTCATTTTTGCGAAAGGCTGGATGATTTGAATGCTTAATTAAAGTTTATAGAAGAAATATCTCATTGTTTGAGCTTCTAAGACAACTGAAATAAGACGTAGGTCCCCAATAGATGCAAAAGAGCACGTTACCTCGTTGCTCACCTGTAGCCACCTGCAATTAAATTCAAATCAATGCTTTCCTACAAATAGTCTCCAGTTCTGCACCCACCTACTTGAATGCCACTATATAGGCACCTCCTGACCATTGGCAATCCAAACTTTTCTCATCTGTTGTTCCCCATTGGTGGAGCGTCCTACCAGTTCCTATCAGATCAGGGGCGTCCCTCTCTACCTTCAAAAACCTCCTAAAGACCCAGCTCTTTAGAGAACCTTCTCTCCAACACTACAAAAAACTGGACATGATAAATCTATCCTCATTCGAGAGCTGTCGCTTGTTTCTATGCTGCACTAACATGTCCTTGTAAAACCGTACCTTGATTATTTCCCTTTTGTAAGTCACTTTGGATAAATGGTTTAATCTTTAATATATATATATATATATATATATATATATATATATATATATATATATATATATATATATATATATATATATATATATATAGCTGTCAAATTTTTTAATATACTTTACACCACTGGTTGTTTGACTATCGCTGGGCACAGCAGCTGTGCTTTGATATTCAGCACATGTGGAGAATTCTTTTATATTAACACTGATTATATTTTTAAAAATATTTAAAGGTCCAGTGTGTAAGATTTCAACCAAGTGAATACCCCTCACCTCACCCTCTCCTTTATAGCATGAAGGGGAAACTACGGTGGCTGTGAAACTATCAAAAAGGCCTTAGTGCAAATGTTTAGTTTGTATGAAATATGCCAGTTCAACATGGCAGACTCAGGACAAACAACAATTCTTATTTTTATTTCACACTAATCACCATTTCTGCCATTAGATGCTCATAAATGTTACAAACTGGACCTTTTAATTTGCCAGTGACTTGTTGTTTAGATGATCAATTTAGTTAAATAAATTCATGGGGTATAACATGATTGATGCAGGTATGGAGATGAGTAATAGACTCATGGAAGACAGGTTTGATGTAAATGCACAGACTGCGATGATAAGGCTATACATAGAGTGTGGAGAGAGTGAGAGACGAATGAAAGCGTGGCTTTGTCTCCGGCTCGAGGCGGGCTCAAGAGCCCCGTTCAGAATGAGCAATATGCCAAGAGTGTGATTGATTAAATCATGGTCAGACATCTGTGAAGTCAGCACTAACACCACGGGGAATGATATACTCCCAGCCAGCTTACACCTTGCATTTCTAATACACTTCAGACTTATGTTTATTTGAGCCTTCTAAATTTAGCATCCAATTAAAGGGCGGATAAATTATTTAATATACATTTGAATTTGTAATCTATCGTGACACAAACAAAGCAATAAGTAGCTCAAGTGGCTGCCACTCACTCTGTTTTGACAGCAAGATATTAAATGAACCTTAGGTTAATCTAGAAAATACCACAATGCACTCAATCACCGTTAACAGAGGTGAGTCGTGCTGACTACGTGCTGGACTGAGCAGCCTGCGGTTCCTGCCTCCTGTTTAGTCTATTAGTGGATTTCACAACCCATTTAAAGAGGTTTCCAGGTGAACACAAAAGCTGGAAAAGCCAGCTGTAATGTGCACAGCAAATTACACAGAAAATTGTACTCCTCTGCGGCGCTGCAGGTTTCGCACTAATCCTGAACAATGGAGATAGTTTTGATGTTCACAAAAGCGACTTCCCTACTCAAAGAATACTTTAATGCGTGTTTGTAACTCCGTGCAGAGCTGTGTTGACTTTAGTGGAAAGGCCACATGATGCTTAGGGGCAAGAGACTAAAATCGGGCATGCAAGAGTAACACCAGTTGCTCTAAAGGTACATTTTGTGATAAATAAAAGTGAGAGACTCCGCAAATGTCTCCCACATGTGCAGCTTCATAGTGCAGCTGTGCAGTCCAGATAAGAAAACAGTTACCATTTGGTGTTGTAATAGAGCTCCAGTTTCAAATCACGTGTCAAATTGATGAAACACTTGTGAACGAGGAATAATTGGTGTGACGAGTAAATCAGAATTTGTTCGCCCTCCTCTGCCATTTTGTTTTAAAGGTGCGCGTCGTATTATGTATCTCCAAATTGTCTCTGATTTGTCACAGAATCAAAGTGAGGGTTAAAACCACCTAATTGGACTGCAGAGGAAATCGAGTGCGTCGCTTTGTCTGCCTAAGGCGAGACCAACCAAACGCAGGGTTTTCCTCTGTGGCTCTGTGGTGTTACCATTCATAGTATAGAGAATGGACGTTGGATGTGTGACGTCAAGCAGGTTTCTGAAGAGCTGTAATAAAGCTCAAAATCTGTCCACCTCTTGGTTAATCTCAAAATCGGCCAAGACGCAGATCTGAGGCAGGTTGAATGACACCTGGGTGCTCAAACAAACCATCTGTGATGCCACCCACCCATCAAAGGTTGCCGCTTGATGATGTCAAGCGCAGGTTTCTGAAAAGCTGTGTTGAACCTCATAAATAAGCGGCTCTAGCTGCCACCATCTTGGCAGTCCTGCCTCTTCCACCTCCTGGTTAATCTTAAATTCAGCAAAGACGCGGTTCATCAGCAGCTGAATGATGCCTGGGTGCTCAAATAAACCACCTGTAACGGCACTCACATGTCAATTAAAGCATCCAAGCTGGTAATTATGCATAACTTTAAGCCTTAATATAATTTGAACAGGTAAGTTATATAAAAATGAATAGGAAAATTAGCTATAGAGACCAAAACTGTTTTTTGTACCAGGCTGTAAACGTGTTTATTTCCGCTGTGAAGTTGGACATTTTCACATGGGGGCTTATGGAGATTGACACGTTCTGTAGCCAGCCTAAAGTGGACATTTGAGGAACTGCACCAAAGAGCTTGTTGCTTGGACTGAACCAACCAAACACAGGACTTCCCTCTGTGGCTCTGTGGTGTTACACCACCCATGGCCGAAAACGATTCGTCTTAAACATTCCTAAGCAAACTGCAAAACTAATTATTTTCGGGGATAGGAAGAATCGAGTGAGAGTGGCACATCCTTATAGATGAGTGGAAATATTTTGGCTTCCAGTGTGTAAGGTGGCTGGCGAGGAAAAAAGGTTTATTTTTAGCAGCGTGTTTATGTAAGTGACTACCATGTTGTGGAATAATGAGGAGGCTCTCTGGGCCCCTCGGTGGAGCTGCAGAGACGGGGACTCTCAAAGCAGCAGAGGGTGATTGAAGGAAGCTAATGAGCAGGAGGAGAAAAAAAAGGAACACAGGCTGGGATAATAAAAGCATGAAAATACAAAGGAAATACGACAATTACTGATGGGAGGTCTCTGTAAAGCAGGAGTGAAGAAACAAACAGATAGAGATGAAAATGATGGTAGAGGACGTCATTGTGATATGGTGGGATAATTATCACTAATAATTATAATCGAATACTTTCCACATGCCAGTGGTCTGTTAATTATCACAAACAGACCACTGGCATGTGGAAACATTTTATTTGATTCGTTGATATTTTAGCCTAAAAGCAGAAAAAGTGAGCACGGCACTGCTGTGATTTATGAGCTCATTACTGCTTTACAGCTAACATCCAAATTACTTTATCTCTTTACTCATCTCATCGTTATACAGGCTTTTTTTTTTTTCTTCTTCATTTGGCTTCTTATTTTTAGCACAGTGCTATTTCAGGTGCAGGTCTGTGGCACTAAAGCGCAGTGACTCACCGAAAAACACTAGAAAACAAAACTAGTCTCCTCTACCTAGAGTCTGAAATCATCTTCTTTGATATCATATCCATTTGCACTCCATTCTCTCACATACAACAAGCGCGCTCATACATTATCTGGTACCTCTTCTCAGGAGGGGGGTCCTGATTGGTTGGTGGTGTTGCCTGCGCTGTTTCCTGCAGGTCAGGGATATTGGCAAAGTCATCTTGCTCGGCCACACCAATGGCCAAAGCCAGGACCACCATCTTCCCTTCACTGGCTCCCCCGTGAAAAAAAATACAATAAGAGATAGAATAGAAAAGAGAGGCAAGAATAGAGAACAGATGCAAACAAAGGAGAGGGAAATTGGACATAAAGATAGGTGTGGTGCAAGAGATGGGGGGGGAGAGAGGAGAGGTCATTTCAGGTGACAGCAAGGACAGAAACCAGAGAGGCGGCGGGACAATAAGACACCCGGGAAGGAAAATCTGCAACACCCCAGCAGCACTTTGTCCAGGGAAGGATATTAAAGAAGATACAATAACCTGAAAGGCCAAATTAATAATAATGTAATGCTTTTAATGAAGTGGTGCCGACAACAGGTGCAAGCTGTGTTCACATCATACAGACAACAAATAATTAAAGGAACTGCTGATGATTAGTTAATGATTGTTAATGGATGTGATATTCAGCAGCTTGCACATCAGCTTCCACACATATTAAAGGTATGTACAGGCCTGTATGCACACACACACACACACACACACACACACACACACACACACCACCCACCCACACACACACACACACACACTGTAAATTATCTAGTTATTCAACCTGCCTTCTGCTTTCCCTCTAGATTCACCTTTCCCATCGAACATGCCTGTCGACTTTCTCCAGAGTTAAGATTTAATTAAGCCTCATTAAGAAGATCTGGACTAATTGTTTCTATTTGAGTGACACAGTGTCTTGAGGTGCTCGGTGTGTGTCACCGTTTTCTGGGTCACTGCACTCTCACTCTCTCTGTGTGTTGCACTCTTCTCATTTCATCCTCTCAATTCGGCTACACTTGCTCTCCAAATCCCTTTCCCCTTTATCCCTATCCCCTACACTTAATTCTCTGCCTCCTCATCACTGCCTCCTTCCTGTCACCCACACCCACGGTTCTATAGCTTAAGCCTCTGACTGTGTTACAATACCTCCGCTAAGAAAGTATGGCGCTGCCAAACTCTGGAAACTTTAAAATATCATTTTCTTACATGCCGTCAGCTTTTCTTGCAGCACCATAAAGCCTTTAGTTTAATCTCCCTGTTTTAAGTCTACACCAGTGGTTTTTTAAGTTTTATGTCTGACCTAACCCCAAAAGCCCTTTCAGATTAACTCAGGTACCCCTTAATTGACACCGCCGGTCATAAATGTGTTAATTTGAAGTGGTTTTATATTATTTATTTATCCATTGCTTTTAGATAACTGTTGAAACTATTGTTTATCCATGTCATGTTTAGCCAACTCTGACCTTTTATTCCTTACTTTTAGCAAACTATGATGCTTGCTAAAAGCAATGGATTAAAGGTTGTCTAACTATTTTAACCTTTTATCCGTTAAGCTAACTATACTTTTTATCTATTACTTTTAGCTATCTATACCATTTATCCATCACTTTTACCTAACTATTACAACTTTTCCCCCATTATTTTAGCCTTACAATCTTACAATGTTTTACCCATTACTTCTATGTAACTATTACAATCTACAATCTACAACAACTCCACTTGTTAGCCAAGACTTGAGTCTTTTAGCTAACTGTTCAACTTTTCTGCTCACTTTTTTTATCACAATCTTTCAACATGTCCCCTGGAAACTGCAGAAGTACTATATAGGACTACACATAACTGTATAGTGCGTGTACTGGTTATGCTTATTGGATTCCTCTTCTCCCACCACCTTTTAAGTATGAGCATTTACACTCAAGAATATTGGTAAAACACTTAAATCAATGCACTGAACATTAAGGATGCAGAGGCGAGAGTGGGAGCAGACATTATTGACACTACGATAAATTATTGATTTTAGGCTAAAAAGCATGAAGACCAGTCAGAGATCCATTTCGTCAAGCGGCTCCAAATGCTAGATCTCTGTGTCAATCATGTCAACATATCCACCGAGCAATGATTCACCCAGATGGAGACTGTGGCCAAGACTGAAATTAACTGGCTTGAACAATGGGTCATGTCTATTACTGGACCACTTTGTCATCAATCATATGAGGTGTTGCTATTGCAGAGAAGGAAATACAACAATGACCTCTCCCACATTAAAATGATGAGTGCTATAGTTGACTATTATGGGCGATAGTCTCAATGACCTTGATGATGGCATGTGCTACATCGCTAATGCTCAGTTAGCCGGTGGCATTAGTTCAGCTGTGTCATACTCAAATGCCTGCCTTTAACACACAAAACCAATGGTGAAAAGCTACTGTAAGATGGATCCAGTGCAAAGGGACATTAAACACATGTTGTACCTTGGCAGTGTCCTTCCTCATCCTTTTATCACCCCCTCCTCCCTCCCTCTCGCTCATCTGCCCTCCCGCCTCCATCCTCCACTTCTGGCCTGAAGTAACAATATGTCGTAGAAGTAATGGTGCTGGTGACATAAGATCAATGCTTCAGGGTTAACACAAATCTACACACAGCTGCTTAACCCTTGTTCTTATACTGATGCACAGTGACACATGGGCTGTGTGACGTGCACATGCCAGCAGGCTAGCGGCAAACAACCAGCAGACACAGATTTACTATTAGCATAAAAACATGTAGTTGCAAACACGGATTAGGCCTACTGCTGTTTTCTACGCGGGATATTTAACAGTTATTCCAAAGGACGCCTCACAAATAGCATCATGTAACAGAGTGAGACGGTGTGAATACGAAATATACTGTGACTTTTCATGACACCGTCTCGTGAATAATATGAAGTAGCACCACCAGCTCTGTCCTGCTGCTGTCCTGTAAAGACAATTGCAGCAGACAGGCTGAATGCCATCCAAACAGATGTTTCTGTTTAGCAGAGCATACAGTGTAAACATTGAACAATTTATCACAGAGTGGGACAGAAATAGCTCACAATATGTCGAGACTACCTCGCCATTTTTCATGCACATGAGATCATTTATTCTAAAATTAGGTTTTTTTTAACAGATTGCTCAATGAGAGGGTTTGTAATTAAAGTCAGCTGATCACTGATCACTGCTTGCCATGTATTAAATCATCAAACACTTGATTTCATATCATCTAACTATATGTATTAACTCATCTAATAAACATAATCTATGTCTTGATAAGATGAGATGTTGATCCATCTGCTACACAACCAAAAGACTGAGAGCTAAAAATAACACCTTATTTACATATAAAACTCATTTATATAAGCCTTATTAACATTCATCATACAGTACCAGTCAAAAGTTTAGACGCACCTTCTCATTCAATGTTTTTTCTTTAGTTTTATTAATTACACATTGTAGATTAACACTTAAACTATGAAATAACACATGTCGAATTATGTGGTAAACAAAAAAAGTGTAAACAAAACAAAATATGTTTTATATCTTCTCTCAATCAGCTTCATGAGGTCGTCACCTGGAATGGTCTTGAGGAGACTACGTGAATCAAACCTTCACGTCACTGAGGCCACGACTGACTGCTTGAGCCAAGAAACAAAAGGAATTTAGACATTAGACCAGTCTGATGGGTCAAATCTTTGATTATTTTTGAGATTGAGAAGATGAATGGATGTTCTGATCTGATCTTTGATCTACATGTGTGGTTCCCACTGTGAAGCATGTGACACTGTCGTAAATTTATTCAAAATTCAAGGCACACTTAACCAACATGGCTACCATAGCATTCTGCACTACGCCTCTTCTAGTTTTGTGGAACCATTATTCGTTTTTCAACATGAAAGTGACCCAAAACACACCTTAGGTTATGTAAGGATATTTATTCATAGTTTTGATGTCACCAGTGTTTATGCATAAAATCTCATGTATAAAATACGAGATAAAAATTAGAGAAAAAACACTGATGAGAAGGTTTGTCCAAACTTTGGTATGTTTGTCTAATCTATGTCCTGATAAGATGAGATGTTGATCCAGGCTCAGAGCTAAACAGAATGCCTTCTATACATTTATAACTCTAGCCTTATTAACATTCATCATATGTTTTTCAACATAATATCAATGTCAATGCCATATCATTTTTTACGCAGACGATACTCAGCTCTATCCGAGCTGTGACACATCAAATTACTTCCTGGCAACCTAAACTTCCTTAAGGACATGTACTAGTGGATGTCACAGAATTGTCTGCAGCATATTGCTGATAAGACTTAGTTAGTTATTAGTCATAGGTCAAGATTTTGAAAATAATCAAATCTCAGACAGTCTTGTCCCTTTCCTTAACTCAGAATTGCAAGTGTCAAAAATCTGAAAATTGTCATTCATGAATTCATAACCAGCCAACTAGATTATTGTAATTTTTTGCTCTCTGGCATCAGTAGGAAAATTCCTCTTGTCTCCTGCTCATTCAAAACTCTGCTGCCAGGATTTTGACTCACGTCAAACTTATTCTGGCTTCCTTACACTGGTTACAGAGCTAATTTTAAGATTTACTATTTAGCTAGTTATTTATTAGCTTATTTAGCGTGCCCGTAAGTGTGAATGGTTGTTTGTCTCTGGTGGCTTGTCCAGGGCGTACCCAGCCTGTCACCTTTAAGTTAGTGGGGATAGGCTCCAGCCCAGAAAATATATGGATCATTATTATTATTATTATAAATAAGCCAACCTCTGACCTCCTCCTGTGCTTTCATCTAACATGATAAGCTATTGCTTGGACTAATTTGCACTTCTAACTGTAACTGTATATAGAGTATGTCTTTGCCAGTGAAAGCAATGCCAGAAAGGTCCTGCACATGCTCACACACACACACACACACACACACACACACACACACACACACACACACACACACATAACACACACACATAACACACATACAGGTATGCAAAAGGCAGGAAGTCCTTATTTTAACAGATAGAAGTAATATCCTTCCCTGGATATCAGATGTATACTGAAAGAAAACACCCAAAAGAAAAAGGCAAAGAAGAGTATTTTACAAAGATAAAGATTAGTCACTACTTACATTAAAACTATTTTATTATAAGACATTAAGCATCCCACATTAAAGCATAAAATGCAGCACAGACATAGGCCTAAGCAGGTGACACTACAAAAGACTTCATACAGATATGAAGGAGGAGTCGTAGAGACTTACAGGAAGGATTTGACATCCAGGCCGCGATTCCGCATCTGGTCCATCATGTAATCCCAGCTGCCAGGATTGCCACGTGAGCGCCCTCCTGCTCCACCTCCCCTATAGCGAGAGGCACCTGCTCCTGCCGGGCTGCCCCGTACACCCCGGGGACCACCTCGTGTACCTGCACCCCCACCCTCACCACTGCTGCCACCTCCCCCTCCTCCTCTCCCAGCACCCCCGCCTCCCCCAGGCTGTCCAGGCGCAGTGTGTAATTGTCCCAAACTCTGGGATGTGGTAGGGGGATGACCGAGACCGGGGCCAGGCGGGTGGATGAGAGGCTGCTGAAGGCTCTGCTGGCGCAGCAGCGTCCGAGGCCGGGCCGGCCCAGAGGGGATGTGCTCCAAAGTGGATGCATAGGATAAGACTGGATCCCCAAAGCTGGGAGGGCAGAGGAGCAGGGAGGAAAGAGAGCGCGAAGAAGGCCACGGCCGGCAGAGGACAGGATGATGAGGAGGGAAGAAGGAGTCAGAGGACACGGAAGAGGATGAAGAAGTAGATGTAGGAGAGAAGCCGTGGCAAGAGGAGGTGAGTTGGTCAGAAGTGGTGAGGTCAGGAGATGAGACGTAGAAGAGAGGGAAAGAATCATCAGAGATGAGACAAGGTGGCACAGGGCAGTAAGAAGAAGTCAGGTTGACGTCAGGATAGATACAGGAAAGTTCATCCAAACAGGAAGTTGATGATCGAGAGAGAGAGGAAGAGGAAGGAGGAAGAGTGGTATTTGAGGGCAAAGTGGAGAAGGAGGAAGAAGGAGGAGGAGCGTTGGGAGGTGGAGACAGGAGGAGGAGGAGAGAGAAAGAGAGCAACGTGAGGCAGCAGCAGTAACAGCAGTAGCAGAAATAGCAGTAGAAGGTGCAGCCTGAGTGATCGCTGTGTGCTGTGTACTGCTCATACGGCTGCGTCGGGCAGCAGTGTGCGGACTGTGAGCTCGCCCTGTGCGTCTGTGCAAGATGTGTATGCGCCTTGCGTGTCTGCGCGGTATGAGCGTGCTGTTTGCGTGAGAGCGTGCTCCGCGTGGGCAGTGGTCGGATGTGCACAGTCCGCATGGGCGTGGTGCGATTCAGCGCCACGTGACCTCGTCGAGGCGCGTGGGTCGTGGTTTTGCAGCTTCCCGGCCTTCTGGTTGAGGGTTTTTTGGTCTGATGAGAGATCCCCATTTCCTCTAACTCGTCAGTCAACTTTTTCCATCTCTGATAGCCTCTCTTCCTTTCTCTCTAAGTCTTTTTAAATACATGCTACACCTCTAGAGACATCCCAACAGCCAACCAAGTCCTACAGTATGACTCCCTCCCTCTGTCAGCCTCTCATTTTCCACTCCTCCCCTTTATAAATGCTGGTTAATTGGCTCATTGCCTTAAATGTTTCAACATGAAGGTGTGTGACACATGTTATCGCTTACTTAATGGCACATAATTCCTGTGCTTTGGGGACTCTACAGTATCCTGTATCATCTTATATTTATATGTTTTTTCTATTCACTAAATATATCCTCCTCTCTCTCAGATCGCTGTGTAACCCAGACTACCAGAATTAGGTCATGAGAGAGCTATTCACATCAGTTAGGTGCAGTTTACTCTGCACTCTGCATTACTTCACCTAACACAACTTTACATAAGGCTTTTAGCGTTAGCTATTCATCATATTTAACAGTAAAAATCTGCAGAAATGAAACAGTTTGTGGGAAAAACAAAACAAAAAAAAGGAGAAATAAGAGGAGTAAGATGGAGAGAGAGCGATGGGAACGATAAGAGCGGAGGGTGACGATGGAGGAGAGACAGAAAATGGGGTGCGAGACACAAACACAAGAGACACGGACACTTATAGCAGCCTGAAAATAGAATCCAATTATAGACAGGGGCAAAAGAAAGATGAGAGGAAGGAGAGAAGAATGAGGAGTGAGGTTGCGATGAGCGTAAATGTGTTGTGTGGAGGAAGAAATCACAGGCACGAGGTGCCAAAGGAGGGTGCAAAAAAAAAAAAAAATCATGAAGAAACTGAAAATTAACCGCCTCATTTACAACACGCTGAATATAGACCCTAAATCATGTCATACGTGATGGCTGTGGGTCGGTAACTAACATGCACTTGACATTTCAAGCTAAATCTAAATTGAAAGATGGGTTGGCATCGCCAATGTGTGAAAATGAGACTATTTCTGTTTTGCTTTTTTTTTAAAAAGTACAGGCAGTGCAGTTCCTCACATAAATAAATCATACTCTCCTGCAGATTTATACAGGAGCAGCTGGGGATGATGGTGTCAGCTGAAGGTTTGAGTCAGTGTGATGCACCTCCAGTAACTATTGTTATCTTCCCGCGATGACGACGAGTTCACATTTCCCCGGTGCTCACACCTTGATCTGTGCCCACGCGCTCACCTTGACACCTAAGCTCCCTGCTGAAGTTGACCTGACACTCCCTGTTTCTGCTTCATTCATCTAATCGTAGCTGCTGCCGTGCTAAAGGATAATATGTGCATAGTAATGATGTGTTTATTCAGAGTGACTGAAATGTTTCTGCTCGGTTCTGAACTCACTCTCTGGGTCTCAATCCTCCAGACTGCATGTGGCCTTGGACAGTCTGCCATCTCCCGGCCTTCACTCCCTCTGTCACCATGCTCTTCACGCTGTCACTGCGATAAGGACCCCCCCCATCATCCCCATGCCCAGTTGCTGCCCCCTTCTGACCCCCTGAAACTGCCCCACTAAGAGACAGAGACAGGGTGCAGGAGGTCCCACAGCAGACAGAGGGTATAGAAAAGGAAGAATAACGACAGGCAGAGGAGAAAAAGACCAAAGAGTGTGAGAAAGACGGACACAAACACATACACACACACGCACGCACACACACACAAACACACAGGAAAATAGATTGAGCAACCACATGGCTAAGGAAGTGAGACAGATCAGTAGAGTGTGTGAGGGGGCAGGACTAGTTTTCCAGGCCAAGTGAGAGGCAGGTGGATGAAAAGGTCTGGAGTCCAGTGTGGAGGAGGAGAGGGATGAGGGAGAGGAAGAGGAGGGAGGAAAAGGTAGATGAGGACAACAGGGAGCCTGTGGAGGGTGGAAAACCAGCAAAGAAGTCACTCCTTTGGACCAATACTACAGCTGCCAGCATTCACTAGCGGCAACAGTGTGCGGACGCCGGTTATTTAGTTCTCATTCTCTCATTCATTTAGACATTTGGGACTTCTCCTCCACAAGGCAATTCAATGATAGCAACTTAGGGCAACGGGAGGACGGCTTTTACTGAAGTGCCTCATGAGCAAATAATCGACTCATTTGGGAAGTCATCCAAAGTGACATTTGGTTAAATACAAGTGCATTTGTTCCTGTAAAACATTGATTAAACTCTATTTTTAGAGCCTAATGTGTAATATTTCATTTTTTTAAAGATCTGCTTGTCATTTGATCACCACTTAGTATGAATAACAGTCAACAGGAAGTAGTGAAATACCAGCACCACACAGTAGAGAGGCTCACAAGGGCAAATCTAATCATGTTGACCTCCAAAAAGGTTTGGCACAAGGGAAAGAAATTAATCAGTGCTCATACTTAAGAGCAGATTTCCTCTCAAAACTGGATTTAGTTTTAAAATGTCACGTCTACTCTGAAAGCAGTGATGATCAAAAATAAAGCACAGTAGTGCCCTCTGGTGACATGACTACATTTCATTAATATGCATGGTGCTCTCGCTCCAGGAGACACTAAATTGGAGGCACAAAAGAAGACACTGTGCTCGTGTGATCAGGGAGGTTGCTACACTTGCGTCAGGTCCCCCTTTGAAGGTCACCTTTCACATTCAATTTTGACCAATTGACCTGACAGTGCATGTGGATTAGTCATCAATCACACAACAGCATGGATGACATTGCTGAAGCAACGGTCAACACAGGAGACGTGGGCCTCATTTATCGAGCCAGGCACAAGGTGAATGTCTTTACTCTTTATTAAAAGCAGGAACACATACACAGATGGGACCATAAATCACTGAGAGTATATGCAGGAATATTTAGATATCCATCCAGTTTCTGACTGAACTTCACTGACAGTCAAAAGTGATTTATAAAAGGAATTTAGACACAAAATCAGATTGTTTAAATAAAGGTAAATATAATTCACCACAACTAAATTTGGAAAATGATTTATGCCAAGTTTGTGCCATGACTGTCACTGACATTAAATATATAACAAGTTCAATACTGATGAATTATAGCATTGAATGCCCAATCCAATAAATCCGTAAACATGGAGATTGATGGTGCAGGCTAACCTGTTTGATAAATGAGGCCAAGTGTCACTACAGAGACTGAAAGCTGCTGATCTCGAGAGAATCTAAAACAGGAAATGATTTCCCAGCAGGTTGTTGGCTTTAGCTGCATATTATCGGTCGGAGTGAGGAGGTTGTCCCATGTCACTCCTAGTTAAAATGTTCAAGTTTATAATGTCTTATTTTAGTCAAATGTCAGTGGTTTTACTGACTCATACACGACTGATGAAACAGCTCATTTTAGAGTTCAGCTGTCTTTTTTTTTTTTACCACTGGACAGAGAAAAATCTTGTGAAAATAGGTCCAGCTGAAAAACAGCTTTATGGACAATAAATGACAACCTTGAGGGATGTTTAAAAAATGAACTTCTAGGATCTAAAGCTGGGCTTCCTGAGATCAGCAGCCATCATCTTCAGGCAGGAGTTTTCAGACAGTAATCCATATATCCACCGTCCTCATAAGCACACTGCTCCCTCCTTTCTCCAGGCAATTTAACACACAGTCCTCAACAGCTAGGTCTATTAAAGATGACCAGTTATTAGACAGTTTATCAGACAGATGCCTGGTAGCAGGATGTCTAAGCTTAGAGTCCTCTCGGTGCCGGAGGGAGATAGGTATGACTTGCTAGTGCTATATTGGATTCAAGTGCCGTGAGTGAAAAAAATTACTTTTATTTCATCACGTAAAAAAACACTGTTACCTTATCTCCAAATATGATGGACAGCAGACACAGCTCAAGTGCTATAATGTTAGTGCAGTACACGTTATTTCTTATTTGTTGATGGGGATCAGAGAGAAGCCACGGATGGATGTAAACCACAGATGAACACTGGCACCTGGTTTAACGGTCAACCCTCCACAAAAACAACAACAACAACAACGAGAACAGCAAATTTCAGCTCACACAAGCAAAGGACAGGGAGATACACAGATTACAGAGAAGGTGGGTTAAGGTATACACATGTCTTTTGGAGAGAAAGGCTACAAAGGGTTGTCCGTCTCCATGGTAACACCCCATGGGAGAAAGGTGAGAGGTTAGAGGTCAGAAGTTAGTAGGACCGACAGGGCTGTAGGGAGTTGGGGGGCAACTGAACATGCGCCTCTGTGTTCATTAAAAGGTGACAGGATGTGAGGAGTAGCGGCAGAAATTAGCCCGGGGATGTTAGAGGGCTGCGCCGCTTTGCCATAGCAGTAATAGTTGAATTGCTGTTGCGGGGACGCTTTAATGTGTGTGTGTGTGTGTGACATTTCCCACACTCACATTTCCCAAGAAGATTATGAGTAATCATTAGTAACCATTTCTGCCCTCCAGTGTGCTAACATTGGGTGTGTTGTTATTACTATTGTTGATGGAAATCACATTATGCAACAATAATAAGTCCAGAAATGTGCAGTTTGTGTATATTGCAACATCGTGACATTTATAGAATGGGCTCTTTTAAAATGCCTCTGGCTGAAAAACCCAGGTTACTTATGAGAAAATTTGGTCCTCGGGAAAAGAAAAATAATCGAGATTATGAAACTAGGTGGATTCAATAAACTGTCAGGCATTATAACATCCCATGTCAATTTGATGAGTGGCTCGTGGTGGTGACTGCACGGCTAGAAAAGGGGCATGGCGTGAGGAGAGGACAGGAGAGGACGGGAAAAGAAGGAAAGGGAGTAAAGGGAAAGGAAATTTATTGAGAGCGGCACTGCCCCTGCCTCGTTACAGCCCTGCTCAGGGGGAAGTCTCTTACCAACCTTGGACCAAGACTCACTTGAGTGTGAGGCGAGGATCTCCATATGGGGCATAGGGAGAAATGTTTAGTACGAACTCCTTGGGCGGATAGGAGCTCCACCTCTGCTGCACTGTGCTGCTGTCATTGTTATTCCAAAAGTCTCTGTCTAGATCACTGTGGCCAAAGAGAGAGACAGGTCAGAGCAACACAACTATGGACAGCCTCGGTACCCAACCAACCACTCGCATCAGGCACATCTGCTTTGGGAGACGATGCAAGGGCTTGGTTTAAAGGAAGAGGGTCGGTCTTGCACAAAACACACACTGATTAAGGTCTATTTTTCCACCTGAAGTTGACAAAGCACCATAGTGGTCCGATTTAAAAATAAAAAAAGGGGCAGCCTGGGGGGGGAAAAAGGCATTCACAAAAGCTTTTCATAAAGCAATGTGCTGCAGCAAACACACAGAAAGAGATAGAGTAGATATGCAGCAAGAAAAGAGGAAGTCATAATTCGATGAATACATACAGCAATGTGATTAAATTCTGTTCATCTAGCACAGCACCACTGATGAAACACATTTGAGTAAACATTAAGAAGTCTGGGCCCCCATCCTCGGCGTGAGCAGTGAGAGCGCATGAACGCATGAGGCACAAGGCAGAAGAGATAAATCGCACACAAAGTCAAAGTAGAGGAAGAAAAGGTGAGCAGAATCACTGATGTCATACGAGTCACACAGCAGTGGTCAGAGCTGTAGCACAGGGACAGAGCAGGAGAGAAAGGCAATGCACAAAGAGAAGAAGTTTGAAGCTGAAATGACCAACAGAGCACACCAATGCTGCTAGAGCCAGTGAGAAAGAAATGCAAAAAATTAAGACACCAACGGGAAGTTAGATTACATTCACATAACCCATCTTTAGTGCTTAAAACTGTCCATACAGAAGATCAAAAATAAACACAGACGTTCAAAGATAGCTCAGACAATAGCGGGCTTTTGAAGAGAAGTCATGATGAGCAGGTTAATAGAGGCATTTCTTGGAATAAAGTATTGTACTTAGCATTACAAAGCTGACATTTTCTGGTACTGACCTATAGCCTTGTTTCATCAAGAACAAAAAATACCTTAAGCTCAGTTTGAGCCCTGTAAGAAATGTTAAGAAAAAAAAAAAAACATTCATACGCCAACGATTTCACAAAGAGCGCTCAAGCCTCCCTCAGTTTTACTTCAACATGCACCATTTTAGGCGTGGCTAAAGGCCTGCACTTAAGAGAGACCTATCTTACAAACCATAAGATAAGTGCAGGAGCAGACTCGTCCAGCCAAAAGCTTCACAGGTAAGATAATGCAGATTTAATCTATACTGATTAAATCACTAACCTTTCATTTAAATGTCTGCCCGAATATGCTCTTACAGATATTGTGTTCTTCAAGATAAAACAACAGGCTTCATTTTATTGTCTTGTTTGTGTTGTGTACATCGGTTGGACTCTGAGCTAAACCAAACAGAGTTCATTATCACCAGATTATTCTACCCCAACCAGTTAGCGGGCACTTACTTGATGGCTTTCTTCTCCCCTCGCCCACGTGCCGAATCTGGAGTGTCTGCTGTTTCCACTCCTGGCTTATTCCTCTTCCCCTTAAGCCAAGCGGAGGGAGGGGATGACAGAGAAAGCAGAGAAACAAAAGGTTAGCTTAGATTTGTCCTTTGAAACTGTGTTTTTGCTATACTAATTTCAAGTGTAAATGCCTCTCCCATTATCTCAGGAACACTGTGCCATCAGTCCTTTACCTGATGGTCTCCTGATTACACTCATCAAAGTCAAATCAAATCTGCTGTGGAGAGCCATTTCTGACTATGATTATCATTCGCACCACCCTGAAATTTACATGGCAATTGCCTCTTTAAGGTAATCCGCTGGGTACTGGAGAGAAGCCCCTAGAAAGTCCTACACCAGCCTGATTTCAAATAGCTGGAGCATGACCTGCTGTAACCATGGAAATAATGGCAATTTAAAGGCTTCGAAAAGTGCGGTCTGCTGGGCGCATTCTACTGGAAAAGCTCATTACAGTTAAAGGTGTTTCACATGTGTCACAATGCAAGTAATCTCTATTGACACTCTGCTACAAGTGAGACAGGGGAGGGGATCAGTCCAAAGCTGCCCCCTCCCTTCCAAATACCACGCTCGCCTCCCTGAAAGTGATGCTCTGATACACATCGGGGATAGGCGAGGATTCTCCATCCCGGAAAATGTGACGGAAGACACACACTGAGCTGCCTCCGTGGCTTGGGTTGGACAAAAGGATCTTAAGTTAGCTGAAGGGCAATTTCCTGCAGAACGCTTGCTTGTTGGGGGTTGAGCCTAGAGCTTCAAACTGTACTATGGTTCTGTATGGACGAGGCAACCTCCCTGCTTTCACTTTATTCTTGTAATGAGCCTTCATGATAAGCCTCACCAGACCTCGCTACAGTTCAGCTACCCAACCAGAACCACAATGACATATTGGGTTTGGGTCTGATTCCAGCTGCTTTATCACAGAAAGTATTTTTCTGGTTTGCTTATTTCCAAATATTATATAATGTAACATATTTTCTCTCTGTGCCAGTCATCTCCATCTATCCATGCCTGTCATGTTAAAAGTACATACAGTATGTGGTATAGACTAGAACGCCAATGATTGCCTGACAATCAGACTGAATTGCCATTTCTAGCGGTGGCCATTTCTTTATGTATATGTACAACAACAGCTGTACGGCTGCATTAATGTTCTGGCACTATTCATTATGAATGTAGCTACCTAGCTATCTAAGAAGATGACGTCTTCATTCTGGATCCTGACAATCAAGCTTTCAATGGTCAGTTTTTTTCTCCAACTGAGGGACAACCACCAATGGGTACATCAAACCTATTTGAACTGCTGAACAAATCAAACATTCAAAGGTCAGGAACCAAGCTTAATTAATGAAGTAAATGTAAAAAAAAAATTCAAACTGATCAAAGAAATGCGTGATTCAAGAGTTGTTATTCCTGTAAGCTGACATACAACAATAGCTGTACCGCTGCATCAATCCTATCCACTCTTGTTGCCTTTTTTTCTGGTGATATATATTACTGAAGATGTCTTCTACCTAAATATTTAAGATGATGATGTCTTCATTCTGATTGTTTCAATGGTCAATTGTTTCTCCAACCACCAATGGGTACGTTGAACCTATTTGAACTGCTGAACATAGCAAAGATTCAAAGGTCAGGAACCAAAATAAATTAATGATTAATAAAGAATGAAATATAGCAAAACCTTACTAAAGTGGAGCGTTTCATAATTCCCAATGATTCAGAGAAGGCCTTGACACTGAGGAAACATTATGACCACATAAAAGAGTCTATATTATATCATCTATATATATGAATTGTTTGAACACAACGGCTACCAGTACCAACAAGTAAGGCAGAAATGTGTTTTGTGCTGATGGGCTGCCATAACATATTCTGTTGGCCTTCACTGTTTCTCAAACAAACACTGCATACAACCTCATAAAATATTCAGTTCTGCACCATTATCCACCAGTACCACCATTACTGACTTTAACATTCAGTAGCATACACTGCCCTTAATTTCTAATGATGATTTATTGTTGTTGGAACCAGCACAAGAACCAGAGCTAACTTGGTAGTTCTCCTGAACCATTGAACCATGAACGCAGGAAACATTTGTTTAACCTCCACTACATGCATCAACGTGACTACGTAGCAGGCTTATATTGAGACATAATATTACAAGAAAGATTTTAGAGATTATTCCACGTATGACTAGATGGAGGTCAGGTGCTATCATTGGCACACATACCATCACCACAAAACCTATACTGTCTGCCAAAGCAAGCACATTACTTTGCCTTTGAGAAAAGACTAACAAACATATAGCCTTGGGTCTTGGGTTTGGTTTGGGTCTTAAATATTGGCACCATCAGTCATTTTGAATCTTAAAGGTGTCATTTCTGGTCTGAGCTTTAGACCCATCCAGATTTCTAGACCTAATCAATGAGCACCATGAACAACAAGCAAAGATACCTTCCTCTCCAGCTAGATCAGCATCTTGTGGCACCAAGAGTAAAGGGAGGTGCTGACCACCGTAAGGCTGCGAGCATATACCCAGTATTTTCTACTCATGTTCAACCCAAACCCATGGAGCCACTAAACACTAGGCAATCATCCAGAGGTTATGTAAGACTTTCATATACAGCGACTAAATTAAGTTAGACCTATCTATGATGAAATATTTATAAATAGCAGACACGTACGTGCCACAGACTATATACTGCACATCAAACAGACTGCTGTGAAGTCCATATGGTACTGATAACACAGATATCAATTCAAACTACAGTCCAACCTTCAATATTGTGGATTTTGGATATTGTTGGACCTATTTCAAAGCCAGAGTTGACAATAACACTGCTGAGCAAAAACGATAAATCCCACAATGGCACCAATAAGCAAAAATGATATCCATCACACACACACACAAGGAAACAAAGCTGCTCATCTATTGTATAATCAGCACCAACCTGAAACAGAAAGGTCAACAAATGAATAAACATAGATCTGACAGAAACAGCTTGTTAAATAGCTGCATGCAAGCTGTGTGTTTGTGATTTCAACAACAACTCAGAGATAAACAGACTCTTTATGAACTGTCACAGCATGACTGTTGTATGTCCTCAGCCTACTTCGTAGAGACAACTCTTGATCTTCTTCTGCTTAAGGCATTTGATAACTTTTATCACTGGCTTGACAAACCATTCTGAAAACACAAGGATGTATACAATCTGCCATTACAGCTCCAGACCATCTGTATGCCCAAGAGGTAGAGAAACATTGAACGTAAGCGCACCACAATAAATACTATATTCTTGTATGTCAATTTTTCTACTGAGGCAAAACAGTCTGGATTTCTGTCAGACGAGAACAAGCTATCAAAGGAAGCTCATGTATCATTCAATGCTATCGTAAAATTTTCAGGAAGGTGGTGAAGACACAGAGAATGAGCTAGATGTCCAGTGGAGAAAGAGAGGTGAGAGCTGAAAATAGAAATCAAATTTTAAAAAAAAGAAAAAAAAGAGTCAGCCAGCAGGAGAGCAAAACAAGGACAGTGTAGGACGCTATGTGAGACAAAGAAATGGGAAGGAGGGAGGGAGGGACAGGTGCGAAAAGTGAACTGAGAGAAGAAACAGTGAGTGACAGGGAGTCTCAAGTGGATTGGATGTGAAAACAAGGAACTCAAACACTCTGCAATGGATACTGTGTCCTACGATCCTCGTTTTCATGCACACACACACAAAGAAAGCTTCAAAACCATCTCCTCTACACCTTTCCTCTACAGCTCATTCTCAAACACAACAAAGCTCACCAGCTCTATAGACACGAGGCAAGAGACAACAAAGAAAATCAGCTCAATAACCCAAATTAGGGTTAAAGGAAACCAATGGAAGAGCGAGCAATTTCTCCCCTCATCCTCTACTTTAAGATCCTTGAAAGATACTTGAGTCTCATTTAAACCAGTCGACTTTTTGTTATTCGACAAAGGCTTTCACACAATTATAGTATTCAGTGCTGTCTGGCTCTGAGCCATGGGTTCAAAATAGCTCCAGCTGATATGATAAACCATATCCGAATAGCAGCAAGCCTAAAAAAACAAAAAAACAATCACACTTATTAATGATCAACCTCTAACAAAGCATATTATAAATATAAATGATTATAGGCATTATTAAAGTCGAGTACAGTAGATGAGCAGATGTGTAGTGAGGCGAACAGAGGAACTAGCCTATGTGCTCAGGGCCAAAACATATGGAGGACGTTAGTTTGGTTTTTATCTGCAATTTTGAAATTTTATGTGATGAACATCATAAGTGAACTATTACAATTGGACAAATAAATATTCTGACAGGTTAATAAAGGTTATTTTAATTATTAGAGCTCTCAGTTTTTAGTGTTTTGAAATATTACTGATGTCGTTAAACCTTCAGCAGCACCAGAAAAGTGCTTATTATTTCACATTAATCCTTATATTAAAACTAGTCAATCACTTTGACAGTGATAGTAGGTCCTAATACTGTGTTTTCAGTTTTAATACTGGGGTTATATATGTGTTTTTGTATGTATATGGATTGTACCCTTAAGTTATTGATGTTTTGCTATGCTATTTCTGACAGACTGGGCTAGGACATGATTCTGAAACTAAAACATACAACAGTAACACGGTAATCCTTGAATGATATTAAGGCTCAAAGTTACACATAATTAACAGCGTCAACGCCTTGATTGACAGATAAGTGCCGTTACAGATGGCTTATTAGAGCACCCACGCGCGGCGGCGGCCAGCACTGCATATTTTTGGCTTCAAAACAGCGCTTTGGAAACCTACAGGTGACGTCACTGATACTCTGCTCTGATGCTCAGCTAAGCCTTAGCCGCACATTCCTGATAAAACTTCCCGGAAGCTTCTGTGATTCTGGGTGATCTTCCACACATCATAGCAACCATTTTGCAGCCGTTACACATGCAGACGCCTGTTTTATTATTGTAACCATGATAATGAAGGTCCCCCAATCCATAACAAACCTGAGCTATGATGTTTCTTATTTATAACCGTAACCTATCTTTCCTTAAACCATACCAAAGTTGTTTTTGCACGTAAAACCTTCACCATCAGTTTGTCACATCGTTATGAGTTTGGAAGTCACAGACAAATTATGTCATGGGCAGAAAACTCTTGCCTCATTCTCGAGGACATGGACGTATTTCGTCATTTCATTTGGAAGACTTGTTGTGTCTCAGTGTGGCTGCCAGGCGAAGATGGCTTTCCACCTTATGCCCAGTGTGTAATGAAAACCTCAAATAAACATAAGGGAAATAATGTTCTTTAACGTTAAAATACCTTATGGTGAAAGGTTTACACATTAATTACAGTATGTTAACATAAGGGGGCTGAAATATCTTTAATGTGTTGTGCACACTTAATTGCTCATTACCCTAATCACCAGTACAGATTCATGTGTTCACACAGGCATGATAATGGATGGACATTAAAACAGGGAACTGTAGATGAGTGAAAAAAAACACTTGATGTTGCACTGCCCCAGGGTTATGCTGAGGGTTTTCTTGAAGAATACAGACATGAGAAGAAACAGAGTGAAAGTACCAGTCTCTCTCTCTGTCTCTGTTGGCAGTGCACTGCCTTCCAACACCCAGCTGTGTTTGTTTGCTGTGAATTAGCAGGCAGCAAGAGTCTACATGCTCGCTCAATATTACCCACATCACACCATAATTAGAGAGGAGTGCACTATTAAAATGGTCGTCCGCTGCAAAATCATCAAGTGATAATTCGTTCATCTGTCAAAACATTTTTTTAATACCTGTGTTCTTCTGGAGTATTCGCTTGACACAGAGAGGCTTAAAATTTAAATATCACCAGGAACGCAGCCAACACTATCCATCACTTGCATGACACTGACAGGTCAAGTTTTCACATACACGTAATGTGCTGTTATAATATCCCCATTCGCCCTGCAATTATTGATTTTCACATCTTCTCTCTCCTCTGATTGACGTAATTACCTATCATCCTCCTAACAACTGTGAACTCCTAACTCCCCGTTAATGCAACCAAAATACTGAAGGTTGCTGATACAAGCCCAACAGGGATTGAATCCCGCTGTGAATCTGGTCAGGTCCAATCTCAACTCCGCTCACAACTATGTCACGGATCAAACAGCACAGGGCTCACAGGAGCGAGCAGAGGGTTTCTGAATGCCAAACAGCCACTGCTGCTCAAACAGATGTTAGCTGCACCACCTCTGATATCTGAAAATCCCACCCAACACCTACAACACAAGCCCCTGCTGACAATCATCAGCCCCACAACTCAGCAGTTTAATAACCATGTGACTCATGGTATTATTATTTGTATTTCTGTTTCATTTTTTTCGTCTCTCTTTAAAAAAAACAAAACATGAAAACAAACAAAATAATGACTAAAAAATGTGAGGTCGCTTATAAAAATGACATTGGCTTAGCACATATTCTAAAAATGTCATTCTGATGCATCTATAAACAGCAATAAGCAAACAGACGTAGCAGGCAGCAGAAGGAGACGATAGCATTGAATGTGCAGTACTTCCAGGGGGCTTAGATAACAGAAAGACAAGCAGGAGGCAGGCTTCAGGGTGACTGCACATGAAGACTTTTAAAATAAAATCCGCCGCACTGGTTGCCAAAGCAAAAACACTGAAAGCAACACTCAAACCCCAAAATGTCTTGTCTATTAACCTATGATTCATAACCGAAACTGGCATGGGCCTACTCGCAACTGACACGTGAAGCTCGAGGCAAACATTTGTTCTCATGAAAGCTGACACCGTCAAAGAGTACACTCGGAATCATCAAAAACGAAATGAATCTTTACTTTATGAAAGATGAGAGCACTTTTTTGTGCACAACCTGCATAAATATATACAACATACTAGATACTGTATGCATCTATAATAAGCTATCTCAGCTCAGAGTAACTGTATTTATGCAAATTATACTGTATACACATTCTAATCATGTGCACGGGGAATATAGGGCCACTGTGGAAAATAAGAGATAAAGAGATCAAGGGAAGTGAGGGAGTGGAAACAGTCAGCACTACTTTTTTTTTTTTTAGACGAACAGATTGAAGAGCTGCTGCGCCTTCATGGTTGTTAGTCACATATAGAAAATGACACACCTTAAGGATGATGATGTTAGTCGGAGAAAATGATTTTGAACAAGATTAGCAGTATTTATGCTTTGTCAACGTGTCATACGTCATCAATAACTCGTTTATCATTGTGGAAATGACTGTCATTTATCTCAGTCATGCTTTATTATTTTGTACATTAAGCAGCTGTATTTAATGTGGTTTCACACTAGTGGGCGGCGGGCATTTTTTCCAAAGTAAGTAGTCCGAAGATTGCAAAAGCCTTAATTAACATCTTAATGCTACTCTGCGTTACCCCCTACCATCACAGATGCACACTCTGAAGTAAGCAGGGTCACTGGAAGCACTGACAGGAAAGAAATACAAGACATGCACAAACTGCATTTCCACTGAGACAGAGGTACATCATCTTGTGTGTGAGGATGTGGTTGATAGCGGCCTTCACGGGGTCATAAGGCCAACAGATCATCGTCCTATCTCGCCCCTGCTCCGCTGCGCTGCACTGTCACAGGATGGAAATAAGATCCATTTACAGCAGTGCTCCAGAGGGGACCTCAGGCACTTTCCTAGGTGCTGGAAGCAGAGCTACCACCATCCACAGCAGGGAACTAGGAGTCATTCACTGCTCCATTTACTTTAAAGTGGAATATCAAATATAACACTATGTTCCAGTGAAGCAAACAATAAAAAGACTGTGTACCACCGTCCCATTTCAGCACAGACCATTTCCCCCCTGGTTCATATACGTTATAACTTCATCTAAGAGTAATCTAGTCACCTTCTGGGGATTCGAGCAATGCAAATGACAAAATGTAGAGAGGCATGTGGTGTGCAGAGCTTGTTGCAATGCCAAATCCTGCCATCTGTGGACCAATAAGTTTCAAAGCAGTGCGACGGTAGGCTGAAAAACGAGAGTTTGAGCCAACATTAAAGTTGAAATAGGTGACCCGTGTTCCTGGGTTGTACAAGCACAGGATGAATCAGAAATCAATTAATTTTAAAGGCATGCAAATCTAAAAGAAATCAGTCAAGTGAGGTGGCACTTAGCCGTACAGCTCTGTCTTCCTAATGAGTGGTTGCCTCCCTTTAATCAATCACATTTCATACCACATAATCACAATGACATGCCCTCTATTAGAGGTCAGTCTGCTTGATCTGTGTTATGTTTCTGAGTGGACTGGTACTGATGCTGTATCAGCACAGTTTACTCGTGTTGGAGCTGTACACGTCTGAGAGATTCATTAGTTTAAGTGTGAGCTGCTGTGGTCATGTGGACGTTGATGTAACTGTGGCTATTGTTTCTCTACGGTGGAAAGTACTCAAAAAACGTACTTAAATACAGTTGTGTTCCACTACAGTTCAGAGGAACTTTACTGCAATATGCTTATTTAACATATAGTTATCAGTTACTTTCAGATTATCCTTTTACATTTAAAACACAGTTGTACTTTTTGTGCCCTCTCAGTTGGGGCCTTTGACATGTTTCTAACTTGAGCTGTTCGTCACCAAAGACGCATTTCTCCTCTAAACTTCTGAGGTTTTACTGAAGTAACAGTTTGAGGCCCAAAAAAGGAGGTCAAATTATCCAATTTTTCATAAAAAGCAAAGAGTTCAGTTCAAAGTCTAAACGGGTGAAGAACTTTTCTTTTTCTTCTTCTCTCTCTCATTAATCATCCCACGAGTACCCATTAATCTTGTACTCCTTTGAAGGAGGCCTTGTACAGTAAATAAAGCAGCTAAGACGAGCTGCACTGTGCTGCAGCTACAACAGTAAAACTACTTAAGGATTAAGTAATAACATTCTAATCACATATGATATATAAGGGGCAGCACTGTAACCTCGCAGCAAGAAGGTTCCTGCTTCGAAACTCAAATGGAGTTTGCATGTTTTTCCCGGGTAATCCGGCTTCCTCCCACAGTCTTAACCTTATAGGTGACTCTAAATTGTCTTTAGGTGTGAATGTAAATGACTGTCAGCCCTGTGATTAATTGGCAACTTGTCCAGGGTGTCCCTCGCCTCTCGCCCAGTGTCAGCTGGGATAGGCTCCAGCTCCACCGTGACCTTAGGTTACAGAAAATGGACGGATGATATATGTGCCATAAATTTCTTTTTTTTTTTCAATTGCAGTTTTACTACAGTACTTTTACACAGTTTGATACTTTTACATAAGTAAAACATTTAAATACTCGCTCCACTGGTCATCAGTAATAACACATAATATGCACATAATATTTGCACAGATTTTCATAACATTTGCCCACATCGTTCTTTCTCCAATGCACTAAAGTTTCTTTTTTTTTCTTTCATGTAAACTCACAGCAGACAATGTTTATTAAAGCTCTCTGATTACTAAAGCATATTAAGATGGCAACTGGTCGCTACAGTATAGCTGTTAGTGAAGCTTGTGAGTGTGTGAGTGTGTGTGTAAACTCACCAGCTTGCGTTGACACCATCCACAGACGCCACAAAGAGCCACCAGCCAAACAGCACACACTGTCACTGCGAGGGAGACCAGGAACACACTGAGGGACACTGAGCCTGCACGCACAAACACACACATATAGGAAGGCAGAAAAATGAGTGATGCATACATAGAAATTTTCCTTATCGCGTGTAAAATAAAATAAAAACATGGGATTCTCCTTCTACCGAGCTGATTGCATGCCACAATAAATCATGATGCCAAATGGGAACAACCCAAAAACAAAGCTGGGCCTTCTCCCCTCCATGTCTAATTGAATAGCCAGGCAGAGCTGCCATTTTTACATTCTGTCATAAGGAGCTGAGAAATACAATCTCATCACTACCCCCTTCATGCCGGAGCATTTCAATACCTTTCAAATAAAGGCTGCAGCCAGGCATCACTCAGTTGCACACACATCACTGTCATGGTGTCACAGCTTGTTAACTGACAGGCTGAAAGTGAAGGAGGGTGTGTGTGGTGGTGTGGTGGTGGGGGTGAGAGGAGGAGAGGCTGGGCTGACAATACAAGAGAGCTCATGATTAATGGGTATCAGTAGATGCCCAGTGAGAGAGGTGGCTCTGGAAGACAGTCATAAAAAAACATAATCTATTGCTGCTCGCATGTGTCTCAGTTTGTGTGTGTGTGTGTCACACTTGCACCTGCACATCTGCGTTAGTTTACAAGCTGGTTATGAGACCGGCAATAAGTGAATATAAAATTCTCATGCACATTCACCGGATTTAAACAATTCTACCGTGTTCAGGTAAGAGGACAAGAATATGAAGCCTCATTGAGCGTTGATATTTGCACAGCGGGGAAGATGCTAATGTATTCAAATTCGTGATTTTCCTCCAACATTTCTGATTTCTAAATATACAGTGATAAACGGGGTGTCAGGGTGCATTTTCACACAGCTGAGTGATAAACACTGACAAACACCCAACGTTTTTCCTTTCTATAACTGGGTTTTTGTCTTCTCTCCCCAATTGCTGTCTCGTTGCCTTCCTTTGCTTGTCACAACTGGCCTTTTCATCTCACTCCTCCATCATATCTTTGCTTTATTCTCCACCTCGTCATGTCCTCTGGGAACAGACGAGCTCAAAGAGGAGGAACAGAGGCGGGTAAACTTGTTTCTTATGGAAAATAAGAATGGGATCACCGTTGTATTTCTCAGTCTTCTCTCAGCCTCGACTGCTGTTTTGAAGTCAGCTTGACACCTGAGGCCACTTGCAGACAGAACACATACTGAACAGCTATGACCGTATGGGAAGCACACCTGATGATAGGTGTGTGATGACTTCATTTTTACGACTAAACAACCTTTCAAATCCCACGAGAAGACATATTCAAGTGTGACTGTACCAAAAAGAAGCATTTACTTTGTGCATTTGCACTGAAATTTATATGGAAATGACCAAAATGGAGTTTGGACAGACATGGGGAACAGAGAGTTCTCTGCAGGGTGAGTTGGAGGTGAGTTAACTTTGTAGCCTGGCTAACTTATTCATAAAATATTTACAGTCATCATATAAAGCTGCTTCTGGCTCATGTTGTCCCCCTAAAGACGCTCTCAGACAGCAAGGTGTTGCCACTGTCGTCTTCATTGTTTTTCTATGTAAACACAGCGGCAGAGGACAGCTGCCGCTCTCATGCACATGCTGTATGAGTTCACGATGGTTCAACTTTCTCAACTAGAAGGCAGAGGCTTGCCGAGTGACCATAGCAACTACAGAAATTACAGCCAAGAAGCTTTTTTTACTGTAACTGAGTTCCCTGAATTAAACATGATCAGCAGAGAACAGACAAATCAATGAAACTGTACTGGAGCAACATCACTGATTATCTGGTCTGTGACAATAAACAAGATTTATGACACTAGTTAGCAGAAGATGCTATATTAATTATTAATTGTTCTATTTTATAGATATTATAATATATATTTAGAAATACATTCATGCTCCTTTAACAACACTTTTGGAGTTTTCCTTAAAGCAAATCTTTTGTTGTTGTTTTTCGTAAACGTCTGACACCTACATTCATGTTTAATTCATGCTGTAACCTCCATGACTGTGAAGGGAAGCCAGTGTTGAAATGCCCAAAACTGCAGTTACTCAAGCGTCCACTTGAGGCTGGCTACAGAACGAGTCAATCGCCATAAGCCTCCATGTTAAAATGTCCAACTTCACAGCCTGTTTACAGCCTGGTACGAAAGACAGTTTTGGTCTCTTTAGCTAATTACCCCGTTCATGACAACTGTACCGAGGCTGAATTTCTATCGAACTCACCCGGTCAAATTATATTAAGGCTTAAAGTTATGCATAACAAAGTGTGGCCCCTGTGTGGCTTGTTTAAGCAACCAGGATTCATTCATTCCACCTCCAGTCCACCGATGATCCACATTTTCGCCTGTTTTTTAGATGAGCCAGGAGGTGGCAGAGGCAGGATTACCAAGATGGGGGCAGCCAGAGCCACCACACTCCGAGCTTCGGTGACTGCTCTGCTCTCTGTAGTTGATGGAAGTCTTCCCCCTACACCTGTCTGTAACAACCTAAGAGATATGGATCCTAACTATCTTCAACATCACACGCTACATGAGTTTATCTCCTGACGACGGCAACTGCCCCAGACTGCTAAAGACTCGATTTGACTTGACTGATCTCGTTCTGATCGTGAAGGTATAGATAAAATCTGTGTAATAGTCGTTACAAGTGTCCCCCCGTTATTTATCTACAGTCAAAGAGACTGCTAATGGTTAAAAGGCACACACACATGCCCTCTCGAGCATTAGAGGGTCAGTAAAACACAGCCAGCCCCTGAATGATGAATATCTCTATTCACAGATGTTCAGAAATAGACACAGGCTATATCCTCTGCTACTGTATTTTCATGGAGAGGTCAATAAAGTTGAGTCCATTAGATACCACGATATCAACAGGGGAAGCAATGGATTTTAAATAAGGAAAACTGAACCGGTCTCCAGCTAAGGGAGCATCTACGGTAGCTTTAGTGCTAAGTGGCTCAGTGATGGATGTTCTGATTGTTGAAGGGCTTGGAGAGTAAGGTGCATCCGTGAAAGCCAGCAACTGATGCAGAGCCCTAATGTCCTGTGCTATTTGTGAAGGTCGAGGTGGTGGATAGTATGCTTTATGTGTCAGTCATGAGAGCTAAGGGAGCCTCCAAATAAAATGCAGCATCCAAAGGGGCCCCCCTTTAGTGCTCTCAGTAATGTACAACTGGATTCTGATTCCCACTTCATGAAATAAAACTTCCCTTTCTAGAAGTTACAGAGGAGGAGTGTGTGCAGGTAGTGCAGAGGAATAAAAGGAAACATACAGTACAGCGTTGAAGTATTAGAGAGATATGCAAAGCTTCAGCGCTATAGCTGAGGAGAAAAGAGAAACCTGCGCTACATACAGCTATCACAGCTCTAAGGAAATTCAATTTATCTTTTCCCTTGAACAAAACTTCTGGCATGAAATACTCCGGCAGGTGACACATTTAGAAGGCGAAAGATAAAACAGTGTTTGCAAGCTGAAACTGGAATGAGGAGACAATTTCACTGCTCATGTCACATGTGGGAATCTTTACTATATTTAACTAGGTAAGAAATGAATAAATACCTCCAAATGGAGGGCGACGAATCACATCTAAAATGGCACCAAGTGAGCCGAACAAGCCATTGAACCCTTTGATCAGACGCCTTTAGAAGTCAGAGCACTCTTGAACTTGAAAGTCGCTTGTTTGCTTTAGATTTCGGTGGCCATCTCTTTTATATGCACATAAAAGAGAAAATAAATGGCACTATGCGCTGGGTTGAGTAGCAACTATGATGGTGTGAATGAGCTTGCAGTAAACCCTATCACCGAAGAGGACAACAAAGACCAAGACGTGCAGGAGGTTAAATCTGGATGTTTAAGGGTAAGGCAGAGGTAGAACTTGCAGAAAGTCTTGTAGTATGAGTACACCAGGCATTACTGTGGTTGCACAGATTGGTACTGTACATGTAGGTGATCTGGCCCACATGCAGTGAGCTAAGCCAAGCAGAAAGGGACCAGTCCTCAGGGGTAGAAGAAATTGCTAATTGGACAGGCGTAACTGGAGCAGTGTCCAGTCAGCAAAGCTGCCACGGCGCATCTTTATGCTCTGACCGAGGTTGAGAGGGCAGCGGCTCAGAAGCTCTGGGTGCAAAGCTCCTAGCCTAATCGTCACTTCAAAGTGGCCCCTTCTTGTGTTGAAGCTCGGGTTCTGCCCTCTTTGTAGCCACTGATCTGCTGTTGGGGTAATCCTCAGATGTCACTTAGATGTCTTCACAGCCTGTCTCAGGCTCAAACTATGTGCAACGGCAAAATATTACTTGGAGTTATAATGTGATACTGAGTATTTCAAATTGGTTCCATCTACCTTCTGGCACAACTTTACGCTGCATTTTATTGCTTTTGTTTTACAGTTATTTCTCAAGACAAAAGCCTGGGTGGTAGTAAATAGACAGCATGCATTTTAATGTGTTCAAACTAAATATTTCTCCTGTGCTCAGTCACACAAAATGATTTGTGTGGGAAGAGCGTAAAATTGATTCAAGAGTGGAGATGTGGATAAAATGAATAATTACTATGGTTCCAGGTAAATAATGTCATTGTCAAATAAAGTGATGAGGTGACATTTCACACAGCGAGCTCAGAGGTGGTTGTTAGCAGTGCTGTGACATGCTCAAAGGGCGACCTGTTGGGTCTTTTGGCATGTTTTAGTGGGTTTTAATGCTGTTGCAAAGGCAGCCAGTCTGGCAAGACTCAACAGGCTTCTCCTTGAGACTGAACGTCATTTCAAGTAGGATGTACGACAGATGATTGACAGTTCTCTACTTCATGCAGACATCATTGTGAAACCTTCCTACAGCTATTTGAATGGATGTACCACTTGGTGGGTGGGCATTGGTATCCCGAAAAAAAACAAAAACATGGCAGCTCTTTTAAAATGTCAGTTATCTGCTAAACTGTTGTAAGACATTTGCAGCACCATGCTCCTCTTCTAAAATACTCTTTCGCTCTCGTACGCCGTACATCTCCCGCCCACCCCATTTCTTTCTCCTATAGCTCCCTCTCCTTCCCACCCTCCATAGGGTTGGGTTGTGGCTGGGTGTTGCAGTGGATTCCCCACCTAACCTTCCCCTCGACACTTCCTTCACTCACAATCTTTTGTTTTGTTAATAAATCATTTAAATGTATGATGTTTGTGTGTCCTTGCTAGTCAAATTCAAGAAGCTACAACTTTACATGATCCCTAAAAAAAAAACATTCAAGTTTCCCGGGTTTCATTTCCTGACAACAGACTTTAGCTTGGCCACCACTTTATGCTGTATTACCATGCAACCATAAAGTCAAGAAACAACAACTTAATATTGACTGTGATGGATTACCGAACTCGAGCAAGTTGACAGCGAGGTATAAAAGTAATGATGCTTTGAATTTATATAATTTGCAGTTAAATTCTGGTATGGTCCTTTCTGAATCCACGGTGGATACTCAGAGAGACGTGTAGAGCAACCAGTAAAATTTTGACAGGTGGAGAGGGAGAGCACCTGTTGTGAGAGTGAGTATCTCTTGCATCCCCTGTAGGCTACAGAGTGCTTTGCCTGCTCTCTGTCCCTATATGCTCCCCGTGGCTCAGCTGTAGCACTGCTGTGCTGTCACAGAGGCTGTTTCACAGTGAGAGTAAGAGGACTGCCACCCACGTCCTGTCTGCTCTCAGATGAGGGACAAGATCCATCTCATCCCAGTGACAAGCTGGGGCTGGAGTTGGACCAAGCAAGACGTCATGTGACACATGCCTGGTGTCACCTATAATGGCACAGTCATCTTATTAGCACCTCCGACACTTGAATGGCTGAACCATCCAGAAAACCCAACAAGTTCTGGACACGTGGGGTGTAAGTGAACTGAAGCTGTGATAATGTTTTAATTTAATACAAGGGAACAAAATCTTCTGAATCTGAATATTATATGAAACATAACCTAAATAAAACAGTAAACTTTGGAAAATATTGCATTTTTCTCCAGCGTAGACAATGTTTCTGTAATTATTTAAAGGTCCAGTGTGTAAGATTCAGATCAAACCCCCAAATTCCAGTTGTGTGTGCGGGCGTCCTAGTCCATGTTTTAAACACCACTGGCTCCGCTGCGGTCCGTTTCAGAAGCGGACCTCCGTTCGACTCCGCGGGGAAATACATGAGTGTTCTATATTTGACAGATGCCGCAAGCAGCCCACATCACTTTACACCGAGCAGCTCGAGCTAGCGGGAGCCAGACACAGAAACAGCATAGAGAATCCGGTCGATTTTCAAAATAAAACGTCAAACTGCCAAAAGACGTAAAAACAGACAAAAACGAAACAAATGAACTACGTAGCATATTTACACATGTAGAAGCATGTTTGGAAGCACATAAACCAACCAAGACGTGCCCGGTGGGGTTACAGGGTAAGGCAGACATAGAATATAATATTCATAACTATGTTTTCATGCACGTATAATCACTTGAAAATAAGAATATTTTTGGTTTTGTTACTTAAAAATTTTCCTTTTATATCTACAGTGGGAGTAGGTCCTCTTCCATGGAGGCCGCCATGTTTGAACACTGTGTTTTTACGGTAGCCCAGAACAGACAAACTAAATACTGACTCTAGACAGGTGCCTTTCAAATGTTGTTTCTCCTTCACACTAGGTAGGTGAGGGTGATGTGAGGAGATGCACCACTAGATGCAACTAAATCCAACACACTGGACCTTTCAGTGTCAAACCAATACAATACCCTCATAAAATCCTTGGCCAACATTTTAAAAAAACACTAACTGCTTTATCTTGTGTATGCTAATTGTAAATACTCAGGAGTGTCTGTGAAAAACAGCCAGCAGCCTGCTCACAGTAAGACACTCAGTGGACTGACCCAATAGCTTAACTTCTATGTAGTAAAAAAGGCTGTGTAATATGATGTACTGCAATGAAAAAAATAATGCATATTTAAAGAGGCGTATAAATCAGCTCTGCCTGAATTACTATGACTCCTATATTTCTTTACAACACCAGTTTAGTTATCTACGGTGATTCAGATTATCTCTTCCTTCGAGCCTGCATGGTGCAGTTATTAAAAATAAAATGCAGCCTGTTGGAAAATGTGATATTAACATATTATATATATTATATAATGTCATGATCTCAGTGGGAGGTAAATGAATATTATCTACTTTTAATTCAGACTGAGTTGAACGCTATAGATGGGTACATATGTGTCTTTGATCGGGGCTTTATACAGTATGCAATCATCTTGATCTATCACATAATCTATCAGTGTCTTTGCCGTAATTCTCTCCCCCAGCTCTGCCTCAGAAAGCCTGAATTAACTGGTCCGATTGAAATGGATGACTTTCATATGTAAGCCACAGGAAGGACTCAACACATTTACCAAGGACACTCTTGCCCTGCCTCCTAACAGGCTGAGTTGTTTTCCAATTTGTAAGTGCCTCTGCCTCGCATCAAACACATATTAATAATGAATTACCGTCATATATCACCAGATGATTTCAAAACACTACTTTAAAGAGGCTGGATGCTTGGATATTATTTCATGGATGCACATGTGTTGGTTGCAGTTTACCAGCTAATTATATATATTATATTACTTATCTATATAAAACATTCATATGATCATTGATTCATCTTCTCATAAGGTTGTAACCCTTGGCATTGTAACCCTGACTTCACCTTTCTCCTGTTTTCTAAGTACTCTTCCCACTTTCATCAGCATCCCACCAGAACAAATGACTCTTATATATACCAGAAACCTCGTCAAGCTGAATGTGCTTCTCCTGTTTAGTGACCCTCGAGCTTTACTACGATGTTACGGCTTCATCACACAGTTACAAATAACCTATTACTCACCAGTCCCACTGATGCCCTTGACTTTATTGACTTAAGTCCACATGGTGGCTGTTGATACTCTGGAGGTAGACTAGTGTCCGTCTCAGTAATGAGCATGAGAGCTGTAAACTAAGTCAACCATGACTAACATTATTCCATGTTCAGGGGAATTAAGCTCCCTTTATATGGCCTAGTTTATTTGTTGTAAAGCGAGGTTAGGGTTTGCAATAAAACAGCACCTTACTGAATCTTTTTACTACACTTCTTCTCTGTCTCAGGGTTCATTATTATTCTGAGTGATGATTCACAAAGCCATTCCCTTAGTTGTCCAGATATCTTTGGTCGTTGATTTTAGACAGAGGTACACAGCATCTTCTCATTTGTAGTAACACTGATTTTGCCATTTGATATTTAAGTTTACGTCAGTCTGTTTTTTATTATTATTATTATTATTTAGCTAACGTTCACTCTACAAGCTGGTTGGAAACCCTGCATCTGACAGCTTATATTTCTAAATGCCATGTTTTAGAAAAACACATGGACCGCACCGCATTGCAGCCGCAACGTGCCTGGTGGAGTTTTGGTGTTACACTTTTGCATCTTGCTTTTTCTCTTTCTGTTTTAAACCTCTCTCCCTGGTGGTGATCGGGTTTCTGATGGCCCATTACTCCAAAACCTCAATATTATGAAAAATCTCATTGGTCCCATTGGACCAAAAGCCCATTTGTCAGATAGCCCGTTTTTCCAAATACAAAAGCTGTTCGCTGTTCTGAAAAATGAGGCACCCTGCCTACCCCCAACTTGTTTAGTGAGTGGCCAATTAGTAAGGCTTTCCATCTTTCATTGGCAACCTGTCTTGGGCATACCCACCTCTCACCCAATGTCAGCTGGGATTGGCTCCAGCCCCCCCGCGGACAATAATAAGTAGTTATAGCTAATGGATGGAATGGATGGATATGCAGCCCAAAATGGTAATAGTCTTGTGCTGTGCCAAATGCCTTGGCTGGCTCCTCTGACTTGACTACATCCCCTAGATGTGACTTTCTATCACCTTCTTTGTGTCTGTGCTCTAATGTATGTGGATCACCCTTAACATCTGCAATGAAAGCTGTATTTTAGTTACCGTCTTCCAAAAAAACAAAAACATAACAACTGCAAAAACATACACTAATGCACACATATTCTTCCACTTGACACAGCTGAAGCACAGTGGCATGAGTGGGAACACATCCGCTTTAAGGATGTGAAGAAACCAAGAAAGTGTGCAAAGAGAGAGAGAACGGTGCAGGAAAAAAGCAGAGTGGGAGTGAGGGAAGAGAGACTCAACTGTAATGCTATTGAGGAGCAATTTGTGAAGCTTGTGCATATGCATACAGGCCTACAGTCCCAATCTGCCCACATCATCAGCTCACTGCTGGTGACATCAACCAAGACAAAGAGGTCTCGGATGCTCAAGATGTATTATGTGGGTGGCATTATAAAATCTAATCTAAGTCAAAGTCAATTGTATTTGCCTAAAGATCCAGGGCAGAGTTGTTGCATGCATTCATGGTATGTGTGTGTGTGTGCATATTGTGTGTATCTATGTCCAATTTCCGGTCCTCCTCTGCATATAAAAATATTAGCCTAAATATTCTCACTCCTTCAAAAATGGGAAAACAATTATTGAGGGTGTAATTAAAGTATTGGCAGGACAAGTGCAACTTTAATTGAATGACAGCTGAATGACAGCGAGGCAGCCTAGTCCTCAGCATCACAACTACACAATGAGCCTCGCCTAAGACGTTCACAGGATTATTCGCAAAACAGACTGATCTGTCGAGCAAAGTTCATGTGACAAAGCCAGACAGACTCCATTTGTCATAAATGAATTAATTTAGATTCATGACTACCTGGAGGCCTCTACCTTTCCTCTTCTACTTCATTCAATTAAAGACTGCTTGTAAAAAGCACTTTATTACCTGTCTGGACAGACCAGGCAGTAAAAACCCAGAACACAGCAAACCCTTAGCCTCTAGCTAGAGGTTAGAGTATTGACTCGGCCGCAACCCAGCCAAAGTCGTCTCCCTTTAGACTCCATAAAAAAGCCACTAAAAGCCAGACCTCACGTGACCCGACGCCATCCGTGCATGTCTTGTTTGCCTATGTATGTCTATGTCTCTTCTGCAAGTAGCACTCACTTTCCCTGGGGTCGAATCCTCACACTGACAAACTTGTACCCTCGGCTGGTGTGATGACTGATCACTCTGTGACCACAACCCTCTCACAACTGGTGTCAGGAGTATGAATCGCGATTCATCATTCACTCGGATCCTCTTACTGACCCGGGATTAACGAGTCTGTAGTCTCCATTAACCCGGATCCTCACCATCCTGCACCCGCCTAGAACCGTGCCACATATACAAATTAAAACGATAAATTGCGTCATTCACTACTGTCCTTTTAACCTGTACAATCTCATTACAATATACACCAGTCCATCTGCCTAAGTAGCTGCCAGAAATGCCGCTGTTATCGTAGGCAATCAGCAGTAGTTGCCACCGTTAGCAATAGCTTCGGCAGTCAGAACTTAGATGAGCTGACACAGTGGATCACATAACTTCCTGCAGATTCAAAATCAGATTCAGATCCTCAGATCTGTCCTGCAGGAGTAAATCCGTACAGAGCTGGAAGACCCGTGGATTGTTCGCTGATCAAGCAGATTCAGGTGACCCAGATTTGCTGAGTCGAGTGGATCATTTCCTCCACACAGTGTGAAACCTTAGCAAAATTTCAAATGCACAAACATACTGCCCTCTTCGTAGAATAGCTCTCAAATTAGGATTTATTTAGCCTATTTGTAGCCCAGAACAGTGGGGCTTGTGTTTCACTGGAAGAATTTATATACTCATGGACATGCTGATTCAAAGGACTTGTATGATCTGGATCTGTTAGATGAGTGACTCAGAAAGTAAAATGACTCTAGTTTGACATCTCTAGTCAGCAGTGCTGGTGGGTGGAGGATGTACAAGTGTACGGTGGCGAGAGGTTACTTTGGAAGAAAAATTTGTTCTGGTGTTGTCTTTGTTTGTGCAACAGGCTGCCCAACTGTAATTTACACTGTCATAGGGCTGCAGTGGTGGGGGAAAAACAACTGTGCAACAGGGTGTGTTATATTTGTTCAGTGGCTGCTGCTCTCATCAGGTGAAACAGAGAAACCCATCTCTCCAGCGACCACCTTTCTCCCCAGGTGACCTTTCTCGTCAGCCGTTAACGGTAAACCTCTGCCATAGTCGAAGTGATCATGTCCTCTTCGGTGCTGGGGACTGAGCAGAGGCCCCAGGGACGACACTACATTGGCTCGGTGTCAGCAGGAGGAGATTTAAATACCCCTCTGCTTTTAGACTCCAGCTGGACAGACACCACAGAAAATAACTCTCATTAGCATCAGCCAATGTCAATGGAAGGACAAATTAAAGTAATGAAATATATCCTATAACATTTACTTTAGGTTTTAATGCATCCACTTCCTCTGATTCAAATGTGTTTCTTCCAAAAAACACATTTAATAATTAATTATCAGATTTAATGTGTGGCTGTTCTTGAGTAAGAAGTTTTTAGCTCTTGCCATGAGTGCAGGGTCATCTTGGCCGGGCCTCCAGCCTGCTGTCTATTGCCTGACTGCCCGTTGATGTGTTTGCTTGTATATCTGTCAACAATTTACAGCTGGGTAGTACCCAGCAGACTGAGACATATTGACGATGCCGTGCAGCTGCTCACTCGCAGCAGGTTTACAGTCAAGAGCTCATGGGAAATATAGTTTTCCACTAACTACCAGTCCTTGTTGCCTTCACTTCTGCTGGGAGCAGCCTGCAATTTTCCTTCCACATTAACTCAATTACACAGCACCTGAGGACATTTTAGCCTTGCTCTATACTGTAATAGCTCATCTTAATTCTTACTCACAAGCATATTAATAGTAACTGTTGTGCAGATACGAGCTTGACACTCACACAAGCTGCTGCAGTGAGTTCGGGAGTGGCCATAATACCTGCAGCACCGTGCAGGATGTCACTGTATGTCGCGTCAACCAATACGGCGAAGTATCCCATCTGGCTGGCAGGGAAGCAGAGAATAAATGGCAGGCTTTGCTGCTGCCATTAAGTGAGTGACACACAGACACAGCTCTCACACCTACTTGACATTATCACCCTAACATCATGACAAGGATCTCATTTGGCTAACTATTGCAGGCGTAGCTGAGTGGGGGGGAAATAACAGAGCTACTGTTAGAGTCCAACCCGGAGAGGAATTAAGAGCTAGAAAGAGTATAAACTGAAGTTATTACTAGAAATCACCTTCCACTGTTTCTTTGGCAGAGTCATAATGAGCGACGCAGTATTTCTACTACAAATGTATGATTGTGGAAGTGTGGAAAGCATGTTGGTGCATTGTTTTCCATCACAATTTACTTGGTGCCCTCTTGAGAGCTACAGAGCACTGTATTCCTGGCCAATGACATGGGCACACGCAAACTAAGTTGTCACAAGCAATCTTACTGGCATTATGAGTATTATTTATTGTGACTGAAATGAAAAACAAAGAGGCAAAACAAACCTGATCCCTGGTTGATTTATTCTCTCTTCAAGACAGCTATAACTCTCGTCATGTGTAATGGGCCAGATGGAGTAGGGCGAGGAATAACGGACACTGTTGAGGCAGCCTCTCAACCCTGTGTCTCTATGAGGTCTGTTAAATTACTAAAAAGGACAAACAGAGCGGTGGTGATTTGTATGCAACCTGACCTTTAAGCCAATTGAGGGGCTCTTGAGAACACAAAGGAACAGTCTCCAAACAGAGGTTCCTGTTATATCAGTACCTTTTTTTTTGTCCTGGTTTAGTTCAGTTTAGTTTCATTAGGAGTGGATTCAGTTTGGTAAAGAAAGTCCAGAGAACATTTTTAGCTATCTAGCAGCATATCTAGGCATGCATGATTGACATGATGATCATTAATTTGGTTCAGACTGATATAGCTCAACAACTATTCAGTAGAATCGTGGAGGTTCCTTCCTTCCTTCCTCGTCTTATTCCTTGTTTTCCTCCCTTGTGTGTCTGGTTCTGTAGGTGCAGGTGAATAGTCAAAAAAATGACCTCCTAAGTCCTTTCCTAAACTTTTCCTTGACCTCGATGGCAAACGTCACGAGGTCAAGGAAAGACGTGAAGGAAGAGGACTTAGGAGAAGACGACTGCGCTTAGACTAAGGACTATTGCTCATTAAGCAATGGTGGATGTTATTGACGTGATCTATGGTAAAACTACAAAGTTCAGAAGATGGACAACAAGTACTTCTCTCCGTGCACTTTTACACTGTTTGTGGACACCCGGTGAAAAATATTACTTTATTATCAACATCAGAATTTAAATAATAAAGGAGTATAGTCCACCTGTCCACAGACGTAAAATGAGAGTGAGAGTGGGCGCTCATCCACCTGTCCACTCATATATAAACATGTTAACAAGTTCTGCCAAAAGATTGATGCTCATTACAGGTCAGGATAACTATTAATATATAAGCTATTTGATTATTAACAACATTTTACAACAACTTCATCACACTTCCAACTCTCCGGTTGGTGTCTGCAATTGAGTCTGCTACTGTTTTAATTAACACATTCATGTTCTCCTCAGAAGAAACCGTGACTGGTGATGCCTTAACTTTTCATCTAGCACCATCAAAATTATAATTTGTTCAATATTAACTGACAAACACCGGCAAAAATTAAATGACATTTCCTCAGCTGTACTTGGTGCAGATTTTAAAAAATGCTAAACTTCAGGTGAGCATAATTAACATTTTTTTCTGCTACAAATTAGCTTGCTAGCATTTAGCTAGCTCAAGTACACCCTCCTCATAACACAGCCACTGCTTAGTCTTGTTAAAAAAATGTGTTATGATATAATACCATTATACATAGAAATCATATCACATTCACTGTTAAATTAAAAAAAGTCAACTCATGCAATCAAGACAAAAAGTAAAATAAATATTGGATCAAGTGCTTAAGTGCTTCGGGGACACTTTAACACAGCACTCCTATTTGAAAATCAGTGGCATTCACAAGTTAATGAACTAGTTTCACACAAATACCTCACAGTTATCTAATGGTGTGCAAAAGTGGCTATACCATTTCAAAACACTAATTGACGCACAGATAAGGCTCAGTATGTGTGTGTGTGGGTATGTGTCTATGTCTATTTGTGTAATTGTTAGAACGTGTGCCGTTCTTAGCCTGTGGATGCGCGGTGATTCACCCGGCTGTTCTGGAGGGTTCCTGTGTGGGCTGACAGTCGTGGAGAATGGGACCCGAGACGAGGGAGAATGGGGGAAGACGAAGAGTACAACTCAAAGATTTGTGCTTCCCTTTTAGACCCTTGTACTCTTGTCTCCAACGACTGGTGAAATGACAAGTGCCAGGGTGATGTATGGTTGAATGGTTGAGTAGTCATAAACAGATGATGTAATAATATGTAGAGGGGGGAAGGGTCTGCAGTGTCAGGCCTTACTGCATCTGGCCCGGAGAGATTGTGCAAACCTTGACTCAAAAAGCAGTACCCAAAATAGGATTAGTCCAGACCACGTAAAGAAAAAAAAAAATCAAACACAGAGGACTGCCAGCATGCCCTACCTCGAGGCTGTGCTAGTTGGGGGTTGGAAGGCTAAAGGATGGGGAGGGGGGAGAGGAGATCATGCGTATGGCTGGCTGGACGAGTGAACATGGGCATGCAGGCCTGCAGATGCACAGGCCTGTTCATTAGCTTTCTTTTCTCTGCAAAGCCAAAAAGGACTAAGCAGGGCTCACTCATTACTCATATCACAATCTTGGAGCCCATCGGCTATCATTTGGTGACGAGTTAGCCTTTAGGGGCAACGGCAAATGTTTCTGGGCTTCTGGTATAGCCTGGGGACATCTGGAAAATGGATAATGAATATACAGGCCAAGACTTTCTCTGAAGTCTGATTAGCAATTTAATCATTGACAGTAGAGAGAATGGCCGTCTTTATCCATGATGTCACCCATGGGATAATGAAGAGACGTTTTGAAGCTCAGAATGTAACGGCTCTGGCTGCCGCCATCTTGGCAGTCCAGCCTCTTTCGCCTCCCGGGTAATCTAAAAATTGTTGGCCCTGAGGCGGGCTGAATGACGCCTGGGTGCTCAAACATGCCACCTGCAACAGAACCCACCTGTCAATCAAAGCAACCACACTGTTAATTGTGTATAATTTTAAACCTTAATTAAATTTAAACAGTTGAGTTATATAGAAAATCAGACTCGGCACAGTTGTCATGAACAAAAAAATTAGCTACAGAGACCAAAACTGTTTATTGTACCAGGCTGTAAACAGGCTGTGAAGTTGGACATTTTACTATAGGGGCTTATGGAGACTGACTCATTATGTAGCCAGCCTCAAGTGGCCATTTGAGGAACTGCACTTTTTTGGCACTTCTGCATTGGCTTCACTTCACAGCCATGGAGGTTGGCGCTTGAACTTGATACGTGAGAATAACAAGAAAGACATTTCTGCTAATCTCTATAAACAGATATCTGCATATGAATGCAGCTAAATTATTGTCAGATGATAGCTGATTCTCCTGAGAATATATTCCAACCAATGTGTTCAGCCTCCCCACACAGACTGTTGCAACCAAAGCTGCTCAAATATAGCTTTCCTTTAGTAGTCAAATACGATTTGGACTACAAAAGGAAACCAGAACATTTCCAAGTGCCAAATTTTGGTCCCTTGCCTACAGATTCTGCATTTATATGCATTTATAGAGATCAATAATACGTGAAAAACTAACCTAAAACAACTGTAATTCTTTGTACTTTGTATCTAATTGTAATGATTGCCATGTAGGTTGTAGTCTGGTAAGAACAAATATATTGTTATATATTGTTAAATATATTGACATTTTATTTATACCTTTTCCATTTGGCCAGAGTTCTGACAAATCTTACTTGGCCTTATTGTTGTGGCTGGTGGCCCATAATCCTGTCAGCCCTTCCACATGCGTTTCATGCTCTGTTCAGAACAACTCCATCCAAAATCTATCTAGCTTGAGATGCAAATCAGTCTTGGCATCTGAATCTGTCTTAAAGCGACTACATTGCTTCCTGGCTCACATTTGATTTTGTCTCTGGGAAACAGTAACCGCTGTCAAACAGGAAAACACATTTGTTGTCCAAAAAAAAAAAAATGTGTCCAAAATATTTTACAGAATAAGAACGAACAATGCAGAGTGCCACATTTGTGAATGAAAACTATGTAGGTGGTTCAACAAGTCGCTTAATCAGACATGCACGTCTGCATTGCCAAAGCAGAATTCAACAGGTGGAGCATCGGGTGTATAAGACAGGTCTGATGTTGCAACTTAATGTCCAGGAGGCGCTGCTTCAAACCACTGAAACTGCACACCACTGGCTGCATGCAATAGATTTTCCTTCCCCATCGCTGCACGTAGTAATAACCTCAGGTCAGCACTATAAAGCTGGTCCTATGCTCCCATATAACCACTCAGACATATTAAAAGAACTTACTCTGAAAACCAATGTGATCTTTTCACCTCAGAGAAGAGTGTACTTTTAGCTGTCAGGATAATAATCTTACTTACAGTAAATAAAGGCAGAGCACTGTTTTATGGAGCTATATATTTAAACCTCACTTATGGTGAGAAATCCCTGTTTACTCATAAAAACTGTGATATACATCCAGAAATTTATGATCTTAAGGACAGAGGACCTTAATTGCAATCACTCTGCGCCTTCACCTGCACCCTCAGTCTCATCATACCTACACTTCCCAGACTCCATGTACCTGGGCTTGTGATCGCTCAGTAGATAGTACTCCCAACAGGAGGTATTTTATGGTCCACGTCCAGCCTGTCAAATCTGTCTGGAGCACATTACACAAAGTGCTGCTGCAAACAGTGGGTAATAAACAGAGGCAGTCTGTGCAGAGCGTGATGTGTTTAAAACTAGAAGAAGTAGAAGAAGAGGAGGAAAATGGAGCAGCCAAAAGGACACAAGAGGCATTTTTTCGCTGAACTTCCGGCGATTTCCCAGCTCGCTAGGCACACGCCTCCTCTTCCCGACCATACCTCTGCTCCTCTGCTATTCTAATTCTGTCCCAGTCCTGCAAGTTTCAAGATTTCAAAGGTAATCCAAAGTAATACAGAACAGCGGTTTATGAGATGCAAATATGACAGAATTAAATATTTAATACAAATAGCCTATTACATTATATTAATATTTCAGAGGAGTAAAGGAGAGAAGGTGAACGTGGCTGTGGGATCAGAGACAGAGGTGTGTGCAAAATATGTCTGCACAGAATAATAATATTCCCACTGCAAGTAAAACAGAGGCCATCATTTCTTCTCCCTGAGACACTAACATGTAATACAACGCAGTCTGATGGTACACTACATCACAGTCCTCCACTGTTTACAGTTTCAGTAAAAGCTTATACAGCACAAAACACTATAGGTCCATGTATAGGCTCTTACATGTGTATATATATATATATATATATATATATATATATATATATATATATATATATATATTTATAACCTCATGTTTTATACATGACCCTTCCTTGGTATGTCTTATGTCAATAGAGGCTGCATGAACATTCCTTAATGAGGTTTGTCAGGCGCTTTAAGAAGCTGGGAGCCTCATGCCTGTCAATCCGCAGCCATGTCTGATGTGCAGTCATTGTGTGTTTGCCTCAGAGTGAGAGCTTGTTCAGTAGGGGGGGTGACAGAGTGCAGTCATCATCAAATATTAACTGTAATTTTTCAAGAAACGCGACTTCTTAAACAATCCTAATTATGAACATTGTCCTTTCCAGCATCAGTTTCTCACAGCTGTTCTCATGCACCCATTTATACCTCCTGTAGCTATACACATAGAGCCTCTTCTTCTTCTTCTTCTTCCACATTTCTGGCTTTTGCTTTTTTCTCCCACTTTGTCTTCACCTCCTCCCTCTGTTGCTCTGTAATTAGGCGCTGTGTTTTAGAGGGCAATGGACTCGGAGACGAGGGAGGAACAGATTTACCCTGGGGAAAGATGGTGTGAGAGGCAGATACTATGACATCCTATGCATATGTTATCCCTCTGTGATAGCTCAGTTAACAAGCAAGGACCTCCATCGTCTTGTTGAGAGAGTGCTGACCATCACCGGTGGGCAAACTGTCCTTATCAAGTGGATAATCACATATAAGACAAGCTCACAAACATTGCCACCCATGAAGGGAATATCACCATGGATAGGATGCCCTGTAGAATCAGCACACTGGATGATAGCGTGACAATTACCATATAGTGTTTTGGGGTTTTTTTGGCATCCAGGCATCTTGTTTTGATTATGTAATCAACATGCTTATTTTAGTGGTGAGTGAGCCGGGCTGAATAACAGTGCATTCTGGTAGCTTTCTGTTTGACCTGTCATGTTTGTTTTTCCGGGCTGTGCAGCAGGATCCTGCAGCCTGTACCTAAATATCCCGAGTGTATGAAACACACCACGAGACTGGAAAGTCAAGAATTCTCTGTTTACTTGTGCAAATGTGTGTCTGGGGGCATTTGAGCGTGTGCCAACTCTGTGGGCAAATAGACTCCAAGAGTGAGTGACTAAATATTGAAATATCACCCAATGTGAAGACTATTGGAGTGTATAATTTTTTGCCTTTTATGACTCATTAAGGGTTACAGAGGCCCCTCCCAAGCCTGAGAGCCATAATAACAGAGATGGGTGGTTAGCAGTAATCAATGAATGTTGCGTACATGAAAAACGATCTGCGGACGTGGAAAAGCACTGCTGTTCATTAGCGTGGGAGTGAGGAGGGAGAATAAAACTGAGAGATTTTCTACAGCATGTCAGATTTGTGGACCAGCGGCACAAAAGGCACATTTCAGCTATGTAGCCCAGACCAATCAGAAATGTACTGCTTGGACGAGCCAGCCCAATCTGGTGTGTCTCAGCTCTAGTGAGTTCGGGGCTGAGCTCTCTCTCTCTCTCTCTCTCTCTCTCTCTCTCTCTCTCTCTCACTCCCATGCATGCACAATTGCTTGCATCCAATTCATTGTGCTCTTCCAGCTGCACCAATTCACGCCGCTGCCAAAGCAAACATAGGATGATAAGCCCTGCGACCGGCAAAAAGTTTGACGACTGGTGGGGGGGGATCAAAAGGAGCGACGAAAACAGTAATCCAGATCATTTTTGTAGATGGAGTGGGAGGAGAGAGAAGATCAACACCAGTCTCCCACCTGTTGGTATCAGTAACTTGATCTTTTTGTGCTCATAACAGGTACTCAGTTACACCACAAATGCGTTTTTCTTGAGCCAAATGTTCAGCCGGTGAAGCCCCTTCATCTGCCCCCCAGCTCTTTCATTTCCTAATCATTCATGTGAATCCATATTTTGCTTTAGAGGTGTGTGCCTGTGTATTTCTTTTGTCTGTTTTCAGGTTTCCCCCCTACATCATCTGTCCTTCCTGCCTAGGCTCATTACTCTCTGTTCTGCCTGCTCCTCCTCCTGCTCCTCCTCTGCTCCCTTCATCCCATTCTTCTCCACAAGGAGCTCTAGTGGGGACACCGCAAGCACAAAAGATGCCAATTTCAAAATGCCTCATTTGCCCAAATGGCCAGGTACACATAAAGCAGACGTGATAACTGTATAAACATGTCCATTGAAACGTTATCTCTTTTTAATTTACTGAAATAAAAAAAGATTTAGGTAGTGAATAGAGCAAAATAAGGACGTACAGATTGCTGCTGCTGAAAATCTATCTTTCTATTATTGTCACTACAGATCTAGTAAAAGCACAGGTGTGAAAACATTTTGTGTGAACTCACAGAGTCGCACACAATCACTCTTTTGAATCCCATTCATGACCCATTCCCCCTCTGTTCAGCTCGGCACAACAATGGCGCTTTCTTCTTATTCATCTACAGTATCTGTGTATTTCCTAACCAGCCCTGATTCAACCACAAAGTGACAAAAGCTCTAATGGAAGAGAGTAATGCAAGGACACAGAGCGCTCGCTGCCATCTCTGGCATTTTAACCTCACACTGTCACAAGCTACCTCGAGCACAGGGGAGGCAGACCTGGACATCAGGTATTGTAGCTACAGTTATGGAACAGTGAGTGGACTTAATCCAGAGAGAGGGCCTACCTGTACAGCTAGCTAGATAAGGCAAATGAAGGAAAAATATCCCTTGCCCTGCTGGTCACCACTGAAGCGGGGTAATAGGAAGAAGAGACGGAGGGAGGAAGGAGAGAGGAAGTAGGAACAAGGGAAAAACGCTCAGGCAGCCAAGCTGAGGAGATGGCACTCATACAGTCCAATCTGTCAGTCTGACGAGCTTGCCAGATACAGGGTGGCTCACACAGAACCACTTTTTTTTTTTTTTTTGCTAAATACCAAGAGACAGTGCGTCCACACAAACAAACGCACACATTAATGCTCGAGCACACACACACGCCAACTTGTGGAACATGGTGTACACAAGCAAATAGCGCAATGCATCTCCAGTATGAATGTTCACTTTGTAAGAAAATACCTGCGCTTTTCAGGTGTGTGTGTGTGCGTGTGGGAGCTAATGTTTGTTACTTGAACTTGTTACCTTTTCTCCTACGCACAAGGGCGAAATCCTCACTCAGACTTTGGGGGGGAAACAAGTTGGGAGTGAGTGTGGATGTGTGTTTGTGGCAAGAGCTAGCAATATGGATGTTGGCTGCTAGCCAAGTTCGACACACTTTTTTTTTTCTTCCCCTGGGCAAACTCTAAAATAATGAACTTCAATACAAAACGTGACGCGCTGCCAACAATATTGTTATGCAAGTCTTGTTTGAACAATACAATGACTTGGTGCTCACCTCAAACCTGTAACTCATCAGTCTACTTTCTGTCTCGACTGTGTTGTTTTTTTACTGGAAAGTGTGTGCGTATGCACAAGCGTTGTTTGTTTAGTATGTGGTACGTCACTATGCTTATAACAATGAATGCTGCCTCCGTCCAACATCTGTCCCCCAGTCCCCTGTGCATGTTTATGCACCTGTCCTAACACAGGTGTGCAAAGATAATTTTTTCACAAATAACATGAACAAAAAAAACTGGTTGCTCGGCTTTCCTTTCATTTTTGGTGAATGAATAATTTGCTTTCCTGCAGAGAATTACGGGAGAGGACCAACACCACTCTCTCTGTGTAAACTGAGCATAGTTTAGCATAATGACTAAAAACAGGGGGATGTTATGCTAAGCTAAGCTAGCTTCAAGTTATCTTTATTATCCCCAACGTGCAATTTATGGAGCAGCAGCAGAACAACACGAACATAAATAAACATAGCACAAATAACACAAACATAAGTAACAAACAAAGAATACAAGCCACAAAACAATTTCACATGGAGCTGTTAAACAGCAGGAACAAATGAGTTTTTATATATGTTTGTTCTGCATTTTGGTAGACATATCTGCGGCCTGACTGACTGTCTGATATGAGAGTGATATGTATCTTCTTATTTAACTCTTAACAAGAAAATGAAATAGAGTGAGAGAAACGCTGTCATAAGAGAGGGGGAGATGTGATGTTTTTATTAATGCTGCATATTTTCAGACAGTATCTCCTGGCAGACATTCAGAGTGTTGCATTCGGTTGTGCACATTTGTGTTGGATTTTCTGGTTTTTGGAAAATTAGCTCCTTCTAATCAAAGCTAGAAAGTTTTGGGGAAAGGAGGTGTCGAACTGTCGAACTATTTCTTTAATTACTTGGGACAGTTTCCTCTAAATTCCTCTAAATCCTCTAAACTATCCATTATGGATGGATGATGGTTAAGAAAATATATCAACAACATCGCTCCCTAGTTTGCTGCTCGCCACACCCCTGTCTCTCCCCCTTAGTTAACAGCCTGTCTCTATTCAATCAGCTGTCCAGTATAATAACACAAAATGAAGGGTCATTTGTACAGTAGCATATACTGCAGATCAGCTTGGCACAGTCTGTTTAAGATGAGTTAAATTACAGTCTATCGCTGGCAAAATGCTTTGAATCCATTATTACAGAAGCTATTACTCTTCATCTGTTTAAAATCACGGCGTGGAAAGATTAATTACTCTCTGGAATGGTAATGATGTCTGTCAACAGGATAATTTGCCAGGAATTCTCTGGGAGTCTTAAACTGAATGCGATTGTGTGACCACCAGAGGTTTAATATGAGGATTAGTGGTGGTGATGACAGAGTGGGGGAAATTTCCCTAAAAAGTAAAATAAAATGACACCAATGGAGCGTGAATACATTAAGACTATCTGATACAACATTAAGACCCCCGGGGGGCCACACACAGGGTGAACTATTGACCTCCTGCAAACAAAGTCATCATACGTTATCACGACTCCACACACCATTGCTCCGGAGAGATAATGTCACGGAGCACCCGAGCCACCTCAGATCTTTCACATCAGCACCTTGGTGCTCCAAAACACTATGGCAACTGCTCACACACGTAATCTCTCCTGGGTGTGAGATGCAAACAGGGCTAATATGTTTGAAGAGACAGCAGTGATCACATTTCCAAGTGACTCCTTGCATCTTGCTAGGATAACCGAATAAAGAATGTTCTCAGCAAACCACAATCCCGCTTTCAAAACACTTGATCCTAAGATGACAAGCACTGGGCTATCCATTATGCAATAGTCTCCCTTTCTTCATCGCTAATCAAAAGTAGAGCAAGTACTCTGGATGGGATTAACGGTTTCTTTCTCTCGTCGGCTTGCATGCAGAACATAGAGGATGGTTGTAGGATGTACCTGCAGAGCTATTGCTTCTAATCTTCAAAACACACGCTCTTTAACAGAGTGCAGCATGGCACCTACTGAAAGTGGGAGCTGCAACGACACATCAGAGGTCATCGAGTGGTGAGAGGGAAAGAAAAAAGCAACAGAGAGCGAACGAGCGACTCCAAAGAGAACATGGATCAGCACGACGGGGCTGAGCGGTTACGCAACAGCGCACATGTAAACATTCACATGCGGTATCGTCATAAACGTCACACACGTAGCACCACTGCCTCCAACGTGTACAAAGTTGCACATTCATTAAGCCGCTCCTGTCGTGAATACAGGATTGAGGAGAATATTAAGTGTAAGAAGAGTGTTGTGAAGCCACATTACAAGCTCTTTTCATCTCTCTCGCTTCCTTTCTTCATCCCTCCCCCATCAAATCCCCCATCCCAGACTAAACCAATCCGCTGTCACCAACCCTTCATTCTTTACTATGTAGGCCTCCCATCCCCACTGTTTTCCCCCTTGAAACACACACACATAGACATGTACACGCAGGGCCTCCTCTCCTCTGTGTGACCTTGACTGGCTAGCACTCCAGGGCTTGTTCTTTGCTTTCTCTCCCTCTCCCTCTGTCTCTCTCCATCTTTTCACTCTATTGTCTGCCTCTGTACCTCTTGCTTTCTATCACTCTTCTCTCGGTCCGGTTGATGTTAACCAGCGCTGTCCTTTTTTTTTTTTTTTCTCCTCTACCTCTACCAAGGCACAGAGGAGAAAAGGGACAGAAGATGGCAGAGAAAGGAGAAGTGAAAGACTTCCTTCTCCTCCTCCTCGTCCTCCTCCGCAAGCTAGTCAGCTGAGAGAGAGTCGACCATAAGAATAACTCCGGCTCTATAGAGCTGTATCAACAAGTCTGGTACATAGGTCCTGTTTTATTTCTGATTCTCTGTAATATTAGAATACATGACTTCTGTTATTAAATTAATATGAGGTCAAATAAATGTAAGATCTACAGCATTACCTTACATTACATGAGACTTTACATTATGTAAGAGGGATGTGTCAATTAGGTTGCAGGTTCATCAATAAAATCTAATTTTCCATTCTTTACAAATCCAATTTTATTCCTTTGCAGCTCCTTAATGATTCAAAGTGTGATTAGACTTTGCTCTAATCAGCTGATATGGCTTCCTGTTCCATCGAGGAGAAGGATGATGAGCTCTCTCAGTGGAAAAGTGAAACAGCAGGTCCAAATCCGCGTTTCATTGCAGGTGTTCCTACAAAAGCATCTAATTGCCTGCGTCGCTGCATTGTAGCCTGTTCCTCTGACTCCGGTGATCCTTCAGATTTTTCCAATGGCTTAGCTCACAACATCCATCTGTATAATAAATTGGAGCTGTTAACCATTTGACTATCCATTCAAAGCTAAATAAACTTAAGCTCAAGTGACGGAGCGATCCATTAAGTGTCAAATAGGCTGATTATGCCATCTCTACAATTCTGTTATTCCTGTGCCAATTTATGCGGCGTACATGTCTAAAGGTCTCCACTGCGATGGTGTTCAACAACCTGGTGCTCACAGACTCAATCTGCTGCATTTAATTTAGCCTTTGCTGTAAAATAATGGCTCTTTCATTTACTCTACATCTGATATCTAAACAGCAAGCTGACAGGACAACAGAACAGCTCGCGGCATCTTTATTCTTTAAACAATATTAAGGGGGAAAAGAGAGGGCATCATGAATATCTCCAGTAATCTTCCTTTTTAAGTGTGATCACAGACTTGTTGAACGCAGCTGCTGAGCCCTTAGCGATACCTTTTTCTCCCAGCATCCAGGGGTTTTTTTTTAGAGTTTTTTTTTTTTATTCATCTTGCTCTAAGAGGCATGGACAATCCCCCCCAAATAATTTCCCATCCCACATTAGTAAAACAGCCATGAAGTAAAAGGACATCATCAATTTCTACAGGGCAATAATAAGAGGTTAGGAACTCAGTCTTCTGCTGACACTTAACACTTCACACCATGTTAAAGACTGGCCACAAATTCTCTCCGTTTTCCACTTCATTTCCTTAGCAGTTAAAATCCTTTGATGCATACAAAGAATTGTGATACACCGCCAAGCTGGTATACCAAGAACTGTCTAAACCCGGGGCATAACGAAGGCTTTTCATTCAGAGATAAGTACAGTAAATCACGCCTATACAAAGGCTTTAAGCACAACTTTAAAAAGATATAGGGCTGTTGCCTGTAGCTTCAAAAGTAGTAATAAAATCCATTTGTATTGTTTTACCCTGCAGAAGGGTTTTTTGTGCTTCGTCAGCATGCTAATATAATCCCACTGTCAATACTAATATGCTAATGGATAGCTGTTATAATGTTTACCGTCTTAGTTAATTTGCTTATCAGCCATAAACACAACATACAGCTGAGGCTTGTGCAGACCAACAAACCTTCAACCTGCAAATGCTACATTGAAACATTATGAGATCATCAAAATGATTACAGTTCATCCTCTGGGGACCATAAATCTCTGTACAAACCTCCATGGCAATCGATACAGCAGTTATTGAGATAATTTAGTCTGAACCAAGTGGTAACCTCCGAGGCTCTGAGGTGAAGCCAATGTGGAAGTGCTAAAAACTGCATTTCCTCGAATGGCCACTTGAGGCTGGCTACAGAATGAGTCAATATCCATAAGTCCCCATGTTAAAATGTCCAACAGCAGAAATATACATGTTTGCAGCCTGGTACAAAAAACAGTTTTGGTCTCTTTAGCTAATTTTTCTGTTCATGACAACTGTGCCAAGTCTGAATTTCTTTATAACTCAACTTTTCAAATTATATTAAGGTTTAAAGTTATGCATAATTAACAGCCGCTTCGATTGACAGTTGGGTGCCGTTATAGATGGCTTATTAGAGCACCCAGGCGTTTCAGGTTTGCAGATGATCCACGTCTTTGCCGATATTTTTATTAGCCGGGAGGCAGAAGAGGCAGGATTACCAACATGGTGGTGGCCAGAGCCACATATTTTAAACTTCAAAACGGCTCTTCAGAAACCTGTGGGTGACATCATGCATAGCCTGTCTATTCTTTATACTGTCAGTGTTCTGGACCAAAGTGGTAGACTGACCGATATTGCCATCTCTAGGGCCACACCTCTAGCATGGTTAAAAAGAGCAATTGTCTTTCAGCGGTCCAGAATTAGGTCAGTCAGTCTAAGAACAGAGGAAAGTGTCTATAAATAACTTTCTTAAAGTTTATCTTTTTTAACATTCATGGTATTCCACCTCTTTTAATCACATCAACCCTTTTTAGGTTGCAGATCCATCTGCAAAGATGCCAAAACAAGCTCTCTCGCAGGTGCTGCATGCCAAGCTTAAGTCATTAAGAATGATAGCCCTGAGTTTTAGACTACAGTCCAAATTCAAGGCCAGCACCCAATCTAAATCAACAGTAAACCTGACGGTATTACTATATATCATATTCAAGTGGTAGATAAGGTTGGGTGCCAGACAGAGTACAGGACCACACATCAAATAAATTTAGGGCAAATTGTCCCTGATGCACAAACTCTGTCTCCAGACTTAGCATCACAAAAAGGAGGGAGATAACAAAATGTCGACATCCAGGGGAGGATAATGCCCTATGCTGCTCTGCAAACAAGTGAAGCTCTGCACTGATTTCTTCATTATTTTTAGACATATTCATGTAAACTGTATCAAGTACAATCCTGCAGTGGACTGAACTGGACTGAACTGGACTATGCAATAACACAATCTCCTGAGGTGACATTGCTCCATGCAGAGAGGGCCATAATGCTGTATTGCTGATCCACCTCTTGTCGTCAGATATACAGATCAGGGTGATGACATGCATAATACATGAAGTCAGTCAGCCACAGGTTCCCCCTCTCAGAACATGTCTCCCTAAACCTAACATGTACCTGAGCCATTCTCCCTCAGTGCAAACCGATCAATAAAGGCATCAGCTCCTGTCCGACAAATCTATTACAGTCAGTTCATCAAAACAGTCGTGAAAGCTGGAAAGCTCTTCGTTTACTGGTCTCCTGCTGTTTGACAAGCTGGAACCTGCACTGTGTTTCACATGACGACAGAAAGAAATGGCAATAGAAGTGAATTTGCCTATTTTGTGCAGCACAGACATTTCACAAGTAGGTTTGTTCTCCTACTTGTGTATGGGGTGATGATGCCGCCAGCCTGACAGATTTTTCACACTTGCTGCTGATGGTTAAAAGGGAGAAACACACACTAACTATCATGTGTAAAGCCACGTGTAAAATCCCAATCTACTGATAAAAAACGATGTTACTTCAGGCTTCTTGTAATTAATTAAAATTTGGTCATTAGCATGATTATAATTAATTAAGAGACAGCATTGATGTAAGAAAATCTTTCCTTAAAGTGACTTGTAGATTGTAATCTAGATACAAATGATGAAACAATCATTTTTTAAAGTTAAAGATTTACTGGTTTAAGTTTTGGTGTTGCTTTTCATTACCTGATATGAAAGTAGACTTTTGGGCTATCAATCAGTTGACTGAGAAAATAGTTGGCAGATTAACTGTTCATGATAAAAAAAAATTTAAATAATCACAAGTTCTAGCCATGACTGTGAAGTGAAGCCTGAAAACTGCAGTTCTTCAAACGTCCACTTGAGGCTGGCTACAGAAAGAGTCAATCTTCATAAGCCCCCATGTTAAACTTCACAGCAGAAATAAACATGTTTACAGCCTGGTACAAAAAATGGTTTTGGTCTCTATAGCTAATTTCCCCGTTCATGACAACTGTATTGAACTGTACTTTGATTAAAGCTTAAAGTTATGCATAATTAACAGCGTGGTTGCTTTGATTGACAGTTGGGTGATGTTACAGATGGCTTGCTTGAGCACCCAGGCGTCATTCAGCCCGCCTCAGCTCCACCAATGACCCATGTCTTTCTTTTAGATTAGCCGGGAGGCAGCAGAAGCTGGAAAGCCAACATGGCGGCGGCCAGAGTCACAGATTTTGAGCTTCATAACGGGTTTTCAGAAACCTACAGGCAAAGTCATCCATACACCGTGCATTCTTCATACTGTCAGCGGTACCTAAACTTAACCTTAACTTACACCCAATAACTTCAAACATCTTAGACCTATGTTTACTGTGTAAATAGTACTCCAAATAGTCTTGTTTCTGTCTATGTCTTAAAGCGTTTCACCTCAAAATTTACATTTCTTTTGTTGTCAAAAGCAACGGTAAAGCGGTGAATGCCACACCCATCACAAACAACAATCTTGTTTTGGTAATTTAGCTTTTGTGACAGGTTTGTTCAAAATGAAGAATTCATTAGACTTTAAATAATTAAATAGTCAAAAGATAGCATTTTCTCCATGGTGTGGGAAAGTTGGCTGTTTGTGGGATGGTCAGGATGCTTTGAACATCTCAAAAGTTGTCTGTTAATGGCCTACAATCAAACCCCGCAGGAGCTAACACTGCTGCATTTTGAACATCAGTAAGTAGTCTAAATAGTTGTTGAATGTTTTCCAGCGGGTATAAATAACGAACCATTTAGCCGTCAGACTGAAGAGACAATAACAGGGTGCCACTTATCCCCAGCATCCCCCCTTTTCTACTTTCTACATTTTACTTTTTTCTTAAGTTCAGTATTGATTGAAGCCCACATCTAATCTTATTGCAACAGTTTATTTGACAGTAGCCAGCAGTTTGTGTGATTTTCAGGCTCACATATGATCAACACGTTTGTCCTCAGCCCCCCTTTAATCCTCTGAGGCCATAATCAATACGTCCCTGGTAGATCTTTCTCCCTCTCCCTGCCACTCCACCTTGAGACGCGGTGTGAATTTAAAGGCCACAGCAGTGCAGCAAGGGAAACACCCGTCGGAAAGGAACACCCACTCCGTTAAATCAATTAAAGGCGTGTCAATCAAGTATTGGGCTCCTTACCTAAAAGAGTAGCCCCAACACATTAGTAGTCAGCCTACCCATATCTTTACTACTTTACCTGCAGTCCATCAGTCCCTGCAAACAACCATTTGTCCTAGCTAAGTCAAACAACTGGTTACAGGTACACTCATACTAATGCTCACAACTGATTCTCCTTTCAGCACCTACTACTAACCAACACAACCTCCTGGATCACACTATACAATCGATTACGCTCCAAACATTTCTCTTTGCATCCCTCTTTGACCTTCAACGAGACTAGCCATGCTAGCAGGTCTGTGAGGGTGTACTTAGGCACAAAGGTGCTTGAAAACAAAAGCAAAGTGCGTTTTTACTTCTGCATTTTTACATGTTAGGATTTAGTGGCATCTAGCGTTGAAGTTGTGGGTCACAACCAGCTCCACTTGCCCTCCCTTCGGCAGGGTGAAGCTACGGAAATATACTAAACCTTCGAAAAATAGAAGCTAGAAACTATGGTGGCTGCGAAACGCACACAAAAAAAAGTCAGTGTTTAGTTTGTCTATTCTGGGCTACTGTAGAGACGTGGCGGTGCAACAAGCTTTTAACTTTTAAGCCAATGTGGAAGTGCCATAAACTGCAGTTCCCTGAACATGCCAAACTCCATAAGCCCCCGTGTTAAAATGTCCAACTTCACAGGAGAAATAAATGCTATCTAGCTAAACTGGCTACTGTTAAAAGCCGGTTACCATGCCAACCAACAAGGTTTAGGTCATCTGTAGCCACAGTAGAGCTAATGTTGGGTTACAACCGTCCTTTGGGGGACTTTCAAGCCTTCCTAGTCCCTTAATGTTCATAGTGGGACACTATCACTTAAGTGGAGGTCAGTTTAAGTGACCTTACTGAGCTTTTTTACTTAACAGGTCAAAAAGACATTTAAATAACTTTTCTGTGCGTAAAAATAGCGTGTGATACTATATGTTAATTTCGGGGGTTTTTTTCTCGCTCTGTTAGACACGTTACATGGGCTGCTCTCATGGCAAGCCACCGTCCTCTCCTCTCCTCTCTTTCCCACGGATGCTGCTGCTGCTGCCGCCGCTGAGTCTCGCACACATCCCCGTATAGTACACTGTTGTTGTCCGTGTGTGTGGTGAGATCCCATTATCTCACATCACGTGGAAATTAACAAAAATGGCTCCTCCCACTCTGCCTTTTGCTCTTTTTACAGCCTCCCTTCCCTTACCCTTCCCTCCCTCCCTCACTCACTCACTCACTCCCTACCTCCTCCCTCATCTCCTCCCCTCCTCTGGTAGCAGCAGGTGTTATTCTCGTGTAACCTGAAGATTTAGGTGGTAATTAGCATTACCTCTTATTATTGTTATTTACGCTTCATGGTGACAGCAGGGGACACGGAGTCGGGAAGTGTTTCTGTGCACCCGATGAGAAAGAAGAAATCACGCCTCAAAAACACGTGGGAGAGATTACTCAAATATGCCTCCTTTGTACCCTCTTTACCCCTCTCGCTGCTGCACGGTTACCCCCCCCCGTTAAGCAATCAGCTGCAGCCCATTCCCTTAGTATTTTTTCTTGCAGGACGTCTGAAGCTGTAGGGCACCATAAATAACCTATATACACTTGGGTTTCATTATAGCTAAAGGCTTTGACCTTGTGTTATGTTGCCCCTGAAGTGGGTATATTACAAATAAGCAAAACATTTAACAATGCACACGCACATGCCATATAATAAAGTGTCTACAACAGGTTCACAATGCATCGCTCTCACGGTGAAATAAACGCAGGATTGAGCTAATGATAAGCATCCTCCTAGAAGGCAATTAACTGCATAGATATTACATAATGACAGCCCACACTTTTCACTAACATCACCGGTGCAATAAGCCTGTTTAAAAAATGAAACACACATGCATTAACGAGGAGATGTGTGACAGTACATCCCCACCTTTTCATGCCAGGCAGTCACCTCAGAAAAAATTAAGAGACAGAGAGAGAGAGAGGCAGCAATGAAACACCTTGAAACTGTCAGGATGCTCAGAGTGCCACAATTCTTGACAGGATCTTACCTTTGCTATTGTCCTCTTCCCTGTTCAGATACATGGCTGTTACTTCACTCCGAGGCAAATACGATGGCGTTGTCTCAATTATGTGTTGGTACTCCTCTTGGCGTGTATCGTGTGAACTCCGCTGATGATGATGATGATGATGTGGTTTGTAGTAGTAGCTGTTTATTGTTTTGTTGCTCCTCAACAGCCTCTCCTCTCCTCCTAGTGGATAGGTAGGCTAACCAGTTTGAGACTCTCTCTCTCACACACACAAACACACACACTATCTCCCTCCCTCTCTCTTCTCTCTCTCTCTCTCTCTCTCTCCTCTCTCTCTAATAACCACCGGTTCACTGTGGCTCAGAGGACAAAATGGGAAAAAAGTGACTCTTTTCTGCAGCTGTTTGCTCTGCGGCCACGTGTGTTTTCTCATTCTGTTTGTGCATTAATCTCATGTCACTTACAGAAAAAAATATTCCTTTGCGTGTAATGGGAATCTCATTAGTGGTGGTAAAAGTATACAGATGTGTTAATGAAGTACCAACATACTCAATTACAAGCAAAAAGAATGTTATACTATTATATATATAGTACATTTTTATCTATTTATATACAACATCCCGAGATAGTCATTGTATATTATAAAAACAAACTATTATTACGGGTTCATTGATGGTTACATTTAGCATTTTAATGTTGCACCTGATCAATGTGGAGCTAATTTTAGCTGCTGGTTGGGTTTAACCCATAAATATAGATATACTATATTATACTTTATGAGATGATAGGAATGAAGGACCCGTGGTGGCGCTCCTTCTTACATGGTGGGAGTAGCAGTCTGTTGCTGATAGAGCTGTTCAAGGACTTAATTTTACACCAGTAAAATAAACATGTTTAAGACTGTTGATAATCCATCTGGCAATGTGTGTCAACTAAATAACAACACCCTCTGGTTTGTAAAATCTTGTGAATATTCTGTGTTTCTGTGTCATTAAACATAATGTATAAGTATGAGAGGAAGAGATGAACCCATCTGGCCGTGTCACTTCAACCATGTCCCACCTGCTGCATATCCATATCCTCACCCTTCTTTATACAAACGGCGGTCAGATGGTCTCATCTTCAAAGACACTGCCCTGCACGAGTTTATTGACTACATTATTAGGCACAGGCCAGAGATTAAGAGCTCTCAAGAGGAGTAATTGGGTGGCAGTTTTTTGATACAAGGTGATGTGGCTGCTATGCAAATGTTGTTTAAATTAGATGCAGAAATGAAGATTGTTTTACCACTCAGTATTCGGGCTGGCCTACATCACACATAGGCAGCACTGTAAAGTGGAGGAAGGAGCCACTTGTCTGTGACCTTGACTTAAGCTAGTCCTAGAAAAAAATCCAGTCAGAAGCCAATTTAAAACAATTTCTTCAATTATTTTTCCTTCTTGTACTCGGAGCGAGTTTCCAATTTGTGATAGAACTTCTGGTTACATGAAGCGGGTAGACTGAGGCATGGGACATTACAAAATAAATGGGATAAGACATGACAGTTATTAAAACTGCAGCACAAAGCTAGTTCTTTTTTTTTTCCGTAGAACTGGTCGTGTAATTAATCTTTTTATATTAGAATGGAAATCCTTACAGTGCACACCCTTCAACCAATAACCTCTGACCTGAAATCTTTACAATGCACCGTGTTTTTATTGTACACGGTGGCTCTTAGTGTGCCAGGGTAATAAATATGCAGCTTCATGATACAAGCCTGCAAAATAGGAAGCTAATATCGCTTTCAATCATGTGGCTCTCTGATATCACAGATTACAATTCAATAGAATGTGAATAGAGCTGTACTGTGGATGCAAATGCAGTGAGCATTTGCAATACAGCAACTAACAGTTTGCCTGAGTTTTGTCAATAGAGCTGGGAAGGTCATTTGCTCAAAGTATCCTGCAGTGATTTCCATTTGATTATATTTTGTTTTGCACTGCGCTCCGTGCTATTTGTTCACTATTGAGAATCTTTTGCCATTTGTTAGGAGAATTCTCTGCAGACTAATTTGACCACAGTCTATTCCCAGATTTTCTCCTCCTGTGCTCCCAGCATCATTGTGCCTGTCACTGATGCATCTGTCTCCACTGGTATCTATAAATACCCCCTTCTCTCCCCTTCAAAAACCTGATTCCCATTGATTTAGTGACCTATATACACATCAACACCATCCCCTCCCTTCCTCCAGCTCTTTGCTCCTTCTATCGATGGTCCTTTACTGTCTCCACCTCTTGATTTCTCCTTCCCTCCATCTTTTAAGCTCAGTTTAAAGTACCATTTTTCTGCTCTGCTTGCTAGAAAGCATGAAAAACTAAGAATAGTTCAACGGTGGAAGCTTAAGTTGTGACACATGAAAGGGATCCGAATGAGCGTAAGAACAGTGGCTGGTGTTCATTTCTATATTTCAAAGTCTTGTCTTTGTGGTAAACTGAGCCGTTGGATAATCTCTCATGTGTATGTGTAAACACTGGAGTAGATCGTCTGATGAAAGGAATCTCTCAAAGAGGCACAAAATTCAATATAGGAAATCTGACTCTGGTTGAAATAAGACCTGGATACAAAGACACAGGCGTATAGAAAGACAGCAGTGTGTGTGTGTCTGTGTGTGTGTGTGCAGGGTTATATGAAGGTGCTGTGATGTAATTATGATGCAAAATAGCACCCTGGAAACTAATGCTATAAACAGTAATGTTGAATACATAGCAAACAGCAGGGGATTAATAATGAATAAACCCTCCTGTCATAATATCAGTTCTGCTGAAACGTGCAGGAATCACAAGAGATTTATAAAACTCCAACATTCTGTGAAATCCCCATTTCCATTTGCTTATCGTGCAACTTAGACACACACAGAAACACCATATTTATCAAGTGAAACCACTCGGATCACAGGCACATCTGTGCACAAGCAGCATCACAGCTGCAAGAGATAGAGACTTGCATGGCTGACAGTAAGATAGCTCGACAGAGTGAGATCGGAGCTCGTGATACACTGCTACCCAAGCTTATTCGTACACCTGTAGTGTGTAGCACTGCTCACACACTCTTCCCCACTCCCACCAAAGCAAAGGCAAAAAAAAAAAAAAAGGACTGGGCTGCTCTCCCGCGACCCCACACTGACACCTGGTGGCTCCACAAGGGAGCAGATCATCACTTCAACAGCAGTCTCAGCTGTTCTCGTTGCCCCTGGAGGACCCACAGTGATCATCCTGGCACTCTTCAAAACATCTACCCTGTTGTTTTTACTGCACTACAGAAACAGAAAAAAAGGGCAGTGCTGGTTCTTTTCTGTCAGACGACTGCTGGACCTTGAAAGCGAATGTAGTGATGAAACAACAAAAAGAGACATCAGTACAGACAACTACATCAGGCAGATTTGAGGACAGTCAGTTTATTGAACAGCAAATTGTGACAGGGAACACAATATTTTATTTTTTATGTTATTTTTTTCCATTGCATTGTCAACGATGTGTAGGACAGCTGTGTCATTCACCACACGTATTCATAAACACCCTCTTTGTCATAGAGAGAGATAGATTTGTAGATGGACAGTGAGGTGTGTGTGTGTGTGTGGGGGTCCTTGTTTTAAAGTGCTGTAATGCACAATCCTCTTGGAGGAAGACAACAGAGGCTGTGAACCTGGAAGGCCTCCAAGGTCCCTGGTTGCATCGTAAACGGTGTGATTTTGTAATTGAAAGGTGGTGTTGTGTCTTTTCTGTGTGTGTGTGTGTGTGTGTGTGTGTGTGGTTTCTACTTATTGCATATCAGTGAGCTGGTTCATGAATTTTTTTTTTTTTCAGTCAATGTGTAAAGCACAAAGCTTTAGATTAAAATGTAATAAACTCTTCACTATAATTATAATACATCTCATAATATCTAAGTTACATTCTTATATCTGATTTCATTTAGAATATGTAGGCGATATACATTTTGTGGATAACTGCTGATGGCTAACAAACATAGTGGACACCACTTATCCTGTCGTCTCAGCCCTATGGATCAAGTTTTTACAGACGTCGATAAACTTTCTCGCAAGACTTAAAAGTTAACCTCGATCAGCATCTCCACTGAAATAAATCTTTAATCCATGTCTGCAAAAGCAGCACATCGCTGTGAAAAGGACTAATCAAAGTGGGGCATGTAGTCTCTTGTGCCTAATAATCCTTTGTGCTTTCTTTGATTGTATACACTAAGTCATACATTTGGTGTTTTAGAGCTCCTCTGCATTAACCTGTGCTTCCCCCCCTCTGGCTGTGGATGCTGGGGGAGAGGAGGTGTCAGAGGAGTGTGACATATAGAAGGAGAAAAGGGGAGAGAGCATAGGTCTGACAATCAAAGAGAAAAATACCGCAGTGTCACGCTAACAACTACACATCAACTACAGCACTACACGGTCAGACACGCACGCACGCACGCACACACACACATACGTAACCAAAATGCACAACGTCAGTGAGGATTCACAGCTGAGTAAAACAAAATGACTCTGCACGACATTTTCAAGATTCAACCAAAAAAACAGACAATAAAATCTGAAAACAGACGAGGGAGGATTCAAAAATCATAACAATAATCTCAACGACACAAAAATAGGCATATATACTGTATATATGAGATGAACTGGCAATAGGAATGTTGAAAAGACTACAACAGGAATTCATAAAGACGAGCTCACACGAGTAGACAGGTCTTTTTTTTCTGTCATCTGCTGCCATCGTGGCTGGAGGTGCCAGTTGTGTTGCTCCTCCCTGGCCTATGGCTTTCAGTTAAGACAACGCTGAGATTTGCTAGCAGTCGATACAGCATTGGTCGTATATATATATATATGTGTGTGCCACTGTTGTCATCATGTAGCAATCTCATAAAAGAAGCACCATTCAAGAAGACAGTTTACAGTCTAACGTCAGCACATCCCTGTTGGCTGTGTCCAGGATTTTATTTCCAGTAAGTAGTGCCGCTTACACCTAACTAGGTTTTTGTCATCATCATATGATGCTTCATTAGGTCCTAGGTGATAAAACTGTCGGAAACAGGACAACAGGCCAACTTAACCGATAGCTCCAGAGAAATGGCACCTCCAAATAAACATCCTAGATCTACACTAGTGTTCCCCTTTGCATACAGTAAAAAACAACCCTCATCAATATGCTGCATTTAAGTTCATACGATGCTTGTTGCATTAAAACAGATTCCTTCATTTGATATGTCCACATCATCGTAACACAAAATCACCACAATATGGATTGGAGGGCGGGGGGAGCTGGAGAGGTAGGTGTGCAAATAAGCCATCATGTACAAAACGAACAATAAATCCTAAAACATAAAGTTCATATCATCTGCATATGTACAATATAGTTAAGGTGGACACTTTGACACAGAAATAAAACATCACATACAAATATATAGTGCTATGCTGCCTATAGAAAGGAATATTGATAAATAGATCTCACTCCCATAAACGATAACACGCTGAGAAGTTGCCTCGCGAGTCTACGGCGCAACGGTACAACTGACGAGCTGCTCGGACAGCGGGAGCGAGGAAGGAATGTGATTGGAGAATACACATCAATGTCACCTTGATCTCCAGGCGTGATAAACCAATGGCAGGGCTTCAGTGTTGTGATGCATAAACAACATGGGCTGCTTCACCCCCCCCACCACCCTGAGCAGCTTAAAGCAAACAAAACCTCTAAAGCAAACAGGCAGAGATGTTTGGTAAAACTCACAGAACACTGAAACCGCATTGGTTGAGAAATGTTTTTCATTAGCTCTTTGGGTCCTGCCACTGGATTCAAAGAATCTAAATCAAGTGTGAACTCATGTGTAAACAATAAAAATCATGTCTGGATCTAAAGGGGGATTTAAACTACTCTTACTTAAGTCTTACTGCCTCCACAATGGATGACTGTACCAGCGAGATCCCGGTATGTGACGTCTGACCATTTGTCAGCATAATTACTGAATGTCTACTAATAATCTGGTGTTCTATTAAAATTACTTTCAACCCATTTAGTGTTCACAGATAATGCTCTCATGTGAATCCACAGTGAATCACGCAGGGCAGGAAATCGCCGCTGCACTGCAGTGGACTGAAATTTTTAAGCACATTACACTCCACTACACTTTTGGCCACAATCCAATCAGTGATGTCACAGCAGGTGTTTTCCATCATCCATCAAAAGCGGATACCCCCCCCTGCCCCCCGCCGTGACATCACTGATTAGGGCGGGGCCACAAGTACAGTACGCTTCACCATTTTCGACCCACAGAAAGAAGTGGAGGTTAAACGATGTGTACACGTAGTTTGGTAGTGCATAATTCCCAAATGTTACACACCATCGCAGTCTAGTGTGTGTGTGTTTGTGTGACTATGAAACACGAGATATCTTTCGCAGAGGCAAAACAGTCCAACCATTGTGGTCGCGCTAAATATCAGATGGAACCTGATCTACTTAAAAAGCCAAGGCAATCAAAGTCTGCTCGGAGCTGAATGGCTGAGTTCATTACGACCTCTTACAGGAAGGGATGTGGCATCTCAGGAAAGATCACGGGGCGTGTGCTGGTATCAAATCAACACATGCCCTGGGTCTTTGTCTGAGACAGAGGCATATATTTTTTTGCTATATTTCTAAATATACTATCTTTGAAGACATAAGGTGTGGGGGGATTCTTCTACCAGATCTAATGTTCTCAAATGTCTTCCTAATGTGCATTTAATTTAGCTATTTACGGCTTAAAATTAAAACTTAGTACTGCGAATTACTAATTTAGCACGTAATTGTAAATTAGGTACTGTAGGGCTTGCAGAATTGCAGCAACCAAGGGCAGTACATCTGCTTTGCAAATTCAACAATCATATTCAAAAAAATGCAATTATAAAGCAATATTCCTTTAAAACGTCCACTGATATTTGTGGCTTCATTTCCAGAGAACGAGCTGAGCATGCCTACTGGAATTTTGGTGTGCCACCACAGGCAGCTTGGCAAACAAAGGCTCCCTCCTTAACAATTTTTTCAACATTCAACACGACAAATTTAAAACAAAAAAACGCACCGACTGGTCATTGCTTTTGACCTGTCGAGAGATTTCTTTCAGAATGAGATGAATCCTTCGGGTTGGTGTGACGCGATATGGGAGGGAAAGGCAGAGAGGAGGTGCTTCTTAGTTGTCTTTTTTAGGCAAGAAGCTAAGGATAAATTCACCCACGCCCAGGAAGTAGACAACCTGGGCGATACCAAACAGAGGTGCGATGACCAAGGCTCGACAGTAGGCTCCCTTAAGGAAGGCTGATGGACCCTCATTACGCAAGATTTTCCTGAAGAGCAAAGAAAAGCTCATTATAAGATGTGAAACATGCAAACAGCACCAGTAGATCTGGTGCTGGTCGTGTTTTATCTCTGTCTATTTTAATTTGTCTTTCTTAATAACTGTTATGTGAAGCACGTTGACACAATCTTGTGGGGTGATGCACTTTAAATATATTCTGACTCGACTATACACACAGCATCACATGCTGCAGCAGTAAAGACATAATGAGGTCACCTGATACAGTCAGTCACGCCGCTGTATGTGTCTTCTGTGCTCCCTCGGTTCAGCGACTGCAGTCTAGTCTTTATCACTGCAACGCACACAGAGCTCGGGTGAATATATAACATCAGCATATGACGGCACACACATCGTTGTAACAACGTCCCACCGCTCACCATCGACGGGGTTGACAGCAACAGCCGCTGTGCTCCCCGCAACGCAGCCCGATACAAATGACACGTAGAAAGGAGCGGGGCCGTCTACGCCTCTTTTGCCCAGGTTATTCAGGTTGGCAAAAAGGGGGAAATAGATGATAGAGAAGGGAACATCCCTACAAAAAGAGGAAGAATAAGACACATGAAGCTCCTTACAGTTGGTTATAAAACTACCTCCTAGTTACCAGATCTGTTTTTACCTGAGCAATGTTGCACCAAGGCCTTTATACAGCCCAGCAATGCCCTTTTCCCTCAGTAACTCTCTCGTGAGCTGCATGGCTGTGGGGGATTTAGTCTCCACAGTACCTGCTGCCACCGTCTCTGGCATCAGCTTCCTCTGAGCCGCTGTGGAGCAACAAGACACAAAACAGCTTCGTATACAGCCACAATGCTAATAATAGGTATATGGGCAGACATTTTGGATTCATAACAGTTAGAAGACAGCAGAAGCAGAATAAAAGCTGTTGTAATCTCTGACGTGACCACATGGGGCCACCGTTCCTCCAGTTTATCCCCTGCACTTCATTGTTTGCTAGAATCACCATCTGGGTTTCATTTCCTCTTACCGATCCGTCCAGCATCTTGGAGCTGGATTTTCAACATCTCCATAGGAGTTGTGACAATAACCTACAGCAGAACAAAATAAAGGTGTCAGGTAACAGTGTTAAAATAAGCATTATATGTGAACAAATCTTCATTTGACATCATTTGAACGTCAGAATTCAGGTTGATGAGTGTCCGGAAAAAACATGTCCAGTGTACATCTGCTGGCATCCAGTAGCTAAATGTCAACTCTTGTTTTCTTCTGTAATCCACAGTAGTAACTAGTTAACTGGATTAAGGGTGAGATGGCTATGTTCTCAGCTGCAATCTAAATCCAAGGTCTGCTACACTTAATCTAATCATGCTCCTCAGGCTTGAAGCCTTTGCCCTCATTGACAACAGGCATTTCCCTCTGACTCACTCACTTAGAGCACATGGCCAAGCACTCTCACGACGTCTTATCTGATCACTCAAATCTAGCCGCTAGTGTGTCGCCTACTAACGGGACAGCATTTCAGTGATTACAGATCATTCATGAAAATGGAACGTTAAGAGATCATGTTCAGATCAGAGAGAACAGAGAGAAATGTGCAGAGACAAACTCCGAGCATGTTTCTGCAACTACCACCTCTCATTCAGACGTAGTCTTGGCTAACTCTGGCTTCAGGCAGTGACAAATGAGGCGATGGCTGAAGCCCAGCGCGTGAGCTAACACTGGCAGCGCCAAAGGCAGCAGTTCCAGATGGAGGACAGGAGGATGCAATTAAAGCAGTACGTCGCTCACTCACCTGGCATGTACCTGCCCCGCACCCGGCCAGCATCTCTTTAAGCAGAGTGAGTTTTCTAATAATAAAAAAAAAAGAAAGAAGAAGAAGCAAGACCAGATTAAAGCATGCACCAAGATTGACAGTGTGAAAGCCAGACAACTTTATTTCTTTAGAAAAAGAGTTATCACCATCTGAGCTGGTGATGCTAATCTTTGTCTTCCATATCAACATGTCAGGCGCAAGGGCAGATTAATAATTCACAAGGTTGGCGACTGAGCCAGACAAGTCAATCATTCATCAGCCTGCGTTTTTGTCACCATAGCGATGGAGATAGATGCCCCAGAAACCTTCAGGTTTATCTACATAGACGGCCTTCATCGAGGACAATGAACGCTTGATTTGAGCAACACCAGACGATGGTTACTAATGCCTGACGTGATACCATTACGTGCTAAATTTACTTCATAACGTGATTTCAGACGGGACTCACGCATGCAAGCTATTCTGTATTTTTAAACCAGACCACTAACAAACGGCCGTGAAATGCTTGGAGGGGACGACAGAGAGGTGGTGGATTAACTAGAGACCCGGTGAGAATACGGACATCTAATGTGTCAGGTTACATGTTAGTAAACACGCCGGTTAATCAAAGTGTGAATGAGGGGCGTGGGTGTGTTTCATGCCTCACCCATCCTTGGAGAGGTGATGCCTGAAGAAGTCGTTGGCAGCCAATTTGATGGCTTTCTCTGGCGTGACTAGTGTTAAGTTCACCGCGGCTCCTGGGAGGATAAAAAGGATGGAGATCAAGAGAGAACGAACAAAAAAAGGAGAAAAAAAAGAAACAGAATGGAGAGACAGAATGAGGCGAGGTATGGGGGAAGGTTTTTTTTCCAGATAATTGGCTGTAAGTCAGACACAGATCTCTGTATTTGATGTCTGTACTGTAGCCTCAATAGGAGCTGAAAGCAAGAATCCTGTGCTACCTAACAGCTTTGATGCTCTCATTTTTTACAGTGGTTCAACACTTTTTACATTAATCACAGTCCTGTCAAAGTTAAAAACTTACCTCTGTACATTCCAAAATACCCCTCTGACCGGATGGTCTTAATAAGGCAATCTGACCTAAAACACAAATACAACATGTTGCGTGTAAAAACCAATGCGACCCGGCAGCAGTGAGTTACTGTTCATACGTAAAAAGTCAAACACAGAAATGTCTTACATGCTGGTGTAAAGACGAGATCCATTTTGCTGGTTTTGCAAGCGAGTCTTGGCCAGGTCAATGGGAAACACACAGGTCACTCCGATTAGCCCAGCGATCCCCCCATTGATCAATTTGGCAGGCAAACTGGATAAAGGTGGCGACCACAGAGAAAGAGACAAAAAACAAAAAAAACATGAAATATAAAAGGTCAATAGATGAAAACAAGGCCGCGGCGCTGCCTGTACCTTACCTGATCTGCTTGTCAGCCATTTATGTCAAGCCCCGGCTGGTCAAAGAGTCAATCTGTGTGTTAGCTAGTCACTCGGTAGGTTGTCGTTGTCTTTTGTTGTTTGTTACAGTGGTCTGCTGCTTTCCAGGTGGGATTATGTAGTCTAATTATTTTTTGCCCGCTTGTCTCCTTGCAGTTGTTTTTAGTTCAAATTAGGGGATATCTGTAAAGAAAGTGGAAAAGAAAGGATCTGTCACTCTCATGAAACGGCTGTCAACAAAACAGGATCAGTACATTTCAAAAGTTAGAATGAAACAACGCTGCCCACAACATAGATTTGCTTTTACACAATATAAATTTACTGAAGCACAAGGTGGTGAGATTGCTTTCATGTCGTGTTACGTTAATCTGGCACTCACTTCTGTCCAAAAGAATAAGAGCTACAGGTCATCGAAAACTGACTCGAGAATAAACAGCTGAAAGCATCGAAGAGAGCTGCATCATGAGTGAAACGTGAGATCGAAGCGCTAGTGTGAAAAATGGGTTCTCAAACTACTGCGAAAGACGGCCGGTGATTCTGCTGTCCTGCCTTCAATTGGGAAGTTCACTCCACCACCGCGTAACCCACAAAAAGCCTTAGAGCTGATAGGAACTGAGAGAAGGACCACACTGTGCTGGTTAAACTCTTTTTTTTTTTTATCCAATTCAGCAAACACAAATCTGTGTTTTTCTCACCTAGAATGTGACTTTTTGAAAACAGTCTCCAGAGGGGCTTGATCCTAATAACACTGGCTCGGTATTTTAGTGCAAAAAGAGTATATAAGCCTTTCCAGAGGGGGTCGGAGGCTGTGTGACAGCACGAAGAAGCTTCTCACTCCCGGGTGTGTTTTGGACCAAATCAAATACACCCCTTAGTTACAGGTAGGGTGGCAAATCAACAGTATTAGCCTGGCATGACTGGCTAAAAATGCTCACAGTAACACTTCCAGGATAGCTGGGAAATTGAAACTAAGCCCAGTTAAAAGAAGGAACTCACGATAGTAGCCCAGACACAGCTAAGTGGAATCTATTTGAAATGCCAAGAGTATTAAATCACTTCCAGATATTCATTTCACCGCATCACGTGAGACAAATAAAAGCAGAAAACACACACAGATCAGAAGCTGGAGTGAAGGAATGTTTGGCTTTAATCGACAGTTGAAATACTTGCTCATTCATTTTCTGTCAACCTAATTGAATCAGTCCTACTACTGCGCGGCATAATTTGGCAACATTGCCGACAGATCCTTCAAAACAGAGCTTTAGTGAGGGATTACTTTCTGTTAAACACATCTAACATCTGTGCGTCACACGTGTCCTTGAACACATCTGTGCATAACCTCTTTCACCGTTAAAAAAGTCATACAGGAGAGGCTCTCTCCTCTGGATGCACAAACAATAATTTCTGAGCAAGCAGATGAAAAATGTCTGATGTGGCCAAGATGCTCCTTATTTTTGGTACAGAATGGCCTCAGTGTGAAAAGATGCTTCCCATTTCCCCCTTTCATTCTCTCCACCCCCTTCATCCACCAATCACAACCTGCCTCTACGTGTGCAACCCGCCTCCTCCTCCTCCTCCTCTCCACCTCACCAGCCTCCCACCCCCAACCATTTCCCTCAGTCACGAGTCACGACTCTCAAACACAGCTTTTTTTTCTGCCTCAGATCTTTGCTGACTTGTGGATTTCTTTGTGAAGCGCGACTGCACGCACTCACACAACACCAGTATCACTTAATTCCTCAGTTTCAGAGAGACTGCACAGCATGTTTAGGTGTTCGATAGCTCAGCGCGTCTCAGCGCGAATGCAGCTGTGGTCTGGTGTGTTTAGTTTGGATGGGGACTTGAGGCCCAGAGGTGGAGGAGGGAGTGTCAGAGCAGGTCATTGAGTCTGGGCTCTGTTGGAGATTCTCACAGCGGTCCTCCATTGTTCATCTCCTTCTAACTGTTCATCACCAATACTGCATGCTACATGAACATGTTGTTCATCTTAATTTACAGAAGACTATGTTATGTTCTGTTGGTAGCAGGAGAAAATGTATGGGTTGTAAAGAGCACTGCAGTCCTACATGAGTCACCCATCAAGCTGGCATCTCCCTGCTTTTTACCATGCCTGCAGCAATACTCGTCCAGCACGGGTGTACTATCTTGTCATGACAACTGGAGTCTGTACAGAAACAACTGGCAACAGTGTCCACGGCACAGTGGAGTCACTCATCAACGAAACAGGAATTCCTTTTATTCTTACAAACTGCAGGAGGACTGGTATGTCCTCACTCAGTAAAACTACGTCTGACCAGACTTGATTTAAACCACATGTGACTCGAAACATCTCTCTCGTACGCACACATTCACACAGAGGTCATATTTTGAGTTTGTACCTCCAGAGGAGATAAGCACTGATGAGTAAACAATCGACACTGTGATTGTGAAACGTGGCTGCCATGCAGAGCCTTTAACTTATAACTTAACCCCCCCCCGTAGTTACTCAACTATTGGACGCACTTTAAAAAGCAGCCCAAGATCAAAAAGCACCGACAGATAACAGCTCTTTTTTTTGACCCTTGCCCATCATTTCAAGTTGAGCAATGAAGAATAAAACAGACTTTTACTGACAAGGACACTTATGTTGATTCCCAAACTTAAAACTTTTAAAATATTTAATTTAACTTGTAAAATTACAAGTTCACAGACCGAAACTTAAACACCACTTACAATTCATTTTCTAATATTTCAACCATTCTGAGCACATTTTTCTTCTTTTCAAATATACAAAACATACATGAAGCTAGATGATCTAGCTCACTGGTTCTCAAACTGTGGTACAAGTACCACTGGTGGTACGCAAGCTCCCTTGAGTGGTACACAGAGGAATCTCTGAAATTTATATATTTTAATTTAAATAATTAATTTAAAGGTCCAGTGTGTAAAAATTAGGAGGATTTATTGTCAGGAATGGAATACAATATTTATTAGTACGTTTCCATTCGTGTATAATCACCTGAAAATCAGAACTGCTGTGTTTCATTGTCTCACAATAAGCCCTCTACATCTATAGTGAGAGCTCCTCTTTCATTTTTCTACAACAGCCCAGAACAGACAAATCAAACCCTGATCTAGATATGGATATTTGCTTTTAATGTGAACATTGCAGCCATGGTTTTTGGGCGGTGAGGTGAGGGTGAGGCGTGAGAGAGTATACATTTGGTTGCAATCTGCAACTTCACCACTAGGTGCCACTAAATCCTACACACTGGATTTTAACAAAATACTACGAATTTTTGGAAAATGCGTAACGAAGAGACCACAGGAATGTAATTCAAAATATGTTTTGCATTTCCTGTAATACTTTCATCACGCTCAGGCAGGTAGAGCGCATACATCAATCATGAGCTAAAATGTGACATGGAGATAGTAAGAGAAGGTAGGTCAAAAACGCTGCGACGGTAAGTGCAGATCAGGACCCAACTAGATCTGGTTCTTTAACTGGTTCCAGGGATTCAATAATAGTCAACAATAAGAATGAACCTGCCTTTTGTGTGAGATTTCTATAGCTGAACTGGATCGACTGTATTTTAACCTCTGTCATAATGGTGGCTTTTGGAGAGTTGAATATTTTCTGTGGTGGTACGCGGCATTTGAAAAGTTTGGAAACACTAAATCTGCTCTAAGGCATGTCTCCATCACAAAAGACTTTATAGATATAAAAAAGTAAAACCCTGCAGATCATGAAAATCTGGAGACAAATCCACACCAGTTAATTTCCTATGCAAAACTCAATGCAAATCGCTTTCATTTAAATCAACCAGAGAAGAGTTACCTTAAACATCACAGCCCTCTCGAGTACCAAACAGGGTTGAAGGTCTTGCTGACTTAATGACAGTGAGTTTGGGGATTTACAGAAGGAAGTGGGTGCCTTACTGACACAGCACTCCACTCACATGACTGTAGCTTTGTTGAAAAGACAGTAAAGAAAGGGAAAAATCACACAGATCCCCTCCTTGCTCATTAGAATAGAGCAGGCTGTTGTTACCAGTCCATCTGTCTCACATGAACTGGTTTGATTAACACACTGTGAGCTCTAAGCCGTCGACAGAGGAACTGAGGCTTGTTGCGGACACGAGTGTGTTACTGCAATCCTCTATCAGATGTCAAGTACTTCTCTCAGCTGCAGGAGCCCACTTCCTTCTGGAGCTGTTATTTTCTAGTATTAATATTTGTGAGTATAATTTCAGCCTAATAAAAAGAGAGCTACTGTTATATGATTTAGTGCGAGCTTGATATTGCTGTGTATATTTGTTGCATCAATTATTTCTGAAAGGACAGCTGTACGTCTATTGTCCTTTACAATAAGCCAGCTGCTATGATACTGGTTTATAAGATGGACGTCTACAGCACTGTGGAAATAAGAGAAGAAATTTGTGGTGTTACAGATAAATCTGATTACTATTCCCTCTTCCCTACAGCATCAGGATTATAAACCTAATACCTACTTATGAAAGCTCTCTAGCAATCTCCATTTACAAGCAGCGGAATGAGAGTTATGATCGGGCCACGACACATGCATTTCTACTACAGATCCTCTACTCTGAGTTCATATTGCAGACACTGAACTTGCACAATAATGCATTTTTTTTTTTTTTTTTACTATCACCTGCTGTAGATCAGAAATAGCAGCTCAACTTGCATGAAAGCAGAAATGCACGCCTCTCCGGCACAGAAACGCGGTGTTGTGTTGGTGGCCCAGTTTCTAAAGTCACCTGGGGCCTTTTCTGTTGTATCCCCTCTGTTTTGCATCCCTCTCAGCTTTCCTACAGCCTTGTCACGAAAATAATAACACCACTGTGTGCGGACTTTCTTTAGATAGAAAGCCAAATGCGGCACTGAAGCATCTGGTTACCGTTTGAAAATTACAACACAGCTTTGACTGTAAGTTGCACACAATAGCACAGCATCTATACGTCATTTCCATTCAGTGCACATATACCGGTGACATTTAGAAGTCCTTGGCTCTGGGAGTTTAGCATGCCTTTAGAGGAGGCTATTTAAATTAATATTTAACACAGCGACTGAATGAAACAGGTACAACAGTTCCAATGGAAAACATAGGATGTCATCCTACACCCAAGAAGGGCTCACCTCATCAATTATTTCAAAGCTGCAGGAATGCTCGGCCTTGACATAACATATCCAATAACTGTGGAAAAGTTTGCATGCCTTTACTCAGCAGTAAATGGGTAAGGGGTTAAAAAAAGAAAAGAAAGAAATGGCCTTCAGCAGGCAAGACAAGGATTATTTCACAGAAATACTGCATATTTTACCTTGTGCTAAAGAGTTACAGTGTGGTAATATTTAACCACACTCTGCCTGTCAGAGGTGAGTGGCTTTACATTGATCCAATCAAAAAAAGGGGGAGGTGGGTACAGCTAAAGTGGGTTTAATTCTCCACTACCAACACACCGGCCCACATGATGATAATTACACCGTCACTACTGAGCGGAAGCCGGCAGAGGGCGGCCGCAGTGGCCCCCCTTGAAGATCTGGAGGAAATTTAGATACTCCAAGAAAAAAAAAAAAAAACCCGTGAGTGAGATAAAATGTTTATAAATATATATTTATACATTAAAAATGGAGGTTTATCTTTCACATTATACTGAATAACCGTTACACCTGTGCCCAACGGCTCGACGGTTAGATGTACAAAATATGACAAGGCATATTAATAACCGGCATATTGACCGCCCCCCCTCCCTTCCTTGCCCCTCAAAATAACCGTTATTCATCCGTAATTCATAACCGACACCGTATAATGTTAAATTATTATAAGAGTCCGCGGCCATTAACGTTATATTAAACCCAACATATGTTGAAAAAAATGCTACATAACAAGACAACGAAGCGACAACCCCGCAAACAATCGCATCCCGGGCTAAAACACAAGCTAGCTCCTCACGGTCGTGATCTATGTAACGTTTACTACGTTGCGTTCACGTACATCCCCCCCAGGTAACATATTTAACGGTTATAGCCGTTTTCTCAATCAGACACCCCGCCAACAAGACTCTCACTGCATCCCGTTATTTACATACCACATACAGCCGTTTTTTTCCCCCGTTATGTCTCCTGGTGTGGTACTTGTGGTTGAAAATAAATAAATAAATCAAAGCCTGTTTACAACACTGTGTGTCTTAGGTTGACAGACCGACAATAGCTAACCTACCTACCGGTGTTACTAGCATTTGAGTCCAGTGGAGGGAGGTAGAGAAGGTGGGAGTGAAAGCAAGCAGGCAAGCAGGCAGGGAAGGAGGGAGGGACGGAGGGTGGAGGGGGCAGCAGCCTAGCTGGCGATGGAGGAGTAGGAGTAGAATAAAAAAAAAAAACAGAAAAGGGATTTTAAAGAGTCCTCTAGTGGTATGTAGTAGAAGTACAGAGACATATTTTATTTGCAGTATAGGTGTAGATAGAGGTGGGGGGATGGTAGGCCAGCGTCATCATGACGATTCAACCAACCCAGTGACCTTGAACACTGAAATAGAAACACAGTTGAAATATTGGGGATGAATGCTAAGGAGCCCCGAAAGTCCCAAAAGGTGAAAATGTTCTTATCCTGTGTGCACAAGATAAAAAAACTAAAATAAAGATACTGAAATTGACACAATTCACGTTTTTCACCATACAAGAAGGCACAACAGAGCACACAGTGTGTCTTTTCACTGGGATGGTGTTCAGGTTGGTCAGGTGTCAATTACATTAAGTGAAGAGGCCAATCGCAGTGTTGTTAAATTACAATAATGAATGCTGCTGGAGCATTTTGGTTGCTCAGTGCAATGTTTAACCAATTTTATGATGTCTTTTGCAGCCTGGCTTTGTTCAAGACTGAAATAAATAAGTTAATAAGTAAATAACATAAACATAAAGGCAAATCTGTAAAAATTTGTTTTAAGAAGTGATTTAAAAGAGTTTACAGAAACAGCAAGCCTCATCTCCTCGGGCAGGTCATTCCAGAGCTAAGAGGCCCTGACGGAAAAGATGCAATCACCTCTAGTTTTAAGCCACGACCTCAGAACAACCAGAAGTGACCCGCTCGAGGATCTAAGGCTGCGAACTGGCTCGTATGGATATTGCTGGCAATAAAATTGAGGGCCAGGCCCCGACAAGCTTTAAAAGTGATCAGTGAAATCTTAAAATCAATCCTAAAATGCACCAGAAGCCAGCAGAGGGAAGCTAAAACCAGTGAAATGTGATGTAGTCTGTTAAAACTGGTTAGTAGAGCTGACAAGAAGATATTTAAAGTGTAGTGGCCTGCAATTTTATAGTTATATAGCTCTCATTAACATAACCAACTGTCAGTAAGTGAGGCTTGGCTAAGCTGTCCAGTCAAAACATTTTTAAAAACATCCATAAAACGCTCCTTCATCTCATTATATGACATTCAAGGGAGAAAATAAAATCCCTCTGGGACTTTAGGGGCTCTGTACAATACAGCAATAAACAAATCTATAACAACGAATGACTCACTGCACAAAGTCAGAAAACATAGCTGACACATTTCTTTAAATCACAGTTTTACTTGAGATGAAAATATTGCAAATTCATACATACATTCTTTAAAAAAAAAAAAAACTCCTCCTGATATGTCACTTCAGATTGTGCTGCAGCTGAGCTGGTTTCTAGGTGACCAAAGGCACACAAGGAAGAAATTTAATCAACCATAAAAGTGGCATCCTCTGGCGCTTTAAGCAAGTCCAACAGCTCCCAGTGTTTGCTCCGTGTCTTAACTCTGTCCTGATCAGGTATGAGGGAAATTCGTGGCATGAAAATACTCGTGGTAAGTCCAAATAATGAGATACTGAGCCAAACTTCTGAGATACTGTCTAAAAATACAAAATTGCAGAAGTCCAGATTATGAGTCACAATTATGAGGTAGTAAGGGCTTCCATAGTATTGTCTTACACACTGAGACAGCTCTTACCAAGCCATCATCTTCATGCAGTTCATCTATTCATCTTCTGCAAGGTGCCACCAGCTATCATGATTGTGAAAAGGAGATGTTTTTTAGTCCAGGACAGTTATTTAGACAGCAGGATGAGATGATGGCGGCACATTGGAAACAAACAGGTTACTCATGTGTAAGCCAGCCATCTGCACTCAGCATGGGTTTATCTACTGCTGTGTTTCACCGAAGGACGAGCTCTCTCCTTCCAGGCCTACTCTCCTCAGTGACTCCAAGTACTTTTTCCTTCCTATGCTGACAATGTCCTCAATCTCATCTGCCAGGTCCCTCCTTTTACTCTCTATCATAGCGTCCACCAGCCTCGACACTGCCCCCGGTCCTGCATCCCTCTGTCCCCGGGCCCAGTGGAAGAGCATCTCCAGTTTCATGCTTTTCAGGTCATCTCTGGTTAGGAGACAAGATGCATGAGACATTTTCTTTTTGATTACAGTGATCTACCTAAGGATTAAAAGCTATGCACATTGTTTTAAAATATCAGAGTTTCTTTATATTTTATATGTTATATTCTGGAATAATCAGATAATCAAATCTCACACAGCCTCTGATATCTGAGATCAGTTCTCTGTCTTTTTCCATAACCCAGCATTATGGAAACCTTGGTGTCATTTTCAATCATAACCTCAAATTCAAACAGTTCAGTCCTTCTATTGTCACCTGAGAAACATTTCAAAGATCAGATCATTTCTGTCTGCAAAAAATCTGGAGATTGTTATTCATACATTCATAACCAGCTGACTAGATTATTGTAATTTGCTTCACTCTGGCATCAGTAAAAATCCCTCTCTTGCTTCCTGCTCATCCAAAACTCTGCTGCCAGGATTTTGACTCACATCACGCCTATTCTGGCTCACTTACACTTGCTAACGGTTATCTGCAAAGTGGATTTTAATACTGTACTGATTTCTTTTAAAGCCCTGAGAGGCATCTCCCAAGTTATTTAGTCGAACTTCTAGTGCCCTACATCCCCTCTCGCTCCCTGAGATCCTCAGATGCGTCATTCCTGGTTGTCCCACGGTCCAAATATATCCACAAAGGTAACAGAGCCTTTGCAGTCAGGGCTCCAAAACTGTGTACTGACCTGCCTGAGGAGATCAGGGCTGCAAACTTTGTGCCAACTTTTAAAAACACACTTTTATAAAAGGCCTTTAGTTGAACTTGTTATTGTTGTTTGTTTTATTGTGTTCTGTTTTATTGTAAAGAACTTTAAGTTTTGAAAGGTGCTATATAAATAGAGTTTATTATCATTACCTGTCTGTATATTAATACTTGGGTATACGTATTAGAACACTTACACATATTTTTTATATTCTATTTTAGTATATTTTATATTTTTTATTTCTATATTGCTCTTTTTACCTAAAATGTTATAGTACTGTATTTTACTTTTTAGCTTATTCTTATTCTAGGTCTGGTGTTGTTACACTGCTTAGTACTCTTAATGCTGAGCTGACCAGTTCCTCTTGTTGACCCTGTGTTCCCTGTGTTAACCTACACATGACAAATAAACCTGAAACTTGAAACTATACGGCCGTGAGGAATATTTCAATTCCACAGTAAGATACAATAATTTTCTACATATTGTACCTTAATAAACATAGTATATGAAAAATACAAACACTATTCGTGTGTGGTATTACATTCTCCATGCAGAAAGAAAGATCATGTATGAATTGTAAATATTTGTGCGTCAAATCTTCGTGATTTAGGCGCCACCTGTTTCCAAATCATTTATTTGGGCAGCTTCCATCAAATACACAAATCATTATAATGTGTGTATGAATTCCCAGATAAACACCTTACACAGAAAACCATCTACAGTCATGCATGTTTTTACATAATGCATCTCTCCTCTACCTCCAGGATGCGTCGTGAGAGGTTTTCTGAGCATGAGCATAGGGGGGGATGGACAGATGAGCATCAGTCTGTGTGTAATCTCCTGCAGTGTCCCAGATGGCTTAGTGATGGCTGACAGTGCAGATTAAAAACAATCAAAATTCTCCACCATTTCTCTCCCACTGCGGTTTTCCTTCAGTCACATTACATCTCACTCTATCTTAGAGGCTTCAGCTCGTGTGCACGTGCTGCTTACATCAGTCACTCATGCAGAGATGCTTTAAACGTGTAAATATTTATCTAAATCTCTCTGGCAGGCTTGTATATTTTATTTATTTAACAAGAATCTAGTTTAAACAGGGCAATTATAAAATAAGTTTTTATAATATAATATAATAAGTAACTGAGTTCTGCTTTCACGTGATTGTCTCTGACCTCTTAAACTCTGTTCAAGTTGATGTTGAACAGGAGAGAATTGTTAAAACTGTCTGAGTCAAGACTTCACGTTTCCTAAGAAACCAAATATGAATTTGTAGTAGTATATCTAAGCAGTGCGGTGTCCGAGTCTTGGCTTTTAAATAAACCTACATAAAGTGAATAATAGCTCATAAAAGCAATTACCAAATTAGAAAATACCAACAACCTGTGAATTACCAATATTGTTGAGGTCAGTTGAGGAATTTTAGCTGAACACGACACAATTCTTCATTCCTACCTGTGCTTGTATTTGATGCATTCCAACTCCTGGTAGCTTATTCCAAGATTCATGCCAATAATGCGCCAGTCCTGTCCTATCTGAAGAGATATGGACAGCAAGTTTGCTTCTGTCAGGTAGCCGCTCTCAGGGTCACCCAGGTTCAGAGGAGGATACTGGGGCTCCTCCATGATGAAACTATTATCCGAATTTAGAGCCTATGACAAAAACAGAGAGAAGACATGAGCAGTGTTGTTAAAATAAGCATCGAACTTAGGCGCTAAATACTAATGTGTACGAGAGAAACACTGTAAATATGTGGTCTTATTTATATTTCTAACCAATATACACATACTCTAATATCTAAAAGGGATACCATCCAGTATGTTAGGACAAAATGTACAAGAGGCTCATACTGTTATCATGTGAAATAAGGGAAAAAAACAATGTCACTCCAACTGACAGGAAGTTTTAGTGGTAAAGTTGCAAGCCATTGGTTGTCATGTCCTTTCCTCTTTTTTGCCACTTCCTCTGGCAGATTCTGAGGAATGTCTCCTCTATAAAAAGACACCTGTGACAGAGGCACAAAACATATTGTCAATGCGTCGTACAAACAATGCTGACAGACGGATATGCGGGATAAAAAAACAATAGCGTTTCTAACTGGCACTGAGCCGGGCAGCCAAGGTACAAACATCCATGCAGTCTTATATAACCTTACATAAAAGGTTCAGCGTATGTTGGTGTATTGGAGACAAATACTTTACTTGTTTGTGTTTTGGCTCAATCCTATAGCACATTTTGAGGCTGTACTTTTCAGTTTGATGTGTTACACTGTTGTTGTAAGGTGTTTTATGGTAGTATTTTAATAGTACACGGCTATACAAAACATTAGAAACACCTTACGACACAACGCAAACCAGTACCAACACCCATAAAGCCTAAAGCAGTGTTGAATCGACACATTTCTGACATTGTCACCAACAATTTAAAAAAAGGTTCACAATTGTTGTATTAAGGTAGTATTTATCACGCTGGTTTGGATTTTTATTACAGTGTGCAGAGGTTTCAACTGTCTGGACAATGAGAGCCCAATTCGGACTGGATTTATTTCTCTCGAGGGAGGTGGAGTCATTTTAACATTAGCTGCTCTGGTCAGTGCTTTTAATCCCGTCTGGAGCGCATATGTGGGCAATTTTTCACCCCCACCTCAGTAATACAGTACAGCCACAATTACCTACTGTTTTTCTGCAAACTCACTGGTCACCCTGAATTTAAATACTTTACAGAACGTCTTCCTCACAATTTTCAAAAGAGGATTTGCTGTTGGTCCTCCTTTTGTTTTGTTTGACCAGGATCTGCATCTTAAAAAGTAAACTTTTCCTTGCCACAGTCGCCAAATGATGATTTATGACTTAACAGAGGTCTACATTGAATCTTTTATTCTCCACCTCCCTCTGTATAATTAATCCCATCCAGATAGGCCTCTAGTGTAGAATGTACTGTACTGTATGTACAGTAGACAAGTGATAGGTACAATCTGTTGTTTGTTCTAGTATAATGTAAGTGAGGTCATGTGTACAAACCGAAAACACAGCAAGACACAGTCTGTTGAACATCATGTTAGTCTTACTTGTCCGCTCACTGGCCCCTTTTGACCCTGATCTGGGCAGATGAACACTTCCTTCCGATTCTCCATGCTGGAGTAAAACACGAAACTCAGTCTTCCCCCCACACATTCTGGTGTCTCTGGAGGAAACAGGAAAATACAATCTCTATAAGATTATGGGGACAATTATTACACAACATCATAAGACCCTGAAGGAAAATGGGAGCAGGAGAAAAAAATGTTTATGTAAGACTTCAGACCTGTGCTGACATCTAAGCCTCTTTCAAAGCCTGCAAAGAACTGCTCTCCTTCCAGCAGGTCACACAGATCTGAAGGCTGAGGTCCGTCGTATCGCTTCAACAACAACTGCAGTTTTCCCTCCACCTGCGGAGGAAGCATCACAATCACTGTATGCACAGCGTTTATGATTTCATTTACACATGATGATGATGATGATGAGGCTCAATCAGCGGAGGAGAGTTACAAACCTTGTTAGAAGGTAAACACTGTAGCATAACTTGTGAAGGGTCAGTCTTCCGCTGGAGGACGAGGAACTGGACTCTGAACTGTTTTAGCTTTTGATAAATCTTCCTGACCACCCCGCTAACACAGTGCTGAGTGGTGTACCACAGCCAGTACCTGTGATAGAGCACACAAAGCTGTAATAACCACATCTATATAAAACATACATTATGAGAGTATCTTTTAAAAAACTTACCAGGAGAAATGTGTGATGTAGAAAATGGCATACACATGGGTGACGTAAAGAGACACTTGCGATGTAATGTCAGTCCAGGTTTGGGCAGTGGGGTCTCCATGTAGCAGATGCAAACAGGACATATCAACTGTATGGCCTGCAGGAGTATTAGACAATGTTAAACATGCTCATAGAAACATGTAACAGAATGACAGCGTATGGCATAATGTACCTGTTACTCCAGCTGGCAGAGGCACCTGAACTTTAATAGGCTGCAGGAAATTTATGCTGGGAGTCTGGGAGAGGCAGAGGAGAGGGCTAACGCTGGCCTGAGGATCACCACACAGAGCCTGCACCTCTGCCACGGACACCTCAAGCACCTACATAAAGAGAGACAAACTAACACGTCACAGATACCTCAACAACAAACCGATATAAACTGCCATGTGCTGCAGTGCTACCTGTAAAGTAATGGTGCGGGTCTGCACAGTGGAGTCTGGAGGGAAGTGAAGCTTGATTCCAGGGTCAGAGCTGGACACCAGCAGAGCTCCAGCTGGTGTAACGGAGCAACTGTCCTTTACTGGACGGGACACTGCCATAAACCAGGAGAACTGGCGCACTGAGCAGCAGGCCAACTGCAGGTACACCAACTGTTAGAATTTGCACTATCAAGAAAGGAAAAACTTAAATACGACTCTTTTAGCTGTGGGAGGTTTAATAGTTACCCTGGCTGGACGTCCACCGGGGTGACTGCTATGGCTCTCGCTTCCTCTCCTCAGAACCGTGGGCAAAGTGCTCCATGACTGTCCGTCAAACTTCTGCACCACCACCTCCCTTCTTTTTGCCCGATGATATGGCACACACACCTCCACAGGCTGTTGAAGTACATTTATGTCACACAATATACATATATACACTATATATATTTTCGGTGTCAAAGTGTTTCAGAAGCCTACAGGTGACATCTCTCAGGCTCTGTTCATTCATTATACTGTCATTGCTCTAAAGCCCACGCTCAAATAAATCTGATGACGTCACTATGACTTCATCTGGGTTATTTTTTCAGACTTGTCATAGCTCCCCCAGAGCCACTGACAACATTATACGACACAGATGTAGGATGAAACATAACAAACAAACCGATCTTTGTGTGTAAAATCTGTGTCCCTATAATACTTAAGCTCAATAAACCTTTTTATTCTTACCTTTAGAAATGTAACTCCATGAGGACGAAGTTCCAGCGGACGACTCAGTAAGATGTTGTGCTCCTCCAGCCGCACCCACTTCCTTTCCGGCCTTTTCTCAACCCACTCCAGTCTTGTGGCTTTCGCCAGGCACCCCGGGGGGAACAGCAGCTCAGCCCCCCCTGGGAGAAACACATGACACCCAGCAGACGAAACACAGAAACTAAGGAGCAAAAGGAGCACGACATCTTTAATCTTAATCTAGTCAGAAAGGCTTTAATTAAAATATTAATTCAGAGACTGAGAAAACGTTTCTGTGCACCTGTGCTGATTAAATCCGAGGTGCAGCTCTGGAATTCTTGTTTCTCGTTGAACTGGTACGAAAACAACGAGGCCACAGAGTTAATATGCTGACAGCAAATGTAAACACCGTATATAATGTCAATCTTCTTTAATCAAGGTGAAGCCCGTTTTTCTCTGCTCACCAGGTGTAGGAGGGAGAGGAGGAGGAGATGGGGGTTTTCCCAAAGGATTGTCCCGCACGTCTATTTTTAGCAGAGGCAATTTGTTCAGACACTGTGGGATCAGGCGTAGGTCATTGCTGAAGATGACAAGCTCCCTGAGGGACAGGAGAGAGCCTAGGCAACGAAGAAGACAAGGTTTACACTCACATACTGCTGCATTCATGAATTTAACTTACATTAAACCATATCAGATTTAGACTTAAATACAGTAATGGTCTTTTAATGACAAACACCCTCACCCTCACAACCTTACCCATGCTCTCTGGTAGCTGCTTCAGCTTGTTGTGGGACAATTCCAGCTTAACAAGCTCCTCCAGAGACCCGATTTCATCAGGTAGTCGCTGAAGGAGATTGTGTGAAATATCCAGTGTCTGTAGTGCTTTCAGCTGACCCAGACTCGAGGGAAGAGAGACCAGCTTGTTCCCAAGGACCGAGAGGTAAGTAAGGGAGGATAGCTGACCTATATCGGGAGGTAAAGCTGGAAGGTGGTTGTGACAGAGGAGCAAAGAGGACAGCTCTGGGAGATTGAGAAGACAGGGTGGCAGACAGGTGAGCTGGTTGAACGAGAGATCCAGGTGCACCAGATGAGAAAGGGAGGAAACAGATGTTGGCAAAGTGGTGAGGAGGCCAGGCAGCGGGTCACCATGTGAGTCATAAAAACAGTGTCCTTGGTTTTGATTAAAATAAAGCAGAAAGATTGGAGCAAAGCGACAGACAGGCAGGATGAAAAATTAAATGAAAAAGACAGAATGACACACAGATTATAACGTATTAATACAACATTTACTGTACTGATACCACGGGGGGAATTAATCAGAAAAGTACCCCGGATAGCCAGTGAGCGCAGCTCCGTCAGGAAGGGGAGAACATCCAGTGCACCATCCAGGCCTGGTTTATCCTCAGAGCCCAGCCTCAGGTACCAGACGCCCCTCAGCCTCTCCGGGATGGACCCCCAAAGCAGCGGCAGTGCGCCTGATCCACCCAGGTACACATCCAGGGTCAGCCTTGTATCGGTCAACACGGCTGCGAGCTCCACGGAGGGAGGCAAGGGCGGAGTCAGACACAAGGCAGAGGAAGAGGAAGATGAGGATGAAGACATATTGGGGTGATGGTGGCTGGAGTGAGAGGAGGAGAGGCTTGAGATGGAAGGACCACATGTGTCCATGAGGCTGGAGGGAGACACATCTCTCTCTGGCTCTTCTGCTTGACCTGCAGACATCACACCACTCGTTGTTAGTCCAGTATCTGATTTCTCCTGGTCCTGGTACACCAGTGCTCTGCACAGCCTCAGAGCCAACATGTCCAGAGAAGGGTCTCCATCCTTTGATGATGGGGTACATCCAGGTGCCATTTCTTCGTCACCTGGCTCCATAATGCCACCGGCTGCCACCTGTTGTCCATCCATCCTTCATCAGGAGCGACTGAAGCCAGTATAACACTACACAGCTAGCTGGTCCAATAACAGGTCCGATGTTTTCTTTCTTTCTGCATGTCTGTAACATTACTCATGCCAGGATTTAATACAGTCATTGTCATTAAAGCCAGATAAAGCTAAATGACTGCCATGAAAAGCGACATGTTTGCTGAGTGAAGTTACTGTAACTATTAGCTAGCCATAGCTATGTTGTCGCCTCATCATATTTACGTAGATGTTAGCTAGAAATTACACATCTGTTGACATCTGCGGCTGCGTTAATAAGGTTTCTACTTCTTCTTACAGGCTAATGTGGTGTTACTATCTAAATAATCCACAGTTTTAGTCTCTGGATGAACCTGACTGTCATATCTCGCCTCCACTCTGCTTACTTCCTTGTGTCCGACAATGTTTTGAACCGAAAGCTCCACATATCAGTTGTGCGTTCGTTTTGCTGTACATCGTCCACCGACTTGAAACGGGCGGGAGCCTATTCCTTCTGTATCGCCTTAAAAAAGTCGGGAGCTCCGCCTCTCCGGTTGTGTCTGTTTGTAACACCGAGCGCCTCTGACGATAGCGCCGCCAAAGTTTCAACTCAGGGCGGGACGGCTGGGTCAACGTGTGTGAGGACCTGCTCGGCCATCGGGGGGCGCTGTTTAGCGTGCTCTACCACCAGGTTTAGTGTACTGATCCTACTATTATATATTATTATTTATTATAGATTATAGGTTATATAGTATGTATTATATATAATATATTAAATATTATTTGCACATGTCTAAAACTATTAGATTATATTAAATTAAAATGTCTACAGCGTAGGTCGAGAGCAGTTGTAATGTTTTTTCATTAACCCATAAATTAATGAAAAATTTAATTAATGTCACTGTTGTTATTTATTGAAAAACAATGAGTTATTTTCGCTTTTTCATGAATAACATCAAGTAATCAAACTGGCATTTAAAGGGTCAAAATCCTGAAAATGATTTTGTTGTTTAAGAGATTTATGCAGAAAGAATATTGATTTGTGAAGTTTTTTTGGAAGTGGCCATTTTTGTCCTTTATGACTTAAGAGGGTATTTTTTTTCAGTGTTCTTTTGATCCAAAATGTGTCAAGAAAGAGATTTTGTTAAACAAAAAATGTGCACATATGCACTAACACAGCCAAAATGATGGCCAGATAAAGAGGAAAAATTTGCCAAAATTGACAAAAACGTCCAAAGTGACACATGAGGGTTAAAGTAAGATAAATACATTTATTTATTTTTTTTAAAAACATTAGCTGTGGAAATTTTTCCTGATTTGGTCTGAACTATCATTCTTCTTCAAAACTGTTACATATCTTGTTTTTTTATCTCATAACTTATTTGAACAGTCGGTACAAACTGCACTGCATATTGGTAAAGAAACTGTGTCAAAAGTTCATCTCTGCTCTGGAAAAACCCATTTACTAAACTAGAAAAGAATGTATTCAGATACACTGTGCCAATACTTGGGTACAATAACAAAAGAAATTATCCTTAAAAAAACCTCCCAGTGCAGCTATCATCCTCTGATCAGACACATTCTGAGTCACTTTTCTTGGAGCTGGAGCTGGATTGACTTCTCTTCTGGTGCATCGAGTGAATCCTAAAGTACATAAACACAATTTAAAGCCTTTCCTTTTTAAAAAACTGATAAATTGTATTTAGAACGTTTTTACAATGGTTACTTTAATGTTTAAAAACTGATCAGAAAATGTTATTAATTTCAATTAATTTTAGCCTTTGTGATGCCAGCATACTGTTTCAGCTAGAGCTTCATCATCAGTTCACAATTAACTTGTTTGGTTTGGCCCATCAGAACAACGCAGCAATCGAAGATGGTTGACTTTGGACTTCTCCATGCAAGGAGAGTGATTGCACTATATTGGAAAAATGTAGATCCACCATCACTGGCAATATGGAAGAAGGAGTTGATGACTTGTCTTGGACTGGAGAGATTGACATACATTGTTAAAGGTAAACAGGAGGGGTTTGCTTGTATTTGGGAGTCATTTATGTCATTTCTGACCAATGAAACGGTTAACACTGACTGAATAACAGGTTATGAAATGATCCTGCCTTTTTTTTCTTATACTCCATTAGTTTGATGTCTTTTGTCACTGTCCATTTTATTTATTTCTTTTGCTTTGTCTGTGTGAATGAGTGGCTGTTCGAGGGGATATAAATGAAAATGTTTGTAAATTTGTCATAAAGTTCGATATGCACTTGAAACTTTAATAAAAAATATTGTTAAAAAAAAAACTTGTTTGGTTTGGCAGGTTAGAAAAGTGCTGTAAGGGTCCTATTGACACACTATCACGGCCCAGCCAACCTCTCCCTGTGCTCCAAGTGAGTCCTGCTGTCACATCCAAGGTCTCATTAAGTACAGAGCATGCAGCAGAGGTGGCAGTTTTTATTATTTATTATTGAGCAGACACTCAAACAATAACAAGGTTATTGCTTAAAGACAACAGCTTGTCAGTTTGTTTGTGAAACTTTTTTGTGCCATGTAAGCACAATACAAATGTTGAGATAAGACCTGCTTTGGTTGATATGGTGCTTTTTTGTTTGTTTGTTTTGTTTTTTTATAAGATGATGCAAATTTAAAGGTGAATCCTTTTGAACATGGGACTTTTGTGGCAGTCAATACACACTTAGAGCATTTTTTTTAAAACAATGAACCCTAGCTGATGGTGCTTTCACAATAGGGTCCGTGTCCTAAACAGAATCCGAAACAGTGCCCACAAACGTCAACTATTTGCAGTCTAATTCTGCGAATAGTTTGTTCGAGGAAGTGTTCCATAAAAACTTTGTATTGTTGTTGTTGTGTGTGTGTGTGCTTCAAGTGCAAGAAATGTGTGATTTCATTACTATTTCTTGTGAAACCCTACTACCGTTTACTATTTTGTAACGAGGATGTTGCAAACAAGCCAAATGTCCTTTATTTTTAGGACAGATTTTTTTTTCTCGCTGAACACATATGTGTCTCAAACCTAGGTTTGTTTGTCTTACAACAAATAAATAAGAAATGATTGGACTATTGCAGGTTTGCTCATCTGTAAACAAAAAGCCAGCCAATATTGCGTAGTCGGAAATCAATACACATTCTGCAGCGTGATAACGAAAAAAATATAAAGCTTAGAAAATATATTAAAAAATGAAAAATATAAAGCTTAAAAATAAAAATATAAAGCTTCGAAAATATCTTTAAAAATATATCAAATAAAGTTTATTTGTACAGCCCTTTACAATAGCCGAACGGTACCCAAAGTGCTTTAGAACAAAGCCATGAAACAATACATAACAGATACATAACAAATAAAGACAATTAAAAGTGCTGTAGTGCTGCAGGGTAATAAAAGCCTTCCAGAAATACATAAAAAAGAGCAGACAGAATGAGTACACCTGAGAAACAGTGCTGCCCTGGTCAGAATCGAAACGTCAATCTAAAAAAGATTTAAAAAGGCTGAGATCAGTAGTGATCAGTTTGTTCCACAGGAGAAGAGCGCAGGGCTCTGCCACAATTGCGAAAAGTTAAAATCTCTGACAAGTAAGGGAGGGGGAGGGGGGGGGCAAGACATTAATGGCGTTTAAAACAAAACAACAGAAGTTTATAAATCAATTCTGAAACGGACTGGAAGCCAGTGGAGTGACGACAGCACAGGGGTAATGTGTTTGCGTCTGGACGTGCTTGTTAAAAATTGGGCAGCAGCGTTGGAGACGAGAAATTGAGGACTGGCTTGAGGCCGACGTAAAGGGCGTTGCAGTAGTCCAGTCTGGAGCTGATGAAAGCGTGGATTGCCCTCTCGAGATCCTGCCGACTGAGAAAAGACTTCACTTTGGCCAAGAGACGGAGCTAAAAAAAAGCTCGTGCTGACAACAGAGCTAATCTGTTTGTCAAATTTGAGCCCATCATCAAATGTTACCCCAAGATTTTTGATGAAAACATTCAACATAGATGGTGAACCAAAGAAAATGCATTCAGCTTTGCTGTCATTTAAGTGCAAAAAGTTTCTGTGACAGCCACTGCTTTATATCTGTAATGCAGTCCAGCAGCTTAGTAAGTGCAGTGTTTTCGTTTGGTCTCATGGGCAAGGACAGGTTGTGTTTTGTTTTTTTTAATAATTGATCCCAGAGGTAGCATGTACAATGAAAATAGAATAGGGCCGAGAATAGATCCCTGTGGCACCTCACAAGGCAGGGATAAGCTAAACCACTGGAGACCGGTGCCACGGATGCCAACGTGCTGCTCTAGGCGAGATACAAGGACTGCATGGTCGACTGTGTTTAAGGTCCAGCAGCACCAGCACAGCAGGATTCCCAGCATCCACAGACAAGGCAATATCATTGTGCACCTGCAACAGTGCTGACTTGGTGCTATCTAAACCATAGATATCTAAGCATAGCGTGTTTGAAGGCAGCTGGAACAGACCCTGAGCTAAGACAAATGTTTATAAAAACAAGCAGACTTGACCCAACAGAACTCAGAACCTCCTTATAGGTTAGGGTTAGGGTATATATATATATATATATAAAGCTTAAAAATATATAAATAAAGTTTGAAAATGTAAAAACAAACAAACAGGCAGATAAACACATGAAGGACAAAACAAAATGCTCTGCCTGGAGAACATGACAGCTGTCAGTGTCCGCTTATTGACCTTACGGCTGTTTTAAGCATCGTGGATTGTGATTGGTCACTTCATCAACGGTTCTATTTGTGATTGGTCACTTTGCTCTCCGGTGTCGATTGTGATTGGACAAACGAGTTCGATGTGCTCCAGCCTCCCGAACACACACCAACCAAGTAGGTGAAACAACAACAACACGATGAACTCCCCGTGGTTCACCTCGGAGCTATTTAACTAGCTTTGAGCTGTTTTTTTACTAAAAGGGATTTAGCTACAACACAAGGGAGTTTTGTGCTTTTAAATAATATAAATTTAAAGCGACGTTACTAGCGACTTTCACTGTTAACTAGAAAGCTAAAAACGGTTACCTGTTATCCTAAAGATAGCATATAAAGACGCATCATCTTCGGCTTTAGCAGCACACTCTTCGTCTTTGTAGCTGTTGAACTTAGCCCCACAGTCACCGGCATGTTTCCTCTAGACTCGCCGTGGAACATCTCCTTCGCTGGCTGTGGCTTCCTCGGTATCTACCACGTCGGTGTCGCCAGCTGTCTGCTGGAGCAGGCTCCGTTCCTGGTCCACAACGCCCGGCACATCTATGGAGCATCAGCCGGAGCTCTCACAGCCACTGCCCTGGTCACTGGAGTGTGTCTCGGTACGTATTTATGCTTTTTAGTATTTCCTCTGAGTCTTAAAAGATTACTAGAGTACTAAGCTCAAATTTGGACTGCTGAAGTGGAGATAAAAGTCATTACATTTAAAGTATGTTAGTATTAGTAATAGTAACTCTGTTATAAAAGTCACTTTTTTTATACTTGTACACAAGTATTAACATTATATATATATATATATATTTTTTATTTTTATTTATAAAAGTAAAAGTAAACTTTCTGCCCATTAGAAAATCACATTTATTTTTAACAGTTGTGGTGGAAGAAGTGCCCTTCTTTTTACTTCAGTAAAAGTCATTCAAACGTTTTTTTTACTTGTACATAAGTATTAGCATTATATATTTAAAAGAAAAAAGTACTATTTATTATATTACTTGATTATTGGTGCATTAATTAGATTAGAGTCAACTTTATTGTCAGTGCATATAGTACAAATACTTAGAGAGTGAAATACACTTTGCACAGTAATGTACATATATAAAGAGATATACACCGACCGGTCAGTTCATTAGGTACACAAAAACAATCCAATTATAAATGCTGTTGTAGTTTGCATTATATTGAAAGGTGTTGCTAATATTTCAGCCATCCTATTTACATACATGAGAGGGCCAAAATATTAGAAACACCTCTCAATACTCCTGTACAACTACAGCACCTACTAAGACCTCAATAATTAACATAAAGTAGGATTATTACCTCTCTGACAGTGTCAACAAAAACAGAAACATTCAAAGGTTCATGAAAGTAGAATTTATGTCAGAGGTGTTGTGTTGGGTCACATTGGATTGTACAAATGTCCCTAATGAAGTGGTCGGTCTTAGTTATGCTAAGATATATACAATATAAACAGTATTAATGGGTAAGTATCACTTTATTGTTGCAGCTAGTAAATGTGGGGTGGATTTAAACTTTATATACTGCTTGAATATTTTTTGTCCATTAATCATTGTTGTGTGTTGTCTAGTATCTGTCAGATAAATCTAGTGGAGTAAAAGAAGAATATTTCCTTACCTTAGTATAGTAGCATACTCAAGTAAAGTACCTCAAAACTTGTTTACTTGGTTAAAAGACCAACATGGCATCTGGATCATAACCATTTCATAGTGAATATGAACATATCAGTTAAGCCCTTTCCTGTTCGGCAGTGCTCTTCTTCATCTTTATCCTCATTCTTAAAGACTGCCAAGAAGAAAAGGTTTAAGGGAAACAGAGTATCCTCTGACAAAATCACCGTAATCTTGATACACTTGCTTCTGAAGTAGCATGTCCTGACTTTATTAAGTACTCAATGTACAGTCACATGAAGAACTAACAATGTCTTCACAGGAGAGGCTGGTGCGAGTATCATCGATGTTGCCAAAGAGGCGAGGAAGCGTTTCCTCGGACCCATGCATCCGTCCTTCAACCTGGTGAAGATTGTGCGCCACATGCTGCGCCACACGCTGCCGGCTGATTGCCACCATGAGGCCAACGGGCGGTTGGGGATCTCTCTTACCCGAGTGTCAGATGGGGAAAATGTCCTGGTGTCACACTTCAACAGCAAAGAAGAAGTGGTGCAGGTGTGCAGTATATTTCTCTCAATATTTTGCTGTGGGGTTGGTTGATATTAACAAAATCAGATGTTAGGATACAGTTGATTTGATACCTCATTACTTATAATGTGGCAGTATTCTAGGGCATACCTACGTATGGGTTCTTTCAGAAGAACATCTTGGCAAATAATGCCAAATATTCACTAGCTTCAGCTTCTCAAATGTGAGGCTTTGCTGCTTTTGTCTGTTTTATATCTTTGTAAAGCAAATGTCAGCTACAGTAATGCAATTAAAATGTAATTTCACTGTAAGGTGTCCTTTACAGTTACAGTTAATTTCACCCCCAACAATTTCTCAAAAACACTGTTCCTATACGATCTCTTGTCTTAACTAGGCATGTGTCTGCAGTGCCTACATCCCAGTATATTGTGGCCTCATACCTCCCATGCTGCAAGGAGTGGTGAGTAGATTCATTATTATTCAGCATATGTGCTCTGTCCTCATGTTGTCGATTGTCCTTTAATTTAATCTAATGAAAAGAAATTGCCTCCATGATCTTCATGGATTTTTTAGAGCTGAGTGTTAGATACTGCTACTGCTGTTGGAGAGGTTTAATGACCAGTCTACCTTGAGCATATTTCCTCTCATTGTGCTTTGTTGTTGTAACTTTTGGCACTTTATTTTTTCAACCATAACTGCCCTCCATCACAGCCCTCCCTTCCTGAAGAATGTGTTTGTTCTGAATGGCACGTGTGTGGAAACAATGATTAGAAAATTCCTCAGGAGTCAGTGTTTGTCAGAGGTCTCACACTAAAGGGGAAAGTAGTTTTTTTTTACTTTGCTCAACATGTTTCTAGCACAAAGGTTTTGTGGGAAACATTATTGAGCAATATCAACACTGCCACCCTCCCTCTGTGGCCTCTGTGATGGGTTTTATGAGCTTACATGTGCTTGTATGTATGCAGGCCTTGTGATCAAACTTCGAGAGTGGCAGAGCCAAATGCGACCACGTTGGCACAGGCTTTAAGGTTGTTGTGTCCTCGCCTACCCCTCAAAAAAAAAAAAAGAAAAAGGAAAAACTGATGTCACTCTGTTCTTATCTGTTGACACACAGCCAGTTTAAAAGTTCACCAGCTTCAATAAAAACAAACACTAATCAATACACAGGATGTGATGTCTCTGTTATCAATTCTGAGTGCCCCTTAAGGATTTTACGTCAATATTGTGAAGAAATTCTGCTACGAGTGATCTGTTTTTGTTTGTTCTGTTTCGCTAATACTTATTTTTTATCGCTCAGCGATATGTCGATGGAGGCATTTCCGACAACCTCCCTCAGTATGAAATGAAAAATACAATCACCGTGTCCCCGTTCTCCGGAGAGAGTGACATTTGCCCCAGAGACACCTCGACAAACATACACGAGCTGCGATTCACCAACACAAGCATCCAGTTCAATCTCCCCAACCTCTACAGAGTCTCCAGGGCACTTTTCCCTCCAGACCCTATGGTAGGTCACTTGATTACAACCTCATACAAACACACACACACCGATGTCTCCAGATTAATTGATTGGCTCAGATGAACTGGAGTAACCTCAGTCGACTCATGAGGAATGAATGAATATGTGTTTCTTTCGTGTGCAGGTTATGAAGGCCATGTGTAAGCAGGGATATAAAGATGCTCTGCACTTTTTAAAGAAGAATGGTAAGAAACAGTGGTTTACTTGTCAAACTTTCTCCAAATCATGTCATGATTTATTTGTTTATTTCATTTTATTTAGGTGTTTTGGCATTTTGTAAGCACATAAGCTAGCTGAATAATTTAAAGGACCAGTGTGTGGTGAATTTAGTGGCATTTTGTGCTGTAGTTGCGGATTGCAACCTCTGGTTTCACCCTCTCCCTACTAGCTTGAAGGAGAAACTATAGTTGCCATAAAACGCATGAAAAATGCACATTTCTGCCACATTCTGTAAATAGAGACACCTGAATTTGACACCCTGGACATTTAACTAATTAAAAATGACTTCACTATTGATTACAGATAATAAATAATAATAATGCTTTCACATTTGCTTCTGTTTTCAGAACTGCTTAATTTGAACGGACCTCACAGAGACAGACCCCTGCTAGCCAACCGTGACGAAAATGAGGATTGTAACGATGACGATGATCAGGACAATGAAAACAATGACGAGGAGAAACAGTCACTCGTGAAAGAGGGAGCAGTGATGGTTCATTGCAGCTCCTCACTAGAGGAGCATATCATTGAACACCTTCCACCCACCCTGCACAAAGGTACACGTGGCTTCATATCTCAGCTGTTATCACTGCCCTGTTCAAAACGTCAACTTTCCACAGGCCAAGAAAAACAGCCACTGCTTTGGCTTCGTGAAAGCAAGCAAGTATCAAGATTCTCCAAGAATCAGTGGCTGCCTTGATTGTAGCATAAATACTAAATGAATATAAAATACACTATATATCAAGAAAGGGAACCCTATAAGATGTTTTGGATGATGATTTGTCAGTTCAAGGATTGCAATAATATGAAAAAATAATATAAAGACAATACACAGTATGACCATTTGAGGTAATGCATACAAATGAGTTGTTGTTGGAACAGTACTATCACTCTTAATGTGGGTAGTGACCCACTTTCCATTGTATAGTATTCCCCTTTTCAAACATGGACTGGAATAATGTACAACTTCTGTATATCAGTGAGAGAAAACACTGTATTTACCAACAAGACTGTTCTGAAAATTTAAATGCTACGCTGTAACACATAACACTGCATAAAGCAGGTTAATTCTACAGATAGTTTTTTGGGTAACCGTTGTGATCATCTCTGCCTCCCTCTGCAGCTCTAGTTGAGGCCTGCATGGAGAGGAGGAGCCTTGTGCAGTCGCTAAGCAACATGCTTCCTGTCAGGATGGCCTCAGCCATGATGCTTCCCTACACGCTCCCTCTGGAGTCTGCTCTGTCCTTGACTCTCAGGTACTGTAGGACTTAATTACATCTGGTCCTATTTCCTCTTTGTTTCACTCAAAATAGTACTACAGCACAGTACTACTGCTGCATGTCTACTCTGGTCTTGTTGCCACCAGCTTGTGGCCTATAAAATCATTCAAACAGCAGAAACTCCTGGACTGTCATTCATTGCTGACTGACTAACAGCAGTTTTTCCCATGTGTAGACTTCTGGAGTGGCTGCCAGATGTGCAAGAAGATGTAGGGTGGATTCGAGAGCAGATATTAAAAGTCCTACAACATGTTCTTCGTCAGGCCTCCAGAAGTATTTCCCAGCATGTGTCTGCCAGGTAGGGGGGACTCCTCCGAAAGATATATTTACAAAGATGGTAGTTATACTTGTCTTTGTACGGCAACTTTTAACGTACAATCATTGCAGAATACATTATGTGTATGACTTACAGCTGCTGGGGTTCAACCTGCAATAACTTTGGGATTTTTTTTTGGCCACTTGGGGGCAGCAGGAACAAGTTGTGAACACATCATTGACATATCATCACTTTTTGCTAAGAAGCTGAGAAGTCTAACTTTCAAAAAATTCCTTATTTACACATCCAGTAGACACAAGATAATATTAGCATTCATTTAGAAGCATGTTTCTGGCAAACCAATCAATACAAGCCCAATATTCACTCACTGTGCCTGTTTGCTGTTTGGTGATGGGCAGGTTATGTACACTATGAGAGCAGTGAGAGTGAACCAAACAAGTAAAGGTGCATGCCCGACAACTAATTAATTAGCCTCACTGTAAACTTATTTTAAATCGAGGGGAGCTGCAGATGATTGTGATAATGAGTGACGTCTTCCACATTGTCATTCTAAAAAATATTGATTATAGCTGCTTTAATAACAGCAAGTGAACCAGTTTCAGACTTTCACACCGTTTCTGCTGGCAATGCTTCAGATTTTTCTGCCAGCTGGAGCTGCACCACTACCAGTCCCTCCCATCCCAGATCAGCTCCACCAGCCTGTTTCCCACCTGGGTGAACGAGAGCAGTTCTTCAGTCCTGGATGTCTTCATGCGTCTCGACCAGTACAAGAGGCAACTGCTGTCCGGAGTCCTGTGTATCAACATGGACCTGCAAGGCTCCTTTGAAACTAAACCGATATCACCCGATGAGAGCCCTCCATGCATAATCTCCCCAGAAGGCCTCTCAATGCACAGACATTGTATGTCTAATATTCCACCTGCTGCCGACTCTGGAGAAACCATCAGCATCTCCTAAGAGATTCCCCTGAAGACAGGGTGAAGTTCAGACTAACTTACGCTAGATCCAGGGACACTTTGAGATAATTTAAATCAGATTTTATTATCTGTTTACATCCTTACATAAGCTGCCAGGAAGAAGTTGTAGTTTAATCAGCCTCTTTGTGTAGTGGTTTTAAATAGTAATCATTGACCATATTTACACTTAGTTTGGATTAAGTTTTTTTGACTTATGAAAGAAGTCTTTAGCTACAGTATTAGTCAGAGTATGTCTGCAGGTCTACAGAAGTGCATTTAAACTTAGCACATGTGCTCAAGCAGTACAAACTTGAATTACAGGATGTTACAAACGAAAATGTGCACTTGAAGTAGCATGGTTAAAATAGATGAACGGGTTTATGTTTTTTGTGGAATGCAGTCAGACCAGTAGTTAAGCACAGAGTTCCTGCTGCGTCCACTCATGAGCTCCAGATTACTGGATGAGGAAAAACAGTGGACACACCAGTCTGTCTGTTACAGGTAGTTACTCCATTTATTTGATGCAAGTGTCAATGCAGTATTGTGAAAAAACATATTATGTTTCATTATTTATATGAAAAATACCAAACTACTCTGCTCTGTTTTCCCTTTTTCTGTCATCTCGATTGACTTACATGTAAGTTAAATCTACATTATATTGAATTTTATGCTTTGACTTTGGCCTTATGTACATTTTAATGCGCACACAGTAAATCAACAATGTGATTTTGTTTAATCTAAGTTGCACTTTGTCATGTGATATCACTGTATGACATCCATGACTTTCTTAGGTAATAACCTACCTGTTTAAATACTTCTTGTACTGTGTTCTACAAGAAACTTTGTGATCAAAGTCGTGCCTTAATGTTGAATGAAATAATTGCCAAGTGAATTTAACATATTGTCAAAATGTTGAAGGGAATAATATTTATGTGGTCATTAAATAAACTGGTATTGTTTACCATTGACTCACAGCCTATGAGTGTTTTCCCACTCAGATCAGTGATCGTTACATTACTCAGAAAAGCTGCAGCTCACGGAGAAAAAGTGCACAAAGAGCAGGGAACAGTACACATCACAAACAGTAAACAAACAGGGGGATCAGCGATCTGAAGGTGGTTCTTGAGAGGCTTCCAGATGATCTCAGCAAAATAACAAATAATCACATTCAATTTGTGAGTGTACGTGTAAAAACAGATATAATGTGGCTCTTTTCTGTACCGCAGAGTACAGTTTGATAATAATTAAAGGTGTAGCATCTTGCATAAAAGAAATTAAAAAAAGATTAAAGATTAAATGAGTTGCTTGTTTATTTTGCTATTTTAAAATTACATTTTTTTATTTATTCATAAAATCCTCCTGTGATTATAAAATCCACAACTTATTAGTAATTATAGTCAGTTCTTTTGGTTTTTTGACACACATTGGAAAGATATATGTGGTATCATCTCTGTTTTATATAATCTTTTACCATGTATTTATATTTCAACACTTGATATTTGTAATTCAAAGCTTTTCAAAGCCATCCAGGAGCAGATCTGTAGGATTTATTCTCAGTGATTTGTACATTTTAAGCTCATTTACAAATTAAACTGTTATTAACACGTTAAGACGTGTGTCCGCCATATTACATGTTTTGCCACGGTGGTAACAAACGCTGTCATTACAACACAGAGGATTTACTGCAGACACGCACATCGCACGCACATTGGGAATCCCCCTCAGCACTGTGACCACAAAAGTCATCACACAGTCTGATCAGCTGTAAAAGCTGCTCAGTCCTGGATAAACTCAGAGTGTCCAGGTTTGATAACAGGTTAGCCACAAAGACGAAAATATGTACGTAGATTTGTATGTAGGCTACTGTCATATACTTGTTGATACGTGACAACGCCTTCACGTGATGTCGGAAAAATGGAAACTTGGAAGCAGTATGGAGTATGTGTTCTGTATGGATATCTATTTTCAAACATATATTATCTCTGCCTTTATGTTAACAGCGTATTTCTTAATTTCTTCACCGTATTTCCTATGGATTTTGTATTTTTTGTAATCTAACTGCTTTCCCAGCTACGTTAAATCCACAATGAACTGGTGCCAGTCTGGATTTTGCACTCAATCATAAATGATGACGAGTCATTTTAATTTGTGTTCTTGTATGTGTGTGTAGTCAAGTCTGTCTTCAGAATAATCAATCAATAAATCACTTTATTCGTCCATAAAAGATGAAGGTTGGTTTTGAAGCAGTACACAGTGCTCAAGATAAGAGATAATAAAAACAGAAAGCACGCAAACACGTTTTATAAAGACAAAATTGAGGGAGGGTACACACTAAAGTTAAATTATTAATAAAAATCAAGTGGCAACCTCCGGTGCTGGGAAATGAAGCCAATGCTGAAGTGCTAAAGACTGTAATTCCTCGAGTGGCCGCTTGTGACAGGCTGCAGAAGTGAGTGATTCTCCATAAGTGCCTATATTTAAATGTCTAACTTCACATAAACATGTTTACAGCCTGGTTCAAAGCATGGTTTTGGTCTCTATAGCTAATTTCCCGTCCATGACAACTGTAGTGAGGGTGAATTTTTATATAACTCACCTGTTTAAATTATATTAAGGCTTAACATTATGCATAATTAACAGAGTGGCCGCTTTGATTGACAGGTAAGTGCAGTTACAGGTGTCTTATTAGAGCACCCAGGCGTCATTCGGCCTGCTGATCTAGTCTTTGCCTTCGATTAACCGGGAGGCGGAAGAAGCAGTGCTCCAACATATCGGTGGCCATGTATTTTCGGTTTCAAAACAGCACTTCGGAAACCTACAAGTGACGTCACTCATGCTCTGTCCATAGTTTATACCGTCATTGGTAAATAATACATAAAAAAATATGGTGAAATAGCATAGTTATTGTCACCTAAAATAAAACTATTCAAATAAAATATGCATATATAGTACTAGTTACACTTTTAATATCTATATATTGATATATCATGTATATTTGTATTTGTATTTAATTGTTATAAAGAAAAAAAATACAGTGTAAATGCAGTGTTATGAAGAAAAAAGACCCAGCTCCTTTTGAAATAGGAATTTCTGAGCAGCACTTGAAAGCAGCATGAGACTGCCACTCAGTCAGAAGTTCGCACCGAAGTTCACGGTGCCGTTTGCAGCGTGTGTCCGCCAGGGGGCGCACCTCGGGGGGGGGGAGAGAGAGGCTCAATCCAAACCATCCACTCCGCTTCTCCTCCTCGTACCATGAGCTGAATCTGTCCGGGACAGACCAGGGAAGATGGCGGCCACTGACCATTCCCGGTCCGAAGCTGCCAAACAGCGACGGCAGGATCAGCTGCAGCGATGGCTGGGCTCGGAGACCGATCAGACTGGATGGGAGGCCCGGGAAAACTTGAGCGGTTCAGGGACGCGGCGGGCGAAAGTTCGATTCGCCCAAGGAGCTGTGTTTATGGCCGCCTGCTCCGCCGGAGACCGGGAGGAGGTGGCAGCGTTACTCCGGCAGGGAGCTGACATCAACCACGCCAACATAGACGGACTGACAGCGCTTCATCAGGTAGAAAAAAAAAAGTTAACGTCACTCTCAAACTGTTAACGGCTGTGTTGCGTGTTAACGTGCGCTGTGGTGGGGATGCTAACTGTAGCTTTCAACTTTAGCGGGGACGGTTCAACGTTCATCCCGTTAATGAACGCTCTCTCACCGCTGAGGAGCGTTAACTCACCGTGGAGTTAAAAAAAAAAGTACGGTTAATCCTAATGTTGCTTTTCAACGTGGCAGCTACAGTAACGTTAGCTCAAACTGGAGGACCCGTTTCTGGCCTCTTTGTGTAACAGTTAGTTTATTAGCCTGTTGGTAGGCTGGGCCATCTTTGACATCTTTACTAAGTTATAGGCTTCTTTATCCAGCAATATGAGGAGGAGACAAACCGGTCACCTCTAACATTAATAGGCACTGACTGTCAGACAGTCTCTGGTGGAGTCACGGTAAAATAATAGGTCATTGAATTCAAGGAGGTTTTCATCATCTGATCAACAGGTCTTTGAACGCCTCACCATCAACACTCCATCCAAAGTAGCTGATTTAACCTCCACCTTCACTCTTTAAAATGCATTTTATTGCTTTTGCATGTCCCAAATTGGCTTCACTCCTTTCTGTTCCAGCCTCCCTCAGTCCCCTCCCCTCAGTCATAACACAGAAGAGCCGTCTGGACAACATCACTGTCACACAGGCCCTCAAGTGATGCAGTATTTCCTCTGCTTTTATGATGCCGCGTGTCACAAACACATTGCTGTCTCTTTGCATTCACGGTCACGTGGATTTAACTTGGATATCCAAGCGTGTAAGTCATCATAATAGATGCTGGCGTGCTTTTTTTAATTTTCCTGCCCACTGGAGTTGAGTTTGTAGCTCAGCTGGCTTGTGTGCTCCCACTGATGTCATGCTGTTTTTCCCCCTCTCTAACGTTAATTATGTATCTGATGATGAAGCTCAGATGAGTGACGTGAGCGTGCTCCTGCTGCCTCCTCTGGATGCTCCCCCTTCAACGGAGTCGATTTCACACGTGGGACCACCAGTCACCCAGTGTGGTCCCTCTCCATCCCTTTCTCCCCTGCCTGTTGCTCATCGGTCGCCTGGCAACCAGAATTAAATATAGGCCCGCACTCTCCAAACTTTCCATCCTCTCCATCCAAAGGCTTTCTGTCTTCTCCACTATGCTTTCTCACTCCTTTGTCCCCCCCCCTCTTCTTCCTCCTCCTCTTCCTCCTCCTTCTCCCTGTCTCTCTCTCTCTCTCTCTCTCCTTCCCTTTGCCAATTCCCCATGGTGGGGACTTTAGGGATTTCAGATGAAGAAATGGAAAACATTCCTCAAACAGCACAAGCTGCTGTTGTCAAAAGGCGATTTCCACAATGACTCACTTGATGACCCAGTGAAGGAGTCTGCTGGGAGGCTGTGTGTGTTCACCCTTGGGTGCAAGAAGTACCCTCTGTTCATTCATTCAGCTTGGAGCACCCACTTGTTTCAGAGGGCTCCCCCTCTGCTTGCGAATGGACGCTGGCTCTGTTTTGAGCTACAAATCACATCTCAGGGTCTTAAAATTACCTCTTTTTTTTTGTCCACCCTACTACCAGACTAATTATACTATATTATGACAGAGGGTGGAGACTTGTAGCAGCTTTGTGATTAGTTGATTTAGCCCAAAAGCAAAGCCTCTTACAGTAGGTGGCTTAAGACGGCCTGATGGGACGAGGCTCTGTGTGGTTACAGACGCTACACACTGCCGTGACCGCGGCGATAATGAATGGCTGGAAACGCTGTCGCATTAGGGAGTGCAGTCTTGTTCAACATGTTCCTCGTTCAGGTTGTACGGGGCAAAGTGGGAAAATAAGATAAAGGTTGATTGATTTTTTTGTTGTTGTTTTTTTTCTTTTCTTTATTTCACCATATTAATCTTGAGTAGATAATCGTCATAAATATCTTTGTTATTAACTCTCATTTCAGGCTGATTTATAGCTGTTTTAGAGCAGCCTGCTGGTGTACAGTGCCAAATCTTCTCAAGTACTTGTTGTAGCCTCAAGGGATGGCAATGTCCCTCAGCTGTCGGTGCACGGCTGTGGTCCAGACTAAAATATCCCGGTAACTGTTTGATGCAGTGACGTTCAGGTTCTCCAGACGATGAATCCCTCTCACTTTGGTGATGTTTTCTGTACAGTGAAGTTGACATTTATGAGCTGGATTGTCACAGTTATTCATGCCCCCCTTCAGGATGAATCAAAATGACTTGGTGATCTCTTTAACTAACTAATTTTGGCCTCTGAGGAAATACAATAGAACAGAATAGATACTTTACTGATCCCTCACGTTTTTACATGCATTTTACCCAAAATACAACCACACACACACACACACCCATACACCCATAAAGGGCTCATAGACATGCAAATGTAGAGAGATGGTGCAATGATGAGCATGTGGGGGTTCGGTACCTTGCTCAAGGGCCCAGGAGGTGAACTGACAGAGCTACTGCCGACATTGTGATTAGTTTGTGCCATTTTTATAAAGTAAATAATCACTTGATTATTTGAAAAAAAATTCACAGATTATTCGATAATAAAAAAAAAAGTGTTGGATGCAGCGCTGCAGTGCGTTTGTGTCTGCTCGGCCTGCACACTGTTTGCTGTGACTAGGCATGCAGCAATTAATCGATTTCACCGTTAGCCGCGGTTTAAAACGTCACGGTTTGTAACCGGAAAGAACAAAGTGTTTCTGTCACTTACACTCAGTGAAGTAGCTGTGAGTTAGGACTTCAGTGTCGCCTAAACCAACAGCAATGAATGCTCATGTGATTTTTGTTTTTAACTTATTTTTATTTAATTTTCATCAACAACAGCTCAGCATATATATTTTCTTCTTTCTCTTTTTAATCTGGCTTTTGCTTGAACTATATTTATACATTTTTCTGTTCATATATTTTAATCTGTTTCACCATTTTCACTTTTATTTATTTATTTCATTAGTCTGTTTATATATCTTAACCTTTTTAACCTGCTCCATAGATCGAGGTCCCAGACCTTCTGGATCCATGTGTTTATATGTAGAGGGGGGTCAGTTTCAGCCATACAATAGTCATCTACTTCAAGTCTGCTATAAGTAATATATTTGTTTTTATTTTTGTTTTTTTTAGCCATTGTGCTGTGAAATAAATTAATTTATTATAATCATGAAACTGGCATTTTTCTTCAGACCCTATCATCAAAATCTATAATCGGTGCATCCCTAACTGTGACATTAATAAATCATCAGTGATATTTAGTGTTCATTTAGGCTGATCTTTGCCTGTTTTTGTGTCAGTTTTAGTCAATAATTAAAGAGTTGAAACTTTTATTTTCTTCTCACATTAAAACAACCATAAAAGCCAACACTGTTTAGATTATTACAATTTTATTCGTTTACAAATCAGCTTACATTAATACTAGTGAGTACTGAGAGCTCAGTCTCATTCTGATTAACGCTTATTTTTGGAAAATCCTTGTAATATGTTTGTATTTAAAACAGGCTGAAATAATTTCACCCCACTGGCAAGTTTTTTTTTTTTTTTTTTTTAAACTTTTTTAAGAATAAATTTAAAAACCAAACATCTTCTTTTGGAGTATAAAGACACATTGGCTTACACAGATCCTGCCCGGAGTTCTTTCACATAAATATTAGCTGAAATTAAAGCAACTTATCATACCATAATACCATGAGCTCCTCATGGGATTCATCTTGGGACTTTTGTTGGATCACATTGGGATCTTAGCGAGACCTTGCCTCAGGAAAAGCAGCTAAATGGATTCGCTGTTTCACTCTTGCCACAAAGTGACTGTTTTGGAAAGTACTTGAGGGCTTTTAGCAGCCCACTTAACAGAAAGTCATTACAACAAGTAGACACAGTAGTCATTGTTTTAGCCGCTGTGCTTTAGCTGAATTTAGTAGTTTTTGGAAGTGACTGCAGTTTTGCCTTTCACAACAAACCAAAATGAATTGACTGAAATGAATCTCTACTGTAACGAAGCTGCACAGTGACTGACGCGCGCTGTCTGGTTCCTATTTTTTTTAAATATACATAGCGAGGATACTTATAACAAGCGACGAACAATAAACACTTGTACAGCGATCCATCATGTGGCTGTGTGTCCTCTGGCAGGCCTGCATTGATGAAAACGCTGAGATGGTGCAGTTTCTGGTGGAGAGCGGGAGTGACGTCAACAGAGGAGACAACGAGGGCTGGACTCCTCTGCATGCTGCTGCCTCCTGCGGCTTCATCCAGATCGCTAAGTGAGTGTTGACCATGACTACACTGACACGTCACTGCTATTATGATTTTAAATAGTCCTTTTAGAAAGTCGAGGCTCGCAGTGAGGTAAACACAGGACAGACAACAGTGGTTTCAGGCAATAATTAAACCAACATATGAGACTGTATTCTTGTTTTAGTGTCTCTGTGTGTTGATTTTTGTTTTTGAAGATACCTGATCGAGCATGGCGCTCACGTCGGGGCGGTGAACAGTGAAGGAGAACTTCCTCTGGATGTGGCCACTGAGGACGCCATGGAGAGACTCCTCAAAGGGGAAATCAAAAAACAAGGTACCAACATTAAAGTCTGCATAAAGTAAGAGTTTGTGTTTGGAGTCCAAAGAAAAAAGTGTTATTAACCACCCAGCCATATTTAAATGATTAAAAATATCGACAAGTTTATGAAATTAGGTGTCAAAATCAGGTAAAAAATGAGCAGTATTCGCTGAAGGCGCTGAAGCCACTTGCACACTCGTAGCTTCTCGAACGTGATTATTATCTGCTGTTTTATACCATGAGTCATAAATGCAAATATCTTTATCAACATATATTGGGCTATAGCACACTGTCATGGGCATTTTTCACTTCATTTTCTATAAATAATGAGATTAGAGGAATGAGAGGAATATAAAAATGAAAATCTAAAAGATGTAGCAGCTGTGGAAAAAGGTTCATATTTATTGTCATATTATTATTATTATTATTATTATTATTATTATTATTATTATTATTATTATTGTGATTTCATCAGTTTTGCCTTCACAAGTAGCATAACTTTTTGGTCACATTTAAAGCAGACGACCCGCTCAGAGCAGACAGAAATAGTCAAAGAAATGAGGACAGAGTCACTGTGTACCAAATGTTCTGTGACCTCAAAGCACTGAAGTGTACTCGGGGCTCCAGGCTTATATCTTTATCACTGCCACATACACATATTGTCGAGATCCATCATGCAACGGAAATCACAGATGATGAATATCAGAGAAACAAAACTGAATATTTTGTCTTTTGTCATTTGTGTGTGTGTGTGTGTGTGTGTGTGTGCGCGCGCGCGCGTGTTTTCTGTTTTCAACTGTTTGTTCCCGTGTGTGTCACAGGAATAGACGTGGATAAGGCCAGAAAGGAGGAGGAGAGGATCATGCTCCAGGACGCCATGGCGGTGCTGGCAGGAAGCGGCACTCTCACACCTCACCCAAACACCAAGGCAACCGCTCTGCACGTCGCCGCTGCCAAAGGCTACATCGAAGTCCTGAAGTGAGCATCAGTTCACACACATGAGAGCAGTGACAGCTTGTTAGCGTTTGTCTTCACACACACACATGTCAGATATTTTTTTATCCATAGCCTTCTCCTCCTGGATATTCCTCATCCTCTTCTCCTCTTGTTTAGGGTGCTGTTGCAGTGTGGGGTGGATGTGGACAGCAGGGACACCGACGGGTGGACTCCCCTGCATGCAGCAGCTCATTGGGGGCAGGAGGAGGTGTGCACCCTGCTTGCTGACAACATGTGCGATATGGGTGCCGTCAACAATGTGGTGAGTGCAGGACAAACACTCTTTTCACTTGATGTAAACTCTCGTGATTGAAGCCTCTATTTGTGCCATGGCCGATGATGCACTGCGAATGTCCCTGTAGGGCCAAACACCTCTGGATGTCGCAGACGAGAACCTCGCGGACACTCTGGAGGAGCTACAGAAGAAACAGAACGCTGTGAGTCCACCTTCACACAACTATCTCACTCAGTTAGATAAACCTGATATAATTGATAGCGTTATAGCGGCGAATGTTCTCTGTGTTTATGTGTGTTTATATTTCTCTTCAGTTACGCAGCGAGAAAGAGAAACAGACTCCTGTTATTGAGACCAGCCCGCCAATCTCCATGGTACCAGTTCGCCCGCGCAGGTCAGTGCCAATGTGTGGGCATGTGTGTGTGTTTGTGTGTGTGTGTGTATGTGGGCACACGCTATGCTGTTCCTCAGCTGAATCCCAGTAATCCCAGTACCAGCAGTTTGCATGCAGGTATGATGTTAACAGTCCCAGCATTCCTTTGAATGACGCTACAGTCTGTGTCCCAGTTTCATACTGAATACTCAATGTTTCCATTGTTGGAGAAATTAAAATAAAAAGTCTGTGTAAAGGCAATTCTGCGATTTCTTTCAAAATATGTTGGAAAATAGTTGCTAAAAATGTGAAAAGACTTTGAACGATATATTACTGAAATGTGGAGTTAGAGGTTAAAACAGTTTTTCATCAGTTTTCAGTCCACGATTTTTTGGGCGGTCCCTTAAAGGGTGGCTCGATGACACACTGAGGCCACCCTGAGCATACCGCTACACCCCTAGCAGAGAGATAGAGATTAATTCATCTCACTCAGAGTGTTTCAAAGTTAGTCATGTCATTTTCTGAACTCATCTGACACGTTTCAGTCGCTTCAGAATGGCTGCTTGGCTGCTCCTGTGAGTGGGCGCGGCTTCAGAGCATTCAGAGGACACGCCTCACAGTCCTGGATGACAAATGATGCCGAATGGCACCTGGGTGCTCTAATAAGCCATCTGTAATGGCATCTACCTGTCAATCAAGTGGTGATGCTGTTAATTATGCGCAACTTTAAGCCAGGCTGTAAACGTGTTTATTTCTGCTGTGAAGTTCGGCATTTTAACATGGGGGCTCACTTCTGCAGCCAGCCTCGAGTGGCTGCTCCGGGAATTACAGTTTTTAGCATTGTAGTATGTACAGTATGTGGTTGGGACACACATTGTTTTGTTGTGTGTGGAGGCTGTGTTGCTATTTCCTCCCCGTGGGTTTGTGTAAAGTTTGCGTCGTCACACATTGACGACAGATCCTAAAACGTGTGAGATAAGTGACGAAGTAAAAAAGCTGTAGGTCGATGTTACATCCAGCGATAAGACACCAACACTACACATAGCATCACAGGAAGTGACCCACCCACCGACGTGTTGCATGCTCGCTCTAATTGGCTGCACATGGAATGACTGCCCTCACTGATCAGCTCCCTGCATGCCACCTGTTGTTGTTCCACCCCACCTTGGCCCCGCCCCTGCAGGACTTCTATCTCTCGTATGAGCAGCAAGGAGAAGATCTGCCTCCACGAGCGCGAGAAGCACCCGCCCCCCGCCCTGCCGAGCAGCCCGGCCGAGGATGAGGAGGAGGAAGGTCAGACGGGACAGAGCCAGTCTCAGAGCCAGGGGAAAGCGTCCAGCAGCTCCAGCTCGGAGGAGGAGAGCGAATCGGAGAGCGACGCCGAGTCAGGTGAGAGAAGCTGCTGCTCTAAGAGAGAGAGAAGTTGTGTTAAAGGTGATTTATCAGATGGCTTTCATGACTTTGTTTATGATTTTACCGGTGATTTATTAATGGTCTTTGCACGGCTGCAGAGAAAGCGAAAAACCGAGAGATCATAAACAACTTGAACAACAAACGCAACGCCACCAGCCTGCTTCCTACCTCCATGTCAACGAGTACTGCTGCAAGCCAAGTGAAAAAGGTCAGATATGTTGAGATATTATATACAAAGCACCAGATGTCAACAATACTGAACAGTAATGATGATGACTTTCACTGGCTCTGTAGCAGGACCCGAGCAAGCTCCCAACCACCGAGGCCCCAGGATCCTGGAGAACATCCTTGAGGAAGGCAGGCAGCTCGGTGACTCTGGGCTCAGCTGGACTGTCCGACTTCAGCCAAGACTCCAGCCGACCGCCAGAGACCACCCTGGGTATGACCCGCTCTGCATCCAGCCCCCGCCTCAGCTCCGAGGCCGACACTAAGGTACGCATGATTCAAGGATTCACACCCAAAACCGGCTATTATATTTCGGACTAACGTGACTCAAAAGGCTTTATTTACGGCCATTTGTTGAGTCACACAAAACACTGATCTCACTACTCGCTCTCAGGAGCCGAGGCTCGCCCGGGTACCGCCCATCCCAACACGGAGACTCTTCAGTATTCCAGACAGCAGCCCTGACAACTCCAACAGGTGGGCTTGTGCTCTCGCGTGCTTCTGAGCTCGTGAAACCAGAATCTGTTTTTCTGAGTCACTGCATATGTGCCCTTGTCACCTTGTCTCTCTCTCTCTCAGTTGGCTAAGCCGTAGCTCCTCTTACACCCGACGCCTTCATAGTCAATCAGGGAATGATCTCACTAGTTCCACCCCCTCTTTGCTTCACAGGTCAGTCATGCTGCTCACTGCCCGTCTTGTATCTGTTTGCTGTCCTGTTTGCGTGCGATTGTTTTTGCTGTGTCACAGCTCATTACATTCCCCCAGCAGTGAATACTAATTTGAGTGTGTGAGTACGTGTGTGGCTGTGAAAGATGCCTTTGTGTTTCCAATGGGGTTTTGTCTTTGTAGTTCATCTTATGGAAAGAGACTGGATGACCCCACCGTAACCTCAGCTAGCACAGGAACAAGCTCTTCTGGACTCAGCCGCCTTAATAGTGTCTTGGGCCAGAGGTATTTCATTTTTATATTAATTTTCCAGTTGTTTTTGCTCACTTATCTCAAAGTTTGATGGACACTCTCTTTTTTTTTTTCCACCAGAGTTCCTCAGGAACAGACAGAAAAGAAGGATCAGTCTGCCGTCTCCAACTCTCGAGGCACGACCGCAGGCGAACAGGAGTCCAAGCAGAGGCGCAAGTGAGTCGAAGCTTTTGTCCTTGTGTGTGCGTGCGTGTGTGGGTTGCAAATGGCTGATGTAAACTGATGATGGAGACGATGCTGCGTTGAATCTAAATGTGTTGCTGACTTTTGTAGATCATACCTGACACCGGTGCGGGATGAGGAGGCAGAGGCACAGAGGAAGGCTCGCTCCCGACATGCACGGCAATCCCGCCGCTCCACTCAGGTACCAACATCACCTCCTCACACGTTCGCTGCTGATTCCAGTTCATGAACTTCAGATGTCCCTAGATTTTCAAGCGTTTATCTCTTTTTCATATCAAGGGGGTGACGCTAACAGATCTGCAGGAAGCGGAGAAGACGATGAAGACGGACAACAAAGGGAGAGAAAAGAAGGAGGAGGAAGAGAAGGAGAAAGAGAAGGAAGCAAAAGCAAAGAAGGGAGAGGAAGGGGTGAGACCCATATTTCAGAGTTATAGGCCTTCTACGGTTATGTAATGTCATGTGACGTCACACAGCAGGGGATACTGTGTTTACAGGAAGTGAGCTGGAGGTCTCGTATTGCCAGCCTGCAGAAGTCTGACCTGCTGGGCCTCACGCAGCCCACCGGCGCTCCACGGTCTCAGACATCTGACAAGAAAGGTACGCACCACCGTTTCTCTTTTTTTTTTCTTTTGACGATGTTGAAATATTTGATTTGCTCCTAAATGACTGCTGTCTGGCTTTGTTCCAGATGTTGAGGCCAGCACAGGGGAGAGTGAGACAGAGCGATGGGCCAGGGAGCGCAGGGAGAGGAGACAAGCTCGGGCCAGAAGGAAGGCACAGAGGACCGGGGAGGTAAACACTGCACGGGCAGCATGATGCGAACAAAGAAAATAATGGATAATAATGTTGTAACTTGACGATTGTCTGTGTCATCTGTAGAGTGATGACAATGATCCGAGTGGAGAGGAAGAGTTCTCAGGCAGTGGGCTGGATCCACAGGTGTGTGTGTGTGTGTTTGTGTGTAGTTGTTTGTTGTTTCAGCGGACTGTTACCTAAGATCTCAGCCGTGACTTGTTTGCTTGTCTTTTCTCTTCACAGACAGTCCGACACCTTAGTTCCAGGTATGATTTCAGCCTTTGACCTATTCGATTTGCCCTCTTTCTTCATTGTGTCAACACAGTCTCTTTGATAGCAGTATCTCTGACCTCTGTCCTCTGTACTCAGATCGGACAACTCCTGTAACGACTTTACCCAGGGAGGAGGCTCAGAGATGAAGGATTTTAAGAAGGTCAGCAGACAGGGCCGACACTGAGGTCACAAAATTTGTCTTTCTTATTTCTCTCTCAGTTATTTACTGCTGTGTGTGTGTGTGTGTGTGTGTGTGTGTGTGTGTGTGTGTGTGTGTGTGTGTGTGTGTGTGTGTGTGTGTGTGTGTGTGTGTGTCAGTTGTTCGAGGAAGTCTCCAGAGAAAACAGTCAGCTCCAGTCTCAGCTGCAGGACACCCAGAGGATTGTCAGTCAAACCAGGTTGGACCTGGAAAAGGCCACACAGGTGACAACACAGACACACACTGAGCTAAACCCAAACAGAAGGAAGTATTTTACAGCGGTAATCGTCTGTCTCTGTAATTGGCTATAATTGTGGCCAGTATTTACATGCTTTCTTTCATGGACTTCCTGTTTGTGTGTTCAGTTCTGGTGGCAATCATTTGTCAAGCTGTTTACCCAAACCTTATTCTGACGAGAGAAACCCTCATGATTTAAATCAAAAAATAAAAGTAACTCACTCTTCCTCTTTAAAAATGAATTAACAAAGTAATCCGTGACCTGTACGGCCTCACGTAGTCTGATCTCAGCAGTAGCTAACAGTGGGAGTCAACCACCGTTCAGTATTTTTAGGAGATCTAGCACGAATAATGATGAACTATTTATACCTCATTTACTTGCTCGATTTGGTTTGCGATCAATGGTCCATAACACAGAGCTAATAAGCATAATGCATTGCACAGACTTGGAATTTATTTCGTTTCAGTCACGCTCAAGTCAGAATAAAAATTTAATCAAGATTTTGAAATAACACATTTCTTCCTTTTTTAAATGAAAATAAAAATAAATAAATGAATAAGTGAAAAACACACCAGCCTTACTCGGCCTGCTATGACTTAACAGACGTGACTACCTGTGTGTATGCTGTGATGTTAATGATTTGTTGTATTCAACAGAGACAGGAGCGCTTCACTGACTGCTCGGCCTTGCTGGAGCTGGAGAGGAAGGTAAATGCTTCGCTGTTCATGATGTGCCTGTCGTCGTTGTTGTTGTTGTTGTTTAAGCTTCATCTGCCTCACTACTGCCACCCCTGCTGTCTGTTGACGCTCTCTCCTCTCTCTCCCCCACCCTCCACTTGAACCACTTTCTCACCTGTTTTCACTCACACCTTTCATGGGCCTTCTTCTTCTCTACATCACTCCCCCACCCCTTCCCTCACACTCTCCCTCACGTCTCCCCTGGCATCATCAGGACCGGAGGATGTTGGAGCGGCGAATGGCAGAGTTGGAGGAGGAGCTGAAGGTGAGGAGACTTTCTTATCGTGGCCACAGACACTTTGCATGCTTCTGCTTGATTAGCTTGGCTTTAGCTTGTGCAGAACAGCAGTACACCGTGGAGCTGTTTATACAGAGCAGGAGGTGTTTGTGTCTGTGATATGTGTTGGATTCATTTGGTTGCTTTTCACATGACTGGATGTTTGCCTACCTAACAACTACCTCAGGTGGGTATTTTTACCCATCTGCTCTCTGCGCTCTCATAAGTTTGGAATAACACAGTGACTCATTTATAATTTCCAGTAACACAGAGTGAATAGTTAAAGTCTGTTTCTTTAAAGGAATACTTCAACATTTTGGGGAAAATACTGCTTAATCTGGCTAAGAGTTAGATGAAAATACTGACAGTAATTATTTTAGCTTAGCGTAAAGACTGGAAACAAGTGAACAAACCGCAAGTGTGGCTCTGTCTAAAGGTAACTTCAGTCTCTGCTGGCTAAGGCCTCCAAAATAACTGGGAACAATCAGCCATACATAGATGAGACACGTGATGCTAAGTGCAGGAAAAGAGCACAGGCCGTTATCAGAGCAAAAACTCATCCAAGCTGTGGTTTATTTTCATAAATGAAAATCTCAAATAAGAGATATCAAAGCATGAAGGTATGCACCACTTGTTTTACAGACAGGTCAGGTCAGGTCAGTATAACTTCAGTCAGTCTGCAGGACACAGGAGCAGGTATTCTCTGTGCTCTCCTCTTTTTATACTGTAACACTGTATGTGATAGCATGCCTGTATGCACTGTACAACATGTTAATGAGTGAGCTTCAGAGGAGCTGATAGGCAGATTTTGTGACCTTTGTACAGAGCCAGGCTAGCTGTTATCATTTTGATGCTAAGCTAACTGTCTGGCTGTACAGACATGAGTGGTATAATTCTTCACATCTAACTCTCAGCAACAAAGCAAATAAACATATTTCCCCAAATAAAACTGTAATAATAAAATAATAAATATAATAAAAGTATTTGGTTGAATAATGATTTATTTTTTAAAATATGTCGAATATTTCTAAACGTCATTAAAAATCACATCCGTGCTGTCTCGTTCTCTGCCAAACGACTTTATTTTTAGCTCTTTCTTTTTGGCTTTTGAACACGTAAGTGAGTGGAGAGAGGATTCAAACACTTTTCTTTGGTACAACACACAGTTTTAGTAAATGAGAATAACTACCGTCTGATTATTAGGTAACCTTCTAATATCCGTCATCTTCCTCTTGCTAAAGACAGATATCCCCGTTCCTGAGGCTCACGACATCTGAAATTATGAGCGTGTGATTTGTTTCTCTACATTTCAACCAAACCGTGTCTTTAAACTCTCATCAGAACATGTTCATGACAGCAAAAGATCACAATCTGTATGGTATACCAACTTAAAGCAACATTATGTAAGATCTGTCGCACCGCTGTCGTAGACATGGACAGCTGTACACGTGCTTTTGTTATGATTACTTTGCTAACACGGCCCAACATCAAGTAACAACACAAGACATAGCAGCCAGCTAATATTACTTACTAGTCTGAATGACATGAAGCCCAGCTCGGCGTCTGTCTGTCTCATTCATCCAGCTCTGGTTCTGATGCCCGTTGTGGTGTCGCTTCCCCGTCTGTATAACCCCTCCATCGGGCCTGAAAACATCCCCTTCCCGGTGGACTGCAGTACAAACACTGGTGCTCTGATCTCACAGTCCGGCTAACAAACGTAGCTAACATTAGCTAACAGCAGCTACAGTTACTGTCCATCAGATAAGCCGCAGGACATCAGAGGGAAAACCAGAAAACATTTCCTCTATGAAATATGATCCAGCTTCACCAAAATAAGTTAGGCTTCAGAGCGTTACACTCTTCTCGCGGTAGATCGTAACTGGAGCCCAAAGTTCGTACGGGGGTGCAGAGTGGGAATGGCAGAGGCGCCGTTCACCTGATTACAAGTCAGTGTAGCGTCAACATGATTTGAAATCTGATTTTATGGTAGAAAAGTTTCAAAATGTTGCTTTAAAAATGAGCCAGCTGCCTTTCTCTTGAGTCCAGCTTCCTGTATAAGAATTGTCATGCTAACATGGATAATAAGAATCGATGTAATTAATAACATTAAGTTGCAGTTACCTGGTATTGTGCATGCTAATTTACTGTCACAGTTTTCTGCAACATTAAACACAATTAATGTTATTAGCTCATAAGCAATAAAATTGTGTAATGAAACTCAAACTGTTTTTCATGTGAGCTCATTTTTTTGTTTTTACCACCAGGTTCTGGTTGACCTGAGAGCAGACAACCAGCGTCTTAAAGATGAAAATGGAGCACTGATCCGTGTCATCAGCAAACTCTCCAAATAGACGGAGCACGAGAGAGCGAGAGAGAGAGAGAGAGAGAGAGCGAGAGAGAGACACGAAGAGCAGGGAACCCCCTCCCTCTTACCCTCCATCCATCCATCCATCCCTCCCTCCTTCCACACATTCCTCCCGGTGCCAAAGAGCGAGCGAGTGAGCGAGAGGGGGAGAAAAGCAGCAGAATGTCCTACGTACATGAACACCACAGTTTTGACTTGGATTGTGATGCCTCTCTGTGAACAGCTGGAGTGGCTTTTGTGTGCCTTTTTTTTTTTAATGCCCATTTGTCACAGGAAGACCTACGGCATGAAGGCCTGTGGCCACGGTCAGAGGCTCCCACAGAAGCAATATGAGACTTGACAACAGCCAGAATGCCCGCGGCTGGTGCAACACGAAAACACAACATCTAATACGACTGTGCATCAGGGGAACACTAACATGCACACACATTCCTATACGTGCATCGCATACTTCCTCTACGCACATTCCACGAGCGCACGAGGCAGCTTGGGCCTTAAAGCTCCCACTTTAGTATTTATTTTTTTTTTGTGAACACACTCACGTCACACATTCACGAATTTACCCCACTCACAGTTCAAATGTTAGGTGTTGTCGAGCAGTAAAGGTTTTGGTGTAGTTCTTTAAAGAAAAATGAAAAAAAAAAAAGCCCAGCTCAGAAATCAGGCTCTGTCTTTACATTTAGCAACATCCTGACGACGAGGGGGGGTTGGGGGGGTCCATGAAGCTCTGTTGGGTTGTTTTGTTTCCACATGCAAGTTGTGTTTGAACCCACCTACCTCTCCACCTATGCACTTCCCCACATACATTTTTTTTTTAAATTTTTGTGACCACAGACACACTCCATGCTCTTAAGAAGAAGAAGAAGGAAAAAAAAAGGCCGCAGAACCAGGTCAGTCGACCACAGCACTTTACTCTCTGCAAAGCAATAAAAAGATTTGCGAGGCTTTGCCCCGTCCTCCAGACAGACAAACTCATTTCAGAGCAGCGCCTTCTCACTTAGCAAGTTGAAGGGAGAAGTTAACCCGTAGCTGAAGGTCAACGATCATTGCACAAATATAGAAAATTGCTGTTTCCGTCAAAGCCTATTATTATTCTATGAATGGTTTTAACTATTACCATTGATGAAGACATTATTTTCATAGTTTTTCATTGTCAGTTCCTCTCTTGCAAGGGAGCATGGTTATGTATATTATCTGTGTATAAATATTAGTCTTGAATAATACCCTTTTGAAGTAAAATTCCATGTAGCCTTTCTTCACATGTTGGTTTTCTAATATATTGAATGGATGTCTGCACCCTAATAATAATAATAATAATAATAATAAAAAAAGTGTGTTTGTAGCGACTGTCTGGTTATTACGGACACTGAGGATTTGTGTCCACCGCCAAAACTTTGTATCTTAACATTGTTTCCTCAGTTCCTAGTGTCGTTCTGCGGCTGATGGAGTCACCCGATGGCTCACTTTTAAGACTTGTGGTCACCTGTTTGTTTGCTCCGTCACTGCTTCACCCACATTATACTTGTATCATCCATGAGTACAGTTGTTCTGCTTTCTACGAGCCAGATGTCGTCCATCAGTGGGGGAGAAAGAAAGTGGAACAGCTGCTCACACACAGCGAGCGTTAGATGTATTTACAGTATGTTTGGACTGTTATATCAATCTACAGCTGCTCCCAGGTGGACAGTTCATCATGGGCGACTTGACTGACATGATAGAAATGAGTATCATTACATTCACTGGACGGAGCGCTCAGGAGACGTTTGGGTGAAAGCTATAAGAGTCCTGTCATCTTTAGAACTCCCGTCCATTTTACACTTAAGTGTAGTTGACACCAGTCATCCATCTGTTTGTCTCATCTGAGAGCAGAGAGATGGACCACTGTCCTGCAGGGTAGGAGTACTGACAACAAGCCGAGCTCCTAATAAGGAAGGGCAGGCTGGCCGAGGCACTCTCTCTGTAAATATCCCTCAGGTCTGAGAAAGACAGAGGAAGGGAGCTGGGGAGGAAGAGGGAAGCGGATGGATTGCAGCCTTATATGGACAAAGCACTGCTTTTCCCAGGGTTTGTGGCTCTGACCCCCGGCATGATGCCAGACGCTACACAAACAGCTCCTCAGCACCACCAAGTGGTGCAACCAGTGAGATGCTACAGCTGAGCTTGGGTTTGTTTCACATTTTGACACCTAGTTTTACAGAGACACTTGGAATTAATAAGAAATAATGCACCAAAACATACTACCCAAGGGCGTGTTTAGTGATATGCGCAACAAAAACTGATCTTGCAGCGGTCTTAAGGTTACTTATAAGGTGACTTTGCATTTGAAGACTCAGGGTACATGAAATATAATATTCATAAGTATGTTTTAATGCATGTATAATCACCTGAACAAAGGAATCTTTGTGTTTTTGTTATTTAAAAATGTTCCTTTTATATCTACAGTGGGAGCAGGTCCTCTTCCATCAAGGCTGCCATGTTGAAACACTGTGTTTCTACAGTAGCCCAGAACAGACAAACTAAATACTGACTCTAGACAGGCACCTTTAAAGTGTTGTTGTTGTTCTCCTGTACACTAGGTAGGCAATGCATCCATCCAGTGCCCTTATGTTTCAAACTCTCTTGATTTTATGATGCAAAGTTTCTATGAGGAATTTCAAGCCTAACATCACCGGGTTTATTTTACTTTAGAAGGCTCATCCAGAGCATCATACAGCTGTTTTTACTGTATGAAAACAAAGCTAGCCTGTAAATCGGTGGTCAAACGATCACAAACAAATACCCTTAACATCTGGGGATAGTATTCCAACATTTGAATACTGGTACTGCAGGAGTCTTAACAGTCCATTACCTTAGTTTTTGTGCCATTGCTTTATTTAAATAAGTTGCATTTCTTGGACATTTTTTGCCTTCATCAGATAGCAGAAGTAGAAAAATTACAGGAAATGACATGCAACAAAGGACCCCGACTCGATGCAAACGGAGCATGTTGCAGCAAATGGTCAGCACCTTAAACCCCGTAGGCCTCCAGTGCACCAGCTTTTCTCTTATTTTTAGAGAAATGTGCTTATCTACCACCCATGTTCCACCCATGGACACCATAAGAAAGAGGCAGCCCTTGCCTGCAGCCGTAATTATAGTTATATTAATAGAACATGAATCATATTTATTTGTTGAGCACTTTTCAAAAACTAGGTCACAGTGAAGTGCTTCACACAATGGACCAAAAGACAGATTTCAGTAAAATAACCTTGAAGAAATGTCACTACGAAGCTCATTAAAGTTACAGTTATACTGATTCGGCCTTTTTTTTTTTCCTGAAGCAGGTTGTTTCACATAAAGGCTCTGAGCTCTGACAGCAAAGCCTTTGCTCCAAATTATCATATAGATGGGTTGGGTAAAGAGTAAAACGAGTGCTAACAGCAAAAAAGGTAAAACAAAAAAAAAAGGGGGGGATTTAGTGCGCCCGGCCGGTAAGCAGAGTACAGATGATTTAGTTTGGAGAGAGTGACGTGGTACTTCTTGGAAAAGATAGGATGAAAATGTAAACACTCTCACTGTGACCTGCAGAGTATTTTTACTGTCTCAGCCAAGTGGTCCTGGAGCTTTAATTGTAAATATGTGCGCACAAGGTGGCAGCTATTACAGCCTGTAACAAGACAAACTGTACAGCTGTAACAGTGTATTGTTATTACTAAGACCTTTTTCTTCCAGCTGAGAGTTGACATTGACATTTCACTAAAGTCCAATAAGCATGTCCAATATTTACTGACATAAACACTACAAGGAATCCTCACTTCATCTTTAGGCTCAGTCTTATTAAGGGAACCTGTGTCTGTGCCTCAGAGCGAGAACGTTACTGGTTTAAACCTCTGCCTTTCTTTGTGGAGTTTGCATGTTCTCCTTGTATTTACGTGGGATCCCACATGTGCTTAACAGGTTTAATGGTGACTCTTAAGTTGGCCGTAGGTGTGAGTGGTTGTTTGGAGACTCAAAGGAGACAAATTTAAACGGTGGATATAAAAAATATAAACTTAGACTAAGCAGTAACTACGTGGCTGTGAGTGAAGCCAATGCATAAAATGCCAAAAACTGTAGTTCCTCAAACGTCCACTTGAGGCTGGCTGCAGAACAAATCAATCTCCATAAGCCCCCATATTATAGTTTACAGCCTGGTACAAAAAACAGCATTGGGGCGACAAGCAAAGTACACCTTGGACAAGTTGCCAGTTCATCACAGGGCACAAACAACCATTCACGCTCACATTCAGACCTACAGGACAATTTAGAGCAATGACAGTATAAAGATTCAGCCTCTGTACAGTTGTCATGAAAGGCGAAATTAGCTATAGAGACCAAAACTGTTTTCTGAACCAGGCTGTAAACATGTTTATTCCTGCTGTGAAGTTGGACATTTTAACATGGGCGCATATGGAGTTTGACTCGTTCTGTAGCCAGCCTCAAGTGGCCGTTTGAGGAACTGAAGTTTTTAGCACTTCTGCATTGAGTCACTAATTTACCTGAAACATGGAGACAACATCCGCACAGAAAGGTCCTAGCCGGGGTTTGAACCAACAACCTTCTTGCTGCTAACTACTCCTCGCTGTGTCACCCTGTTTGAGAACTTACTCCGACTATAATCCTCCACATTAAATCCATGCCATGTTTTCCAGCGGACGGAGCAACCATGTCCAGGTTTTCTCTGCAGCTCACGGCGCTTTCATGGCCTCCTCCTTCTTACTGTAGTGATACTCGACACTACTAACTTTGGTTCACTTCATCAGCTTTTTTCTTTGTTCCTTGTTTTCACTTGACATGAACGCTCCAAGGAATCAGAGCACACAAAGCTGTTAAACTGTGAAAAACAAACGGTTTGGGAACTTTTACCTTACTTCTTTTTTTTTTTTTTTTTTGGTCTTTGCTGCAGAAGCAGATGAGTCTTCCTGTTAACGTGAGAGTGAAACATTCCCACTGTGGTAGATCATGTGTTTAGAGAGACTTATGTTGGATGTTTGTGCAGCTTTTTAGGAAATAACTGAGACTGTGTGTTTATTTTCTTGCTAATTGATACCTTCAGATTAGTTATCAAATTGAGACAAGTTTTAATTAATGATGAGAAAGTATTTGTCCTGTAATTAAACTTTGGTTGTTTGCAAATTTCATGCACATATTTTGCACGATGATGTCTTGTGACACTGATGTGTCAAAGTACACAATCTACAAATAGCCTTTTACTGGCAGGAGGAACCTGTGACAAGTGTGTGTGTTCTTCCACAGTTTAACAATAACCATTTTTCATTGTTTAAGAGCTGGGATCCACTCAACGACTGAATTTGACAAACCAGACAACCCAGTCCGCTCACCATGTCCTGTGATTCAGACCCTTACATCTTTACCACCGACAGCCTTCCCTCTGACCACCGCTTCCTCCCTCCACTGGCCAACGGGCTCCTGGGATGGAGGGTGTACAACAGTATCATGCACATGGGTGGCGTGTACAACGGCGAGGGTGGGCGATGTCACCGAGCAGACATCCCCTGTCCACTAGCCGTGAAGGTTGAGACAGAGGAACCAGCCCAGCACACCTACAGCCTGGACACCCACACAGGTAGTGTCTGCAGTGTTTGGCTGTCCTGTTCATGTTGTGAAAAATTTCTCATGATGCCTTGTCGTCTTCATTTCAGGTATTTTTACGCACACCGCGAGCTCAGCGAGCGTGACCCTCTCACAGTCTTTGTATTCACACCGATATTACCCCAACCTGATGGTGATGGAGGTCCTGTTGGTGCGTCAGGTGACTTCAGAGGAGCCAATCACCGTTAAGCTGGTCAGTTCATTCAAGCCTCAGAGCAAAGACATTGTTTTTGAGTCTGGTCCTGATTACAAAGGAGGAAGGTGAGGTTAAGAAAAAAACACATTTTTGTCTCTGACCAATCATGATATCTTACAGTTTGTCTCTGCTGCAGGCAAATCCAAGGAAAGACAAACAGTGCTGAGTTCCCAGGAGGTTCCTGTCCCATGGTGCACCTTATCTGGACCCCCATACCCTCCACTCTAACACTAACTCCAGAACAAAGCCAGGCCCGCTGGGGCTTCATCCTGATTGCTGCCAACAGTTTGGACACTGCTGAGGCCATTTTTGATGAAGGCCTGAATCTGATGGCGACTGGTAACCTGCGTCCGTCTCACGAGAAGGCCTGGAAAGAACTATGGCTGCAGAGCAAGGTGGAGACGACCGGGTCAGAGAGCCTCTGCAAGGCTCTGATCGGCTGCATGTTCTACCTCCTCAGCGCCTTCCCCTCCATACACGACACCTCTAGCTCTTTTGGTGGAGTCAGTCCAGGCGGGCTGTCTAATGGTGGGGACGGTCAGGACTACTGGGGCCACGTTTTCTGGGACCAGGTATGGCTAGATAAGTTATTTGCATGTTGTTTTGTATTGGATTGTATCATACAATGACCCTACCTTCCTGTGATAGGACATTTGGATGTATCCCGGCATAGCCCTTTTCTACCCCAGGCTAGCCCGATCTGTGCTGGAGTACAGGGTGGGGACGATAGATGGCGAAAGACAACGCCCAAAAGCAGGGCTACAAGGTATGATGGTCAGCAGGATGTAGGTGCACAACTACACAGTGAGCTAAACACACTTAGTTATAGTGGGGAAAGATGTGATACAATACGTTGTTTTAGCAACACATTATTATCATTACTAATATTATTATTAATATCACTCATACACAATCTGCTGGGATGCAGTAGTTAGCACTGTCGAAAGAAGGTTCCTGGTTCGAACCCCGTCTGAGGTCTTTCTGTGTGGAGTTTGCTGGCAGCAGTGTTGAATATGCTTTAGGGCTGATGCTGTCAGTGTTTTGTGTGTTTTCTTCTTCTTGTTGTACATTTTAACAATAACAATGTCTGAAGCTCTCTGAAGAAAATATGTTATCTTTCCAGGGAATAAAGTTCCCATGGGAGAGCGCTGTATCAGGGCGAGAGGTGTGTCCAGAGGACATTTATGGACAACAAGAGATCCACATAAACGGAGACGTCAGTCTGGCCTTCCAACACTATCTCTACCTCACTGAGGTACACCACTCTTTTGTCACCATCATATTGTCTCAGCCTGTGTGTTGATATTAACCGAGCTCTTTATTGCAGGATCTGTCCATGTTCACAGAGGGTCAGGGCAGTGAGGTGATATACGGCGTGGCTGATTACTGGGTTTCTAGAGTTAGCTGGAACCCCGAGGACCAGAAGTATCACCTCTTAGGTAAAAACCAATATTAGAAAGATGATCATTACAGTTATGGCCGATAATACTGGCACCCTCTGGATTTCTGGTACATAAAGCACTATTTCTCCCAGAAAAAAACACATATGCTTTAGTATTTTCGTGTTTATTTCTTTTGTTTGCAGTGGAACAACACAAAAAAAGCTGGGGCCTTACATTGCACCCCAAAATTCGATGGTAGCCTTTAGATTTCATAATGCCGTGCACACAGTCAGACATCCAGTGCCTGAAGCAGCAAAGCAACCCCAAAACATCAATGAACCTCCACCATGTTTGACTGTGTGGTCCCTGTCTTAGATTTGGCTTTTTTTTTCTCTTTGTGTTGTTCCAATGGAAACAAAAGAAATAAACATGTAATGTAAAAATACCTAATTATTTGTAATTGCAACATTTTTTGGGAGACGTAGTGCTTTATGTGACAGAAATGCAGAAGTGCCAATATTTTTGGCCATGCCTGTATACAGAATTTATTGAGCTTTACGTGGTTATTAAGTAATTTTTTTTTTATAAGACGTGACTTTATTTATTATCTCACAAAATGATTGGTTCTCAGACCTTTTTTTGTTTATTTAACTCTTTTAATAATCATACTTTAGTTTACACTTTCTATAATTATACATTTCATACTTAACATACCTCAAAGGTTTTTCCACGTTTCCTTTTGTGCCTTTCAGGTGTCATGCCCCCTGATGAGTATTATTACAATGTCAACAACTCTGTGTACACAAATACGGTGGCCAAATTCAGGTACCAGTATCTGAATCATTTCCATGCAGTGCACATTAACTTATGAATACCAGTAGGACAAAAAGTTTCTCATCTGTCAGTCTCCAGTTTGCCGTGGAGTTGGCTGCCCTCCTCCAACATCCTGCACCAAAAGAATGGCAAGAAGTGGCCGAACACCTAAAAATACCTTTTGACCAAGAATCCCAGTACCACCCCGAGTATGACGGCTACATTAAAGGTTCATTTTTGTACCTTTCTGGCTGATTTGCAGAAGAAAATCTAGTGTCCATAACCTGATGTCAGACTGTCTTTTGGGCCTCTCACAGGTCATCCGGTGAAGCAGGCAGACACAGTGATGTTGGGTTATCCTCTTGGATTGCCAATGACTCCAGAGATTAGGAGAAATGACCTTGAAGCGTATGAACCGATAACAGACCCTCAAGGTCCAGCCATGACATGGGTAAGACAGCATGTTGTTTCCTCTGGTCGTACTTGGAGAGCAGAATATTTTCGGAGGTCTAACACGGTGTAAAAAGTTTGAGAAACATCTGCAAACTAGTATCTCTAGCTGTCATATAAATAGTTTGCTTTATTAGTTAGTTATTAATATCCCCTGACAGTGAATGTTATTTCCTGATTTTGCTGTTCCCTCTTTATTAATTAGTGCACGTTTGCACCAATGATTTTACTTTCCATTGTAAGGGCATGTTTGCGATCGGCTGGCTGGAGCTGGGGGAGGCTGAGAGAGCTCACACTTTACTTCAGAAGTGCTTCAAGAACATCCAGGGGCCGTTCCAGGTATCCTGCTGACTCACACGCACACCATATAATCTTAATACATGCCTCTGAACTCGACATCCAGTAAATGTGCGATTACCTCTCCTCACAGGTATGGAGTGAATCATCAGACGGCTCTGGTGCAGTCAACTTTCTCACAGGCATGGGAGGATTCCTGCAGGCTGTGCTGTTTGGTTATACTGGCTTCAGGTCAGTTATCAACCACACAATATGGGTAAAACACCTCAATATGTATGCAGCACACGTAGGCAAGATATACTTTGTTTTTTCCCCCCAGAGTTCAGAAGGATTGTCTGGCCTTCTCTCCACTTCTTCCCAATGACATCTCTGAGCTCTGCATTCGTGGTGTGAACTACCTGGGCAACCAGATGGACTGGCTGCTGAGGAAAGATGAGATTTGTATCATACTGAGGGAACAGGCAAGCAGTACTAGCAAGTCCTACGATCTACAGGTTGTCCTGAAGGCATCAGGAACTAAAATCCCTCTCACGGCAGGTAACATAAGAGCCAAGACTTTCTTTCTTTTTTATACAACAAGGTTTATTTTATGTAATAAATATGAAAGGAGAGCACAGTACAGGCCAACAAAAGACAGGCAAACTATACATTACACTAAACATAATACATGTCAGAAAAACACTGAATATAAAGAAGAAGAATACATGATGAGTACAGTATTTGAGGGACAAAACAGGAACGATTGTAATGGGGAGAACAATATAAAAGCAGAGTCTTGTACTCTATTACAACTCCAGAAATGGCACCATCTGTCTTATCCAAGGAGAAAATAATGAACTCAGATTTAATGAGAAACAGCTTGTCAGACATGAAAGTGACAAAAGACAGACAGACTTTTATTACAGTGATATCCTGGATCACGACTCCAGGCTCCAGGGGTTGTCAGATTGACGTATCGTTCGTCAAAATAAGACTGTGATTTCTTTATACTGTCTGTAGGAGCGAATCTCAGGGCACACTGGAGGATGTGAAGCGGCTGGTTTAATAAACTAAAAGGAATTTTAGTATCTCAATAATTTGATTAAAATGCAAAGATGCTATTAATAAAGTGCAAACCTCACCTCAATCCAAAATGGTGCATGATATAGTCCATTAGAGGAAACACTGGAAATTACCTGTTGAAAGGACACTTACTCAACAAGCCTCGAAATCTGTTTCATTCATGTGCATATATTTCCTTACTATCATTTTTAAAATGTGATTTTATTCAGAACTGTATCATCCACTAACAGATTATTGTTATTAATTTACTTGTATATATTTTCAGGGAAGCCGGTGACTTTCCCTCGAGAGCCCGGGTGTGTCTGTAAACTGGCTTCGATGTCTTCCTGTTGGCCTTTCTGAACCAGCAAACCACGATGACCCTCATACTTATCTCATTTACCAATATTAATTATTATATATAGCCATTCACTTATACAACCTTGGACACAATGTAATAGATAGCTAGATTTCAAACACAGAGAACATGTTTAAAGGCTCGCCCGTGTTGTTTGTTAACTCTCTGGCTTGTAGCACCATGAAGTGAGAATGTCCAAAGTGATCATTATTATTAAAAGACCAGTGTGTAGGATTTAGCGGTATCTTAGTGCAGTTGTTGATTGCAACCACCTCGCCTCACCTTACCTTTCCAGGCGTGAAGGAGAAACTACAGTGGCTGCAAACTGCGAATTCAGACAGAATCTGGCACCGCAGAGAAAACGCAGTTGGGGTATAGTCTGTTTTGGCCACGGTGGTGCAGGCCGCAGGGTTGTCCAGCAAAAGACTCGGCAGCCCAATCAGATGATCAGATTGGTCAAACCACAGTCAGCCTGAAATGTCTCTGAAACTGAGTCTACCCAGGTGGATTCATGGACTAAACTCTATATATTCTACCTGTCGTGTTCTGGCTTTGTTTATTTCATGTACCCTGCTTCTAAATTTGAGTCTGACTCGCAATTTACACTGCAGAATGACGATAAAGTTTCATTTGGTTTGTGTCCAATGGGTTTAGAGAGACAGGGAGTTTTGGTCGAGAGACAGAGACAGTAAATGAGAGAGAGAGAAGGAGGGAGAAGGTTTGATACATAAAAATGATAATTCAGTGGTCTCCATGATTTCAATTTCTTTCAACTATTTGGTGTTATAATGTTATAAAAACAAACTATTGTTTTGGGAATAAATATATTCAAATAAAAGTAAATTTTCCCTATTGTTTCCATCTCTTTGTGTATTTGTTTTAAGAAGTAAACAATCCAGTTAAAAAGTGTTTACCTTATGTTGGACCACCACAGTCTTTGTTGTGTGACTGATGCCTTCCTGTAGCTTTGTTTCCTGGAGGGAGGAGGCAACTGTGGGATGGGATGGGACAAAAATACATAAAGAGGTCATCACAGTTACAAGAAAAAAAAACACAACAGGGCCTATGTAATTGACCCACTGTGGTTATACTTAAATATACATACATATAAAATATATATTTACTTGTTTTGTGGCATATTTTCTTTAAAATCAGGAGATTTAAGCTGCTGTTACATGCATGTGTTTGAGGGCCGTGTGGGCGGTGACGAACAAATCCTGCCTCATTTTAATTGGAGGATTTAAATCTTAAACTCCGCCCTACACCTCCGTTAGGTGTGCTCGAATTGGAATCACACGTCAAAGGTGTACGCCCTTCGCTATTGTTCCGCCCGTGCGGATAATCCCCAAACGTACGAATCAAACACGCCTCCTCAAACGTCACCGAGCTTCGCAGTCCGGATTGGCCGGTTGAAGTTTTGAACAAGTTAAACGGTTTCAGCGGGGAGGACTGCCAGTTACCGTCCGGGATCATTCAGACTGTACAGAGTTTACACATGAGCTCTGAAGGAAAGTTTTTACACATTTATTTCTTTATTCAATATGCGTTTGATTTAGTTTTTTAAAGTCAGCGGAGCAACGAGCATCGGATTCCCCGTTTTGGAAACCCCCATATCAGGTAATGCTACTTATTTTGACGTTAACGTTAGCTGAATAAATGTTAGCTGGCTAACATCGCTGTAGGACATCACAGTAAGAGCTGTTATAAATTAAAAAATACATCTGCACCTCAGTTTACTAAACATATCGTGTCTACAGTAACTGTTATAACAGTCTTGTGGTTGCTTTTTACGTTATTTGACTGTTTTGTGTCGCGTGTTCGTCGTTAGTCGAGTTTGAGCTAGGCTAACACGTCACCTGGGAAACGTTGGCTCCTTCTGTTCACAGCAGAAAACACTTTAATGTTAACACACTCTGTTTGTGTTGTAATATAAGGTGTCAGAGCTGCTGTAGCATAAGAGGAGATAGTGTTATTAAATAGTTACTGCACAGCCCGGAGCAAAAAGATGTTTTTAAAAATAAGACACTGCGCATGATCCAACAACAACCCCGAGAGGAAATGAGTCTGACAATGGAAGACTAAAAATAAATCAACAGACAGATACTTTATCAAGTATCTAAGTAGTAAATAGCAGCATGAGTCACAGTAAACACACATTAACCTATAAGATAAATCTGAATTTAGATTAAACATGTGCAGAGAAGTCTAAATATATGCAAATAAGAAATAAACTGTTAGTCTGTTTGTGATTATGATAAGATTTCTGCACAGCTGCACAGAGTCAAATATTAAAAAAAGTTTAATGCAACGTTTTACTCATAATTAGCTGTGACTTGACATTTTGATTGTTTAGTGAGGTTGTTTGTTGACCTTTTTTAAAGGGAGCGTTAAGGGTGTGCCTCACACTTCAGGGTCCACTTTTCTGACATTGACTAAACAGACAATGTGAGTTCACATTAAATTATTTACAGTGTGGCTTTAGTGGTAAATACAGGTTACAGCATTTAAGCAATAGTAAGCATTAATGTTAATTGACATAGAAAAGGAAAAACAAGCACCTCTTTCCAGATACTTCACTGAAGACTGTCAATAATGGCCTCAGTTGTTGTGGGTTATAGACATGGTCATAAGCACTACTCTAAATATAATCCAAGTGTTTGGCTAGTTATTGCTGCATTACATAATGCACTGAACAGCCACTTCATTAGGTACAATCCAGTGTGATCCAAAACATTTCAAAGCTGATGCTGATCTGCATTATGTTGAGAGATGTTTCTAATATTATGCTTTGTAAATGAGTCTGGCCAAAATATTAGAAACATTTCACATTGTAATGCAGTGTCTGACACGGTCAACACAACGTGAATCATAATAAGCTTCATAAAAGTTGAATTTATGGCAAAACTGTTGTATTGTACAAATGTACCTCATGAAGTGGCCGGTCAGTGTATGTGTTGCTGTTCAGGGGGTTTCATATTCACATAAGTTCAAATAGTCCTGCTAATAGGAAAATAAAGATTGTGTTAAAACAGGAATTCAAACTGGTCTGTATGACCTTTATGGTGATAGTTTTTTATTTTACTTGCCTGTTCCTGCATGTCTTGATTTAATGTTCTGATCTTGCCCTCAGGCCGTCAACATGAACTCCGTACTATCGTCAGTTCGATCGCTCATGCAGATGTTCGATGGCAAAGCACAAGAATTCATCAGCGACATAGATAATGTCCACATGGTTTGGCTTGAGGAGATCCAACAAGAAGCCAACCGCATGTTCTTACGGTAAGCTTGTAGTAAGGTCATAAATAAACGTTAAACCTTTCACGAGTTTCCATCTTCAGAAGTCTGTTATTCTTCTCTAGAGTTGTCTTTAAGGTTTTTCTAATGGAGCTGTTTCTTTTTATTTCAGAGATTTTAATACCGAGCCAGAATTAATGCCAAAAACACCGTCACAGAAGAAGAATAGTCGCAGAAAGCGTGTGTCTCTGGGGCGCCAGGAAGAAAATCAAGCCAGAAGAAGGTTTGTTTCCTTCATTACTCTTTTATTAAAGGCTACATTCTCACATTTGTTTCCAAACCTGAGCAACAAAATAAATAAGTGTTCCTTCCTGTCCAGATTTTCAAAGGGAAAGCGCAGCAACCTCCGTGGCTCCTCTGTCAAATCACTGAACTTCATTGCTGAAGAAGGGACTACTCCAGAGGCGTCCACATCCGAAGCCGACACCACCACACAGCCCAAACGCACCACCCGCAAAAACAAACAAACAAAGCCTGAGGTGGCAGAGAGTGTGAGCCAGTCACCTCAACGCCAAACTGAAGAGGAGGAAGAGGAGGAGGAAAAGACAGACAAAAGTCACGATGCAGATGTCAAGCCAGACTCCATGTGTGGCACCGCCCAGTCTCCACCTAAGATACCCTCACCTGAGGTAGTTGTCAACATCTCTCCAGCAGAGCGCTTGTCGGCTGAGCTCGCTAAAAAGCCGGAGTCTTCTCCTGGCCGCACAGCTGCTAAGATCGCAATAGCTGACACAACTCGGACCTCACGGCGGAGCTCCGTACGATGCTCTCTCAAGCTACGTCACTCACTGGCCGGCCTGCGCCACAGTATGACTCAGGAGTCTATTCGCCGCGCCTCACGCCGCTCCATGCTCAAGAGGAGGGAGTCTCGCATGGGCAACTCCACATGTAGCAACAACATTGATGGTGAGAGACAAGCTGTGATTTGTTTCTAATTACATAAAGTGCCAAAGTAGCTAAACCATCCACGCTTTGATTCTCATATATTTGACTTTTATTTTCTGATTGTAGTGGACTCTTGCATGGACTCTGCAGAGGAAGAGGATAAAGAGGCGTGAGTATTAACTAAAATGTTTCTTTGCATCGATGAATCTATAATAATCAGGTGTCTGTATAACTTATCTAACCTTAGCTACACATGACTGAGCATGAATTCAGTGTTATTTATTAACTTGAACATGTTTCTAAACTATGTTAATTTATTCACTGCTACAGCATGTTGGAACCTGTAACTGCTGACCCAGAGGATAACGCTGCAGCTGAAGAATCGGAGGCAACTCCAGAGGTATGAATATTTGTCTTTGTCTATTAAGTGTCAAACTGAAATTTGAATTCGCTCTCTGGTTATTGATCAGCTGATGATTTTACATTATATTTACACTGACTCAGACTGCGAAGCGTGTACATCCATCTATTGGACGCGTTACTCGATCTGTGGCTGCAAACTCTCCCACCCTGGCGCCCCCATCGTTGTATACCACTGAGCAAAAAATGAGCACACCCAGCAAGAGAACAGGTATGGGAACTATTTTATTGATTAGGTTTTAATTTTTGCTGAATGTAAACTGTTTTGTATGAAATCTTACTTGTATGTGTTAAATACATGTCCTGTGTTTCACTTGCAGCCGAGAAACAACAGACCTCCAAGTCAGGTCGGAGGTGAGTGCTCTCTCTCTCTCTCTGTTGACATATCAACTTCTTGAGACTGTTAAATAAATTCTGTGCTGTGTCTTTAAACTTGTTATTTCTGTGTGTTCAGGTCACGCCAGAGTACCAAACGCAAAGCACCAGATACTGTAGAGGAGAGTCCCACAAAGAGGTTCTCCCCTCCCAAGAAAAGTCAAAGTGTAAGATGCAAAACTCTTACTAAGTTTTAGGGTTAAGAAATGAAAAACATTGAGACATTTATATATTAAAAATGTTTTTTTAAATTAACTTCTTCTCTTTTGTTTTTGATGCACAGGCAATCAGACCCAACATGAAATCTTTCCTCCACACTGTGCAGAAGAATCAGCTGCTAATGATGACTCCAAATTCCCTCGGCCGGACTGCTGTTATCAAGTCTTTCATTAAACACACCACGCCCATGAAGGTCGATTCCAAGGTAAGCCCAACTGTGGTGAAGGAGAGCTGAGCTGCAACACTAGCAGGCTGAGGTGAACAAAACACAACAGAGGACAACAGAAGATACCTTTCCGTTAAAATATGGAGTAACAGTTCGAGACAGCTTCATTTGCCGTAAATAGACATGTGGTATTGCATTGAAATAAAACTAAATAGTATTTTATCTGCATAACTCACCATGGGAAATATTACTTATCACATATCTTTTAATTTCAGCCGTGCACATTCTTAAAACTCAGAATCTTTCAGGGTAAATGGTGCATGTTTTTAAAAAAATGTTGTGGTTCACATTTTTGTTGAGATATCAAAATTATGTGATCCTCTCATTTTTCTCCCCTCCCCAGTTGAGCACTGGTATAGTGGTAAGTGTAATGTTGAAGCACTGAATGTTGTTTGCGGGCGTTTGGTGGTGTCTAATATCCCACTGTACGGCTTGATTAAATGTCTCCTTATTTACCACATTACCACCTTTTTTTTAGAGAAGCCCCTTTCACATATCCACGTTGAAGCGTTTAAGTGCTGAATTTAAGGCTCTTGACTTGGATGGCTGAAGATTTAGAAATATTTCTGTTAAATTTGAGCTCTGGTGGGAACAGAAGCAGCAACATTTCAGGATAAATCACTCTAAAAAGTCCAGAGACTGTGTGAAACAGAAGTCCTAACAGAGACAGATATACATTTAAATAACAAAATCCTATCACAATAATTGAGCCCTGCGATTTGCAGGGTCCATCAGTGAAAGGGGCTACTGTATTTTAACATTACCCCATCTACACTTGTTAGTTGGTTTGTTTCATCCCACGGGTCACTAATGCTCTTCCTCTGCAACCCTTTTAAACCATGCTAAATTGGCTGTGGTAACCTTCACTGTCTGTTTGTTGATCAGAAGTAGAAACTGAAGTAAAAATCCATCTTAGCCAGGAGCCACGTGGCTATTCGGGTTGTTCATGAAACTGGTCTGTGTCAGTGATTTTAAGATTTACTAGGCAAGGAGATCACACTCAAGCTGTCATTGTCTCATTTTGGGTTGTATTAAGAGCAACTTGTTGTAATCAAATTGTATTCAGCTGTTCTTGTTGGTTATTTGGAAACTTGTGACACGTCTGTTTCTTTGTCTTTGTTGTTGGACAAACTATTGTTACACTCGCATACCACAGACATAAAAGTACCAAGTTTTGCTCAGTGCCACAACATCTTATGATTACCACACATTCTTGAGGTATGCAAACGAGCTGTAGGCTGGCTTATTTTAACAGGAACTTTTTTAGCTTCCAGCAGTGTCTTTCTCTACATTCAGCACGTTGGATTTGGAGATCTCAAAATGACAGATACTGCTGTTCAAACTTAATGTAAACAACAAAGTCTATCTGGGTGGATTTTTGCTTCATCTGTCTGCTATAAGGATATGGTGATCTGTTTCTACGTTAATGCACTCCACCTGCTACTTTGAATGCATTTGACATTTGTTACACGTTGAAATGTGTTATAGTTAGCTGGTTTCTGATGACACGAGTGTTGTTAATGCCCGTTTCCCCTTTTTCAGACAAAGGAGCGTTACAAGCTGGAAGCACTTAAAAAGAAGCAGGAGCAAGAGGAGGAAAGAATGAAGAAGATGGAGGAGGACAAGAAAAAGAAACAGGAGGAGCTTAAAAGGTTAACCTCTTTACACACTGATTGGACAATGAGTAGTATTTTAGTTAGTCCGTCTGTTTTACTTTCAAATGTTGTGTTTTAGGAAGAGGGACGAGAGGCTAAGAAGAGTGTTTGAAGCCAAAGTAAAAGAAGAGCAAAAGGAGGAAGAAAAGAAAAAGAAGATTGAGCAAAAAATGGCTCAGATTGATGAGAAAAATGACAAGGTATGCAACAAATTCGTTGACTCTGAAACTGTGTTCATATCAAAACAGATTCAACGCCTTTTTGTCTAATATTCGATATTGCACTCCTTTGTGCAGCGTCAGGCAGAGGAGAAGGCCAAGAAGAAGGTGGCCGTTAAACGTCAGGAGGAGCTAGAGCTGAAGAAGAAGCTGGAAGAAGAGGCCAAGAGGAAGAAGGTTCAGCAAGCAGTGACTTTTATTATCTATATTCATTTATGTAGTGATTTCTGTTGCTGTAACTGCTTAGTCTGGTGCACGCTGGGGCTTTCAAAGATCATTTTTATGTAACTGCAAATAACTGTGCTGTAGCTCACAAGCTCTCATTTATCCAGCGAAATAAACCTGATGAGCCACCCTCATTCCTCAAAAATTTAGTTTATCTTTTACTTCAGGCAACGTTCGGTAGAAATTGGTATTGTTGCAATTTAACGCCCTCAGTTTCAGAATGTAGGAGGTAAATATGGACACCTGTAAATGTGTATTTATGATTATAATACTGATGTTCTTTGTTTGTTTGAAGGAGGAGGAGAAGCGGCAGCAGGAGTTACTGGCCAAGAAGAAGGCCGAGGAGGAGGAACAGCGAGCTCGTAAACTGGCTGAAGCTCGCAGAGCGCTGGAGCTGAAGAGAGAGCAGGAACGAGAGAGGGAGAGAGAGCTGGAGAGGGAACGACTAGCTGCTGTTGAAAGGTCAGTAACAAGTACTTTATACAAGCCTGGTTATCTTTTGAACGTGGATAAGGTGTGTTGCATTCAAACATGCATTGGTGAAGACTGTAAGAATAACGTTTGTTTGTTTCACTGACCTGATGTCTGATTTGCAGAGAGCGAGTGGAAAAAGAAAAAGCTCTCGCTCTGCAGCGCGAACTGGAGAGAGCAGCGAGGGAGAAAGAGAGAAGAGAACTGGAGGAGAAGAGAAAGGCACTGGAGGAAAAAAGAAAACTGGTAAGAAATAATGTTTAGATATTTTGTATCATTATTTTTATTTATTTTTTAAGCTATTTTGGCTGTGTTGAATGATTATAGCTCAAATTTGCTCATTCATTTTTATATTCTTTAAATTAGTCTAAAATGGCTAATCTACACAAAAACCAACACATTTGTTCCCAACGATAACAAATGTCCATTGAAAATAAAGGAATGCATTCCTTATGTCAGGATCAATGTAGGATCAAAAATGATATTTTCAAATTTCTTTTTGGATTTTTATATTTGTCCACCAGATGGCCCTACCTTTTCCCCATTCAAAGCATGCAGAAATGTATGCAAACATACTGACCTTTTTAAAAGGCTTTAAACCACCAAAATATAATTAATATTTGATATATATATTTAAAGCTGAACTAAAGTTTTTGGGAAGCCGACTTTATTTGGCATTGGGAATAAATGCATTAGTTTATTAAATGACCTTTTTAAGTGTGAAAGTTAAGAAGTCTTACACATGGACCTTTTTTTCTTTTACCAATGTTGGTTAAATGTTTCAGTATCTGAGCTGTTGTGATGTTAGACACAAAACTAAAAGTGTGAATGTGCTGCAGGGGGCTGTTCAATCTTTTTTTTTGCTCTGTGGTGTCGGTACGAGTTGGCATCAGACCTGCAGCGGTCACTGCTGGTCCATGATCTGATTCTCCATGTGCTCTTTGTCCCACCAGGAGGAGCAGCAGAGGAAAGCTGAAGAAGAGAGAGCTGCAAAGGAGAGAGAAGCTGCTGCTGCTAAACAGGTAAACCAGCAGGAATTATACTGAATTAATCAGTTAATTCATGAATTAATTAATGTATACCTGCACAGTTGAGTAAACAGTAAATACGATAACAACTGGACTAAATGTACCCCTTTCTTCTCCCCTCTGAAGACTGCTGCTGCCCTGAATGTGACTGTAGACATCGAGGTGAGAATCTCATCAGTTACCTTTTTTTTACTTTGATATTAAACTTTTTTTTAAATGTTCCCAACCTGTGATTATAAGGCAGGTAAAGGGATAACTTTTTTTAAAATAAATTAAATTGATATTGTGAAATCTTAACTGTTTAAAGGCCTCCTATATTTATATTCAGTGTACATTTTGTGTAACCTCGTAGCCTAACAAATGTGTCCAGCACATTTCCTTCCTCAGAAAATAATTTTTTAAATCCAACATTATTCATTCATATTTACCAGCTTGCGTTCTTCTTCCTCTTCCTCCCTGTCTCTGTTGGCAGACAGCATATCTTGGCGTGTAACTGCCACCTGTAGATCAGTGGAATAGTGTGACAATAGTGCAAGTGAATCCTCGTGCTCATGCATGAGATAAACAAAATGGTGGCCCGCTCGTTCACCAGCAGTGATGAAATGCATACGAACCACTTTTCTTCTTTATCTTTGCAGCGCTCTGTCATGAGCACTCCCGTAGGAAAAGGTGGTGGCCTAAATGTGACCGTGGATATTGAGGTAAATGTAAATAAAGCACGTTTGGTACTCACACACATTTTTAAAAAAAAATCTCTTCTATCTCTAAAACCTGGTGGATCATTTCTCATCACACTAAATCCTCATAACGTGTCTTATGCTCCCCTGCAGCAATCACCACAGTCGTACGTCATCACTCCAAAGGGCGGCAACAAACCTGTGATGTCCAAAAGTGCAGAGGATTACGGGATGGACCAAAACAGTGACGACTCGACTGATGATGAGTCTGCACCAAGGAAACCTATTCCGTCCTGGGCAGAAGGTAACTGTTATATCAGTCTTATCAATGTACCTGAACTGCTGTAGATTTTTCTTTATTAATCCAATTTAATCATATTTCTTAATACACAAAGTTGAAATGACTGCTAAATCCTGTATGCACAAGTTGTGTAGCTCTAAATTAAAATATATTTACAGTTTTTAAATCTTTTCTCCTCCCAGGTCACAACCTGCAGCAGATAATTATGAAGCAGTACTTCAACCCTCCTGATTTAGACTCTTTCTTCGGAAAAATCGAACCTCCCAGACTGGAAAACATCTTCTACAAGAGCAAGCCTCGCTACTTTAAACGCACCAGCTCTGCTGTGTGGCACTCGCCTCCAGTCGGATCCAAGTAAAGTCTGTACACTGATACAGATATACACACATTGCTGTATAAAGTAAAATTTTTGTTTTAAAGTCTGTTCCCAATAAAGTAACATGTTTTTTCTTGATGTCTGTTCCCAATATTAAACGTGTTTATGATTTTAGGAATATTGTTGTTAGTTTGTAAAATATTATGCTTTTAAGTGATGAAATTGATGCTTCACGCTTGTACTTGAAAAATGGGTGTATATTATTACCCAGTGGGATGTGAAAGTTTTGTGAAATGATCAGTAAAAACTTTCATTTGTATAATGTGTGTACTGATTGTAAATGATAGTAGAGAGCCCATGTTTGGGTGCATTAAAGTGGTTGATTATGCCAAAATATTGCATAGGTTGTAGCTTTTGATTGGATTTGATAATAAGATAAGACAGACTTTAATGATCCCACATTAAGTTGGTCCTGCAGGGGGAAAAAATGTCAGTAACTTTTAAAGGTCCTGCATACTTTCTGTTATTTTGGTTGATTGTTCACTTTTTACAGTCTAATCAGCCTTTTAAACAAAACCAAACCAACCAACATGTGTTCATGAATATACTTTTGATATGTAATGTCCACATCTTAATGCAGGCCTTTAATTATTATTATTATTATTATTATTATTATAAGAAAACAAGTGGATCCAGTAACTAAAGATAACTCAGTCCCATTCAGCTGCATCAGCAGACATGACTGTAAAATAATTGCATGTCACCCAGCACTCTATGGCAAAATGATTTCGTCTTAATCCTTCAAAATAAAAGTACTTTTGAAAGCCATGCATTGGTAGTTTAACAACATGGGTGTAAAGCACTTAACCCTCATGTGTATGGACATTTTTGTCCATCAAATTTTTCCCCTTTATCTGGCCATGATTTTAGCTGTATTAGTATATATTATATATTATTGCTATAAAAACATAAATAAATTAAATTTTCCTTTTTTGCTGTATAAGAAACTATTCAGCCCTGCTCAAACATTCAATCATTTTGAGGATTTTAACCCTTTAAATGCCAGTTTGATTGCCTGATATTATTTATGAAAAAAATATATTGTTAAAAAATATTTTCAGTTATTTACCCTTTTTTCATAAATAACGTCATTAAGAACTAGAGACTAAAAGCAGAAAAATATATTCATTTGTATGTTTTTATAGCAGTTGTTTGGAAGTGGACAGAGTAGTAAATTAAACTGACGTCTGGGGGTTAAAGAGCTCAAATAAAATGTAAATCTTTGAACATAAATCTGTGGAAAATGCTGCTAAATGGACCTTCCGAGGTCAAAAACACACTTTGCTTCTCAACCTTTATGGTAAATTTAATCAAATCAGCAAGTTAAGATGCAAAAAATAAAAGCACCTGCCACTGATGACATATGTGATCACCATCATTGGAATAAAGGCGCGGTGCACATGGCTGTTCAGAGGTTAATTTTGTGACCATCCCCGCCCCTTAAACCGATCATATCACAGGGATCGACCTGTGTGTGTGCAGACAGTGCGCATTAACCGTGACAGCAGGTACCGTCAGCTGGTCGTTTAACTTCAGTCTTTGGGACTTTCACGCCATAAATATAAACATCGGATTGTCACAGAGCTCATTCGGTGAGTCCGACATCGACAAACCAGGTAGGTTTTTATAACATCTTGATGCGCAGACTCACTGCGAGCTTGTGAACGTTCACCTGGAGAGCTGGTTGCTAACAGCGCCTAGCAACCGTCCATGGTTACCGAACTTGTTAGCTAGCTAGTTAGTTAGCTAATCTGTGTAATAAAATAACATTAAACTACTTTAAATAAAGTCAGCGCTATCACCAATACATTGTCACGTTACTTTGCCCTTCGGTGTATGTTTTGACACCATGTTGCCAAGCTTAACTATCATTTATCATCCCCACTTTGACCTAACATTACGTCTCATAAGCGTGTGTGCTAGCTAAACAGTGTGTCTTAGTAACGCTTGGTGCCGCTGCGTTGACAGCTGTCCAGTTAAAGCCGTTGTAAGATAGTTAGCTTCAAATCAAAGGTAAATTAATGAGCGTTTATTTAGCTTTGTTATGAGCGGCTTTGACTAATACTCCTTCACTTTGTGTCAGTTTTTAGTCGGTTATTTTGAGATGAAGGTCAGTTTGTATGGATCAATATGAGTGCAGTTACTCCCCCCTAAAGGACTGATGCACCCAATTCAGGCTAAGACACATTGTTGTACGAGGCTAACTGTTTATTATAAGGTACAGTAGTTAACTAAGTTAGTTTGTAAGTCCACTTACCTTTATTGTACTGGGGGTCAAGGACAGAAATCCCCAGTAAACCCAGCAAACAATCTACTTGATATTATTTATGTGATCTGACCCTTTGTTAGTTCATTGGTCTACATGTTTGCATAAAGGAGTTTTAATGACACACATTAATATTTAGTGATAATAATAATGTGTCAGGTGATGTTGGCAAGCGATGGTGGTGGTGGGGGTACGGTTTGATGAGCCAGTGTCAGCTGTGATCTAAAGTGCCTTTGTCTCGATATTTGTGTCATGATGCGACACACACAGTTCAAGTATCCATCCAGGTCTATTATTAGCAGTTGTTTGCAGGTTTGATATACAGCCTGCCGAACAGTGTCATGGAAATATGTTCACTCATGAACTCTTTGTTATAATTTACACAGAAATGACGTCGCAAATCCGACAAAACTTCCACCAGGACTGCGAGGCCGCCATCAACAGACAGATAAACCTTGAGCTCTATGCCTCTTATGTTTATCTCTCCATGGTAAGAAATGCTTTAAAGCCTGTAATGCAATGTGCATCTCTTCTGCCCAATCCAAATAAAAAAAAAAAAAGTGTTTCTCTTCTTTGTTTTATTGTTTCTTTTAGGCATACTACTTTGATAGGGATGATAAAGCCCTACCAAATTTTGCAAAGTTCTTCAACGCCCAGTCCAAAGAGGAGCGCGAGCATGCAGAGAAGCTGATGAGTCTGCAGAATAAACGGGGAGGCAGGATTTTTCTCCACGACATCAGAGTATGTACTGATCTACTGTATCTACTGTATTACCTATGTTAGTGTTTTAAAGTAAATCTGGTGAAAAGTTTGTCTCATAGCAATTTGTGTTTCTTTTTTCTTTCTTAATTCATCCATGGGTTATTTTTGTTATTTTTTTGTAAAAAACAAAAAAAAATCATCATGAATAATTTATGTCTCTCTTAGAAACCTGATAGAGATGAGTGGGGCAGTGGTCTGGAGGCTCTGGAGTGTTCCTTGCAGCTGGAGAAAAGTGTAAACCAATCCCTGCTGGACCTGCAGAAAATGGCGACTGAACACAATGATCCTCATGTAAGCAGCCAGTGTACACACTATCGCAGTCCAGCTCCATCATGGCTGCCGGAGACAGTCAGCTGCCATTTTAGCTGGTGCTGCAATGTTTGTCTTTATTAGCATTTAACTTGAAATTTGAAATCTTTTGTTGAGTTTGTCTACACAGAGAAAAGCGAGCGAGCGAGGGAGGAAGGAAGGGAGGGAGGGAGAAGTCCTGTTAAACCTCCTTTCTGTCTCCTCCTGCTCTCTGATCACCTATAATGCAGCCAAATTTACAATATAGTTGCTCTCCATAACATGTTTTTTGTTTTTACTGTCAGACAACTGAGTGAGAGTGAAGCTCAGCTCATAAATAGTTGACCAGCAGGTATTACTAAGGTGCTGGGCTGCAGATAAAATCTTTTTTTTCTACATTCAGGATCATTTGGAGGATCTGACGGTCTAATAAGAGTAACCTATTCTGTCTTCTTTTCCCCCACAGATGTGTGACTTCATAGAAACACATTATCTGGATGAGCAGGTTAAATCGATCAAACAGCTCTCTGACTGGATTACCAACCTGCGCCGAATGGGAGCCACTGATAGCGGCATGGCTGAGTACCTCTTTGACAAACACACCATGGCTGATGAGGGCAGTTAAACGACACTGTACCAAACATGTAGTGCATGTAATACAGATAACACTGCTTTGTTTATGTTTGCAAAATGCAAAGAGAGCTCTCTAAACCTCACTTCACGTTACATCCCAGATTACAGTCGATCTGAGTGATGTCAAGTAGAAATAAAGACTGAACCAACCTTTAATCCACGCCATTTATGTGTTCATACTTTGATATTTTACTGATGGTTTCAGTGTTTTTGGTGTTTCCAAAGTATGGTGGCTGAAACGCTACGATTTAATGTCTGTATAATAAAATTTAAAATGCATTTCTTTTTTAAATATTTGCTTGTAAGTGAAGCTGGACTGTACTGCTGAAATATTTAAAGGCTTTTATAATAAAAATTACAATGACACAAATTAATATTTCAGCTTGTAATACTTTTGTATTTGAATTATTTTAGAAATTGATCTGCAAAATAATTTATACCTGATTTCTTTTACTGATGTTATAATATTTCATTCCACATCTTTTGCACATGATCTACATTTGTCTTCTGATTTAGCATCTTTATGTTTTATTTTCCAGGCATAATTAATAATTAATTATTTAATTATAATATTTAATTATATAAAACTCCATATTAGATTTGTGTACACTATAATGTTCCTGTAAATATTATAACATAAGTGTTTTGCATGTCATGAAAGAAGCCTTGATGAATTATTTGCATATGAAATGAAACTTTAAAGAATAAAGCACAAATAGATGGACACAATCTAATAAAATAGCATTAATTTGACATTTTAATTATAATTGATCTACTTTATGCAAATATGTTCTGTGATGGACTGACGAAGCTGGGATCCAGCCTCTCTCGACCCTGACAAGGATAAGCGGTTATAAGAAATGGATGGATGGATACAAATATGTTTTGTCAGTTTCATGATATAATTTAAAGTCCTTAAATCATTAAAAACAATTTTTGCTAATTAGATAACTCTGATTAAACATTTTAACGACGTACTTAAACCTTCTGTATATTTACAGAGCATTACCTTTTAAATGCATCAGATGTATGCTGATGTATTCATGGGTTAACTGCACATGGTGAGCATGATGGTATTCAATCTGTCTGTACAGCAGCTGCTTTAAATTAAATGTAATATTATCTGAACACGGTGATGTGGATCAGCAGGTGAAACACATGAAACCTTGCGTGTCCTCAAGCAGGACGAATTCTCTGCAGCTGCTTTATATAATATGACTTATGGATATTTGTAGTTATTGGTATTTAAGTTGAATTGTACATACAGGTTCTTAGAATAATAAAATAAAATAGTGATCAACAATTTCAAGTTGTATTTTTTATTGAAAAAAAAACAAACAAATGACGTAACATATGATACTTAATATGCATAAAGAGTAACACTATGAAGACTACTTTGTTTTATAATATACACATTTTGGCTTCTTGTCTCAGTTTCATAAGAAACTGGAAAGTATTTCTTATTTTTCTTTCACATGTTGACAGTTTAATCGCTGCTTTTTGCATCACAATTAGGTTAATTGTTGTACAAGAGCTCATGAGGAAGTAGAGATTAACTGTGTTTGCAACAAATACTTTTCAGATCTGTGTCGGGCTCCAGATAATGCACCTCAGACGTAACGTTGTGTGAAATACTTTGAATACCACATGTGACACAAAAGCAGTCTGTCACACCTTCTTTTCACAGTCCTGCTCCCTCCCTCCTCCCGCCGTCTTATTCACCCCACCGTCCACCAAAACTCCCAGCAGGTCCCCTTCAGCCAATGAGATTCCTGAATCATTGGGCGAGTTTTGCTGAATGGTTTCTTGCTGGGATGATGGTGAAGTGGAAACTGTGTTCATGTTATTGCTCAGCCCGCCGTTGGTGCCCCCGTTGCTTGCCCTCATGTTGGTGCCAAAGTTCCCATGGGTACTAAAATTACCGTGACTTGTACTGATGCAGAGACTTCCCGTCGTGCCAGCGCTGTTGGTGCTTGTTGCATTAATGCTGCTAGAGCTGCTGTTGGGATTACTGGGATTTGCTGCCGCTGTGCGAGAGGGAGGAGTGAATGTGAACACCCTTTCTCCTCCGTTTCCTGCTGTCCGACCACTTGGGGGTCCTGGTTGGCTGTCACATGAGGGGAGGGTGTCCAGAGTAAGGCGGGGAGGCAGAGGGCGACGAGACAGCAGGCCGTGTCCTGGTCTGAGTTTAGATATTGGGCAGAGTTCAGGTGGAGGGTCGGGGAAGGAGAAGGTAGGGGCACTCTGCACCTCGCCATCCTCCCCCAGCCAGGGGAAAGCAGAGGACGGTGGTGGGGGGATGTGGTTGGGGGTGTCAGGAGGCAGCACCTGTGAGCCCACCATTGGATGAGCGAGTGAGCTGCAGCTGCGGTCCCACTCGTTCTGAGTTCGCCGGGCAGGTCGCGGGCGGGGCACCGCCGGGGGCATGCAGTGGATGGGTGTTTGTGGGCAGCTGTAGAAACCCGGTCTCTCATACAAGGGCATGTTGGAGAAGGCGTAGTCTGGATCTCGCTCGTGGTTCAAAGGCTGGCGGGCTTGACTCAGAGGCGATGGCACCTCTGGGTGCAGGTACAGAGGGAAGCGGCTAAGTGGAGCTCCGGGGCGGCGGCGCAGCAAAGAGACCCGAGAGGATCGAGGAAAGCTTGGGGAGTGGACACCGAGAAGACGACCCAGCCCTCCGATCAGCGGGGTGGAGTAGTTGGCTTCTTCGTGTTCTTTGATTTGTTCCAGATTGGACTGAAACTCCATCTCCTCTTTAGGAACACTAGATTAAACACAAGGTTATGTGATGGTTAGAAGAGTATTTAAGAGTTGTCTGTGAGAAAATAAAAACATTACTGAACCTGATATCCAGGGCTGAGCCCATGAAGGAGGGTTTGCGGTGTTCGGCGCTGGCTGCAGTGTAGGGCGGCTGAGGTTCAGACTCATTCCAGTACATATCCCTCTCAACCAGTGGCAGGCTGTCGTACATCTCATCCACAGACAACAAGGACACCTGGGAGACGACAAAAAAACAGAGCAAGTAGAACAACAACACAGCCTCTGTCTGTGATCGGTGAAAAAGTGGCAAATAGTTTGAATGCAAACCTGCAAATTGCGATCGACCAGCCAGTTGGTTTCAAAGTCATCGTCGTCTTCACCAAAAGGATTTATGAGTTGTTCAGCCACCTGAGAGCATGAACAGTACAGCTCAGAAACAGACAATGGAATAACATTTTGTGTGCAGCATCAGTGTAAAGTGGTTCCTCACCTTCAACCAACCAACATAGAAGAAAAACTGCAACAGGGTGAAAATGGGCAGGTAGAAGTCCACATCGTGACCAGGGTACCCCTGAGCTGGATCCAAGAACTGACGACCAATCAGACAAGCCAGGAAGAAGCTGTAGACCGCCACTGTCGCCACCTATTTAAAGGAAATTAGTCAAGTCAACAACTGAACTGATTTCATCATGTTAGATTGAGAATTTAGATCAAACTGAGTTAATAATTTTAGATCCATGATGATTATTATAGCACACAAAATCACATTCTACCATTAGCCTGATATTAGCTCAGCATCACTGTCATTATTAGTGTTAGTTCTTATAATTATTGCACATTCATCACTGAATAAAAACTAATAAATCTATTTATTCTACCACGAAGGGCTCTACTATATTTCAGCATATTGGCAAAACCTGAGTATAGACAAGAGGCAGGCTGATCCAGTCATAACCGTACAGCTTCATACACTTTGCCCGTAAACTATTCAACTCCTGAACAGAAAAAGAAAAGCAGGACAAGATATTTCAGCCACAAAATGAAGCTGTTCAGGCTCTTTTGGCCTACAGACAGATACACATGAAGACCTACAGTGAGAATAGCTGTGAGCGCCACGTCGTTGTTGATGTGACCTTCAGTCCGAGCTCTCATAGCCAGGCTGACGAACCACATGCAAGGAACCCAGAACTTGTTGTGTGGAGAGGGCAAGTCCTCCAGGTGCCTCAGCTCCTCTGAAGTCATCAAACCTAAGAGGTACACAAATGTAGAAATGAAAGCAAAACACACTCCAAACCACCATCTCACACTGTTTCTTTAGGACTTGCCTTCATACCTGCCTGCACCAGATGCTCCATGGTGGGAAACCTCTTGTAGACAGCAGTGCTGACGGACCGGTAGATGAGCACACCAGAGAGGTTGGCATATCTCATTAGAGTCCGTCGGGTCAACCTGGAGGCATCGTCAGCTCCACGAACATGACCACCAACTAATGCTGCCAAGCGGTCCGGCCAGGGGACGTTCTCAAACTGGCCCCACCAACGGGACACGACCAAGGTGACGTAGAAACCTGAAAATGAATAAGTAAATAATTAGATGTCAACTTCTTGTGATGGTTTCCAAGAACACAGTCATAGATTGAGGATGAGGTGTGTGCATCATCATTTGAAAGTAGTCTGAACTCACCCAGCACAAATGACACAGGGATGAGCTCTGCATAGCGGTCACAGTATAATGACAGCTTTTCAAACAGCCTCTTCTGATCATCATTTAACACAAACCTGGTGAAGGAAACATCTAATTAGTCCATTACAACTAAAACAAGACAAGAAACTTCCATATGAGGGTCCAGTCTTGTTAAAAAGGAATAATTCCGTATTTTGTAATGACAAGAAAGGTCGTTTTAATATGAAAAATATTTCAGTTAGAACGTTAAAATAATCTCGTTCTTGTAAACTGAGCAGATGTTTCTTCTGTCATGGTAACAGCAGCAGTACACTGCTGTAAGAAGGTACACTGAACCTGGTGTGTGAAGAATCAACTTCACATGAATGTTCCTTCATCCTATGGGTAGGTAACAGCAATTGGTGTATTGAAAGAGTGATACTACACAGTTATCTTTACACACTTAATAGGCAAGACTTCTAAGAACAAAAATGAAAGTTACTTTTTTAAATCACAAAACTATGGATACCCCAAAGTCCTTTTAAAGGCCTTTAGTGGCTCCCAGATTCCAACTCTAAAACTTCCTCCATTTATTGAGCAAATAACTACTGTTACTTAACATGTAGAGCTGATATGAGCTGATATCAAAGATATATTAGTATCTGTGTGACACTGGAATACAGAAATGCCAAAGAATTGTTTGTGAGTCTCACTCCATCTACAGAATAGAAAACATGAAAGATTAATAATGGAGTTTTCGCCAAGACAGTACCTATAAACAACACTGAAGAAGTAGTAGAGAAGGGTGAAGATGATGAGCTCTCTGTACAGCAGTTTATAGATGCTGCCCTTCCATCGCAGAAGAAGGTTAAAGAAGGTCCCCAGACCTGCATCAGCAACCCTGCGAGAGTACGTTACTGTCATCGCTGCTTGCTGGCCAACTTGCTGGTTGACTGTGGCGTGACATGAAGGAAACCAGTGTGAGGTTGTTCTCTGTGCTTCGTCCAAGCTCAGCGTCAGCGGCCAACCTGGATCTCATAAGGCCAATTTGGTCACATATCTGAAACGATTAGTCGGACAAAACAAGAGTTAGTTATTTCCTTTATATCCTCTACCTGTTTGGATTTACACTACACTGGTTTTTCATTTTCTAATCACTTTAAATAATATTTCCCCCCATTTTATAGCTCTGAAGAAGGTCAAATACAATATGTGAGGGTCCCAAAAGGTCAAATTTACCAACTCAAACACAGTGCTGTGAAGATGTGGTTACTTACCACACAATGTGAAGACGTCTGGCCATCGTACTCGCTTGTGGCTCAAGATGTGTGACGGCAGCGTCCGTGGAGAATGTTGTAGAAGTAGGAAAGAAAAAGAAAGCAAGGGACTCCTACACCTCCGGTCACTTGATGTGTTAATCTGTTTCAACAACAAAGCTGCATTGTGAGGCTGGGTCCTGTTAATCTGCACACACTGACACAAATAGGTTGGTTAAAGGTATGAGCGCTGAGTTGGTGTGTTCAGATTTTGGAAATATGACTCTATGATAACAATTTGAGCAACCATTTTCCTCAAAGCTGATTTCTCTTTCTCTTGCTGACTCTCAAACACACACTTGTGAACTCTGAATTCTTTACTGAGAATTGATTTTCCATTTGAAGCATCAGTCGGTATTTGATCATGGAAAACTCTTGATCAGGTGAGACTGTGTGCCACCCCCTCTGCTGGAAGAAATGTGCACAGCTGAGCTTTAACTGGCCAGAGGGTGTTAGTGATTAACCCTTTCTGTCTAACCAGCAGAGAGAGCAGGGCGAAGTGTAGTACTGAGTTCAACCTGCTGAACTCTCAATCTTAAGCTTACCAAAGCACATTTTCAGCAGGATTTACCGATTTTTTGATGCACTGGCAACAACTGGGGATCACTTTTGAACACTTTGGTGAGTATCTTCTATGTGTTTTTCTTGTCCTGGCACTACACATACGTGTGATACTGTTTCTTATAGTTGTGTTTACACTGGATATCTCAAAGAAACAAATTCCTTTAGCATGACAACCTTCAAAGAAAGGACTTGCTCAAGCTTTGTGGTAAGTCTGTAAGTTATAGTTTAAACCCGGTAAAGGTCAAGGCTTGTGCACTGACTACTGGAAGACTTTGACTTTGTCTGGTGAAGCTTTCATGCTCTGTTAAGTTACAGGATGTGACTCTATCTTTTCTGCATTTTGGGTGCTTTATTGCAGGATCATTATATGTCCACCTGAAGAGATGTCTACAGGGATACACTAAAAACAAAAAGTCCCCGCATTAAAAGACATGGAAGCTTTTGAGGGAATACACAGCGTCCGGATTTCCTCTTCCCCACCGTCTTCAACAACAGCCAGCCCAGGATATGAGGTCCTCAAGGCGGGGAGATCTGGAATAGCTGTATACTCCTCCACATGCTTTTATGGCACACCTGATGTCCGGGGAGCGAGACACAAGTCCAGCAGGGAAACAGAGGAGGAAGGCTGTGTTGTTGGACGGTGAGTGACAAAACTTGAAGCACCGGGGGCAAAAAAGTCTGATCTCACCTGTATGGAGTAAACATGTTTTTATTGCTCATTAGTGTTACTTTAATCCTGAAATCCTACTATATTGCTGCTGCTTGTTACTTTTGCACAAGTCAGGTTAAGAAAGTTGTTGTTTTCACCTGTGCCCATCACAGGTAACAGCCAGGTGGACAAGTCGATGACCACATATTTAAACTAGTAAACACTATTAACTCTGACCTTACATGATATTATTTTAGGCATACCTTGCTTGTAAAGTCTTATTCAGCAGAGCAGCACATACTGGCATGTTTTCAGTCTAATGCGGGGTCAGATCAGGACTTGATTGACGTGACTTGATTTTAATTTTTGTCTTTATTAGAGAGTACAGTAGAGAGCTGACAGGAAATGAGGGAAGAGAGAGGGATGGAGGAAGATATGCAACATTAGTCGAATAAGAGGTGGGGTGAATTACTATAGTGTGAGAGTTTAAAATGAAACATAAACCTTTCCTTGTTAGTTCAGTATTTAATTGATTATCCTTAAATTCATTTGATAATCACAGCTTTGTTTAGTTTTTATACTACATTAAGCATTTAATTACATTACTCTTAATACATTAACACTTAGATACACGTAGATTACTCTACAAGGCTGGCTTACAGATCAGTTGTCTTGGGCTCTAGGAAAGTTTATGTGTGTTGAAATGATAAAAGCCTTGAAGGTTAGTCCTGCTTTATTACTGGACTTTGACCCCATGTCAAAGAGTGTCGCTCTGTAATATGCAGTTGTTATTTTAGTATTGTGTTTGGATGAATGACGTTCAATCAAAACACCACAGAGGAAACTTGAGGCCAGGTAAAAATTGTACATGTTGCATGTTGAAATGGTTTTAGTGAAGGTTTTTTTTTTTTTTAGGTGTAGCTAACTGTTTGAGCCTCACACACACACACATTAACAGCTAACCACATGAAGTGATGAGTAAATAAGAAGATGACCATGTTATTTATGACTGTACACAGTGTTGGAAAGTAACAATTTACTCAAGTACTGTTGACATATGTTTTGACGCATCTGTACTTTGCTTGAGTATTTTCACTACTTTATATATATATATGTGTGTGGATACAGTTATATATGCTTATACATAAGTTTATAAAAGCGTATTAGAGTGTATCTTCTCTTCTCTTCTCTTCTCTAAGTAAAAGAATCGTTGTGTTTTTGTTGTCTCAAAATGAGCCCTTTATATTTATAGTGAGAGTGGGTCCTCTTCCATGGATGTATTATATTATATTATATTATATTATATTATATTATATTATATTATATTATATTATATTATATTATACATTTTTACTATTTTATAGGGTTTATTTAATATTTTATTTAGTACCTTTCTGATCCACCTTGTCTATTGTGAGCTGTGATCTTAATACTCAAACTTTATATAGCAAATAAAAACAGAAATAGGCAACAATAAATAGAATCCAGCCGAATAGATAACACATAAATAAAGTAAATAAAATGAAGCCATACAAATATAAAATATTATAATAAATAAAAGCCAGTAAGAAAGAGAGAAAAAAAATAAACATTAATTCAGCAAACGTAAAAGCTATACGCTATACGTAAACAATAAAAAACACAAAATTTTTAAATTAAAGCCTATAAGGTGAATAAACAAAGAGAGGATGACTTTCAGCAAGCTCAGCAGTGTACTTCTGTACTTTGTATTCTTACAGTGTAATAATGTTTCTTCAGTAGATGTGATTACTTCATCCACCTCTGGATGTTAGCTCGGATGTTAGCTCGGATGTTAGCGGCTCCAGACCAGCTGCAGACCGGACAGTCTTTCTCGGTTTGGGGCGTTGGGAGTGGAGATACACTGTCATGTGACTTGGTGAGAAAGAGGCAGAAACAGAGCAGGGACGTGTTTCTTGACTTGAAAAATAATAAAAAACAAGCAGAGAGGGTGGATGAGAAGAAAAGGAGTGAAGGACATGGTTGAAAGAGTTTAAACGAAGCAGTTGTTACAGTTTAATTTCATCGTTTTTTGTTTTGTTTTTTTGTTGGACCGTTGGAGCTGGAGCTGGAGCGCGAGCTGCTGCCGTTGTTGTCGGTTGTCTACGTCAGCGTCCGCATTCCTCCGCTGTGATTTAAAACGGCTGTGATTAGTTTGGCTGGAGCTAGCTGACGTTAGCTCAGTCTGTACAACGTCTGTTAATTTAACAATAACAACAACAACCAACAACCGGAGGACACTGGAGGGGAGAAGCTGACACACAGACACAGACAGAGGCAGGGTGGCAGGTTTATCAGCGGTCCTGGACACTGACAGGGTAAGGGCGGATACTAGAGACGAGAGAGAGAGAGAGAGGGGAAACCTCTTCGTGTTAAAAAAAAGTTGTAACTGTTAGCTAACCACTACAAGCTGTGTTTGTTTGCTTTGAGCATGAACTTAATAACTTCGTGTCAAATGCTAACGATTGCTAATGCAGCAGCAGAGGGGTCTAAAACTGTGGTCCGGGGTCCCTCAGGGGAACTGTAAGTGAGGTGGTTTCACACATACATGTAGCATTAGAGCTGTGAAGAAGATATTTTGATGTCTAATTGATGATAAGTGATTATTATTTAAAAACTGAGGTAGGAAACATTTCAGTGAACCTCGTATTAAAAAGTCAGTGTTGTTCAGTACATTTTAAATTTGTGTATTTAACAGATTTTACATCTTAATTCTTAATAATATTAGGTATAGCCAGCCTAAAACTAATGTCCGGCAATACATAGTGTCAATTTAGACCATACAAGCTGTATATATATGTTAATGTATTCATTTAACTCTGTTCATACTGTATATATCATGCTAATGTTCATATATTTATATCTGCACGTGTATATTACTGCTTTTTGCACTTCTGGTTAGATTAACTGCATTTTGTTGTCTCAGTACTTGTACTTTGTGCAATGAAATTAAAGTTTAATCTAATCAGATATTAACTTAATGCAGATATATAATGTTTTTTGATGAAACATTAACTATAAATGACGTACAGACATTAGAAACACTTAAAAAAAACAGTTAAAACTGAACCTTAATGTTGGTAGGATGTATTAGTTTTACTTCCTCCTTATAAACAACTGAATATATTCATCACATCTTTTTCACTCATCCCACACGTCCTACGTGAAAGTGATGACTCAGTGGTTTCAGACTCCTTGTTAGGGTCACTTGCTGTGTATCCTTGATATTATTTGTGACTGACAATGTACAATATTAAACATAGATGTTTTGCAATTTAATGTTTTGTGCCAGACTCATCTTAAAAGCTAATTTAAGTCACAATTAAAACATACACACAATGACATACAAGGCAAAGCAATCAGGACATGGTAAGCAAGTTGTGGGGTAATCAGTTATTATCATTAAATCAACCCCATATCCTGACATGAAATCTTTTTGTCCCTTCATTAACAATGTCGATTATATTTGTGTTTGTGTAAAGGTTGGTAGATCTGGATCCAGAGTCAGAGTCCAGAGTGGAGGGAGGAGGAGGCCAAGCTGTGCCCACCTCAGGCAGAGACCATGGCGACCTCTCCCGGCTTCGTAGCTCCTCATTGGAGATCAGAGAAAAAGAAATCAGAGAAAAGGGGTCAGAGATCCTTAGGGAACAGCTGGACGCTGCAAAAAAGGTGTTGCAACCCATTTTTGCTGACACACACAAAGACACACAGATCTGCGGGGTAACCCAAAAAAAAGTTGACAATGCAAATGTGCTTCCTGGTCGTGACCATTTCTCCTCCACATCTCAGGAACTGAAACTAAAGGACAAGGAGTGCGAGCGTCTGTCGCAAGTCAGGAATCAGCTGGAGCAGGAGCTGGAGGAGCTGACTGCCAGTCTGTTTGAGGTTAGCAGTAATCATTGCTCTGCTGCTGAGTGCACTGTAATTTTGACATGTTTGACATGTCTTTGACCCCAATGATGAAGGAAGCGATGTGATGCATTACTGTGAGTTTAACACTGTGATGTTTCAGCTTTTTAAAAACTATAAAAGGACTCTGATTAATCAATTAGTGATTGTTGCTGATTAAAAATTCTGTCAGACAAAGAACTTTCTAATGTGCGGTGTTTTCACCTTGTTTTGCTGCCCCATCGACTTTGAGTGTTTCATCCTGTCAATGTTTGAATCTTCATCACAACAGGAAGCTCACAAGATGGTGCATGAAGCTAACGTGAAGCAGGCGGGAGCGGAGAAACAACTGAAGGAGGCTCAGGGAAAGGTGGGTGAAGTTATTTCTCTGCCTTTCTGTGACTTTCATGACCCTTTGTCCCGTTAAAATTCCTTCATACCACCTAAACTATTTATGGACTGCAAGCTAGTTTGTCTTTAAAACAGGCTGCTGCTCTAAGAAGGTATTTTAGATATATTTGATGTCAACAACAAAAGGATATAAATAGCATTTTGGCAAAGTTATTAATTGTCCTCCCCTGTCCTTTCTGTTTCAGATTGATGTTCTACAAGCAGAGGTGACGGCGCTCAAGACTCTGGTGTTGACATCAACACCTTCTTCGCCAAACCGCCAGCTGCATCCACAGCTGCAGTCTTCAGGAACCAGGGGAGCGTACAAACATGTCGGGGGCCATATCCGCAACAAGAGCGCCAGCGGTGCCTTTCCATCCTCACATGGAAAACCAGAACCTTCCTCAGTTCCCATTCAGCCTGTGGCCAAAGAGGACAGAGAGGTAGCCTCAGTGAAGTTTCTACATTGGCCCCTCTTCTTCTTTGAGTTTCTGCAACTTTGGAAGCTGTTTCTAACTTTCATTCCTGTTTCCAGTCACTCGTATCTCTTTCTCCATGAGCCAAGTTCTCTTTGCTTTTCTCTCGGCACTAACTTCTCTCCGACTTTCTTTTTCTTCACTGTCTCTGCTGTCTCTTCCTCTCTCAGCCTGCTGTTCCTGCTCTCCTCTCTCTGATACTCTGCCTGGTCCCTGGCCAGTCTGTCAGTGTGACCTTTGACCATTACTGGCAGGAGCGGGGGGAGGGTCTAGGCATTGACGGCAGACAGGTAACTGCATCCTTTCGACTTTCAGATTTAGCTGCTGGCAGATGGATCTGTTTTCTGTTGTCGTGTCCTTTTATGGGACACTGAGCAAGTTTTCCCTGCCACAGAGCACAAAGCGATAATTATACACTGGCTGTCTAGAGGGAAAGTATCATCTTTAGTTGGTTAAACTCACATTAGCAGAATGTTGTCTCTGTTTTCAGTGGTGCTGTAGGGTGGACACAGACCTCAGAAAATCTTTTTATTATAGCTCTCTAGTTAAGACTTGATTTTAATGTTTGAATCTCTTTTGAAAGTATTTATTAGTGAAACACTATGCACAGTGTTAAGTTTAGCTCAGATCTACGTCTGGTTTGGGAAACAGTTCTTCAAACTTGAGATGATTTTACTGGAGAGTAGCAGTAATAAAACAACTCTTTAAACAGCTCAGTAAGTAGCAGGGACTTTATTTTACTTTTAATATTCAGGGAGGCGCATGTAGAAATGTGAATCAATAGCCTCTTTGTGCCACTTTCACTCATTAAATTAGTTAATAATTTTTTAGCGATGCATGTAGCAAGGCTCAGGGTATTGCGATGTTGGTCTGTTTTTTCTGCCAACCACTTTGGTCCAGACTGAAACACCTTCATATTTGATCTGTGCTCTACAGTAGTAAGTCAGTTCACCTGTCACTATTTGCATCTCGTCCCTTTGTAGGCTTTGGTTAATGGATGGTTACAAGGGATCGGGGTTAGCCGCTGTCGCTGCATGTCGTTGACACATTAGTCAGGCCGTTTAATGATGGACTGTTTTCTTTTTTTTTCAGATGGACTCTGTTCTGTACGCTGAGTTTTTGATGTGGAAAGAAAATCCAAGTCTGGAGCGCTCTTCTGCCTTCCTCAGTCGTATCTACAGAGAAGACATCGGACCCTGCCTCTCCTTCACGAGATCTGAGGTCAGAGTCTCACACTTACACCTCTGCATGTGGTATATTTCGATGTTTGAAGTTATGTTAACATTATTGATTGCCGTTCTCCACAGCTGTCGCAGCTGGTACAGAGTGCAGTGGAAAACAACTCTTTGACTATCGAGCCTGTGGCCATGTCAGCGTTACCGATGGTTAAAGCCTCAGCTATAGAGTGTGGCGGTCCTAAGTGAGTTATCACGTCTACGCAGCAGCTATCATCCTCTTCTTTCAGCATTCACCGCTAAACAACACTGAAAATCCACTCTTATCTGGTTTTGGTTTCTCTCCTGATGCTTATTGGACATAACTGGAGGGTTTTCACCGTCTACTGTATGTGAGAGGGGGTTTAATCGATGGGCACATTTCTAATCACTGTCTGATTTAAAAATCTTTTTCTTCCAGTGGCTTTAGGGCAGCAATAGAGACGTAAGTCCTCTCTGGAACCAATCACCTGTTCAGCTTTTCACTAACACAAACTACCATAGCTTGAAATGAACTCTGCCTATTCAAACAAATCTGTACATTACTGATCTGCATGTGTCTGAGTGTATACTAATGAAACCTCAAACTTTTTCCTCTCCCACTGACTAACTTTCTCCATTTGTGCACTCCCTCACACTTGTTGTCGTTCAAAGTTTGGCTACCTAGGCTTCATTGATAATACTTGATGGGATGTTTTGTGTTTTGTGAGTGTTTACTGTGATAAAACACAGACCGTGTGTCTCAAAGCTGACTGCATCTTTCTCTGTCTGTAGAAAATGTGCATTAAGCGGCATGTCACGCCTCTGCCGACATCGCATTAAACTTGGTGACAAGGAGAGCTACTATTACATTTCTCCTTCAAGCCGAGCACGGGTAACTATCAATTTATCTGTGTGACCTTCATTAGATACACTCCTGTTGCTCCTGTTAATGCCATGTGACCTTATCTCACCTCTCTAGATCACGGCTGTTTGCAATTTTTTTACTTATATCCGCTACATCCAGCAGGGTCTGGTGAGACACAAAGGTGAGTTTAAACTAACGTGTATTCATGTTTTATTTATTATGTATTTGTGTTTGTATTGTGTGTGTTTTGTTTTATTCAGACAACTCATGTGTCGTATCTTTTGTTGTCCAGCGGAGCAGATGTTCTGGGAGGTGATGCGACTCCGCAGAGAGATGACTGTGGCCAAGTTAGGTTTCTACCTCGCCGACCAGGGCTAGAGGACCTGACAGTCCACCGAAAAACACAAGGACAATTATTCAAAGGTCCTAGTCCAGGGTTAAACTGTGGTAACAAACAGGTCTTGGATCAGTTTTAATAGCGGAGATTGTACAGCATTTTAGTGCTGCAGCTGAGGTCAATCAACAAGGGAAGTAGAAGCTGTTCTTGTGCCACTTTTTATGCAATAAGTCAGAGAATTAAACCAGCACCGCTAGAAAGAATTAAAAATAACGTATTGTACTGCAGGCCTCCAGTAATTCTCTCCACTGGTGAGGAGAGTTAGTTTTGTTTTCTGAACCTCCCCGGTGGAGCACACGCAACTTCTCACGTTAATACAGTAGATTGTATGTGTCACGTTTCAGGCATTAGTCGGTCGAAAAGAGCACAAAGCAGGATGAGCGCAGTTTAGAGAGTTCAGTTGGTCTCTTACCTCATGTATTACATACGTGTATAACTATGTAATATAGTAGTTCTGTTGTGAGATTGACGATATTCATTTCAGCAGAGCGATTATTTGAGCTGTCTCCTTTTATTTTTACATTTAAATATAATGCTCACTAGCATCTCATTACTTCCAGTTATCGGCTCAAACACCATAGCCAAGACTCCTGCATAAAAACACAAACAGCTTCATGTCAGCCAGGCCTGTACTTAATAACCAGACATATTGTTAACGAATTAATTAAGACACATCCACGCACAACATAGTGACAGTAACATAGTCAGAACATGAACAAGCTTTAATACAAGTGATTTCAATATGCACAACTGTAGTTTTGCACGTCTGCAACGAACAGTATGTACACGCAGTAAAAGCCATAAATGACTTTGCATGAATGCAGTATGTAGCCATATTATGCAGTGTATATTGGTTGTACCTCATAGTATAGATTTATTCTTATTATTAATGGCCAATTTTTGCAGAAAGCGGTCTCTTGAAGGTAAAAAATGAAGAATATTGTGTCAGAAAGTGCAATAACTGCTTCTTAGCCTTCATTAGGGCTTTGAGGTTCCTAACGTCAGTGTACTGATAATGTGTCTTCCAGTGTAAACACTCCATTAAAGACGAGGCATTGTAGCCCGATTACATCACCTTTGTACTGTGTGATTTATAGGTCGCTTGTTTGAATAAAATCTGATAGCAGGTAAATTAATTAGCAGGTTTAACTTTGATGTCAGGTCTTTGTGACCTTTTGTAAAGTTTAGACTGAAGTTTGGGAAAAGATGACTCAACACTGATTCAATTTTACGAGAAATACAACCAAATGACACAGGACCTGTTTCTCTCAGGGCATGACACTGATTTGGCTTTAGATTAAAATCATTGCCAGGAACCGCCTGGTTCCCCTGATACAGAACACTCTGAAACACACACACACATGCATGTTACAGTAGTTGCCCAACAGGTTTGTGAGCAGGAATCAGGCACGGCGATACTGAGACCATATCCCGCTCAGAGGGGCTTTATGTTAAGGAAATCTGTTTTTGGCACAGACATTCCAGTAAGATTTCAGTTTCCGGATTGTAAAAGCTTTCGTAAGCTTGTTATCCTGTTTTTCTGGCCTCATCATAGAGATTATCATCTTAATAAAAGACCTTAATAAACAGTTTGACTTGCAGTTAATGAGTAAGCGCAGTCAGAGGACAGAATATCGCCATTGTATGAGCAGGTCAACAACGGAGGGATAAAATATTGATTTGTTCAGTCATCATGTGATATGAATATTATAATTTTGTTGTTATTTTAAGTTGCAAAAATATTACATGGCAAACTCTTTTTTAACTTTTTCCCTGGCAACATCTGGCGTTGACTAACTCTTCTTTCTTGGGGAAATATCTGTAAAAGAGACATTTAGTTATTCAAATTTCACTGTCAAACTGCTGCTTTATTATGTTTTAGACATGAATGAACAAACGATACAACATTTATTCTACTTCTAGTTTACTAGATGCTAAATAAATATATTACCTTCAGTGACTTACCTGCGATAAAAGAACATCAGGAGCAGCAGCGCAGCCACACCACCGATCACTACTATCACTGCAGTGACGACAGAGACGGCAGACAGCGAGGATACTTCTGTAACAGTGAATACAGACGTAAAGGACGTTTAAATATCTCAGACATTTAGGTAAGGAACGATTAACTAGTACTTTTTGAAACGTGTTTCACAATAAAGGCAGAAAATGTGCTCGAACCAACCTGAGCAAATAAAGGAACCTGGTATGTTGAGGCACTCCAGGTTTTGTGGGCAGAGAGAAACTTGTTCTTCACATTCATTAATATCTGCAACAAATGAGACAATCAATGACAGATGCATTTTGTATCTAATGCTCATCTTTCAGTGAAATAATATGAAGATTTTGGGAATAGTTGACAAAGCAATTCATACTCCACTCATGCCCCCTACGTCCCTGGTGTAGGCTTCGTACCTTGACATGTTGGGATGGAGCTCCACTGCTGGCTGTTTGGATCACAGCTGACGGATGAAGATCCCAGCAGCTTGAAGCCAGAGTGACAGTGATACAGAATCACAGAGTCGCAGTGCAGAGAGTAGCCATTTTGAATCCTGGGTATCGGACCACAGTGGGGATCTGGAAGAGAGGTCCAAGAAGGAAGATGTGAAATTGATTTTGAACGTGTAAAAAAAAAACGATACAAAAGAAACCAACCAGTACAAATTAAATCTTACATGTTCAAAAAGGAGTAGGAAGAAGTATACACTTATTTATTCCTACCCCTTCTCCTCTAATTATTATATTATTATTGTATTAATTATTTTTTTTTGCAATACACAGAGAGGATGTAGGTTAATTTTATGCGAATTACCCCATACCTCCACACAATAACTTAGGTATGGGAGCAGAAATGAACAATAAAGTATATGCAGTGATTAATGTTTCAAAATGTATCTTCTCTTCCTCTTCACCTGTGTCTGGTTCTTTCCATGGGGTGAGGTTGAGGTGGGAGATGAGCGGGTGTGAACAGGCCAGCATGTCCTCCGGCCTCTCGATTCGTGAGAACGGGTCAGCGGGGACGTGAGTGATGTGGCTGTTGTCACAAATGATGCGGGACAGAGAGACATCACGGAGGTGTTTCCTCTGGGTGCTGGTGAACACGCCTTCCCTCTCCCACCAAAACCTCAGGAGACAAAGACACGATTAGATTTCTCTTCTTTGCATCATAATGGTCATAATTTTACATCAGGATTTAGTTATACTTGTCCCCGTCTCTGAGAGCTCTGAACTGTCTCGCCAGCAGGCAGGACAGGAGCGGTCCCACTCGACCTCCGGGCAGAGCGGGCTCAGAGATGGCGCCCACCCACACATCGATGTTGTGCGGTGTCCCGTACAGGAGCTGAAATTTGTGAGCCAAAGTGAAGTTACTCAGGATATCGGCCAGTTCTGATGTGGTGTTGGGAACAGAGAGGCCGCAGAACCTTCTCCACGAGCCGTATCCTGATGAAGAGAGACGACAGGAGTTTAAAAAAAAGTGACATACTGAGAGGAGAGAACATTAAATACAAGGTTTCATTTACTTGAAACAAAGTCCTGCTCTATGAAATATTACAATACATTAAAACACTTAAGTCAAATAACCTTTGGGGCAAAAGACTCTCTACTCAGCAGTTACCCATGGTGCACCCAAAGACTTGTTTTGCCTGATTATACTTCTTCTTGTGCAGACAGGTGTGCTTCATTGGTATTCTCCTTTTGTACTGTTGTGTTGGCACTGCACTGCACCATAATGAGTTGTGACACCACAAACATTGTGATTTATGTGCGTATCAGTCAGCTGTTGGTACATTAGTGTTGCATGTACATGCATGATGGAGCCGTCGTTTCAAGTTGGCAAAAGCAGCATGTGCCACAAAGAAATGGAGTGGAAACCACACCTAACATGCTCAACATGTGCCAGTGTTGGGTGTCGGTGCTCACTTATTGTTAATGCTACACTGAGTTTGATGACTTCATGTAATTCCCAGCAGAGCCCCACCCAGCTACACCCTGAGAAGAGGTATAATAGAAAGGAGTGAAGATATCTGTGTGGCTGTGCAGGGCCAGGACACATTTATTTCCACCTTTTTCTAGTCTGCTGTTGACTACAAATCAGTTAACTGCCAACAACTTTTCTCTCAACTGACAAGTAATGTTTACTTAAACAACTACTACTAGAGTTGTGGGCATCTTGAGTGTTAATTAAAACACATTCCTACATCTGGAACTGGGTAATGAATCAACGGACGTTCTTGACGGCAGACATTCAAAACAAAGGTGTAACTTTTTACATTAACGATGGCTGGATTTGTTTGGTGTTCAAATTCCAGAGGCCCGTTTCATACTGTACGTAATGTACTGAGTTCATTTTCAGTGCACTATTTGGCAAGTTGAAGTTAGCACTGAATCAATTATTATTATTATTATTAGTAGTAGTAGTAATTATCCTACTGCTCTATTTAACAGGAAATGATGTGCGTGCCAATGGGCGCCACACCATTGGAATGTCACTGGCAATTATGACTTTCCAAAGAGAAAGCTCCAAAGCTTCTTGTTGTTTTTGTACATATTTCTGGAGCTCTCTCACCTCCACCTGCATCTTATTTTAATTTTTCTTTTTTTCTTTTATGTGGTGTCATGGTGGGGCGATAATACGCAACAACAAACAACAGCAGATTCGGTGTACATACTGACTTTCTGAGTACCCTTAATCGTCTCACTTTCTCCAGTTTAATACAGTACAGACTAAAAACCTGCTTAGTATTAGTGTGGAATTGCAACACAGCTACTGGCACGATTTACTGAAACATGGAGCCGACATTGTTATGACGCTCATCTACACCTTTCTTACTAACCAAGTTTGTCCTCTTACATAGTTAAAATGACATTTACCCTAACATGAAGATGCAGGTAGATTATAAAATAAATACTATTTGTATGTGAAAATTAATCTTGTTGACAGTCGGTATCAAGTGTTACAGTGACACTATACTGTGCCAGAGGTAAGAAAGCTGCTACCAGGCAGGCCATGATCCCGACCCCTCTGGAGGTTAAGGGCTCCAAGGTCTAGAGGCATCCCTCCCTGTGCCTGAAACAGCCTCTCCGTCAGCTCCTCCACCATCATCTGACCTGGAGTCTGCAGTTTGGCCGGAGACAGCAACAGACCTCGCAGCACAGGGTCTATACCACCTGACACACCAGGAGGAAAACATCAGTAAATCACACGTGATTTGAGCTTAACACTTTAACAACATTCTTCTTTACCTTCCTGCACAACCCTCCAAGAGGCAAACAGTGAATGATGCAGAGGCAGCGGGGGATGCTGGGAGTTAGTGGTGTATCCTGGCCCCAGTCTGGTCACCACTGGCTGCACGGTGACGTGGGCAAAACGAAATGCAGCAGCTGCAAAGACATTAGCAATGCTTGGATCCACCTCAGGGTCGTAGCCCTTGTAAGGAGGCATCAGATGGGACATGGCATCCTCACCAAGGACCCGCGGCAGGTAGTGCTCCCATGTTATGATCTGTAAAGGTAAAGGAGGTCAGACTGCTGGGGATACTCATGTAGGTGGAGGTGAATTGATGTGCGTCTGAAGCTGCTTGCGATACCTGATGAATGGCTCCCATGATCTTGCGTGCCTCCTGATAAAGCGTGTCAGGACTCCAGTGAGGGTTGAGCAGGTACAGCTCTTTCACCAGCCGGTTGTGCTCTCTCAGAAAGAGTGTGTGCAGTGCGATCATTCCCAGATGCTCATTAGCTCTCGAATCACCTGTCAAACATTAATCGTGACTAAAAGCTCCACTGAAGCCCGCAGAGAACAGACAGCTGACGACACGTGCCCGCTCACCAGCTTGAAAGCAGGATGTGGTGTTCTCCCGCCGCTTGGATCTGTCCGACGCCCCTGATGTGGTGGCATTTCGAGGGCCGCAGGGGTCCAGGTGAGCCTGCAGGCGGGGCAGGAAAGGCAGATAGGCCAGCTCCTGGTCTGAGTGCTGGGAGTTGAGGGCCATGGAGCCCAGAGGAGAGGAGAGGTTTCTCAGAGCCGAGGCCAAATTGGTGGAGCTCCCGTACACCATACTGGCATCTACAAAGGAGGTGATGGCGTTAAGCTGCTCTCGGTGGCGATGAGAGAGGACTCCAGCAACACAGCTGGGAGCAGAGCGGAAGAAAGGCATACAACTCTGGATGCCATTGCGAGGATCTGACAGAGGGATCTGAGAAGAGAGGGTTTAATTTTTTAATAGTCGATGATGAGGAAAAATAAATGCTCTTGTTTATCCAGTAAAATAAAATAAAATAAAAAAATTAGCTTCCTGTGTCTTTTACATATTTTAATTGGGTATTTGAAATGCCTCTAAAATAAAGTAAGAGTTGTAGCGTCTAAACAATGGATGAAAAGAGACAGAGTAACTTCACTGAGAAGCAGCTGACAGTAAAGAGCACCTGTATGGGGTAGCAGGGTGTGTCCCGGCTGCAGGTGTGGGTGCAGTCAGCTCCCGTCCTGAAGGCGGCTGTACTGGGGCTCTGAGGTGTCAGCACCACGTCGTGGTCTATCCACTGACCCCACTCCACCAGCAGGTGGGACAGCGTGGAGTCCAGAGAGATATTGTCATTGTGGGTGAACAGCACCTCCTGAGACACCAGCCGCACCTGGAAGATAAACAAAAGTGTTGGAGCTACGGCAGCTGATGGTAGAAGAAGAAGATGAGTGAGTGCTGCTGCAGGACTCTTACTTACTGGAGGCAGAGTGGCGTTATGGTAGGTGTGCTCTGGATCCCAGCCTCTGGGTGTCCCCCATGCATCCTCATACTCTGGAGGCAGCCAGCGGGAATATGGGATGTTTGCAGCCCCCCATCTGGGATGTTGTCTTAACAGGACAGAACACAACAAACACTCAGTTATTACTTAGTTCTGCACGTTAATACATGTTGTATTGTTTCAGCACTGACCTGTTGTTGCACTCTCCTGTGATGGATCTGTAGCGCTCAGACAGACAGTCAGAGTCACAGATGGGTCTCTGCAGCTCAGCGGAGCAGCCCGTCACCTGCAGCAGATTCTTCACATCTCCTTCACTCAGCAGCTCTTTCAAAACAGACGGTAAACACACAACTCACCCATACATATACTAACTTACACATTTAACACCATAATAACTTGCTTGAACTGGTTGCCTTAGGCCAGGAATTAAAAAACACATCAGTAACATGATTTGTCTTTACAATGATTATAAGACCTGCTATACCAACTGAACAGTGTGTGAACTAGAGTGAAAATGTACATCAAAAGTACACAAAATGGTGTCACAGAGGAACAAATTGTAAGAATCAACATGTTGATATGTGTTGGATGTTGGCTACTGAAAGAGAAACTGTTGTCTTAAGCCTAGATCTTAAGAAAAGTCTTTGGTCAGTCGATCTTCGGTGCATAATGTGAGAATAAATGATGGCACAAAGTAACGTGATTAAAATAGCATTCATTTGTAGCCTGAAACATCCTGAGCCTAGTGTACGGAGGACCTGGCACCTGGTAAGATAAGTACTAGTTTAGTTCATCGTGTTGAAGGCGAGTTACTTTGAAAAAAATGTTTCACATACAGGGGCAGAAATTTGTGTGTTGTGTTACCATGAGGGCTGGGCTGCACCATAGTGTGAGTATAAACCATCTCTCTTATCAGCTCCACCGTGTTGTCCAGCAGTTCTGCAGCCCAAATCTGAGTTCTGGTTCTGGCTTCGGTCTGTTTGAACTGAGCCAAAAGGTCACTGGGTCTCAGGGCGCCTTCAGACAGAGACTTCTTAACCCTGGAAGTGTTAATTAGTTTTTTAGTGGCAACACAGTGAGGTAGGTACTACCCTGCATAGTGAGTAATAACCACCTGTAATTTTTACCTTTCACTTGTGCGTGCATAGGCAGCATCAGTGAGCTCAATTGCCCTCTGAAGAGCCTCCTTCACAAACACAGATCCCAAATACACAGTTCCTGAAACTACCACAAAGAGAAAACTTAGAAAAGCTCCTCAGAATCTGGCCTCATCAGCTAATAATCAACCAGAAATCCTACCTGAGGTGTTGTCAAATTCTCTGCTCAGTGAAGCATGCTCAGGGAAAGAGAGCAGGACAAGAGCCAGTCCAAGCAGAGAGACGGACACCTGAAACCAGAACATCTAACTGAATATCTCAAGAAACTTTTACGTTATTGTCAAATTAATTAAAAACAACCAAGAAGGGAAAACTCACCACGACTGCTGTGTCCATCTAGAACGTTTAAACGGATTCACTTCAGGTTTGGAAAACTAATCACGCTCATAGTATCTTACTGCTGTGCTGACCGCGACTCATCTTGAGAGCCAACCGGTGTGTGTGTGTGTGTTTGAGCTCAGAGTGTCGAGGTTGCCATTTATACACTGGCAGCAGAGCCAACAGGTATGTGCAGAATCCCCTTATCTGTCCTCCTGGTGACAGGAACGCAACATCAAACACTGGACTCACTGCCTCGAGTGAAGAACCTTTCAAATCAAATTTACTTCTGTCCGCTCGACCATGTTGAAAACCCTCTGTCATATTTGGATCATTTCAATTAAATTAAATTAAACAACTCTATCGTTCCCCCGAGAGAGAACAGAGCATGTACATCTTTGCACTCGTCAAGCAACTTTAATAGGAGCAGATTGAAATGATAGTCTGATTTATTATTAAGCAGCTAAATTGGATTTTACAATGACATGCAAGGTTTATTTCTATGTCTTTACCACGTGACCAAAGTTTAAATTTGATCGTCCCTGTGCCTTTGACACACACACACACACACACACACACACACACACACACACACACACACACACACACACACAGGCTGTGTCCGCTATAAGCCTTTAAAACTCAAAATGTGAAGGACTTCCCTCTGCCCCCTCTTCCCTTCTTCCCTTTGATGCTCCAGGTGTGCGATACCATCAAATGAGTCATCAGTCCCATTTCATTACGTTGTTATTAATATTATCTCTGTTGTCCCACATTACCCATCATCTACTGTTAGGTCCCGTTGATGTTCCAAGATCTGAAATCTTTTTTTCTTCTTCTCAAAAATAGCAAATACTTGACATACAGGTAGACAAGGAATCAGGTCACCGTCTTTTCCCACTTCTCCATAATAGCCTCGAGTTATGTGCATTCTTTATCTCTAAACCTCAACAAATAAACCAAAACTATCTACATGGCCGGACTCTAGAACTAATTTGGAATTTGTTTTCAAATTAAATACAAATATTATTTAAATTAAAGAAAAAAACATTGAAGCTTGTGATGTGCAGAAACAAAGTAACATAATTAATCTGCAACTCTTTCTGTAATGTTAGTGAAATGAGGGAAAAACTACACGTTCATCATGCTGACTGAAACCTTTTGTTCTTCAAAACAAACAAACAATAGAAAAGGTTTCATACAGACACCTTTTATTCACATATCACCTGGTTAGAACATTTCACTGTGGTTATTGACAGTTATTCATAGAGATATTTGATAACCTGTACATGCACCTGAATCTTTAAAGAAAAAACACTGTGATGATACCCCTGTACACGTCTGAATACTGATAAAACGGGCAAGTAGATGGAATGAAGAGAGTAATACTGGAGACACCCGTGCAAAAGAAAAAAATATAATACTGTTTTCAGTGATAGTATCAGTGCCTTCATTTAAACTGGAAAAGCTTTGGCAAATATTACAGTGCATAAATTAATCAACAGCAGTTACTGTGGAGATTTACATACAGTGTTAGTCATAGTCTTGTAGAGAAGCTCCTGATCTTCAGTTAGGCATGCTGAGACCACAGGAAGCGATCACAGCGCTCGAGCATCGTCTGGATCATCGCTCTGAAACAGAAAATGAAAGAAATATGAGACATTACACTGATTCTCTTTGATTCTGGTGGTCCTTTTTAGTAACAATGACAAACCGGATCATTTCAGACTTCATTTACACTCTTAGATAAGACACTGTCACGCTCTCAAACATTTCTAAGTGTATTCTGCTCTCTTCAGGAGCCATTTTCCTGTTCTTATAAAAAGGTTACCCACCTCTGCCTCTTCTCAGTGACTCTCAGCAGCTCACAGACCAGTTGCGAGTGTGGGGAAAGAGCCACCTGCACTCCAAGCTCCTCCAGGACGGCCATGGCGCGGTCAGGCCCGGCTGTCCGAGCCAGCATCAGAGTCAGGCTCTCTGGGCTGATCTTCCCGCCACAGTCTGAGCCATTGGACCAGCTGCTTCCATTCATACCGGTGACCTGCTCCGAGTCTCCCACATTGCTGCACTGCTGAGATAACTGGATCAAGAGCTTCCACTCATCCAAGGACTGAGGCTCCACACCTAAAAAACAATAGAGCCAGTATTAGACTTCAAATCAGAGTGCTTCAGTTAAAGTCACTTAAGACACTCCAATGAGTGCAGATTGTGTCATTAAGGGTAAGAGTGTAGATGTGTGGGCAAACTCTCCTCTTACCTTCAGGTTCCTGCAGCAGACTGATATCATCCAGCTGACAGACGGTGGAGAACGCTTCTGTGCGCCGCTGCAGCTTACAGCAGAGATGGAGGTAACCCATCCAGTACCTGCACACACGCCCGATACAGAAGGTTATTAACGTCAATGTTAAGATGAGGAGTTGTCCTGTCGGCTCAAAGAAAATTACCCGTGACTGCGGCACGTCTCTGCCATCTTCTGCTTGGAAGACAAGTCTGCAGGAAGACGAATCAGGAGAGACAGCAGGCGTCCATAACCCCAACTGAAACAGTGAGAATGCCACCTGCAGCAGGAGTCACATGAGTCAAGTTATTCTTATGCTTATAAACTTCACTTTATTATTTTACCACGTTGTGACCTAAATAGAATAAAGCAGTGAAACACACCCACGATCTCACTATGATTGTTCACATCCATCTGGTCTATTATTTTTTACTTTTTTCAAGCCTCTAACTGAAAACAAACAGACCTGGGCTGTCCATCGGGGGTCAGGGTATCACAGCGTTGAGGAGCATCATGGGTAAGTGCCAGCTCCAGCCAGTCCTGTCTCAGTGACTCTGGTTCAAGAAGGGACTGCAAAAAAGACAACCTAGAGGAAGAAATGAATGTAAAATTCAGCAACAAGGAGAATTCAGTGTGATTTTTGTCTTGAAAAAAGGGTGAAACAAGACATACCTGTGCTCTTCGCTTTGTGATTGCACCAGATTATCCAGGTATGCCAGGAAGTGGCTTTGCTGAGCCATGGTCATCACGTCAGCAGGAGTTATCGTAGGGTAGAACTGGGAAAACGATCGTACAGCCGACTCCCCATGCTTCTCGTACAGCCTGGATAATAACACAATAAACTTTACAGGACCCATTGCAGCTGTGATGTGATGTGCTGAATGTGTACTGACCTGTGTAAGTGAGCGAGAAGGGGAGGTGCACTCCAGGGCTGCACCTCTCTCAGGCTGCGCAGCGATCTCAACAAATCTCCTCTCTGAATAACCTCCACCACCTTACTGGACTGAGTGAGGTCTACAGAGAACAGCAGACATTTTACAAATCATTTAAGATTAAATGACTAGAATATCACAGATTAATGGGCCTCCATTTAAATGTGTAAAATGTGAGATAAAATGCAGAAAATTAAAAAATAATTAAACCAGAGGCAGGTGGAAATGGTAGGAAAACTCTTCTGACCTAGCATGGCTTCAATAAAGGAGCTCTGCACCTCTGGCTGCTCCTGATAACACAGCAGACACATCCTTCTCACTCTCTCTTGGTCCAGCAGAAAGAAGTAGCGACGCAGGAAAGTCGTGCACCCCAATGCTTGTTCATTCTCCGGGTTTCTGAAGCAGCTCAGCTCTGTGTAAAGCGTTGCCAGATGGGTGAGATTAGCCAGGAGATCTGACGGTAGCGGTTTGGGAGACACCACTCGGACTGGCTCTGCAGGGCTCCCATTTGAAACTTCCGGGTGCTTCTCAGTGGAGTCCTCTTTTATTATGACGTCAAGAGTCTCTTCTTTATTCTCCTCCTCTTTAGTGCTCTCGGTGGGTTCTCCAGATGAACAGGAAGACTCCTCTTGATGCTCTGAGCAGGAGTTTAGATAATCCCTCTCCCACCTCTCTTCTCCTGGTCCATCTATGTTTGAATCACCCGCAGCTGTTGACCCGTCCTCTTCAGGTCCGAGTATACGCTCCAGCACCGGCAACCACTCCTGCAGTGTTTCTCTCAGGCAGACTGGATCCAGTAGCACCAAAGGATCCTGGATCTGGGAGCTGAAAATACACAGAAATGTCTCCAGTGTCTCTGCTATTAAAACTGGAGAAAAACATTTAAATCTTCTAACTGAATGGTATGCAGTACTTACATAGCTTGCTTTGTTGCTGATTGAAGGTCCTGCATGTCGGCCTCTGTGTTTGGCATTTCATCATAAACTCTGTGACGACATATTTCACTGGTTTTTATTACTTTTAATAGACTAAACAAATGTGCAATTCATTAGCTCAAAGTCTGGCCTAAAGTCAAAGATCCACTATAACAACAACACTCAGAGTCATCTGTTCTCAGTAGAAATTGGTTCCTGTCCACTTTCAAATGTCTGAACTTACTCATTGTCCATTTCCTCCAAGTACGGAGGTGTTGTGTCAGCCTGTCCGCCCTCTCTGAATTCAGGTCGTTGCCAGAGCTCAGAGTTCATCTGGAGGGTGTTGATCTTCTCTGTTGTCTTCTTAACAAAACTAGAAACACTGAGGAAAAAATTCAAACAATAAAACAACCTGTTACCAAAAAGAACCAGAGAGACAGAGAGAGAACAACCAGAGACAAATGAAACTACAAAATGTGGACTTATTATGTGACAAATGGCTGAGTGTGATGAAAACTGGCGGTGGGTCTTAAGTGGAAAGGGGAAGTAAGTAAGTCTAAAAGTGCAGCTGCACTTCAATAATAGATTATTGTAGAAATGAATGATGAAAGTACAATCCTCAAATAGCTCTATCAGGGTTGAACTTGTTACAGCTTCATGTCTGTTTGAAATACACTGTTGTGACACATTAGCATGTCTGTCCTTTGTTTCTCTTTATGTTCACCTGTCTTTGACGGCCTGCAGTGCGATGCGAGGGGGTTTGGGGCGGAATGAGAGGGCGAGGTGGAACTGCAGGCCTTGCTCAGATCGCTCAGCTTCGGTACGCTCACTGTTCTGTGGATCTGAATAAAGATGGGGGCAAGAGCCAGAGGAAAAAACACAGATGGATGGAGTATTGGAGGGGAGTGATGAGAGGCAGAGGACATAATGCAAGCAGATGGAGCAAAGGTAACAGACACTGCTACAGAGAAACGAAAATTAAACGCTGCACAATGCAAAAGAACCAAAATGGTGATGTATGTGTGATACAATGGAACAGACAGGAAACTCCATATTAACAGTGGGATTATGTTTGTAAAGCATCTCAGCCATCAGAGAGATAATTCAGCAAATCCAGAGGTACAGCATAGCAACATGATTAAATGTTTTAATATAATTTCACGCCGAATCAGAAACGCATTAATTTAAGTGGCAAACACATAAAACGGCATTAGAAACAGGTGCATATGATCATCATAAAAACGAAGATAAAGTCAAAGAGTGAAATTATTATCACGTCACATTTTATTGATAAATCTTTCAGCAGATAATGATGCTCCAAAATACAAAAATGCTTGTTTTGTCGTTTATTATTGAATAGAGTGAAGGTATGTACACCTGAAAATAATTTCACTCTTTTTTCACACTGAACTCAGGTGAGGCAGAAAAGGAGTTTGCTCCTGCTGTGAGAAAGAGAGAGAGACAGAGGGAGAGAGAGAGAGTCAGAGGCAGAGAAAAAGAAGAAGAAAGAAACAGCAGTGTGTGTGAGTAGGTTTGTCTCTATGTTTCTGGTTTGTTGTTTCAGCACTACTGCGGTGATGATCTCTTACCCTGATCCACCTGATCTTCCTCCTGAACAAAACTGAACTCTTTGAGCCGCTCCTCCTCTGACATGGACTGATTGATGAGGGAGCTCGTCTCTTCATCTGACTGACTCCCTCTGCGGCTGATAACACGGTAGATTCCACAGTCCAGGACGTTGAAGCTCTCCTGGACAACGATATAATCAATATAAGTACACTCCTTTTTTAGTCGTGTATACAGATTTACAGAAGCTGCATGCTTCAGTTACAGTCGGCTCATAGGAGGAAATATGTACTGAATAGAAATTTCTGTTTGCTCTACTTCCATGTAAAACACAAAAGAGAAAGTAATCAAACCACGATGTATTTATTTGATGTGGGATTATTCTGTGTGCAATGCTGCTCCCTGGATCCCGTGACGAGTCAAGACAGCAACAAATCATCGGTGAGATATTTAACTTCGCTAACGTTATCTGACTTTATAAATACAACTTTAATTCCACTGCTGAAACCTGCTAGCCCTCACCAAACATCCAATTTAATGTAACGCCACAGAGACACTTGTGAATGGTATCCATAGCAACAGGACCCAATGGGTCCCACAGAAATGTAAAGTAAATTGAAGTGGGGTGCTAATCATCTGCAGTTATGATGGTGGCCATTACCTCACAGATTGTTTATACAGAGAAGTCATGGACAGAACTTACGTGTGAGGAGATGCTGCTTCTACGGCTGCTGGAGGCCGAGTCCAGAGGCTCCAGTTTGGTGATGACTTCCTCCAGCTGGCCAGACAGCTCCATGTGTGTGCTGGAACTGAGCTGGGTCCTGAGATGTTCAAGGCGGTCGATGGGAATTGATTTCCTGGCCTGAATCAAACAAGAACGATGAACAAGAAACCTCCATACAGGTAAGCTTTTACTCAGATCATGAGAAATCTGGTTAAGTTACCTGATATCTGAGCATGACATCACAAAACCAGCCTCACCTGTTAGGGCAACATTAACTACTGAGATAAACCCTACTGACAGTATAAATGTTTCCTAATCAACAACAGGAGTTACACTATATTGCCAAAAGTATTCACTCACCCATCCAAATAATCGAAATCAGGTGTTCCAATCACTTCCATGGCCACAGGTGTATAAAATCACCTAAGCACCTAAGCATGCAGACTGTTTCTACAAACATTTGTGAAAGAATGAGTCGCTCTCAGGAGCTCAGTGAATTCCAGTGTGGTGCTGTGATAAGATGCCACCTGTGCAAGTCCAGTCATGAAATTTCCTCGCTCCTAAATTTTCCACAGTCAACTGTCAGTGGTATTATAACAAAGTGGAAGCGATTGGGAACGACAGCAACTCAGCCACAAAGTGGTAGGCCACGTAAACTGACGGAGCGGGGTCAGCGGATGCTGAGGTGCATAGTGCGCAGAGGTCGCCAACTTTCTGCAGAGTCAATCGCTACAGACCTCCAAACTTCATGTGGCCTGCAGATTAAGTACAGAGTGTAGAGAGCTTCATGGAATGGGTTTCCATGGCCGAGCAGCTGCATCACCAAGTGCAATGCAAAGCGTCAGATGCAGTGGTGTAAAGCACGCCGCTACTGGACTCTAGAGCAGTGGAGACGCGTTCTCTGGAGTGACGAATCGCGCTTCTCCATCTGGCAATCTGATGGACGAGTCTGGGTCTGGCGGCTGCCAGGAGAACGGTACCTGTCTGACCGCACTGTGCCAAGTGTAAAGTTTGGTTGAGGGGGGATTTTTGTGTGGGGTTGTTTTTCAGGAGCTGGGCTTGGCCCGTTAGTTCCAGTGAAAGGAACTCTGAATGCTTCAGCATACCAAGAGATTTTGGACAATTCCATGCTCCCAACTTTGTGGGAACAGTTTGGAGATGGCCCCTTCCTCTTCCAACATGACTGTGCACCAGTGCACAAAGCAAGGTCCATAAAGACATGGATGAGAGAGTTTGGTGTACATGAACTTGAATGGCCTGCACAGAGTCCTGACCTCAACCTGATAGAACACCTTTGGGATTAATTAGAGCGGAGACTGAGAGCCTTCTCGTCCAAAATCAGTGTGTGACCTCACAAATGTGCTTCTGGAAGAATGGTCAAAAATTCCCATAAACACACTCCTAAACCTTGTGGACAGCCTTCCCAGAAGAGTTGAAGCTGTTATAGCTGCAAAGGGTGGACCGACGTCATATTAAACCCTATGGATTAAAGAATGGGATGTCACTTAAGTTCATATGAGAGTCAAGACAGGTGAGCGGATACTTTTGGCAATATAGTGTATGTCTAACATATCATATCACCTGCACATTTTTGCTTAATTTTAGATTCAGGCCATTCAAGGTGAGACACCTCAGGTGAACAGGCATATTCTGTGCTTTGTCCTTAGGAAGACAGGTAGTCAGAAAGTCACATGAAAAGCTCAGCTTTATAAGACTGGAATCTATGGTGCGCAGTACACAAGAGATGAGATCAGTTAGCACGGCAGTGGCGGCCGTCTTACCCTGCCGGTGGTGATTGTGTGCTGGAACATACAGCAGACTACAGCAGCTAGAGGCCACGACTCACGCCGTAGCAGCCGCTCCACACAACGCTCAGCAGACAACAGGGAGAGGTGGGAGAGACGTCCGCTGCCATGGAGACAGAAGAGCTCGTTGCGGTAGACTGCAATCTCAACCAAGTCTACAAAACCAGAGAAAAAGGTTTACAGTAAATTAACAGGAACAAAACAGACTGGATAATCAGTGAAAACATTTTCTTGTTCTTGGACCTATATTTACACCTTGTGTGCTTTTATGAATAAAATGCCCGATTAATTACTCCAACGGATCGCTGGTGATAACAAACACACCTTTGACTTCTGTCCACAGAAGCACTTGTCCATTCTGAGGTGTAATGATATAAATAGCTGAATCAGTCCAGGTCAGCAGGTTTTGATCTCTACGTGAATAAATAAAGAGTACAGTTAGTCTGATGAAACTGATGAAAAATAGGGACTGACAAGCCTAACAACTCTGACAATAAAACATATAAATTATATCTGACATTACCCGAAATAAAGCAGTTTAGGGAAGGCGATGGATTGGGAGCTCTTCTGCACTGGGTTGTAATGTGGCTCATTTCTGCAGGTAACACAGGAACAAAACACAATTAGAAGTTTGGCCTTCTAAAGAAGACGATTTAAAAGCTGGAACAATCAGTACCTGTAAGTGATGAGCGGTAGAGGAGGACAGGCCAGCAGCTGTTTGAACTGATGGGTGCTCAGAACCTCGCCATTAAAATTGGCCTCCCATATTCTGGATCCTGGCCGGGCACAGTACAGCAAGGGGGGCTGGCCAACTAACAATCCCCTGTTCTGAGGGAAAAAACAGGCTCCGTACTCTCCATCACGCTCCTTATTTCCAACACGCCAGAATTTCTCCCTGAAGGCAGATAAATCCAGAAAAATACCAATGTTGTGAGAGGTCCAGGAATTACAATTTTCTTCATTCATTACCCAAAAATGAGAACAAATGAAAGGTATTAGATGTATCAGCCAAGGTGTGAAGAATGTGTGAAGAAGAAATATTAAAAAATCATCATAACACTAGCATTAACATTGGATCTACCACTGGAATATGGATTCATCTTCCACACCAATATAGGAGCCTTCTGAGGGTCTCTTTCCCTAAAGACGGTCTTTCACAGATGCAGCCTTGCTGGTACTCACCTCTCTGTGTCACAGAGGTAGCAGCGGCTCAGGGAAGACACCAACAGGCGGCCATCTTGGTACCCGAGCTGAACCACTCTGGAGTCAACTGTGGTGACGGTTTGAACAGGGAAGATAACGAATGCTGCACCCTAGAAAGAAAGAAAACACTTCTGGTTTAGATATGAAGACTGTGCAAACATGGTTAATAAAGAGGACTGAAAGATGTTTTTTTTCTGTAGCAAGCTGCCAGTTTTTGCTTTACAATCTCTTCCTCCGCTCTCGCTCTCAGAGCCCTTAGTTCGTAGTTCAGAGACATTAGGTTGTCTTGAATATAATGAATGTTTTAAACTGAACCACCAATTTTCAATTCATATTCAAATCTCTGAATTAGACAACCCTACTGTGTTGTACTTACTAAGTAAGTCAATTATTTTTATTTTTAGATCATAAGTCAGTTGCTTGAAGGTTTCTATGATTGCAGATTGTAAGCAGAGAAGGATCAGAAAAATTAACTTCTGTCACCTGGCTTGAATTAAGGCCTGCTGATTCAATTGAGACCTCACAAAACCACTAGTGTAACAACAAGAAAGTGCCTAAACTTTTTCAAAAAATACATGTACTTTATATACATTATTATTGGGGAAACCATTTTCATAATCAGCAATCACTACCTTGCCCAGCTTGGAAGATCCTGCACGGAGAACAGACACTTTGCCTCCTGAGTCCCCAACGAAAACTTTGAGTGTGCTGGTGTCCCAGCAGAGTGCAGTGACGGCCTGACCTCGGTGTTCCCAGGACACGCTGACTCTCTCTGGACGACCCCGCCGCTCCAGCTGCAGCTCCCACACCACCACCAGACCCTGACTGGAGCAGAGAAAGACATAAAAACATGAACAATGCAGACAACACAACCAAACGCACAAGGAAGGTGGTGCTTAACTTTGTCTGAGGGTGGATGAGTATGACCTAACCTTGTTGCAACAGCGATAAAGTCTTCATCATGAGGGCAGCACGCCACCTGAGTGATTGAGCCCTCCTGAAAAAGAATGCACAGTGGGTTAGGAGTTTAGAAGAAGTTAATGAATCAACTGTAAACAATAGGTGCTCAGTAACGCATTACCTTGTGTGTGAGGATGAGCCTTTGTTTCCAGCCCTCCCTCTGAATCAGGTGCAACCCTCCTGCTGATGTTCCTAATGCGAGCCACTTCCTTGACACGGCCAAACATGTACACTACAACACAACAGGGTCACACGTAGAAAGAGCTGACTCATCTGTTCATGCGGATACATTGTTAGATGAACAATGTACACAATACTATGATAATTCAGCAATTCATCACTCTGTAGTACTTTAAAGACATTAAAGGACCAGTGTGTAGGGTTTAGTGGGATCTATAGGTGTAGCTTGAAGGAGAAACTACAGTGCTCGTGAAATGCTAGTAAATGCAAAAGGCTCTATTTGTGACTAGTTTTTAGTTTGTGTGTTCAAAGCTGCAGAGAAACATGTTGGTTCAACACTGGCAGACTCTGTGGAAGAGGATCCACTGTAGATATAAAAGGCTCATGGGAAGATAACAAAAAGATGTTTCTTGGGTGATTGTACACGTTATGAAAACATTGTTATGCAAATTATATTAGATTTTTTATTCTATGAATAGGCCGTTAAATAACAAGCTGCTATAAAATCATCTTCATTATAAGACCGACTCAGACATGTGATGGTGAAACATACCTTGAGCCTGCCGGAGTCTAATCGGAGAGCAGACAGAAGTGGATCGAGGCAGTCAAACTCTGCCAGTACATGACTGTGGTTCTCTGGCACAACTGGTATCAGAGGCATCTTCACTGGTGATCCTGTACAACGGAGAGAGAAAAGGACAGTCAGTAAAGAATGAATAAAATGTGAGGGACGTCAAGAGTCATTACTCTGTTTCCTTGCATACCACAACCCTCAGCTGTGTGGCATCTGTGACTTTCAATAGTGTACCAACCCTCTTAAATTGACGAGTCATGACTCCACTTTACACCGTCCCAAGTCAAGTAAATCCCCCTCGGCAGAGCGTAACTCCCAAACAAAGCTACAACGTCGTTAAATGAATAAAGATGACCTGTTATCACCATAAGTGTTATTCAAATGTCTCTTATCCTGGAGCGGTCACTTCATATTACTAGAAAGACTTTTTCAACAGGACTAGAGGACACCACTACAAAGACTTTGATTTACTAGTTGTGGCTTTCAGTGAACTTATGAGGAAGCAGAAGCAAAACTAAAGCAGCAGCTTATTAGAGTAAACAGATACTGGTGGCAAAAAAAAAACCCATCAGTGTGTATGCTACAAAAATGTTTTAAAACAAAATGGCAGAACATCATTTCTCCTCATCTTAAAGTAGCTGACACAAGTTCCTCAAAGGAAGGTGAGAAGTGGCAGTCAACACTGAACTCTGTGTCTGTATTTGTTAGCACTCTACTGCAAAGGGAATGTGTTTAGATATGTGGATGTGCACAAACTGTCATGGGCAGGGGTCATGATACACAAGACAAGGCCTCAAATATACATTATAATCCAGAGACACTCACTCACCCTGTGAGTGCCAATTTCTTTAAAAAGAGCAATACAGACAGCATATGCCTTGAACTTTATGGTCAGCGGTGGAGGAAGTATTCAGTAGCAATAACACACTGTAAAAGTTTGAATGGCTGACTTACCTTAAGTACCTAAAGTACAGAAAAATAACCTATGTGAGTGGTACACAGTTTTATATTACATTATTTCACATAATATGCAAAATAGAAATGTCATTGTTGTAGCTGGTCAAAGGGGGGCTCATTTAAATTCATTTACAGACTGTTTTTTGGAAATTTAAACTATAAACAATGCATTATATTATTTTAAAAACTTTCGTGTTTAATATTTATTGTATTGTTTTAAACTGTCACACAAATGTGGAAGAGTAAAATGTCCCTCTGAATTACCTTTAGTGAAGTATGAAGTGACAGGACATGGAAATCCCCGGTTAAAGTTCCGATATCTCCAAATGTGTCGCCTAGCTATACAGCTATACTAGAAAACGTTAATGCAACGTTAACGCAAACATTCCGAAAACCGTTGATGGAACTCTCAAACGTTAACGTTAATAACCGTCAACAAACCTTTAAATTTGAAGCTTTCGTGCCGAGTCGTTCCGGGTTAATGCCACCGAGAGTCAGTCAAAACGGTCAAGGCTGTTTTTCGGTTTAAGTTTTAGTTGTAGAAACACGGTGAAAAGTGAATATTGCTCAAGTTGCTGCCCTACAAACAACTAGTTAAAAAGGGGCGATTCGGTCGGCCGATCATGGCAGCCCGCATCACGAGACCCCGTCTGCTGACACTGATGCTAACGTTTTTATCAAAACCCCTTAAATAAAATAAATATGAGCGAGACGTGGCCGTGTTAAATATGTATGACTGTTCATAAAATTAACATAAATCCGTTCAGTGTACAAACTCGCCTCGGCGTCGCTATATTTACAATAACAAGCTAAACATGCTAGCTAGCTGGGAGTTATGTTGCCATTCACTCATCGTTACGTTAAACTCACCAAACTGGTCGAAGTGACGCTTACAGTTTACACTTTACAAACCCGCTCCAAACTGCTCTCACATCCCCGGTTTTGTTCACCTTTTCAGGAGAAAGTCAGCAGTCGGTGTCACGGTGCTCTATCAGGCAGCCAGGCGACCTGTCACCGCTTCGCTCAGCTGATTTGAAGGCGCTTCCAGGAAGCAGCCGCGCTGGATGCTGGATGTCATAACCTCAAATGACTAACTCCATCCACCAACCCAAAGCAGCTAATGCTGCACATGTAGAAAGGCAACAAACATCTACAGCTCTAAATGCTGTAGTTTATTAATTTTAATCACATTTTAATATTACCAAAACATCCATTGTGAGGTGCATGGACTGAATGAAAATACTGCAGATTTACTAGACAGCGGCATGAACAAAAAGCTTTATGCCTCATTTTAATTCAGAGTAACATTTTTGTCTTCAGTGCAGACATTACAAACCAGTGACAGTGTGATTTCAGTCACACACACACACACACGCGCACACACACTCACGCACACAGGCACACACACTAATGCACTCAAGTGTGAAATGTCTTAAACAGTATTGCTATATTCACTTTTCTGGAACTCTGTTCCACAAATCGACCCAGTGCTCAGAGACGCTTTCCTGCTCTGTGCACTGATGAAACACATTGTTGGCAGCTTGCATCTCACCCTGTAGTCCTGAGTGCTTTTCTGATTTTCCATCTGAAATTTGGTCATGTTCCACCATTATTTTCTTTTTAAAAAAACGTCCCATTTAACCATTTTACCGGCAACAATCTCTCAACCATTGAGAAAACACAAACAAAAAGAAAAAGAAACTAATTACAATTATTTGTGACTGAGATGCAGTTAGTCTCTGTTGAACAGTTAGTGCAGCGTCCATCTATATCCCCTCTGTGAAGCACGTCCCATCAGGATGTGATCTGTGGTCTCGTCACAGCAGTCTGGAGAACCTTCACAGGCCATTTGTCCCTATACTTTAATGTCTTCCTTGCCTTCTCTTTGACAAACCATTAATTGAACCTCAGGTTTTCCTCATCATGCGGCGGGTTTGCCAGATGTGAAACTTGCTATAGGCCGTCTGGAACATCTCTTCCAAATGCCCTGTGAGCTGTAGACATCAGATATATTTAATGCAACAACCACCTGTTATACTGCAATATTGTGCCATTGTTAATAGACCAGAGACTTACATTTGTACTTAAGTACTGACGCTGAATGTTCTCCTTAAAAGGACAAAGCTTGGTCATCTGAAATCTCTCGAGGTTTGACTTCATTTTTATCACCTGTATGAAAAACATTCGGCAAATCAGAAAGGAAAAGTTAATGACTGTTAGTGAAGCGTGACTGGCACCTGTAATGGTGGTGGTAGTGATAAGAGATTATGCTATAAAAGAACATATCAACTGCTTACTGATGGAACAGTTTGTAGCTTGAAGTGAAAACAAATATCTATAAATTAATGTAAGACAAGTATGGAAAACACAAAATGTCAGGATAAGTGCCAAAGTATTAGCACTGTATGCATTTTATTATGTACAAAATATGCTATACTCTGTTGCTGTACACTGTAATGGCTTATATTAATTATTTATTTCAAAATCATGGATGCCAAGACGGGGAATAACGTATTTGATTTCAAAAACAGTAAATATTTGTCACCTTCTCTTCCAAAAATGGTGTGTTTACAGGAAAACAGGACCAGAAGTGTCTCAACAACTCTCCAGCAGCTGCATAAAGATGCTTCAATTCCCCTTGAACCTCAGTGGGTACCATCTCTGGAAATAAAAAAAAAAAACAAAGATAAAAAAAAAAGGAGGATGGTTAAATTCAGGTTAAAGCAACAGTGAACAATCCATAAATCACTGTCAAAATAAGTTACTTTGTTAGCATGTTGCTCCTCAAGATGTGTTATTTAGCAACTGTAGAACACACTTACGGTTTATGGCTTGCTGTGCTCCTGTCTGCATGAGGACGCCACCTGGAGAAAGAGCTGCAATGGCAGAACTAGCAGCTGTGCTGGACAACACCTGCAAACAGTTAGTAACAGTGCGGCGAATCACTTTGACGGCATCATTCAGAGTTTAAACATGTGACTTCTTAAAAGTAACTTGAAAAGATGTGAACAACATAATTAGGTGTACGTGACTTTAAAATCACATTTTCAGCTCAGGGTGATTCGACCGTAGTCTGCTGTATTTTTCATCTTTTGACCAAAGAACAAGTAAAATCAAATATTGAATCATCTGGTGTTCGTCGTGTAATTTGCAGTATTTTGATGGAAACTCGTGTTGTTGTGATTTTGAGGGTACAAAAGAACTTTTCAAAATTATATCTGCATCTTACGTATTATGAGTAAACATAATAAATAAACAAACAGCATTTAGATTTATCTCAGTCAACTATGACATGAGAAACTTACAGTCTTTGATATATGGCGTATTATATCGGTGTGGAAAGAGAAAATTTTGGGGAAACCGAAATGGGGAAACACTTGAGATGAGTGACTGCAGGGAACAGGCTTCCTGATCTTAACCTGACAATGTGTTGTTGTTGTTGGACCTCTGAGCTGTGTGTGAATGGAAGCAAACTACAAAGATTATCCTTGTCCAAAGGTCAGTGATTGTTGAATTATGATCTAACCTGAGTGAGGTTGGGTTTGTAATTGACCATCTCGTGCTGGATGTAGTTGACAGAGTTGATGATATCCTGGCTTGTCGTATAGTGTTGGGACTGAAGTGGCACAGGACCATGAGCATACCTTAGAAATAAGGAGAGGGAGTGAGAAACATTATATTACAACACATCACTGTACAGTCAACCAAATGAGAAATGGACAAGTTTAATCAGACTCCAAACTAGAAGAGCATTTTTTCCCCCTCTGCCTGAGATTTCATACATTCACTTTATAAGCTAAGGTGACATTTGGGTGTTGGGTTATGATCACTGGCAGGAACTTTAACACAGTGAAAAATAAGCAAGTCTGTTTCGAAACAGTGCTGTCCAGAGGAAGTGAGACTCACCCACAACAGACTCTTCCTAAATTCTGCACAGCTGATTTCTGACTACAAAAGCTTAATTTTCAATTATTTAAGTGATATAGCCTTTGCTCAAGCTGACACACCTAATCAAGTTTTTAAGTTCTGTTCAGCTGATGGAAGGAAAACAAATAAAGTTTGACTGATAATGATAACGCTAAAGTTTTCTAACAGAATAAGCATGTGAAGAACAAAGAAAAATAAAGAAAACGTGGACATACTGTACCTGTCAGACTTCTTGAGGTTTAATGCGACGGTTTTTATTCTGTTCTCCCTTTGCAGATCTTCATATTCAATGGCTTCTTGTAATTTAACCTAAGAAAGATTGCACAACATAAAAGAAAAAGAGACTCAGACTGTTAAGAGTCACAGCCATGATTTGGAAAAACTCACTGTTAAATGTGGGTTAAGTGATTCCAGATAATATGACGTGATGTTATGATCACTGTCTGCTAACTCTCCGCTCCGTGTGTGTGTGCATAGCCATGGCTGTGTAAATGGGAAACAAACAAAGTGGCAATGGGTTGAGCCACACAACAATAACTTTTTATGCAAGCCAGGATTTGTGTCAGGTAACATTAAATTACTTGCCCACAGACATTCAGCTTACTGTCTAGTTTGCCAAGATACGCTGTTGCTGTGATGGTCACTATAGTAGCAGGAGAGCGGTGATTATCGCTGCCTGGAGCTGGTGTGCTTGTTTTGGGAAACCAATCATCCTCTCTGCGTGTTAACTCTGCAGCAGCAACTTTAGCAACAGTTTGCTAACCCACAACACAGCTAATGTCAGTTAAATTGCTTGCAATCATTTTGTCGTGGTATTGGATTTTTCCAGAATCACGTGTCCGACCTTTAAAGCAACGGAGCCATCATACCTTCTTTACAGGAGGCTGGAAGAAGTCTGAATCCCTCGAGTTTCCATCTGTACTGCTCGTCTCACTAGCTTGGTCAGTTGGTGTTTCCCTATAAAAATATATAATGCAGTTAGCATAAATTTAAGACACTGAACAAGTGATACATTTTGTGGAAAGTCATTTCTTTACCCCTTGCGTGAGCCAGCTGCCAGCACCATGGCACTGTGATGGTTGAACCGCTTTATGATGGCAGCGTTGCTGCTTTCCTTCACAGTCCTGTTTGCGTTGGAAGTTGAGGGTGGTGCTGTGCAAACTCCATAACCCTGTGTCAAAGAAAAGACCAACTCTTGAGGTTGAAGGATAGAGAGGGGAAAAGAAAATCTATAGAAGTAAACTAGTTTTGGGTAGTAGGGTGTCGACGTGATTGTCTAATCATCTAATGAAATCTCACCTCATCTAATGTTTTATCTTCTAATGACAAGAGGTCGACCAGAGGATTCTTCACTCCTTGAACCACCATCGATTTTAAGCCTGCACAAGACATATTTGCAACTTTTACATATGAAATAGACTTGGAAATAATACATGCTCTGACACTGATAGAAAATCCTTGCATGTATATTGTGCCCCTCTTAAAAACTCCTACCCTTTTCATCCTGCTTGGCACACTCTGAGAAGATATCCTGTGCTCCTGTGTTGATGCGGTCTCTGTGAAAATAATGGGACTGGAAAAAGTGGGTCCAGAACTCCTTCTCCGTCAGGTTATGAGGCACGTTTTCACTGTACTTCTGCTTCACTGCAAGTTGATATACATATATATTTAGTCCATTTTTTATGTCATCAATGAGGAAAACCAGTTGCACATTTAACAGAAACAGGAATGCACCAGATTGTGGCTAAAGTTATACCACGTGATTTTTTTTCTCTCTGACTAACAGGGTGTTAATCAGTAAACTGACTGTTTTGTAATCTTAAGTAGAAATGAAAGTCTGAGCATGTAGGAGCATTTTCATGGTCTGTTATTACTGCTGCAAATGATGGGTTAGCTTCAAAATTCAGATGTTATTTACCTGCAGGGTATGTTCTGAAGATGGATTCAATAATGTCAGCAGTCAGATTATATCTCAAGCCATTGCAGCCATCCGTCTGAGGTCTAATGTCTGCCTGTAAAGCACAAATATTAGGTCTGTTAACCTCCAACAGTATGTTGTTAATGTTGATTTAGTCAAGGCTTGAATTTAAAATTAGTTGTTATCTAAAGGAAACATGCAGCAGACTTTACGTACTTACCAGAAAGGCTCCAGATATACCGACTTCCTGTTTGTTGTTGTTGTTGTATAGTGCAGGGTCTGCATTGCTTATGTCTCCTAACCTGTTGGCCCAGAATTCGTCAGCACTGATCACCTGGCTCACCACAAGATCCTTATATAACTGGAAAAGCACTGGATCTTCTTGCAGCATCCTACAAGTGAAAATCAAAGAACAATATTTTAAGAACAAAATGATTAATTAATGAATTTCCTAAAAACCTAAATCAGTCATTTCTACGTTAAGGCATTAATTGTTAATCTTCTATTAAAGCAGTAATGTGTAAGAAATGTTCAGAATTTATATTTTATAAATGTTAAAAAGCTTAAAAATGAACTGATGAACATTATCAACAGAATAGGAAGAGGTAACAGTCATGACGTTAGGTCCACGACATCTATGTGTTGTGTTGCAGACATACTTACTGAAATTAGCATGCTAATTATGTAGCTACTGCTCATGCTCACTTGTAATACTACTTGTGCCTCAAGAGGCAACGATGAGTCACTGGAGCGTCTAATCTGCCCTCAGACCAACACAGGGACAAAGAAGTAGAGAACCGTGTGGACTGTATGGTTGTGCTATTGCTCAGTTATATGTTTTCATTTATATCAGTGATGTTGGACTACATATTACAAACACCTCTGGCAAAAACTGAACACATCCTTTCAGACTTCCTGTTTGGCTCTCAGCCTCGAACCCATCTGTCCCTATTGAGGTTGTAAACCTCAACTTCCTTTGCTGAAAATAAAATGTTACCAGACGTATCCTTTTGCAGCAGAGACTCACCTGTTTTTCTCCTCTAGCTCCTTGTTGGCTTTCTTCTTGAACTTGGGCAGAAGCTGCTGCAGCAGCTCTTTGGCAGCATCTCTATCTTTGAGCGCACTGCTCTCATTGGAAAAGTGGAATGTGGTACTCTCGCCGGTGTGCAGGACCAGCTGGAGCTGAATTTTGGCTTTACCATCCGGGCTGATCTTCTGACCTGTATAAAATAAAAAAAAACAAGCACAACTTAAAAACACCATCCAACACATTATGCTGGGGTGTGCTGTGGAGGATGCATCAAGAAGAAGAACGCCGCTCAACTGGACAGACTGCTGAGGAGGGCTGGCTCTGTGGTGGGCACAGAGCTGGACTCTCCGGTGACAGTGGCAGAGAGAGGGACCCTGGACAAACTGCTGTCCATACTGGACAACACCCACCACCCTCTGCACTGCGTTTATTGGCAGTCTGCTGTCCATATCCTGCTGCACAAACAGACTCTGGAACTCTTTAGTCCCCCTGGACATCAGACTGTACAACACTTCTCAGTCATGGCAGGGAGGACAATAAACTATTGACAATCTCTGTTTAATTGATTACTGGACATTCTCTTAATGTCATGTTTCACTCCATTTGCACAACCCTTTGCTAAATGCTGTGACTTTCATTCATTTCTCTACAGCCTCATATAACTATACATAGTTTTTTTTAAATCTCTATTTGTAGTTTTCTATTGGTAAAGAAAACTATATAAAACCCTCAGCACAGGTTTAATGTGTTAGCATGCCTCTCTCCCAGTCAAGTCAGCTGGGATAGGCTGCAGCCCCACCGTGACTGTGATGAAGCGCTTACAGATAATGGATGGATGGATGGATGTCAAACTTCTCTGCCCATATTTAACCTCTTAACACAGGGTTCATTTCTTTGCACGCTGAATTAATTTGCACAGGTTTCATTATTTAACTACAGATTTATTTTATACGTTTAACTTTAACATATGTCTACTGTAAAGCCATTACACACAGAGCATGCCGTGTAGCACACAACCTCACGCCACCCCCTTAACTCATTCTTCATACTGCTCCCATCTGGTCGCACATACATACATACATACAGGTCACTGGCCTGTAAGCCATAGCATCTCTCAACAAAGCAAAGAGGGTATGGGACAGGGGTGGAGAAATGTGCTGTACTGAATGTTTATTTCTGTGGCCATGTGCCTGTGTATTTATGTATGTACGTGAGGCTTTGTACAGTCTGTGGCAACAAATTCCCTTGTAAGGGGAATAAAGTATCTAACTGTAATTTGATGTATGTACTCACAGCGGATGTCTGCATACAAGTGGCTGACTGTGAAGCGGTCTTTGCCCTCTGGACCCCAGGCTATACGTTCAGCCATCAGATAAAGTGTGCCATCCTGCTTCCTCTGACGGACCTTCTTCACCACCAGCAGCACCTCCTCTGATAGTGCTGCCATGGCTCAAACAAATAACTGAGAAAACACACAAACTGCCATTGATCATTATTATTATTATTATTGTTATTGTTGATAATCACCCATAGCAACAGTGATACAGCCTTCACAGACAGAAGAATAAAGACAGAGATGTGTTACTTAACGCTCACATTAGCATGAATAAAGCAGGTAGACTGACACATTTAAGCACTTCTGTGTGAGATATAAGCGTTAACTATTTAACCTGCTTGCACTACAGCAGCGTCCTGGATAAATGTTGCTTTATTCCCCGCTAGGTAAACGCGATCCAAACACAAGTGAGCCGCTGTTGTGTTGGCGGTTTTATGATGATCAACTGAGCTAAGCAAGCGTTACGTTAGCTAACGTTAACAGTGAAGAAGAGGAGGGAGAAGTCAGAAATAAACTTATTTTACCTCAAAATAAACCGACGCTGCAACAAACACGTCGCTCTCCTTCAACACATAATCTCAAACTAACGTATTCCTGTTGGTAAGGATCACAGAATGACTTATTTTTAAACAGAAATCTGACTCTACTCTCCAAACACTAAGCGACCCGACTTCAACGCCGACATGACTGCCAAGCGGCGTGTTACACTAAAAGTGTTCCGGCTGGATATAACGCGATAGAGTGTTCCGTTCCGGTCAGAGCCGGCTGAAAAGTCTTTACTGCAGGAGTGTCCAAACTGATTTGACAATGTGAAGATGCCCGGGGGGGCAATACTAACATTTTAAAACTGAAAAAAAATTACCAATGAAAGTTACATACAAATGTTCTGTAACAATTTTGTTTTCATTGTCACAATTATATTTTTCTTTTTTTAAAAAAATGGCAATGTCACCAAATCTAAGCCAATCAGGCGTGAACAAATCCTTTCTTTCACATCTGGAGTCAGATAACAAAGAATAAATTGTATGGAATATGTTAAACTTGCATGAAGTTGATACAAATCTGAACCTCATGTTCATTTTAAACATGACTTATTATGAGTAATGCAAAGTCTGTTAACATTTAAGTTTATCACCCTTGCTCTTATCTTTAACAAAATCATTCAGAAAGTAATATTTTGTGTCACATCTACAGATATATAACACCAGCAGTTATGTCCTTGGAGGTTCAAATGCTTTGTTATGTCAACCAAAAAAGCCAAATCTTCCGGCCATACAGTATCTGACAATGCTAGCAGGCCATAAATAATATATTATAAAAATGAAGCTTCGGGCCGCATGAAATCGGACCGCGGGCTGTGATTGGCCCACAGGCTGTACTTTGGACAGCCCTGCTTTACTGCAAGATAACATTTAATATTTACAGTATTCAATGTATATTCTCTATTCTTTCAAATTCTTGAACTTTATTAATTAAAACTTTTTTCTTAATGGTACAAGCAATTCTTGCAAAATTATTATTTATTTTAGTCTTAGTTTGGTTGCAGCAGGAACATAAACAACACGGAAGACATCGCAAACTTGCTTAAACATTACACTGAGCAACTAAAATGCTCCAGCAGCATTCATTGATGTAATTGAACAAAACTGCGATTGGCCTCTTCACTTAATGTAATTGACACTTGATCAACCTGAACAACATCTCAGTGAAAAGACACACTGTGTGCTCTGTTGTGCCTTCTTGTATAATGAAAAACGTGAATTGTGAAAAGTGTCAATTTCAACATCTTTATTTTAGGGTTTTTTTCCCACCTTTTTGGACTTTCTCAGAAAAAAGAGACTCTGGATTTTATTTCAAGACCGATCATGACCACAACTGCAGGGATATCACCAGTGTTTCCCATTAATCACCTAATAATGTCTAATTTGTCCTGCCACACAAGAACAAGAAAACACACAAGAAAAACAAGAACACATGATCATCAGAAAATCTCAGAGTTTTAATGACATGAAAGCGATTCAGATTTGCAGTTTAACACATTAGATGTTGGACAAAGATAGTTTGGATATCCTTACACTTTACACTTTTGTAGATTAGATGAGTTGTCTGATAATTGATGTTGATTATGCAGTTAAAAATGAATGAAACCAAATACATGGTTTAAATACTTCACACTTTAACACATATCTAATCCGACAGTGAATGCGTTGCTATGACGTGCTGTACATCTGAAGCCATTCTTGTGTTTTTTTTTCTCTCAGATCATTTGCAGTGAAAGGAAGAGAAATACCCTCTAAGACTGAAAACACCATATCATATAGTTTATATAAAGGAATAACCTCTTCAAATCTAATCTACCTCTTCAATCTAAAAAGAGACCAAAATATGTAAATATGTCATCATGAGGCACCCAGAGGACCTGCCTCCCTGACAATAAATGAGAATGTGATGATAACTATTGTCAGAATACAAAGAGCCAGTTTCCAGATGTGTAGGAAATTTCAGACCACTTATTTGCCCTTGTTTTGAGGCTGCTGGACACACAGAGCTGCGTCTTCACATACTGATGGTCTAAAAGATTTTGGAAGGGAATTGTTAAAGTTTATAAAGGATAGTTTATTAGTCAGATTTTCACTTCACACCTATTTTTCTGTTGCCTTTAAAAGTTTACTTAGTTAGTTAATTGTGGGACATTCAGTGACTTGGCAACCGCATTTGTCAACTGAAATGTAGGAGTGCTGTATCCTGCTGCCATCAGTGCACAACATCTCCACCTCCTTCTTAGTAGTGGCCATTTCTTGACAGCATGAGCATGAATGCATCAGATTATTGCTCTCTGCAGAGTACCTGTAAATAGACACAGTTTCAGGCAGGATTAGTGTCAGTCACCTGCTGTTTAGTGAGTAGTTTGTACTGTATATCACTCAGATTCTTACATTGATGAGGACGCTCCACAGGATCCCTCACAGGTTGTGATTTCCACTGCCACAACAGACTTGCAGTTCTTCGTCTGCAGATAGGTAGTGTTCTTCTTCATTTCACAGTTGTGACGAGGAGTACCTGTGAATGAAACATGAGCATTGTTTTCATCTTGCTGTAAAAAACAACATGCAGCACACGTCATTATTTCAGTGGCAAAATAAAATAAATGTATTCGCCTTTGATTAGTTATGTGAATGTAAATGTATATGTAAATGTATTCTGATCAGGCTGACTGCAGATCTTTGCAAAATTAACCCATTAGTATAATGCTGAGATCTTTAAATATTGAGAACTGATTTATAAACAATTTTGATAATCAATAAATAATTTCAAGCAAAAATGCCAAATGTTCACTCCTCAAATGTGTGGATCTGTTTCTTTTCTTTGTTTTATATCACTGTAAACAGAATAATTCTGAACTTTAGTCAGGTTTTGAATCATTATTTGACATTTCACAGACTAAACTATCCCTGGGTCCCTACAACTATTTTTCTCCACTACCAACAAATGTAACAGAGAATGATGAGGATGATAATAAAAAAATCTTACTTTAAAAGTTAGGATGGAGATGTAATTTGAATTTATATTATCGACTCATACTTACAAGTTTTGCAACAACCATTCTTGTCACTTTGTTCAGTTCCCTGTAATATAGACAACATGGATTGTAACATACAGAGATAAACAACACTGACAGGTGTTTCCCCTTCCCTCATATTTCTCTAACCATGCACATTAACTAATGTTATATGATACATTTTCTATGTGTTTCTATTTGTCTATATGTTTTCTATTAATAAAGATACTAAGTTGCCAGAAAGACGAATTTCTGCTTCTTTCAGCATTATACTCACAGGAATGCAGTTCTCTGGATCAAATTCAGGACATGTTGTTTGGTTTTGAGAGGTTATAAACTCATCCTTCACCTTTTGACAATCATACTTAGTACAGTTGTCATTTGGTGGTGACCAAGACTGGGAAGGCTGTCGGAAGTATAGAAGAAGTCAATAAGTGAACATAACCCTCCTGACTGATATCATAATTAAAGTTTCTGTTACACTGTACTTACTTTAATAATAATCGGAGAAGTGAACCCAGGGACCTCCACAACACAGCTTGTCTTCTTACATGAGCCACAACATTGTCCAGTTTTGTTTTCATACACATAGCCCTGAAAAGAAATGCACAAATCAATACGGCCTGCAACTTCACTGAATTATGTTTGTACATAATTAGTAATTAGTATTTCTAACATGCAAAGGTTTGAGATAGACACCCAAATTTAGGCAAATACAGTTTAATTTGTGGCGCTTAAAAAATTTAACAGCAACATCAGTTTTCAATGTCCTTGTTCCTCTGAATAATCTACAGTAAAGACTGTTAGGAGTGGACAACATCTTCAGTATTTTAGCAGAAATCTCAGAGACAGATGTTTCAAACCTGAGCATCTAAAATATACATGGTTAGTACATGAATAATAAAAAAAGAATTTAATATTTTAAGTAATGGTATGACCAGCCACATTGTATAAAAACAGCAATACTCTCATTCCCATGTAAAAGTACCTCTGGGCAATCCGTCATACACTCTTTCATAACACAATCAATGGTGTTCAACTTGCTGTTGGGTTCTTGAGTTTCAGTACAGTGGCATGATTCACATGGGCTCTTGGAGAAATCTATACCGGGCTGTAAACAATAAAATGCAAAGTCTGAGCCAATTTCATGTAAAGGTCAGTAAAACAAATGTCAATCTGGTCTGGATAATAAAGAAGAACTTAAATATTACTGTAAAATTATGTCTAAATCATAGTATACTTAATTTAAAGATTGCTTTATATACATGTTAACAGGCAAGTATAGAGCATAGAGCATATGCAAAGTATGTAGAGGATATTACTTCTTACCTTGTACTCAATATCATTGAAGACACAGACACCTTTGGGTACTAGATAAAAAATGATGATGATGATCACATTATGACTTATGCTTCATTTAGTTTTGGGTCTTTCACACAATAATGTTAAAAGTTTATGTACACTGTAAAAAATGCCAAACCAGGACAGAAAAAGACTGTAAAATATGCCAAGAAATATTCCAAGACCTTTATTAAGGGGATTTATAGAGAATAAAGTAATATTTTATATCAGAGACTGTTGATTGTACAGTAAAACACCGTAATATTTAATGACATATTTTACAGTCTTTTACTGTCATGGTGTGGCAGTTTTTCATCCTAAAATCTACAGACAGGGACAGGTTTTAAAATATGGAATAAAACGTGCCAAATTTAAATGTGAAGACAATAGTACTAACATCCCTTTTACTGTAAAAACAGTGTAATTGAAATATGCACAGCTTACCACAGATATAAGAGGGGCAGCAACTGTCATTTGAGAATTGGATATCCAACTCAAATCCCAGTTTGCACTTTGGTTTTGACATCGAACAGCGACTTTTTTCACATTCTGTTGGTTGAAAGGTAAGACAGTTTCTGGGTTGGTGAATGCAGCATATAAAATTCCATTACATTAAAATTATTACATTCAAAGAGGTGATGGGCGTGTTATTTTGAATCACTAACCACATGTCAGTTTGCTACAGCAGTCCACTGTTCGGTTCACCAGCACCTCTCCTTCCTCTGTACAGGTTATTGGTTCTTGAGTGGGACATGTGAGAGGCTCGCACTGAACACTCAGAGTGTCCTTATCACAAGCGCACTGCTGACAGCCACTCTGCCAAGTCTCACCAATCTGTTTGAGTGATGGAACAGAGTTAATGTCATAACATTATTGAACACACTATGAATAAACTATGACAATTAGTCATGTATTGTAGAATTTACCTGTTTAGGACTGCCATTAGGTCCAGTACAACCTGAAACAATTGAAACAATCATTTTACCTGTGCATTTATTCACAAAAAAATGGATTTTTCTTCACAACAGAAAAAGCTCTTACAGGAGGAGACACAGACATCAGATTTTGGACTGAACCAGGTCATCCCCTCTAGGCAGAAACATCCCTCAGTGAATCCTTCACAAGACTTGCTCCTGTGGCTTTCTTCTCCCTTGCATTGTTTTTCATTATTTTCATTATATCTAAAGATGAAGACGATTGATTGTGAAGAACAGACATAATAAATTCAGAAATAATACATAACATAACATCATTTAACCCATGCTAACAGCATGGCTCTAGAAATAGCAATATTGTTATTGTTGCTCCACCAGGCTGAAATATCTCAAGTATTTTATTGATTACCATGGGATTTTTCACAGACACTGATGGTCCCCAGAGAATGAATCCTACTGACTTTGGTGATCCCTGGCCTTTGCCTCTAGTGCCACCATGAGGTTGACAAAGTGAAATGTCCGAATAACTATCAGAAGTTTTGCCTCAGGATCAATTGTAATAATTTTGGTGATCCCTTCCCTTTTCATCCAATTTAATCTAAGTCAAAAATTTTACTCACTAGTTAACTTGCTAGTTTTGTAATGTAATCATAACAAATACACGTATGCAGCTGTCCATATTTCCATATGTCCATAGACATTATTTAATTTATGATATTGCTAAATAGAAGTGAGTGCATTACCTTGCGTTGCAAGTTGGTACAACAGTTGGCCCACAAGGATTGTAGACTTTGTTTTCTGGACATTTATATTCTACAATAAGAGAAAGCGGGTTTAAATATTAAAATGATTAAATAAGGTCATCTGGACATCTCAAAATGTTTTCTCTCTGTTAAGACAAACCCCTCCTACCACACTGTCCATTTGTAGCATTCCTCCAGGGTACACAGATAGACTCTTGAGCGCACAAAATGGCATACACCTCCAAACTAGAACAACCAATGCTGGAATTTTGCATGTGGCAAACATCAAATTTACAGGCCTCATAATATTGTTCTGGTCGCATTACTTTGTGGCATTCCTCAAATACCCTTAATGAACAAATCAAAAAGAAAATACAGTGTTAATCAGAGTAATAATCTAGAATTAAGTGACATATTGGTTCAGATTTATTCTGTAAATTCTTACTTGCTCATCAAAATTTCACAAATTTCAGGGTTGCAGGGTTCTGTTGTAGGTGGTGGAGGTTTTGGTGTAGGAGGAGTCGTCTCACAATATGGCTTATTCTTATCTGGTACACGCCACTGATGTCCCATATCAGGGCATGAAGGATGAATCTTTCCATTTGGTAATCTGCAGTCATTTTTCCTGTTATTGTCACAGGTACCTGGTGAAAGTAAATATTAACAATATAGTAAATATTATTAAATCTAGCACTGTTTATATAGTTTTATTTATAAATGTAACATAGAGACTTAAAACATTTAGTCCTATAGCAAGCCGATTATCATCTTACCACACTGTCCCTCCGTGTTGTTGTGGAAAAGGGAAAATGGCAGTTCAACACTGAATAAAAGCCCTTTGAACATCACAACTGCTTCAATTGCCGGGATTTTCAATAGCAGCTCAATTCCTGTACTTGTTATGATGAGGTCATCGTTAGTGTAGGTTGGGAATACCTGCTTGCCGTTGATGTACACCTAAACAATTGCATTTTAATCATCATCATCATTTAGTATAATTTAAATATATTCAAGTAGAATCATTAAAATTAGTTAAGATAGTTTGTTGTGGCAAAATTTACCATGTTCAGAGTCTTTGGGACCCTCTCCTGTCTGAGAATAATCTCAAAGTTTTTGTAATACACGATCAAGGCTTTTACACAGGTCACAGTCCCAGAGGCATCACAGTTTTCGTTGTCGATATGGATCTTAAAGTTGTGTCGAGGAATGATCTCTTTGACCAGGACATACGTGCAGTTTTTCTGAAAGCTGTAATACTGGCCATCAAATGTCACATAATGAGGATCTCCCCAACCAGAGCAAACACCTGCAAATATTAGATTGTGGTTACATTGAGTGTTAAATCAAAGAAATCTGCATATTTAGTTAGCTTATATGTGTAGTTTTAAAGATGTTGCTTAAATGTAAAATTTTTAAATACTTTTCTTTTTTGAACTTACATCTGCATTCGTAGTGGAAACAACAACCTGTTTCATCGTAAACCCTCGCCGGTGGGTTTCCATTTTCACACACAGGCTGTGCTATTTGTTTACACGGCACATGTTCTGTTATTACTCGTCCACTGTCACATGTTTCGGTGGTGCAGCTGGTTGAATTCCAGGTCTCACCATTCTGTGAAGGCCAAAGTAGTACTTTTAGCAATTACAAAGTAGTAAAATAAAAATAGTTTGAACCTGCCAGAAGCCCACAACATATACTTCTATAATTTATGTAATTAAGGGAAAAAAGGAACGGAATTTACACACATATATATATATGTATATATGTATATATATATATATATATATATATATATATATATTTTTTTCCCAAATATGTACCCTGGAAACAAAGCCAATTAAGGAAAGATGATCTGTTCCTTTAGAGTACATGTTAATATAACTAAATTGAAGTACCTTTCTAGGTGGAGTGAGATATGGACAGTCCAGTGGATTGGGCGTTGAACTAATTTGTGTTGTAGCGCCAGAGCTGACTGTGGTGGTGGAAGGAGTTGGTTGAGTCGTTGAGTGACATGAACTACCAGCCTTCTCAACACCGCATGTCAAATTGCAATATGCAGTGAAACACCAACCTGCTCCATCAGTCTTATTGTACATGAAGCTACCTATGAGAACAAAACCAAGCCAGTTAGATGAAAGTGATTAGTGATGTGAAAAAAACAACAACAACTGGTGTTACTGGTGTTCATGCTACTGTTGTAAATACAAGTCTGACCACTTTAATGATTTCAAAATGAACACTTTAATGTAAAATCTATGTCAGGATCTAAATGTACTCTACAATATCATAAATAACCTGGATAAATATGTTTCCAATTGTCAAAGATTTTTGGTCCTAGGTACTAGTAGTGGCATGGTTGTGACCAAACGACAAAGCCACTTGTTTTGTTGGAATGCCTATATTCTCAACATTTTCACAACATTTTGACTTTTTTTTTCCAGGATACAAAAGGCAATGTGGATTTTGATAATAGATCAAACAGGACTTGACCTCAGTATAAACTTATTACAGTTGTAATGTGATCAGGTATACCAAGTTGCATTGTAAAGACAGGTGTAACTAAGAATTTTAATTCAATTTTGTAGTGCCAAATCAGAACAGAAATTATATTGTGACACTTTCTATATAGAGCAGGTCTAGACCGTTTATATCATTTAGAAGCCCAACAATTCCCATCATGAGCAAGCCCCTTGCAACAGTGTAAAGGAAAACTTCCTATGACCCAAATACTATACTGATAATAAGAACAACTGGTGACAATTACTTACCAGGAGAATAAATTTGATCCATGTACGTGCAGGAACATAATGTTGTTCTGCCTAGTGTTGAAGAATGAAGAGTTGAAGATGTTACAGTTGGAGTTTCAAGAGTAGTCTTCTGTACAGTTGGTGCTGTGGAAGTAGGCTTTGTGGTGGCTGTTGTAGTTATTGCAGTTGGCCTTTCTGTGGTTGTGAGTATTTCTGTGATTGTGGATATTGTAGTTGGCTTTTCTGTGGATATTGTGGTAGAGTTTTCTATTATTGTAGTTGTTGTGGTGGGACTTTCTGTGGTTGTAGAAGCAGTAGTGCTGGGTTTTTCTGTGACTGTTGTAGATTTGGTGGTTTGTTGGGTGATGGCTGTTTCTGTTGTTGTTGTGGTACTGGGTGTTTCTGTGGATATTGTGGTAGATGTTTCCGTGATTGTGGTTGTTGTGGTGGGATTTTCTGTGGTTGTAGAAGCAGCAGAGGTGGGCTTTTCTGTGACTGTTGTAGATGCGGGGGTTGGTTGGCTGATGGTTGTTTCTGTTGTTGCTCTGGTACTGGGTGTTTCTGTGGATATTGTGGTAGATGTTTCCGTGATTGTGGTTGTTGTGGTGGGATTTTCTGTGGTTGTAGAAGCAATAGTGCTGGGCTTTTCTGTGACTGCTGTAGATTTGGTGGTTGGTTGGGTGATGGTTGTCTCTGTTGTTGCTATGGTACTGGTCTTCACCGTAGATATTGTAGTAGGTGTTTCTGTGATTGTGGTTGTTGTGGTGGGATTTTCTGTGGTTGAAGAAGCAGCAGAGGTGGGCTTTTCTGTGACTGTTGTAGATTTGGTGGTTGGTTGGGAGATGGTTGTTTCTGTTCTTGCTGTGGTACTGGGGGATTCTGTGGATATTGTGCTAGATGTTTCCATGATTGTGGTTGTTGTGGTGGGATTTTCTGTGGTTGTAGAAGCAGTAGTGCTGGGCTTTTCTGTGACTGTTGTAGATTTGGTGGTTGGTTGGGTGATGGTTGTTTCTGTTGTTGCTGTGGTTCTGGGTGATTCTGTGGATATTGTGGTAGATGTTTTCGTGATTGTGGTTGTTGTGGTGGGGTTTTCTGTGGTTGTAGAAGCAGTAGTGCTGGGCTTTTCTGTGACTGTTGTAGATTTGGTGGTTGGTTGGGTGATGGTTGTTTCTGATGTTGCTGTGGTACTGGGTGTTTCTGTGGATATTGTGGTAGATGTTTCCGTGATTGTGGTTGTTGTGGTGGGATTTTCTGTGGTTGTAGAAGCAGTAGTGCTGGGCTTTTCTGTGACTGTTGTAGATTTGGTGGTTGGTTGGGTGATGGTTGTTTCTGTTGTTGCTGTGGTGCTGGTCTTCACCGTAGATATTGTAGTAGATGTTTCTGTGATTGTGGTTGTTGTGGTGGGGTTTTCTGTGGTTCTAGAAGCAGCAGAGGTGGGCTTTTCTGTGACTGTTGTAGATGAGGGGGTTGGTTGGGTGATGGTTGTTTCTGTTGTTGCTGTGGTACTGGGCGATTCTGTGGATATCGTAGTAGATGTTTCTGTGAATGTGGTTGTTGTGGTGGGATTTTCTGTGGTTGTAGGAGCAGTAGTGCTGGGCTTTTCTGTGACTGTTGTAGATTTGGTGGTTGGTTGGGTGATGGTTGTTTCTGTTGTTGCTGTGGTACTAAGCGTTTCTGTGGAGATTGTGGTAGATGTAGGGGTCGGTTCGGAGGTGGTTGTTTCTGTTTTTGCTGTGGTACTGGGTGTTTCTGTGGATAGCGTGGTAGATGGTTCAGTAATTGTTGTTGTAGTGGGACGGTTTTCTGTGGTTGTGCTTGACCTTTCTGTCACTGTCGTTTTTTCTGTGGTTGTGGCAGGTGTGGTGCTAGCTGATTCTGTAGATGTTAAGGTGGACATTTGAGTTGCTGTTGTAGTTGTAAATCTAACTTGAGGTTCCATTTGTTGTGTTGTTGTAACCACTGTATTTGTAACAACTTCAGGGTTTTGTTGTGGTTTCCTTGCTTTGTGTAACAGCAGTAGTGGTGGCGTTTTCTGTGGTTTCTCTGGGTTTGGTGGTCAGTTGGGTGATAGTTGTTTCTGTTGTTGCCGTGGTACTGGTCTTTCCTGTGAATATTGTGGTAGATGTTTCTGTGATTTTGGATGTTCTGGTGGGGTTTTCTGTGGTTGTAGAAGCAGCAGAGGTGGGCTTTTCTGTGACTGTTGTAGATGCAGGGGTTGCTTGGGAGATGGTTGTTTCTGTTGTTGCTGTAGTACTGGGCGATTCTGTGGATATTGTGGTAGATGTTTCTGTGATTGTGGTTGTTGTGGTGGGGTTTTCTGTGGTTGTAGAAGCAGTAGTGCTGGGCTTTTCTGTGACTGTTGTAGATTTGGTGGTTGGTTGGGTGATGGCTGTTTCTGTTGTTGTTGTGGTACTGGGTGTTTCTGTGGATATTGTGGTAGATGTTTCCGTGATTTTGGATGTTCTGGTGGGGTTTTCTGTGGTTGTAGAAGCAGCAGTACTGGGCTTTTCCGTGACTGTTGTAGATTTGATGGTCGTTGGGGTGATGGTTGTTTTTATTGTTGCTGTGGTACTGGGCCTTTCTGTGGCTATTGTGGTGGATTTTTCTGTAATTATTGTCGTGGTGAGGTTTTCTGTGGTTATAGGGGAGGTAGTGGACGTTTCTGTGACAGTGGTTGTGGTTGAAGGATTACAAGTGTTGACGCAACATTTTATTCGTATTTCATAGTCATAACAAATCGGAGGTATACCTTGGTCTTTGTTATGACAAGTCAATCCAACAGCTGGGTCACATGTTACTTTTTGGCCTAATTCATTCAAAGGTTTGTCTTTAAACTGTGATGCTCTACATTCTATTTCCAGAGGTTTTCTACAAACACTCAGATCTGGATCAGAAATGTTTTTAATGTATTCATGGTCTCCACCATTTTCATAGTTTGGGTAATTATTATTCATCCATTCTGACCACGCACAATAAAAACATTCAGGAGTTGTCGTCATGCTGTGCGTTTTTGTGGATACTGTTGTAGGTGTGGGGGTCGGTTGGGTGATGGTTGTTTCTGATGTTGCTGTGGTACTGGGTGATTTTGTGGATATCGTGGTAGATGCTTCTGTGATTGTGGTTGTTGTGGTGGGGTTTTCTGTGGTTGTAGCAGCAGTGGTGCTGGGCTTTTCTGTGATTGTTGTAGATTTGGTGGTTGGTTGGGTGATGGTTGTTTCTGTTGTTGTTGTGGTACTGGGTGTTTCAGTGGATATTGTGGTAGATGTTTCCGTGATTGTGGTTGTTGTGGTGGGATTTTCTGTGGTTGTAGAAGCAGTAGTGCTGGGCTTTTCTGTGACTGTTGTAGATTTGGTGGTTGGTTGGGTGATGGTTGTTTCTGTTGTTGCTGTGGTACTGGTCTTCACCGTAGATATTGTAGTAGATGTTTCTGTGATTGTGGTTGTTATGGTGGGGTTTTCTGTGGTTGTAGAAGCAGCAGAGGTGGGCTTTTCTGTGACTGTTGTAGATGCAGGGGTTGCTTGGGAGATGGTTGTTTCTGTTGTTGCTGTGGTACTGGGCAATTCTGTGGATATTGTGGTAGATGTTTCTGTGATTGTGGTTGTTGTGGTGGGGTTTTCTGTGGTTGTAGAAGCAGTAGTGCTGGGCTTTTCTGTGACTGTTGTAGATTTGGTGGTTGGTTGGGTGATGGCTGTTTCTGTTGTTGTTGTGGTACTGGGTGTTTCTGTGGATATTGTGGTAGATGTTTCCGTGATTTTGGATGTTCTGGTGGGGTTTTCTGTGGTTGTAGAAGCAGCAGTACTGGGCTTTTCGTGACTGTTGTAGATTTGATGGTCGTTGGGGTGATGGTTGTTTTTATTGTTGCTGTGGTACTGGGCCTTTCTGTGGCTATTGTGGTGGATTTCTGTAATTATTGTCGTGGTGAGGTTTTCTGTGGTTATGGGGAGGTAGTGGACGTTTCTGTGACAGTGGTTGTGGTTGAAGGATTACAAGTGTTGACGCAACATTTTATTCGTATTTCATAGTCATAACAAATCGGAGGTATACCTTGGTCTTTGTTATGACAAGTCAATCCAACAGCTGGGTCACATGTTACTTTTGGCCTAATTCATTCAAAGGTTTGTCTTTAAACTGTGATGCTCTACATTCTATTTCCAGAGGTTTTCTACAAACACTCAGATCTGGATCAGAAATGTTTTTAATGTATTCATGGTCTCCACCATTTACATAGTTTGGGTAATTATTATTCATCCATTCTGACCACGCACAATAAAAACATTCAGGAGTTGTCGTCATGCTGTGCGTTTTTGTGGATACTGTTGTAGGTGTGGGGGTCGGTTGGGTGATGGTTGTTTCTGATGTTGCTGTGGTACTGGGTGATTCTGTGGATATCGTGGTAGATGCTTCTGTGATTGTGGTTGTTGTGGTGGGGTTTTCTGTGGTTGTAGCAGCAGTGGTGCTGGGCTTTTCTGTAGATTGGTTGGGTGATGGTTGTTTCTGTTGTTGTTGTGGTACTGGGTGTTTCTGTGGATATTGTGGTAGATGTTTCCGTGATTGTGGTTGTTGTGGTGGGATTTTCTGTGGTTGTAGAAGCAATAATGTTGGGCTTTTCTGTGATTGTTTCAGATTTGGTGGTTGGTTGGGTGATGGTTGTTTCTGTTGTTGCTGTGGTACTGGTCTTTCCTGTGAATATTGTGGTAGATGTTTCTGTGATTTTGGACGTTCTGGTGGGGTTTTCTGTGGTTGTAGAAGCAGCAGTACTGGGCTTTTCCGTGACTGTTGTAGATTTGATGGTCGTTGGGGTGATGGTTGTTTTTATTGTTGCTGTGGTACTGGGCCTTTCTGTGGATATTGTGGTGGATATTTCCTTAATTATTGTCGTGGTGAGGTTTTCTGTGGTTATGGGAGAGGTAGTGGACGTTTCTGTGACAGTGGTTGTGGTTGAAGGATTACAAGTGTTGACGCAACATTTTATTCGTATTTCATAGTCATAACAAATCGGAGGTATACCTTGGTCTTTGTTATGACAAGTCAATCCAACAGCTGGGTCACATGTTACTTTTTGGCCTAATTCATTCAAAGGTTTGTCTTTAAACTGTGACGCTCTACATTCTATTTCCAGAGGTTTTCTACAAACACTCAGATCTGGATCAGAAATGTTTTTAATGTATTCATGGTCTCCACCATTTTCATAGTTTGGGTAATTATTATTCATCCATTCTGACCACGCACAATAAAAACATTCAGGAGTTGTTGTCATGCTGTGCGTTTTTGTGGATACTGTTGTAGGTGTGGGGGTCGGTTGGGTGATGGTTGTTTCTGTTGTTGCTGTGGTACTGGGTGATTTTTTGGATATCGTGATAGATGCTTCTGTGATTGTGGTTGTTGTGGTGGGGTTTTCTGTGGTTATAGAAGCAGTGGTGCTGGGCTTTTCTGTGATTGTTGTAGATTTGGTGGTTGGTTGGGTGATGGTTGTTTTTGTTGTTGCTGTGGTACTGGGCGTTTCTGTGGATGTTGTGGTAGATGCTTCTGTGATTGTGGTTGTTGTGGTGGGATTTTCTGTGGTTGTAGAAGCAGTAGTGCTGGGCTCTTCTGTGACTGTTGTAGATTTGGTGGTTGGTTGGGAGATGGTTGTTTCTGATGTTGCTGTGGTACTGGGCAATTCTGTGGATATCGTGGTAGATGTTTCTGTGATTGTGGTTGTCGTGGTGGGGTTTTCTGTGGTTGAAGAAGCAATAGTGCTGGGCTTTTCTGTGACTGTTGTAGATTTGGGAGTTGGTTGGGTGATGGTTGTTTTTGTTGTTGCTGTGGTACTGGGCGTTTCTGTGGATGTTGTGGTAGATGTTTCTGTGATTGTGGTTGTTGTGGTGGGGTTTTCTGTGGTTGTAGAAGCAGTAGAGGTGGGCTTTTCTGTGGTTACTGTGGTTCGTTTTTCTGCGACAAAAAGATAGAATCATCAAGTTGTCTTTAAAAAGGTGAAAATCCATACAACAAAAAATCTCCATCACCTATGCTGTACATCTTTAAAGACTCTTATTCTTACCAGTTGTTTCAAATACAAACACTGTTGTTGGTGTCTGGGTGGGTGCTGCTGTAGAGCAAGCATGCATAATTATGGAAACATTTCCATTTTCTCCACAAATAGCAGTGATACAAGTTCCATCACCATCATGTGTATCATAGATTTTATCTCCATACTTGTACATATGTCCCTTATATGAACAAGTGCAAGCTGAAATAGAGATAATAATACAACAATTATGTGGATATTTATTGTTTCAACGGATACTTCCTCTTGTCTTTTAAAGTAATAATAAAGTAACATGGATGTTATGTTTCTTTTTCAGTGACAACAATCAGTCATGATCATAATCATACCTTGGACGTTATATCTGCATTCCACCTTTGTTGAAGAACAATTACTAAAAGGTAAATGAAAGAGCAGAGGTTTAAACACAATGTATGAACATACAGTTTCTTATAATGGTTTTGGAGTACGGCATGGAACGCAGCCATGCACTGGGGCGCACTAAATTTATTTGATGTCTGTGTAACTTTCTGTCTTCAGTCAATCCAGTTGTGCACTCAAAGTTTGGTGCCAAGAATGAGTGCATCTTGTATGACGTTCAGCCCACCTGCTTAGACCAGGCTGACTGCTTAGTATACTTCCTGTGTTCCATAGTATTTTGGTCACTTTATTTGGTGAAGGCCTGTTTCATTCATGTTTTGCTCATATTTCCATATTTATTCTGCCTTTTTTCAACCAGCTGGCATGTGATAATGCAAGCAAAAGAGAATAAGAGTCATTTTTATGAGCATCTGTCATCCACAATATCTAGTAACCTGATAGTCTTTTATTAATTGTATACTAATTACTGAAGGTAGCAGGCATTTTCCATCTGCAGTCTCTAATTGAAATAATGTTGCAAATAATGTTAATAATGCACTGTCAAGGTACAAAATATGGCAGCTTTGCTGGTTAAAGGATCATTGTGTAGGTTTTGTTGACATCTAATGATGAGATTGCAGATTACAGCTTATAATTAATCTTTTAATCAAATGCAGTATTAATAAGACAGAAAGTGTCCTACCATATTTGACAGTTTTCCTTTGGAGGCACAAGGTGCCCTTCTTTGAAATGCTTCCCTACATCATCATAGCAGCCACATTCCTCCTTTGGCACACACTTCATGGTAACTTCTTCCAAATATGATTGTTCAGGCGGGCATCTTGGATAGCAGCCTTAAAAAGTTAAATGTCACTGTAAATTGCAAAACTAACACAGAATAGGTACAGGCAGTCTAACCAAAAATCAAGGCAGTGAGCAGAATTGTGTATCAATCAAATTTCCCTAAATTATTACAACCTTAAAAATACATACATTACTTTCATGTCTTTTTTTTTTACCTTCTAATGCTGGAATTTTATTGTAGCACATTCCTGTGGGATTCCTGCATGTCTTCATGCATGGTTTTCCACAGGACTCATAGTGCCATTCACACTCTCCATCAGGGTTGTAATAGTCACAGAAGAGAGCTAATGAAAAAGAAAGGGATTTTAACACGAAAATTTGAGAAATATGTGATCATGCATCATGTATAAAATCTTATAATCTTAAATCTTAATAATCGCTAGAAGACTAATGTGTGTGTGGTTGGGGTGTCTGTGCCTGGTGGACATCCCACTCTGGCAGTCCTGATGGGCAGAATAGTCTCTCTTGAAAGCAATACTTTGATAAATTAAAATTTTCTCCTTTCCTTTCACATTTTTTTCATTGCATTCTTTTCGTAACAAAATGATAATAAATATAGATATATTTTTAAAATGACAGAGGAGGTGCTGACAGATTATTTTAATCATACATTGTACATTTATTTATCTACACAAAGAAGCACAAATAAAATACTCACGGCAGATTGTGGGAGTTCTCCATTTCACACAGGCACCAGCCTCATTACAGGCTGCTGCATATGCTGCTACAGCCGAGCAGAAACACTCACAGTCTCCTCCTGTATTGCAGCCACACGTGTCTCTCACACAGACATCATGATAGATTTTTGGGTCCACCTTTTTGAAAGAAAAATTCAAGAAGAGGCTAGCTAATTATACAGAAAGTCATCATATAGACAGTTAACTGATTACAGTGACTTGCCATGTGACACTGCTCAGCAGGGTTTTTTTTTACCTTTGAATGGCAAGCAGCAAATACTTTACTGTTGATAATACTGCAGTGTTTCAATGCCCACGCCTGCCTGTGTGAGTACAGACTACAAGAATTGTTCAGTGCTTTTGCATCAGGGCAAGTAGGTGTCACTTTCCAGCTGTTTCCAAACTCGAGGGCTTCAACCACAACTTCTTTGTTTCTGGTGGTGAAATCATTCTTGATATTCCCATCATAATTCCCACACAGACCGCAGACTTTTCCCTAGGATAAAATAAGATGTGGTTAATTTGTAAAATGGCGACCTTATTAAAATTTACCTAAATATTTGTTTATCCGCTCACCTTGAATGTGGAGTTGAGTTTGATCATGAGTGTTTTCTTCTTATTCCAAATGAGAGCAAGACCATTATTTGCCTCAATGACAAGATATATACCCATAGTGTGGATCTGATAGGGTATGTCCACACCGCTGCTTTGTTTGATAACTTGGATATTTTCCTCTGTGAGGAAAATTTCCTTATTCTGAAAGAGACAAAACATGCTCAACATTTGTAATCCTGCAAAATGAGCATTTTAAAGATTATTTTAAGGACATATAATACTGTTATGTACCCCTAAGTAGAGCTTGATAGCAGTGGAGCAGATGGTTTCAGTTGTTCCACATGGGATGCTCTCAGTCAAGACTCTAAAGGTGCCGTTTGTATCGTCCCCACAGTAATCCTGCAAGATATTAATGTCATTATCACAAGACTCACTTTTGACGAATCACAAAGACTAAACATGAGTTTGTGCCATACCTGAGTGAAGACATATCCACAGTCCCCATTAAAGGAGAATTTCTTTTCATCAAAAGTGATGTAATGCCCTTCTCCATAAATGGTACAGGTCCCATCACAGTCATGATCTGTACACTCCCATTTTCTGCTTTTGCAAGTGCTACGATTGAAATGTAAGTCATGTGAAGCTGAATATCTCCAATTAAAAACAAAAAAACACAACAGTGAATTAACACAACACTACATTTATGTACAATACAATTAAAGGGCTCACCAGTTATTGCAGTTTACAGTGATAGTTTGTCCAGAATTATAGTATTCTCCACTATATGTGCAGGGACAGTCCTCTTCCTTAATACAGCTTCCTTTACCATCTGACAGCAGGCCATCAGGACACACACAGCCTGAGATACACAGTTTACTGACCTATAACAGTGTAACAGCAATGAATTTAAGTGCTTTAGTACAAACATGTAGAATATTCAACAACAGCCATGAAGCAGCGTCTCAGTCTTACACAGTCTGCGTCCAGTGTCTGGCAGCTTTTTTGGCACTCGGATCCCGTCACACCTGGGGCTGCACTTGAGCAGTTGAAGAAAACCATTGGATCGGTGCATGCTGATGACGATAATCATAATGTGTTAAAAAGGCCAGCACTGTATGCCATTTGTTTCTCATATCATGCTTTGTACCTACATTCACTCATGGTGGTTCCTATGCAGTTTAGTTTTCCACTGTGGCAGGAGCTGAAATGCACACACAGATAGGAAAGGATGACAAAGAATGCATCTTGTTGGCAATTCTTACTAGCTTTGGCTAAATCTCTTACTAAAGGAAAACCAATATAGTGGTTCCCAAGCCTTTAGGATCTATGTGTGTCCACACACATAGGCTGACTTGACAGCAATTTAATTTTGTCTTCTCTGAATCTCTGAATTTACATACTGAGCAAAAAAAAACACTGTTGACCTGACCTCAGCAGGAAACCTACGCAAACAGGAGGTAAAATCCAGGGCTTTCTTGCTGCCCAGTGAACCATCTTCACCGGCACTCCTTCAATTTAATGTAACAAAATGAAAATAAAAATAAACAAAGCGTAGGGAGCCGTCACAGCTCACCTGGTAGAGCATGCACCCCATGTACAAAGGCTTAAGCCTTGCTGCAGCGGCCCTGGATTCGTTTCTGACGTTACAAGATGCTGAGTTTTGTTTAGTTTTTTTGTTAATCTTCACTTTCAGCAAAACCAGATTTAACCTTTTCATATGGATGTTAAGCAGTTAAATGAAATTAACAGGGGAGACCCATGAGAGTCTGCTGCACTTTGCAAATCGGCGGCATGCCTTCAATCTGCAGGGAGGTACACATGGTACTTCAAAATAAAAATAAAACACTGTGCTGGATACTTACAATAATCTATAATCGTTTTACTTCAGTTCAAAATAAATGCTCTAGTTGAGCCTAATGGCCTTGGTGTTAGGTCAACAAACATGAGCAACATCCCCAGTTTGCCTCCAGATGGAGACCTTTGTCATTCTCTGTCTCTATCACCTCACATTTCTTGTGACCTCTCAACTGTCAATTGACTAATAAAAGCAAAAAATGTTCCAAAAATAATCATGAAACAAGATTTACTCTGCTTTAATTTTATTGGAAATACTGAAGTACTCACCAAGTTTGTCCATGGACCTTGATGGATTGCCCAGGGTGTACCACCATCTCTCCCACATAGCATGGGCAATGTGAGGCCGACACACACACTTGCTTCTGATTGAGGTAAGTTCCTTCAGCACAGCCGCAGCCGTCCAGCGGGGTAAACTTAATCTCACATGTTTTGTCTGACTGACTAAGAGAGCGACAGGTGCGACCACAGCTTGTCATTTGGTACCCATACACAAAAGTAGAAGGGCAGCCAGACGTGTATTTCTCTTTTGAAAGAAAAAACAAACAGATTTAGTTTTTGAATATTATAAATAAATATAAACTTCATTTATTTCACACTTGATAGTGTGGGTTTAAACTTACGACACGTGGTGTTCCTCCATCCATACAGTGAGACACCTTCAGCAGCACATGCGTGTACATAGGAGGAGATGGCAGCACACATACACGCTTCACTGTTTTCACAGGCGCATGTATCGTAAATACAAGACTGTGGAGAGAAGCATTAACAGATTAAATGAACAGCTGAATGTACATATACATATGTTAGGCTGCATACCAAATGAAATCACTGCTTACAGCTACATAGTTTTCTGGGTTGACATCAGAATGGCACTTTGAGAAAATTCCTTTTGGGTCTGACAGCAAGGAGCACCAGTATTTGGCATATTTCTCTGCAAAACAAATAAACATGTTTACTGGTAAAGTGTTGTAAAGAATGATATTAAAATACAGAGCATGATGACTTGTGGCCTACCCCTGTCTACGCTCAAATTGCAGGGATCCTTAAGTATGTTAGTCACTTCGAGGCAGCTTGTTTTGGTCTTCCATGTGTTGGCAAATGTCGCAGCCGTTCCTTCAATCAATCCATTTGTGGTTTTGAAGTCATCAACTTCCACGTCATTAAAATCTCCACAAAGGCCTGAATGAAGACAATGACATAATTATCACTACAATAATCATATTTTACACTATCGTCAAAAGTGCTCATGAAGTCAAACACACCATTGAGTTTTCTTTTATTGGAAACATTGGCTTTTATGTAGACCTGCATAACGGGTATGAGCTGAATCTCGAGTTGTAGTCCATAGGCAGTGTGGATTACAATGAAGAAGGTTGATGGGCTGAAGACTGTTATGTTGTCTGCAGGTGAATAAATATTTTCACAATGAATAAAGAGACATATTTAAATTGAGCAGACTCATTTATATTTTGTCATTTCATAAGAAAATAACCACTCACTCATGAAAAGGGGAAGTTTAGAGATCAAGTTGTTATAAGAAACCTGTCCGTTGGCATCAACTACAATTATCTGCTGTGAGGAAGAAATGACAATATGACTGTTAGCCTTCAGGGTTAATATCAACCTTTCTAAAAGATATGAAATCATATCAAAATGATTCACTTTATGAGCCGAGAACCATAATATTCTGCAATTTACCGTTTGTTTAGGCAGCAGTAGAGTGACTGCAGCCAGGCACGTTGATTTATCTGATTGCTCACATTTGACCAGGTCACCAAGGACACTGAAAGTCCCATTAGTTTCCTAAAATCAAGGAGATAAAAATGCATTTAATTACAAACAATTTTCTTGTTAACAGTATTGTAATTTTAAAGGATGAATTCATAAGTTTAAAAGCCTTACCTTGGAGAGAACATAAGAGCAGTCTCCATGGAAAGTGTATGTTTTCTCATCATAGGTGGTGATATGGGAGCCACCCAGTACAGAGCAAATACCAGGACAATCTATATCCTTACAGCTCCACTCACCCTTGGTACATGTGCTGTGAACAGAGTTCAGTCACTTCAACTGGACAGACCACCTTAAATGCACTTGTTGTAAATGTAAGCATTAAATTGAAGATGGTGATTACCAGTTTTTACATGGCCTCGAGTATGATTCTCCTGGTTTGTATGGCTTGCCATTGTGTAAGCAGGAGCACTGGTCGACGGGAACACACCCACTTTGTTTAATGTCATCAAATACAGTCCCTTGGGAGAAACATGATGACAGTAAACAGTAAACCTCTCTACACAGTGCAAACTGTGTCAGAGTTATTCATGTGTATACTGAATAATATTTACATTTTTCACCACCAGACTGTGCCAAGTGTGCAGAGCTCAGCAGGAGTCATAGAGAGAAAACTAAATCACCTAATCTGCACTTTTAATTAATATTTAGTTTAGATAAAGTGTTCTCTAAACTTTATTGATCTTCCAAACATATCACAGTGAAATATAAACCACAATTAACCTGATGTGTATAAATAGGAATAAAAAGAGGAATGTGTCTGAAAACAAAATTATTCCAACTTTATGGGCAGCAGTGTATTTGAGTGATGTCACAGATAACAACATTGTAACACTGACTATATCCACACATCCAAAAACAAAATTGCCTTATAGCTAAACACCTCATTCAGATATCATTGTTGTCTGACAACTCTCACTGTTAATTTTCATCACAATAATCTATGGAGTTGTATCTATGTACCTAACTAATAATAATAATAATAATATTTAACTTTAAGAGTGCTTACAGGATAAAATCATCATCAAAACAATACACTAAAAATACTTTTTTGAAGGCAGGTAGGTTGGTGCAATCACAATGTTGCAGCACAACTATACAAAGAAATGTAGTCAATGTGATAATAACTTCACTACATTAACATTAAGCAATAAATTCAGTATTTGAAGGCAACTAAATATATTGATCACAGGAGCTAGCCTGCCACTAAAACTATAACTTAACTAGTACAAAGAACAAATTAAATAATTTGAGAACATAATTCAATTCACTAATATGATAAATTAATTTGTGTATAGAAAATCTGCTGTACAAACATAATCTGTGTTGGTTTTAACATATGTCAACTTACCATTTGGACAAAAGCATCCGTCTATGCAGTGATCGTCACACACTTGGCTTCTCCGAGGGTTGCTGCAGGTGTCTGTACAGGGACTACCACATTCTTTATACTCCATGTTGAAAGGGCATGTTTTTGCTGTTCAACACCCCACAAAAAGAAAAAAAGTACAATTTAGAAACAATGATTCTGATATAAACAGTATAAATCAATCAAAGCTTGAATATGTAAAGATTGCTGTTCTTACCACACAGTTGTGCGGTCTTCCATTGCTGCGGATCCCCGCCTGCATGAGCGCACTGACGGGAGTACTCCGATATGGTTGAACACAAACATGAAGTACTGCTGTTACAGTAGCACATGTCCTTCACACAGGCATTGATGAAGGGGTCGGTATCAATCAGGTTCTGACAGCTAACAAATGCTGGTCCTGACAGGATGTTCTTACAAAGGTCTGTCTGTGGGTCAGAGTATGTCATGTGTTTAATTTGTACCTCGATATTTTATATAAAATTGTATGAAGCAAATTCATTTTCAAATACCTGATTTGCACAAGTCTGTGTGGCTGTAGAGATTTCTTCACAGTTTTCAGTACGACCATTGATTTTCGCGGCCTCACCATAAGATTCAAGACTGATGATCTCCTGGGTGTCTATAGGAAAACAAAGGGGTTTTAGCAAATGTGAAAACAGATTTTATATTTTTAGTTTTAAGTCTTATTATTTAGTAATTACCTTTTTTTAAGAACTCATCATACATCGGGAGTCCATTGAAGTCACCACACAGGCCACAAGTCTGATTTTTGAATTTTCATCAAGCTCAACCTTAAATCCAGGTGAAAATTATATTTGATTAAAGTGCAGATCTCTGGACTGGCAACATTTTTTCATAGCTGCTTGATGATGCTTTTCCTTTTTTAACAGTATTAGATACAGGATGGAAAGTTTGAGCGTCCATGTAACAATTTATCAAATGGCACCCACTGAAGATGAAGCCCAAGAATTTAGTCAAGAGTAAGTAGACCTGAAGTGGAGACTGTTTTGACCAAAAGAATGAACTATCATGCTTTCATGCAGTTTATGCTCCTAGTTTTTGAGCTTCTAGTTAGATGAATAACTTTCCTGAGGGCATGAGATGTGCTCCCTGGTATTATTAGCTTTGGCAGTATTTGGTCTTACGTTACAGACTTTCTAATGAACACAATGTGTCATGTTCAGTTTAGTCATCAAGAGAAATGTTGAGGGATGTTGATCAGGACACTGAACCCTCACAATTGCTTCCCTTTAATTATTCTTAATTTTAACTTTCTGTCTCTGCTATTCAATAAAGGCAAAAAACTGCACCCTCGCCTCCCAAAAAACTTTAATTAATCAAAATTAATTAATTAAATTCGCTATCATATTATTTACATGTAAGTGTAATTAGATATGATGACACAATAAATACACATACCCAGAGGGAGTCTTTTTCGTTCCACATGACGATCAATCCCAGCTTTGACTCGATTTTGACATAGGAGACACTTCTTACAATTGAAATGCCAACCTGGCTGAATGCTGTAGTGACACTAAAGGCAAAATATATATATATATATATAAACATCAGAGTAAGATAATAAACATTAACCATTACTGTAACCAGAAAATCATCTGTTAATAAGAATTAGACAGACTCACAGATTATTATCGACTTTGATGGAAGTGTTGTCTAATTCCACAAGGACACCCTCCAGTTTCATAGTGACCTTCTTGATGGTGGGGAGCCCGTTTGTCTCCTGCCGTTGGAGCTGAATATGGAAATTCTCATAGCTTTCCGTACACTGGGACGTGAGGATGTAGTTACAAGTGGAGGGAAGCCGAAAGAAACCGCCATCGAAAGTCTTAAAATGATAGCTTCCCCATGTACTGCAGAACGGCTCGTTGTCAGAGGGACTCACCTCTAGTTTGTGGAGAAAAATAAACAAAAACACAGTAGTTAAAATTCTACATGTTTCATGTTTGAAAAGACAGATCATCTGTACAGGCCTTTTGGTCACTGTCTGAACCATGACTTAAAACAGTAAATGCACATAATCATTGTCAAAGAAGAAAACTGTTTGTTTACAACCAAAAACAAGAAAGACAAAAAACAGTAAAGGTTAATTTTATAATTTTATCTTCCCAGGAGATGATTCTTTATACTTGTTATTAATATAATTGTTATATGTATAAGGTTGGATTTGATATACAGCTGTTTGTGTCCCATTGGGTGTACTTACCAGTCATCTGTGTCATCACAAGGCCGAGTGTGAGCCATGGTATCACCCAGTCAAGTGACATTTTGGCTGTTCTCCTGATCATTGAGCAGTCCTTGTCCTGAGAGGGATGGTTATACTAACTGATCTAACACTGTCCACGTCATCTTATATAGATCACTGGATGTTAAGAAGGATGAAAGATTCATCTTGGGTGTCAACCATTGTGGTTTCTATCTGCATCACACCCATGAACAGGTTGCTTGTACCAACACTCTCTCTCTCCCATCTTTCCGTGGTATGTACCATCCTATCAGCCATAGCTGTATACTTATCTCTAAACATCAACATATATCCTGTTGGTAGTTGATGAATCATTGCACAATACACTTTATGAAGCACTTTTATTTAGGTCTTGATTTTCATGAGCAGAGTGTGTATGCATATTTAAACAAGAATTGTGGACTTTTTTCACTGAATCAGATCATTTTAAGCTGTGGGTGTGTAACTTAACATACCTTTTTAAAATTGCTTTTAATGTTTAGTTCAGTCTAATGTGTTTTTAGTGTACTATTTCATATTGTTTTGCTGATTTGATGTTCTTTTTATGTAAAGTGTCTTTGAGTATCTAGAAAAGCACTTTTAAATAAAATGTATTATTATTATTATTAGCACTCGATCATATGATGACCAAATATTTGCCAAACGTGAGCAGTCCTATAAAATATTCACTGACAGTTTGTCCTCATTCCCTTACCAGCCTAATATTTATTAGCATTTACTGACTAGCAAGTACTACCCTGTTCCTACCTACACGTGTGTGAAATAATGATATAAAGGAATACTATTTTGCTACCGATTTTTACTTTTTACGTTTGACTGCCATTAGACATTACACAATTATTTCGTCTAGTTTTAACTCTAGTTTGAAAAAAAGTGCGTTGAATGCAGTTAAAAACTAGATTAATAACCAAAATATGGCAAAAATAATCATTAAATTAAACTACACAAAAACAAATATTAAAAATAAATGCTTCCTGATACTAATGACACTAAACCTACTAGTGCTGTCTACCTTTCTATATAATAAAAGATAAATGTTTACTTTAAGTAAGGAGGTGCTTGAAGATGACTTTGCATTTCATACAGAGCCAGGAAAGTAACTTCTGGGTGTGACTAATGAGCCATGTGGTAAAATACAAAGCAAATGTATCCTTGTGTTGCGCAGAAGACATTACAAATGTAAACACAGGTACCAATTGGAAATCCCCAAACTAAGTTGAGTACACATTAACAATGTAAATAGAGTTTGAAATGTGTCATGGACAGTGTGTCATCAGTACTACAGCTCTAATTAATTTTATTCTTCTTTATTCATCAACAGGATCACAGCGTTAGAAGAAACTGTGGGGCCTCATATCCAATGACTGTCACCGTCATCATGTCTCTCTGGATAAACACAGGAGTGTCTTTAGAGACAGAAACTATATTTCTGTGCATGTAATTTGCTATTTTTTTCATGGCTTGTAATATCTTAGCGTCATTTGTACTTTGCATGTGTTATGTGTCTGAATTTAATATTAGTATTGTGAAATGAGATATATTTTTGTGAAGACTTATTTTGTACCTTTTTTTCTCAGGTTTGGTGAGATAATTAAGTTAAGATTAAGAAATGTTAACTGTATTCTGTTCTTTCATTTAGAACAGGAACTACAGTGCATAATATGGCACGTCTTGGCTGTACTGTAAGTGTTCGTTAAGATTGGTGACATGATATGAGGTAAAACAGTGCGTACAGTATGTAGAGTATACAGAATATATTTTATTTTACTATGTGTAGTAAGCATTACAACCCCAAAAAGTCTGGATACATTGTAATTTTATTAATATCTCAACATATCCTTTTATTTATTATTATTAGCTTCAAACCTTGTTTTATTTAATACAAAATACTAGTCTTCATTTAACTCACAAAAGAAAATGTTTTGGGTTTTTTTTACAGTGGTATATTTATAGAGCTGTAAATGGCAAAAGCTGTAACCTTGTGAAATCAATAAATAATAATTAAAAAGGCAGTATTAATAATTATATAATTTCTGTTTAGTTATAATAGTATTATATCTATTATATTTAGTAAATATATCTATAATTATAACTATGACAAAAATAATAACAGTACATGTCTAACTCCTACAATACATATTAAAGTGGTACAAAGGAGAAAATAAAGGAGATGAGACATAAAACTGAGTTGCAAATTTTTATTTGATATGATAAATACTCTCTACAGTGGTGATTACTGTTATGGGAATTTTTTAAGAAAAACCCTTTAATAAGGATTCAAAGTATCAAAGTTTAAGTTGAATTTATTATTCTTGTACAAGAAGGAGCGTTTGTCAGGCCAACTAAGGGAAGTGCACGAGACATACAAAAGACAGGACAGCACTGTATGAGAAGAAAAATTTAAATCCCACATCCATTAATGCGATGACTTATATCTGATTACAGAAGTGTGAAGCTTCGCCTTCTGCGAGCATGTTGTCCAGCAGTTTTGGTGCAGTCTGTGTGGTGACAGCTACACTCCTCCACATGCATGTATGTGTAGGGAACCACCTTTCCACCCGAACACTGCAAGTCAACAGTGCGATTGCTGAAGCGCATCTCCTTACAGCAGGAGCAGGAATGCTGCATAGCAGCTGCTGCTTCAGAGTACCTGAAAAAAGCAGGGTCAGGATTGATTAGTATACTCAAATTCTGTGCACACTAAACATGACTTTCTAGTGGAATGAGAAATATTAACATCATCCTTACTTGGTGAAAGTGTTGCAGGATCCTTCACAATATGGCATGTCTACCTCCTCCTTTGACTGACAGGTGCTGATCCTAATACGAGTTTTCATGGGTACTAACTTGCAGGCCCTCTCCTTCTCCACACCTTTTCAAATAGACACACAATTAGCTTCTTTTCACTGAAGTACCTTCTATCTGAAAGTAAACTAAATATCATACTCACAAATTTTACAACAGCCATTCGCTGCAGTCTGAATTGTGTCCTATAAGGAGGAAAATAGACAAAAGCAACAGACTTTGTTTTAATGCATGTTCTCGAAGACACCAGAGTCAGTCCAGAGCTGTTAAAATTTGTCGATACTTACAGGTTGACAGTTGCTCTGCTGGAATCGCGGACAGACAGTGTATGAATTGGTTGTTGTCAAAGTCTCACCGCTCTTATCGCAGGTGTAACGTTGACACTTATCCTCAGGTGGTGACCATGTTTGTCCTTGCTGGAGATCAGTAAGGACAATGAATAAACGCCCAGACACATACACATAAGCTAAGATACACACAGATAATTACAATACTAATACTAATTAAAATATAAACGTTTAATTATGAACATGTGGAGTCACACCAAATTTTGATGATCCAACTTACCTTCAAGAGCTGCATGGTACTATTAACACTGAGGACGCAGTGTGTCTGTACACATTTACCGCAGCATTCATCTGATTTAGTTTCCACATAATCATACCCCTGAGAGAAAGAGAGGAGTTAAGTTGCAGTTTACCCTCCCAGTGAACATATTCTGATGAAAACAAGCTGCATTGCATATGGTGTATATGAGAATAATGTGATCTTGCTCACCCTTTTACAAGTTTTTTCACATTGCTGACGCTCACATTGTACTTCCAATAGTTTTGATTTGGGGTTCACTGCACTGGTACAGGTGCAATTCTGACATTTATTTCCAGGAACTGAAGAACCAGACTAGCAAATGCAAAGAGAAAATACTGATATTTGTCTTTTGGCCATTCGATCAGGCACCAGATGTCAAATTATAAAAGTGTTCTTCTTTACCTGGTATTCAATGTTGTTGTAGACACAAACACTTTTAGGCTCTAGAAAAGAGTATGACATGATTTATAACAATGGATATCAGGTGTCATTGTGGTCATTTTTTATCACATAAATGAAAACTATGAATGAATGAGCTCACCACATGTATATTCTGGACAGCATTTTCCCTTAACAACACTGAGAATCGTTCCAACTGGACATTTCCCGTAGTTGATCTTACAAGTGTTACTCTGACATTCTTTGGAGATGATAAAACAGTTATTATTCAGAGCCATATTCAAAAATCACCATCAGCAAATAGTCATGAAAATGTTAAAAGACAAATGTGCACTGATGTTGTGTCTTACGGCAAACAGAGGTAGGACAGCAGGGATCCGATGGATTAGTTTGGTTGATGAGGACATACCCGGGACCATTGCACTTTTCTAGAGTTGGTGCTGGGCACATCTTCGGCTTGCATGAAACAGTCTTGGTGGACTCATTGCAGGTGCAGTTTTGGCATTTGTAGTTAAATGTCTCATTAAACTGAAAGAGTGAACCACAGCAGTGAATTAATTGTCTCTTGCAAGTAAACAACACAAGTTAGGAAATTAACTGATTAAATAGAGGATGTAGCTCACCGCACGAGGAATGCCTTCAGGATCAAGACATCCTGTTGGAACACAATTATTATTGTAGGACGATCTGCTGGCTGATTAATGTGTTGCACTCTCTACAAATGCCACCATTACTGCAGTGGTCTTGTCAAAGTGAGCAGTTTCACTGACTGTTTGGATTAATAACAGTTCTTTACCACCACCTTAGACAGATGAAAGTAGCCTGTGTTTGTTTTTTGTTAATTGAGGAGAAAAAATAACATAAACCTACTGACTACTAACTAAACTTCTGATGGACAGCTGCTGATGCACTTTACAACGTAAGAAAACTCAGGCATTACCTGACTCAATATGGTACCCAACCCCTGATACAGGTTGTGGTCCTCTTGTGACTTGGTTACTGTAATGGCCACCTTATGGGCCTCCCAGCCTGCACAAGTAATCCTTTCAGATGACCCACAACGTGGCGGCACACCTGGTCTTCAATCAGCCGAAAAGGGCACATTACCCTGCTGCTCAGCGAGCTCCACTGGCTACCTGTAGCAGCCCGCATTAAATTGAAATTGCTAATGCTTGCCTACAAAGTAGTCTCTAGCTCTGCACCCACTTACTTGAATGCCCTTCAACCATTACACTCCTCCAATGTATGACATTAGTAAGCTCAGGGCAATCCAAACTCTTCTCATCTGTTGCTCCCTGTTGGTGGAATGTCCTACCAGTTTCTACCAGATCAGGGGCGCCACGCTCTACCTTAAAAAAACTCCTTAAGACCCAACTCTTAAGCGAGTACCTCCTCTTCTAGCACTACCAGTAGCTGGACGTGCTAAATCTATCCCCCTTACCCAACTGTCACTTGTTTCTATGCAAGTAGTAATTGGTGCAACATGTCCTTGTCGCACTGTACCTTCATTGTTTCCCTTTTTGAAGTCACTTTGGATAAAATAATCAGCTAGATGACTCAATGTAATGTAAATGTAACACTGTAAGTGGGTTTAAAAGAGATCTCACCACAGTAATGGCAACTTTGTTATGTTATATTACATCATTAAATGGGACAGTGAACAAAACCTCAGATGATAGCTGATAGGTCTGATGTTGAATATCTCGCACAATGAAACTTCAGTGATTACACAGTACATGGCATGGGGAAACCATTAAATCACAGATTCTATGATTAATAGTCAACTCTTTCTACCAACTTTGAGCTTTGATGCTGGTTGAGCTAAAGCCATCACCATGTGGTTATAGCTCTATAGATTCAGGCAAATTATATAGCTTCAGGAAATGCACACTTACCACACTTTTCAACACATATGCCAGACTCTCTGTTGAAGAGTTTCTTTCCTTCAGGACAAAAGCAGCCCTCAGTAGTGAAGTTCATAGTGAGTTCCTCAGGACTGTAATATTACAATATCACCATGAAAGAACATTAATGGTATTCTTTCAGATCTCAAAGTCACAGTTATTTTTAGTGATAAAACAAATAACAAATAACATTTATTATTTTCAATGTTCAAGGCCATGTCCTTAGGGACAGGGACACTTACAAAAGCAGCAAAGAGAACTGGTAAAATATGTAGGAAACTAAACTACTCCATTGGGTTAAAAAATACTGGGTTAAAAAATACTACTCATCATTTTTTTAAAACTAAAATATTTTCATTATAGCAATAATCCATATAATAGTCATGTAAATGTTTATGTAAACAATAAAACTTACATAAAACCAGTACACTTCCTTTTCATTACAACTTACATGTCATCACAGGTTGGCTGTTCTGCAGGGCCACATGGCTTGTAAACTTTGTCTGATGGGCAGTCACTAGCTATTAATGAAGAAACCCCAATATAAATGTTATTTCACATACATACTGCCTATACTGTAAGACAATACAAAAATGTACAATTTACAGTCTTTCAGCGTATCCCAAAATGTAATGTTAAAATAATTAATGAATAATGAATGGTTGCTTACAACACAGTTCTGTGTAGTTCCTCCAGTGAAGGCAGACCCCGGCCTGAGCACAGGCAGCAGCATAAGCCTGCAAACTTGTGCACTGTATTGATCGGTTGGAAACATGGCAGCTATCATAACTACAACCTTGGTAAAATTTTTCAGGAGAGACAAAGGGATGGCACTTTGCAAAGACACTGTGAAAAAGAAAAAGATAAAACTGTGATTCAAAAACATTTTTCATGCTTGGACAGAATTGTAAAGCTATTGTCTTATAACTGCTTTATATTAAAGATATGGGGATGAATGTGAACTACCTGCTCTTAAGCAGATTACATGTGGTGTCTTGCTTGCATGGACTTGGGATTGGTGGTTCAGGTTTAATGGTGGGTGGTGCATGTGGAATTGTGCAGTCGGGATGCTCTTTTGCAGGCCAATAGTCAGCCATTACAGCACAACTTTCCACCAGTTTGCCTTTTGGCAACATGCAGTCATCAGCCTGGTTGTTGTTGCATGTTCCTGACAATACAGAAGCATAACAGGATTAGGTTTATATATTACATATTTACCAATATGGCTATTGGAATGGCAATATTCTTACCACAGTGGCCCTGTGTGTTTCTGCCAAAGCGTTGATATGGAAGAGTGATACTAAAGCCATTTATTCCAAATGTAATGACCACTTTCAGATAAGGGATCTCGAACACCATGGTAAGGCCAGAATTCATGACCTTAACACCTCTATGTGAATAAGGTAATTTTAAACGTACGTCATCTTTCAATGCCTACAGGTAAAAAAATAAATAAATATGATGAGAGTAATCAATAACACTGTAAGACATGCTTAAATAACAGTTGATCCATGGAAATGTGGGCGGTACAGGCAGTAATAATCTATTCTATTTTATGGAGACATTTTTTGAAACATAGAATGAGACACACATGGTCTCATCATGTTTTACCTCCAAATTTACTCTTCCGATGACGTTATGATTCTTCAGTTTAAAAACCTGTGTTCCATATATAATAATTATAGATCGAGGGCAGGAAACATGTTCATCGGGATCACAAAAGACATTGTCAATGTGAATGTTCAAGTTATATTTTGGCTCAATCTCTTCCATCAAGACGTAGGTACAGTTTCCTTGATAACTGTAGTAGAGTCCATCAAATGTAATGTAATGAGGATCTCCCCAGCCTTTACATACACCTAAAAAAAGAAGAAAAAAGTAAAAAATATAAAATGTATTTAAGATAAACATATGAGTCAATAAAATGTCATTCACTAAAATGTCACTTTTTATAAACAGAATGGCTTACAGTCACAGCGGTATTGTTGGCAGCAGTGGTACTCATCATAAACAAGGACTGGTTTCCTTCCATTTGCACAGGTGATGTTTTCAAGTGGTGGACATTCATATGGGACTATTTCAATTGTATTGTTCTCAACGCATCTGGCCATGGTGCAGTTACACAAAAAGAAGGTCTCATTTTGCTGATGTAAATAGAGAAGAAAAGGTTTTTTTCCATACAAGCTTATTTTGTTGTTATGTCTAAATGTACAGGGTTATTAAATATGCTCTTAGAATAACATAAAACAGAATACATTTCAATGTACTAGGTACATAAAGATTCTTACTGTTACATTCCAACCACTGCAAATAGGTGGAGGTGATGTTGTAGATACAGTTGGTGTTGTAGGAGTTGTTGTAGATACTGTGGTTGTAGTCGTAGATACAGTTGGTGTTGTAGGAGCTGTTGTAGATACCGTGGTTGTAGTTGTAGATACAGTTGGTGTTGTAGGAGTTGTTGTAGATACTGTGGTTGTAGTCGTAGATACAGTTGGTGTTGTAGTAGATTCTGTGGTTGTGGTTGGCGTTGTGGTTGTGGTTGTAGGTACAGTTGGTGTCGTTGTAGACTCTGTGGTTGTGGTTGGCGTTGTGGTTGTAGTAGTAGGTACAGTTGTAGTGGATTCAGGTGGTGATGGTGTAGACCTCGTAGTTGTGGTTGGTGCTTCAGTTGTGGTAGTATGTACAGTTGATACTGTGGTTGTAGTCGTAGATACAGTTGGTGTTGTAGGAGTTGTTGTAGGAGTTGTTGTAGATACTGTGGTTGTAGTTGTAGATACAGTTGGTGTTGTTGTAGATTCTGTGGTTGTGGTTGGTGTTGTGGTTGTAGGTACAGTTGGTGTTGTTGTAGACACTGTGGTTGTGGTTGGTGTTGTGGTTGTAGTAGTAGGTAGAGTTGTAGTGGATTCAGGTGGTGATGGTGTAGACCTCGTAGTTGTGGTTGGTGCTTCAGTTGTGGTAGTATGTACAGTTGATACTGTGGTTGTAGTCGTAGATACAGTTGGTGTTGTAGGAGTTGTTGTAAATACTGTGGTTGATGGTTCAAGTGTGGTAGTCGTAACAGTTGGTGTTGTTGTAGATTCTGTGGTTGTGGTTGGTGTTGTGGTTGTAGTCGTAGATACAGTTGGTGTTGTAGGAGTTGTTGTAGATACTGTGGTTGCAGTCGTAGATACAGTTGGTGTTGTAGGAGTTGTTGTAGATACTGTGGTTGTAGTCGTAGATACAGTTGGTGTTGTAGGAGTTGTTGTAAATACTGTGGTTGTAGTTGTAGATACAGTTGGTGTTGTAGGAGTTGTTGTAGATACTGTGGTTGTAGTTGTAGATACAGTTGGTGTTGTTGTAGATTCTGTGGTTGTAGTTGGCGTTGTGGTTGTAGTTGTAGGTACAGTTGGTGTTGTTGTAGACTCTGTGGTTGTGGTTGGTGCTTCTGTAGTAGTAGGTGATGATGGTGATGCATGCGGGGTCGTGGACGTTATTGATGATGTATTTGTAATGAGACCTTGAGAAGCAGTTGGTATGGGTGTCTGTGTGGGACCAGTGACCACTGGGAATTCAGTTGTGGTCGTCGTTTCAGTTGTGGTAGTCGATACAGTTGATGGTCTTGTAGATTCTGTGGTTGTAGTTGGCGTTGTGGTTGTAGTTACAGTTGGTGTTGTAGACTCTGTGGTTGTGGTTGGCGTTGTGGTTGTAGTAGTAGGTACAGTTGTAGTGGATTCAGGTGGTGATGGTGTAGACCTCGTAGTTGTGGTTGGTGCTTCAGTTGTGGTAGTATGTACAGTTGATACTGTGGTTGTAGTCGTAGATACAGTTGGTGTTGTAGGAGTTGTTGTAGGAGTTGTTGTAGATACTGTGGTTGTAGTTGTAGATACAGTTGGTGTTGTAGGAGTTGTTGTAGATACTGTGGTTGTAGTCGTAGATACAGTTGGTGTTGTAGTAGATTCTGTGGTTGTGGTTGGCGTTGTGGTTGTGGTTGTAGGTACAGTTGGTGTCGTTGTAGACTCTGTGGTTGTGATGGCGTTGTGGTTGTAGTAGTAGGTACAGTTGTAGTGGATTCAGGTGGTGATGGTGTAGACCTGTGGTTGTGGTTGGTGCTTCAGTTGTGGTAGTATGTACAGTTGATACTGTGGTTGTAGTTGTAGATACAGTTGGTGTTGTAGGAGTTGTTGTAGGAGTTGTTGTAGATACTGTGGTTGTAGTTGTAGATACAGTTGGTGTTGTTGTAGATTCTGTGTGTGGTTGGTGTGTGGTTGTAGGTACAGTTGGTGTTGTTGTAGACACTGTGGTTGTGGTTGGTGCTTGGTGTAGTAGTAGGTAGAGTTGTAGTGATTCAGGTGGTGATGGTGTAGACCTCGTATGTGGTTGGTGCTTCAGTTGTGGTAGTATGTACAGTTGATACTGTGGTTGTAGTCGGGATACAGTTGGTGTTGTAGGAGTTGTTGTAAATACTGTGGTTGATGGTTGTGGTAGTCGAACAGTTGGTGTTGTTGTAGATTCTGTGGTTGTGGTTGGTGTTGTGGTTGTAGTTACAGTTGGTGTTGTAGGAGTTGTTGTAGATACTGTGGTTGCAGTCGAGATACAGTTGGTGTTGTAGGAGTTGTTGTAGATACTGTGGTTGTAGTCGTAGATACAGTTGGTGTTGTAGGAGTTGTTGTAAATACTGTGGTTGTAGTTGTAGATACAGTTGGTGTGTAGGAGTTGTTGTAGATACTGTGGTTGTAGTTGTAGATACAGTTGGTGTTGTTGTAGATTCTGTGGGTAGTTGGCGTTGTGGTTGTAGTTGTAGGTACTGTTGTTGTAGACTCTGTGGTTGTGGTTGGTGCTTCTGTAGTAGTAGGTGATGATGGTGATGCATGCTCGTGGGTTATTGATGATGTATTTGTAATGAGACCTTGAGAAGCAGTTGGTATGGGTGTCTGTGTGGGACCAGTGACCACTGGGAATTCAGTTGTGGTCGTCGTTTCAGTTGTGGTAGTCGATACAGTTGATGGTCTTGTAGATTCTGTGGTTGTAGTTGGCGTTGTGGTTGTGGTTGTAGTTACAGTTGGTGTTGTAGACTCTGTGGTTGTGGTTGGCGTTGTGGTTGTAGTAGTAGGTACAGTTGTAGTGGATTCAGGTGGTGATAGTGTAGACCTCGTAGTTGTGGTTGGTGCTTCAGTTGTGGTAGTATGTACAGTTGATACTGTGGTTGTAGTCGTAGATACAGTTGGTGTTGTAGGAGTTGTTGTAGGAGTTGTTGTAGATACTGTGGTTGTAGTTGTAGATACAGTTGGTGTTGTAGGAGTTGTTGTAGATACTGTGGTTGTAGTCGTAGATATAGTTGGTGTTGTTGTAGATTCTGTGGTTGTGGTTGGTGTTGTGGTTGTGGTTGTAGGTACAGTTGGTGTTGTTGTAGATACTGTGGTTGTGGTTGGTGTTGTGGTTGTAGTAGTAGGTACAGTTGTAGTGGATTCAGGTGGTGATGGTGTAGACCTCGTAGTTGTGGTTGGTGCTTCAGTTGTGGTAGTATGTACAGTTGATACTGTGGTTGTAGTCGTAGATACAGTTGGTGTTGTAGGAGTTGTTGTAGATACTGTGGTTGTAGTTGTAGATACAGTTGGTGTTGTTGTAGATTCTGTGGTTGTGGTTGGTGTTGTGGTTGTGGTTGTAGGTACAGTTGGTGTTGTTGTAGACACTGTGGTTGTGGTTGGTGTTGTGGTTGTAGTAGTAGGTACAGTTGTAGTGGATTCAGGTGGTGATGGTGTAGACCTCGTAGTTGTGGTTGGTGCTTCAGTTGTGGTAGTATGTACAGTTGATACTGTGGTTGTAGTCGTAGATACAGTTGGTGTTGTAGGAGTTGTTGTAAATACTGTGGTTGATGGTTCAAGTGTGGTAGTCGTAACAGTTGGTGTTGTTGTAGATTCTGTGGTTGTGGTTGGTGTTGTGGTTGTAGATACAGTTGGTGTTGTAGGAGTTGTTGTAGATACTGTGGTTGCAGTCGTAGATACAGTTGGTGTTGTAGGAGTTGTTGTAGATACTGTGGTTGTAGTCGTAGATACAGTTGGTGTTGTAGGAGTTGTTGTAAATACTGTGGTTGTAGTTGTAGATACAGTTGGTGTTGTAGGAGTTGTTGTAGATACTGTGGTTGTAGTTGTAGATACAGTTGGTGTTGTTGTAGATTCTGTGGTTGTAGTTGGCGTTGTGGTTGTAGTTGTAGGTACAGTTGGTGTTGTTGTAGACTCTGTGGTTGTGGTTGGTGCTTCTGTAGTAGTAGGTGATGATGGTGATGCATGCGGGGTCGTGGACGTTATTGATGATGTATTTGTAATGAGACCTTGAGAAGCAGTTGGTATGGGTGTCTGTGTGGGACCAGTGACCACTGGGAATTCAGTTGTGGTCGTCGTTTCAGTTGTGGTAGTCGATACAGTTGATGGTCTTGTAGATTCTGTGGTTGTAGTTGGCGTTGTGGTTGTGGTTGTAGTTACAGTTGGTGTTGTAGACTCTGTGGTTGTGGTTGGCGTTGTGGTTGTAGTAGTAGGTACAGTTGTAGTGGATTCAGGTGGTGATGGTGTAGACCTCGTAGTTGTGGTTGGTGCTTCAGTTGTGGTAGTATGTACAGTTGATACTGTGGTTGTAGTCGTAGATACAGTTGGTGTTGTAGGAGTTGTTGTAGGAGTTGTTGTAGATACTGTGGTTGTAGTTGTAGATACAGTTGGTGTTGTAGGAGTTGTTGTAGATACTGTGGTTGTAGTCGTAGATATAGTTGGTGTTGTTGTAGATTCTGTGGTTGTGGTTGGTGTTGTGGTTGTAGTTGTAGTTGTAGGTACAGTTGTAGTGGATTCAGGTGGTGATGGTGTAGACCTCGTAGTTGTGGTTGGTGCTTCAGTTGTGGTAGTATGTACAGTTGATACTGTGGTTGTAGTCGTAGATACAGTTGGTGTGGTAGGAGTTGTTGTTAGTACTGTGGTTGAAGTCGTAGATACAGTTGGTGTTGTAGGAGTTGTTGTAGATACTGTGGTTGATGGTTCAGGTGTGGTAGTCGCAATAGTTGGTGGCGTTGTAGATTCTGTAGTTGTGGTTGGTGTTGTGGTTGTAGATACAGTTGGTGGTGTTGTAGATTCTGTGGTTGTAGTCGTAGATACAGTTGGTGTTGTTGTAGACTCTGTGGTTGTGGTTGGCGTTGTGGTTGTAGTTGTAGATACAGTTGGTGTTGTAGGAGTTGTTGTAGATACTGTGGTTGTACTCGTAGATACAGTTGGTGTTGTAGGAGTTGTTGTAGATACTGTGGTTGTAGTCGTAGATACAGTTGGTGTTGTAGGAGTTGTTGTAGATACTGTGGTTGATGGTTCAGGTGCGGTAGTCGTAACAGTTGGTGGTGTTGTAGATTCTGTAGTTGTGGTTGTAGTCGTAGATACAGTTGTTGTTGTAGAAGGTGGTGTATGAATACATGATACAAATTCTTTACAACAATATACTCTGATCTGATACTCGTAGCATTTTCTTGGAGGGGTTGGCTGGTCCTTTTTCCTACATATGAAACCATTTTTGACATCACAAGTAACAACTTGCCCAGTTTCTCTTAAATAGTCATCCAAATTCTGTTCAGGATATATTTTGGATCTACAATCAATTTTTTGGGGATTTTTGCATATTTCTTTACCACTGTCTATGATGTTCCCATAAGTTTTAATGTCACTTTTGTCCTTTCCTGGTTCATGCACATCGTACCACTCTGACCACGTACAATTGACCACTGATGTAGTATATACACATTCTGGGGTTGTGGTTGTAGTTGTAGATACAGTTGGTGTTGATGTAGATTCTGTGGTTGTGATTGGTGTTGTGGTTGTAGTAGTAGGTACAGTTGATACTGTGGTTGTAGTCGTAGATACAGTTGGTGTGGTAGGAGTTGTTGTAGATACTGTGGTTGATGGTTCAGGTGTGGTAGTCGCAACAGTTGGTGGTGTTGTAGATCCTGTAGTTGTGGTTGGTGTTGTGGTTGTAGTCGTAGATACAGTTGGTGTTGTAGGAGGTGTTGTATATACTGTGGTTGTACTCGTAAGTACAGTTGGTGTTGTAGGAGTTGTTGTAGATACTGTGGTTGTAGTCGTAGATACAGTTGGTGTTATAGGAGTTGTTGTAAATACTGTGGTTGATGGTTCAGGTGTAGTAGTCGTAACAGTTGGTGGTGTTGTAGATTCTGTGGTTGTAGTCGTAGATACGGTTGGTGTTGTTGTAGACTCTGTGGTTGTGGTTGGCGTTGTGGTTGTAGTTGGTGTTGTAGGAGTTGTTGATGGTGTTGATAGTGTTGTTGGTTCTGTGGTTGTGGTTGATGTATAACAATTCTCCACACACAGCTTGGTCTTCTCGTCAAATATGGGCTTGTTTTCCGGACATACAGGGTAACAACCTGTAAAAATCATCAAGCAGGAGAGAGAGGAGGAGTGGAATGACATACAGCAAAGGAAGCGTCCATAAATCACAGGTTGGGATCACTACAGGAAGTACTCAGGCTTTTGTAGAGCTCACTCTACCAGTTGAGCCACCAGGGCACCCCCATTTATTTATTAATGATATTTTTCTAATCCATCTTGTATATCTTGAGAGTCTATCTCATCTTATCTTATCTTATCTTATCTCATCTTATCTTACCTTATTGCCTTTTCACAGTAAAGGCATTGTTATTCACATTGTATTTTTCTCTGAGAAGCTGAGAAGGTGGAATCTCTCTTTGAATCTCTTATCTTATCACATAAATTCAGCTAAATTTTAAACAGCACATTAATCAGAGTTAAGGTGAGACATCCGCCTCTTACCTTCCATGTAGGGTAGCAGGTTGCTACAATTTCCTTGTGGATTTGAACAGGTCTTGTAACAAGGTGTGTGACAAGCATGGTAGTGCCACTTGCAGTCGCCTGGGTTATTGTAGTAATCACAAAAGACAGCTAGAAGGAAAAAATACAAGGCATGATACATTGTACTACAAATAAAGTAGGAAGTAAGTTTCAGTCAGTGAAAGAGAACTATAATTTAAATTCTTCAAATGACTCCAAATGGTAGAAAAAATATAGATAATGATAAAGGGAAAGGCTTACTTATACATATAAATCGAATCAATACCAATACCAACAATGGTATCGATCAGTACCAATACCAACAATGGTATTGGTACTGATCGATACCAGTGTAATAATAACGATTCAGCTTCAGTGTCTCTCCTGTATGTACTGCTGCGGTTTCATCAAAGAGGCGACCTGAGTAGACACTCAGGTGTCAGGTGTTTCAAGTTCTGTTGCTGTCACAGTGCAGAGCAGGCACAGTTTGTTTCTCTCCCCTCATGTGTTTTAGTGTTGTACTATTATGTGACTCAGCAGCAAGACAAGCAAGCAAGAAGCAAGCAAGAAGGCTCAGCCAGCCAGATCCGGCCAACAGCAGACGGAGCAGGAGAATGCGGAGAGGAAAAGGAGCGTTGTGTGGCAATATTTCATGAAAATTCATTTAGATTTAGCAACTTAATGATGCATCCACCTTAATTACTAAAAAGTATCAATATTGGTATCAGAGATACTGGTCCTGTATTTACTTGGTATTGGATCGATATCAAATCTTTCAGTAAAATATGCGCACCACTAATGGGGATGCTCCTGAAACAGAACACGACACCTCTGGTGAGGTTTGAAATATTGACAAGAACAGCCATGATTAACTCTGGTGGCCGTGGCACACAGGGAACGTGTAGCTTCCTGCTAATCATTGCTAAGGCATTAGAACAGCTACAGGGTGTAAATCACAGCCTTCTGTGGCTTATTTCTTATATAAAACAGTAACTACATATGAATACCGAATACTTATGAAACTAGTCGTGATGTTTTTATCACCTTAGATTTAGCCTTTTTATCTACATATACCGCGGTCGAACAACACGGAGGCCGCCATCTTGTGTGGCCATATTTATTACAGTAGCCTAGAACGGACAAATGCATTTTGCCACTACAAGTCGGATGTGACGTAGAGGAGGAGAAGGAAGATGTGTTAGTTGTGTTAGACGTGTTTTTTTTTTTTTGTTAGTAGTTTGAGAAGATAAATCTAGACAAATGGACGACAGAATTTTTTTTTCTGGATATTGCCATTAATTGTGCAATTGTTCAATTATGTTAGCACTCCTCTTTGCTGGTACAGGGGTGGCTGGCTCTAGACAGGGGCGTTTTAATTGCCGGAAGCAAGGATGTTACCCCAGAAACTTCTCTCGTAGTTTGAGCGTCAGTAAGACTGCAGGGAGAATTCACATTTGTGCCTTGTCACTGACATGATTTCTCTTACCTCTAGGCAGCACCAGAGAGTTTTTGTACAGTGATTCTTTGCAGGTATTTGTTAGTGCAGACTGCAGAATGACTACTTTATAAATCCACAGAGCTGAGGAAATTCACTCCCATGCGCTCTCTTGTATACGTAGTGTTAGGAGAAAGTAAATAGTTCCTATTATGTTGTGGTTAGCTACATTATAATCACATATATCACTCAATTTTGACTAGCGGCTGTCACTTGCAAATGTGTTTGCTCTTTCTGTTAAGTAACAGTAAGTATCATGTAAATCATTGTTTGCAGGATATTCAACCTTTGTTTCATTAGAATACATTTGTTAAACAAATAAATACTGGGCTTGTCCATGAATAGATGAGTTTACAATTAATTACAATTCTTCCCCTGCACTGATGAGCTGAATTTTGGGAAAAACAGGGTATTGGCCAGAAAAGGTTGAGAAAATCACTTTAGTAAGAGTAAAAGTGTTGTTTACTTACGACAGATATCTGGAGTTCTCCATTTAACACAGACACCAACGTCACTACAAGCTTGAGCATAAGCTGCAGCCGCTGTGCAGAAACAGTCACAGTCTCCTCCAGTGTCGCAGGCACAAGAGTCTTTCACGCAGTTTTCATAAAATGGATTGGGATCCACCTGTTATCAAAAGAAAAAAAAATGCTTCAACCATGGGACTTTAAATTGTGATGAATTAAAACACAAATCTGCCGTTACCTTCTCGCGGCACTCTTTGAAAGTTTCACTAGTTATAATGCTGCACATTTTTTTTGCCCAGGGATGTCTATGGGGTTTTTTTCCACAAGAGTCAACATTTTCAGTTACATCCGCGCAGCTGCTTGACCCTTTCCAGCTGTTCGCAAATTCCAACGGCGGGCTCACTGTCAGCTGACCGTTGGTGGTGAAGTCATTCTGTCCATCACCATCAAAATTTCCACACAGGCCACATACCTTTCCCTGCACAGCCAGGCAAAAGGAGACCAAAAGGACAATATTTAACATATATACACTTTGGCATTACAAGGAACAAGCAGACGTTAATGTACTATATTTTTGAACCTCGTCCCCCAACCTCTCCATGTTAAGATTCATTATAATCTCAATTGGAGGAAGGTGGAATGTGCAGTCAAACAACCGTGGGACTAAAAAATGTGTAGAATAAATATGGTTCAAGTCAAAGCCAGACTAAAGAGATAGCTCTTGAGTTTGCCTGTAAAAAAGGACACTCCACCATGGGTTTTCCTTCTAACTATGATTTATCGTTGTTACAACAATTAAGTTTTAAGTTAAATCGGGACTCACGCTGTGCTGTGGTTCCAGGAGAATGCGAACAGCTGTTTTGCGATCCCACATCACTGCCAAACCAATGGCAGATTCAATCACCAGATACAAACCAACCCTCCTTATTTTGTACTCAATCTGAGTGCCTTGCCCCAGATCCTCCTCTTCATATTTGCCCTTTGATAGTTTGATTTCCATTCGCTGTAATGTTAAGGAGATTAGCATTTTAGATTTCAATGTAATGTAAACATGGCAGTTTGAAGTATGACAGATTTTAGACACAGATCGAATATCAGTTGTTGGTATGAGAACTTACCCCGAGTTGGATTCTGACTATTTTGGAGCATGTTGTTCCTGTAGATCCACATGGTACATTTTCTGTGATAACTCCAAAATTGTCCTGGACTGTTTTATTACCACATTTGTTCTTAAAAGAGAAAAATTAATTAAACATTTTGTATGTTTGCTTTAGCAATGTCAGAATTTTATAAATGTCACAAATTTCTTATATTAAGCCTGAAAAGACAAAATAAGTTATGCATAACTGTTGACTGTGTCCAAGATCACTCCCTATTTACTATAGTGCACTACAGTACCTATACTGTCTGCCATTTTGATTGAGTGTCCAAATTCTGAGTGTGTAAATTTATCTATTACACTACACTACACTCTACTTTCTACTCACAATACCACACTGCGATGCTCCACATTTCATAGATGCAAAAATTACATTTTAACGACTCAGCAGATGACGATCAGCAATTATATCTCTTTTTACTGTTCACCATTGACTGATCTGGTGTATAGGGAGTAGTGAATGAGTGAACAAGAGAGTGATTTTGGCCACAGTCATTCATTTGGGTCATTTGGATTTGGATAGTATGTTTTGTTTACCTTGACAGCAACATAGGTACATTCTCCTGGAAACCCATATGTTCGCTGATCAAATGTATTGTAGTGGCCACTCCCATAAATAGTGCAACTTCCTGAACATTTGTTTTTGGTGCACTCCCACTTTCCACTTTTGCAGGTACTAGATGTATCAAAAATGGATAAAAATAATACAGTGCAATTAAGTAAAACAAGTACATAGGGAAATAGGATAATATTTCTTCATCATGATACATCTGCTTAGAAACAAGATCCTACCAGGTGTTGCATTGGTTAGTTGTTTTTGTTCCAGGGGCATACAAATGCTTATTATGCTTGCATGGACAATCATGTTTTTTCACACAGGAACCTTTGCCATCATCCAGGAGGCCACTTGGACACAGACAGCCAGATTGACACTCTGTGGAGTCCTGGGAAGACAGAAAGATCACATGTTACAGGAATTTTAAAGAAAAACCCTTAAATAAGGAGAACTGGATTCAAAGTATCAAAGTTTAAGTTGAATTTATTGTTCTTGTACAAGAAGGAGCATTTCACAGTGCAACACACAGAAGGGGTTACAGAGAAAAGGCTCGCTGTGGAGCACTACCAGTTGGTTCTTATACAATCGATAGTGGGCTGTCTTAAAACTCTGCAAATTGTTAACAGATAATTTGCATATATAGCATCTAAACCTTTTTCCTTTTCCCTTAATCATTAGTCAGTATATCCCCAATCTAAATGTCACCTCTCTGACCTGTCTCTGGCCCTTGTTCTGTTCTGGAATTCCTCTATCTATACATTAACCTGAACTTTACCTTACCCTGCCAGCCTCAGCAAAACATTAATAAGGGAAGTGCCCTTCAGGACATGTAATAAATAGGAACAAACACACACATCGTATAATTTAAAACATCTGAATGGCAGTGTAATCCTAATTTTTATAACAACATAGAGAGAGAAAACATTAATGATACTGTTAAAAACTTTCTGTAAAAGTTTATACAGTGTGTAACATAGGATCTATCATTAAATTCAGGAATTTAATATTAGGTTGAGTTATATGGCAAAAATATCTCACACAATCATCGCTGTCCAGATTTGAACAAGTTGGAGCACACTGCAGTCCAAACTTTCTTACACCCGCAGTGGAGCAGTTGAAGTAAACTTTTGGAGAACGACATTCTGTAGAAACAGACGGGAACAGCATTTTAATATCTAAAATTCATGTGAACTGAAATCTTTGTGAAGTAATAATTAAAAAAACTTACTTGATGATGAAGGGGGTCTCCAGGAGCGACAATGAAGCTTTCCATTGATGCACACACTGTGGAAAAAGATGCCAAATATCAAAGATGCAACACAAAGTAACAACATAGTTTTTATAGTTTAAATCGTATATCCAAGCAGTTTAAGATAAATAATTTGAAGTCCAGTGTCACCAAATTGGAAAAACGGACTCACCAGTGCTCATCTTTGATGTTGATGGACTTTCCTGGCTTAACGTAGACATCATTGTGGTAGCAGGGACATTTCGACACAGGGACACAGATGCCCTTTTCGTTTAAGTAGAAACCCTCAGGGCAGGAGCATCCATCCACAGGCAGGAAGTCAGAACTGCAGCTTTGCTGGTTTGAGCCCAGCGATTTACAAGTCATCTGGCATCTCTGATGCTTGTACGAGAAGATTTGAGATTTTGGGCAGGTCTTTGCATGTTTATCTGTTTGTGCACAATGTGATGAGGGTTGCTTAATACTTTTAAGACAAACTAATGAAAGGAAAGATAATGATTGAACTCCAGAAATCATCACTCAGCTTCACCACAACATATTGAAAGAAATCCTTACTGCAGACGTTGTCTCTCCAACCTGTCAGGATCACTCCCTTTGATGCACAAGCTCGTGCGTAGGAGGAGAAGACAGCACACAGGCAGGCCTCAGTCTTGGCACAGGTACAGCTAGCATACATACATCGCTGCAGAAGTCAGCAAGAAATTTTAGAGAATTACTGTCTCATCAAAATTTAAATAAAGAAATTTAAATAAAGGAAGTCAAACAGAAATGCATGCAATGTTGTACCTTATGGTACATCTCAGGATCCACCTCTGAATGGCACTTAGTGAACGTGCTGTTCTGATTTTGTAGCAAGGCACACCAGTGTTTGGCATACATCTCTAAGAGTGAATAAACAATAATTTTTTAATGTGTAGAAATATGTTGCACTGTTGGTGGGTGTAGATATATTACATATACTGAAAAAGAACACCAGATAAACACCAGAGGCACCCACTACTGTTTACCATTTTCCGCGCTGACTGAACAGGGGTCATCAGTTCTTTCCTCTCTGTCTTTGCACGTAGCAGTAGCTTTCCAGGAGTTACAAAATGTTGCTGCTGTTCCCTCCACTATCTCCTGAGAAGACATCATGTCATCTTTCAGGACCATGTTGTAGTTCCCACATAAACCTGAAGAAACCAAATATTGTAATGGTCAATCATATGCTTGTTTGTTTGCTACTCAGCCAACAAGTATTGAGATTCTTTCATAGTACGGTAAAATGTGCAGTTTCTGGCAATACTGTCACAATATTGTCAGAAAGTAAAAGGTTTTTATGCCAATGCCTCATGTTAAGACAAATGTAAAACTTACCACGTGTCTTTGCTTTGTAGCTCTGATCCAGTGTGACATAGACCTGCATGAGAGGCACATGCTGGATCTGAATTTGTAACCCAAAACTGGTCTGGAGCATGATGTGAAAGGATGACGCGTGGAATATGTTGATGTCACCTTTGAACAAAGAGAAATACAGAAAGTGATCAGGTCATATGTTGACGTCATTGTATATTGTGACAGTAATGTTATTTAAATATAACATTCAGAGTTTCCATTTTTCTGACCTACCTGATTGGTATGGCAAAGTGACACTCTGCATATTCTGCTTTACTGTGCCATCAGAAGTGAACATTAAGACCTGCACAAAAGCAGAAGTGATCATTAGATAGTTGCAGACACAATACTAATTAAAGTATGAATAAAGTATAAAGTCTATGTAAAGTAAGAATAAATTATAAATAAATGTGTTGTCAGACCAAAGAAGAAACTGACCACCCAGTCAGATTTGAATGATTAAAACTATCGACAAGTTTATAAAATTTCCAAATCAGGTAAAAAACAGTATTCTAAGCTCCAGGACTGTGGGGGCGTGTCCACTGAATGTGCTGAAGCCACGCCCACTCATAAGGGAGCAGTCAAGCAGCAATTTTGAAGCAACTGAAACGTGTCAGATGAGTTCAGAAAGTGACATGACTGACTTTGAAACACTGAGTGAGATGAATTAATCTCTATCGCTCTGCTAGGGGTGCAGGGGTATGTTCAGGGTGGCCTCAGTGTGTCATCGAGCCACCCTTTAGGACCGTCCAAAAAATCCTGGACTGAAAACTGGTGAAAAACTGTCTTGACTCCACGTTTCTGTAATATATCATTCAAAGTCTTTTCACGTTTTCAGCAACTATTTTCCAACATATTTAATGTATTTTGAAAGAACTCTCCTTTACACTGACTTTAAGTCTTCTTCAATGACCGACTTTAACTCACATTGTTTCCGTCATTGTTCAGCACGATTTTAAGGGTCTTAAGGCAAGTGTCAAATGCTTCGTCTTTACATGGCACCAGCTGAGCCAGGATTTTAAACTTTGAACTTGAAGCATTCTGAAACATACACAGCATAAACACAATTAAATAAATAACAATTTATCATTTTCATAAGCAGATTATACGGTTTCAAAAATGTAACACTAAAAAACAATGACTTATTCACCTTGCTTTTCACTAAGGTGTAGTAACAGTCTCCGTGGAAGGTGTAGGTTTTTCCATCAAAGGTAGTGACATGTGAACCTTCTTCAACTGCACATGTAGCAGGTGCTTTAAGGCTCTTACAGTCCCAGCTACCTTTCGAACATGTACTGAAACAACACAAACCATACGAGTTTACAAAAACACATGATTAAAGAGTGACAAATAATATATTCTGTTTAGATAATTAAAGGTCCACTGTGTCGGATTTAGTGGCTAGATGTCACTAAAAGTTGGTGATGTGTTGGTGTGGTGGTGTACTGAACTGAACAACTGAACATGCTATGGCATTACCCCCTTCCAAGCGTGAAGGAGAAACTACAGTGGCTGTAAAATTCCTGAAAAACATGAAAATGCCTATTTCAGCCAGCATTCGGTTTGTCCGCTCCGGACTGCGGTACAAACATGGCCGAACTGTTGTGTACTGGTGCCAAACTGGTGGAGCCACAACGAAGACACAGTGATCATATACTAATGAAAACATGTGAATATGTGAATACCCAGACAGATCTGAACATTTAACAGTGTGACTTACCATTTTTTTCCAACCTCTTGGTAAACCTCACCATCGTTATAGGCTCTGTTGTGTTTGCACTGACACTTAGATTGAGGAATGCATCCTCTCTGGGAAATATCATCAAACACAGTTCCTGAAGTAGACACATGTGACATTAGCATGTTTCGAAGGCCTAGTACATATTACTTCACTTACAATAATAAAACAGGACACAGTAATAATGTGAACAATGTGAACAACACTAACCAGGAGGACAGAAGCAGCCGTCTCTTTTGTGGTCCTCAGACAGTGAACATGTGTCTGGGTGTGAGCATGTATCCACGCAAGGGGACTTACTCTCCTGATAAATCATGTTGAATGGGCACTTTTTAGCTGTGAATACATGGTATAATCAGTGCTGTAGTGTGCTAAATTTAAACAATTACATTACTTTTGCCAGCTCTCCTTTATAAGCTGACAGCTGAACTCACAGTTGAACAAGAAGTCATTGCAGTCAAATATTGCTCTGATGGAAACTCTTTTACATCATTTAAGTGTGGTGTTGAATTGTAGCGTTGTAGCAGTACCTACCTTCAGCTGGATATAGAGACAATAACAAAACACAAAACCTTACCACAGAAATTAGCTGTTCTCCAGTTGGGAGGGTTCGCTCCTGCATGGGAACACTGTCGGGAGAACTCAGACAATGTGCTGCATTTACAGAAGTCACTTGTGCTGTTGGAGCAGTCACACATGTCCCGTGCACAGGCTTGGATGTACGGTTCAGGGTTAATGACTTTGGAGCAGGCTTTCCAGGACTTTGAACGCAGCATCTTGTCACAGGTTTTTTGCTAAGAGAGGAAAATAGAGAGACAAAAGTTGCAGAATGCTTTATGTTACCTAGTATTACTACAAATCTATTGCTAAAACTATGCGGATGGTAGACTCACATAGTTCTTGCATGATTTTGGCAGAGTCACAGCATCTTCCTCCTCAGGGGGGTCTTCACAGTCATCGTTTGGAAGATGGACTTTCTGATTGTTGCCAAACTCAATCGGGCTGATTTTGCGACCTGCTTATGATTATAAAAATCAAATATCCAAAAATACAGCGGATGACTGAATATAAAATATTCTGTAGTTTGTGCTTCATAATACACTAAATAAATAAATGTTTAAAGAGAATAACGAACTTTTATGAATGAACTCATTGTAGACAGGAACACCATTGAAGTCTCCACAAAGTCCACAAGTATGATTGGCATAGTCACGATCGAGTTCCACCTACAACAGACACAACAAACAGTTAAAACAAGTATAACACTACTCATCATTAAACACCAAACACTGTAATATCATACTATCATAATGTGACATACCGAACCTTCTGAAATTGCAATTCAAAGTCCTTGTTGCGTTTTTGTCTCCATCCACCATCATCCAGTTTATATGGCTATTCCGCTCAACAAGCAGCATGAATAATAACAACTGTCTTTAATGGATGTCTGTTTTTGTACAGTCACATGTCGCTCAGTGTGATGCCATCTGTATTTATTTACTCACACTTAAGTGTTAATTTTTGACTGACTGATGCAGATGGGTGAGGTTTCACTTGTCCAGGTGAAATACACCCCTCAGCTTAAAATTTACTTTGCAGTGAGCACCACAAATCAATGCAGCAGTAGTATTCTAATGTTTACACAATTTGCAATCTGTTATTTAATATCTACATATAATAATAGCAAATTAAGCTTTTACCGTCACTGCATCATCACCATTCCACATGACAACGATGCCAACTTTGGACTTGAATATGATGTAAACAGCGTTTCTTTGTATTTGTACCCCTGCCTTGTTGTATGGGATTTTAACACTGGCAAAGAGAGAATGGTATCTTAATTATAATGCACAAATATCAGATATCACACATATATTGTGAACAAAATAAGTGTCTGTTCACTGTAGGTTTTTACTCACGAGACGTCATTCACAGTGACATGGCTCTTGTTGAGGTAGAAAGGAACCTCATTGATGGTGACCACCAGATAACTGATTGTAGGGTTTCCTTTATGCTCTTTCCTCTTCATGTGCACCGAGAACTCCTTTGAGGACTTGTGGCAGTCATAAGCCAGCTTGTATTCACACATACCAGGGAACTGGTACACATCTCCATCAAACGTCTTGAAGTGCTTTCTGCCCCAGGTGCTGCAGGTGTTTCTCACATGGTTGCGAACTGAGGAGACAAAATGAGAAAGAAATGCACATAACTACAATATTTTGAAAATTATTATTATTATTATTTAAAATTATTATTTTAAAATTAAAATCTACTATTTAATTTGATTGAGCATAATAAATATTAGACACAGTGCTGTACATTATACTTCTAAACTTCAAACAGAAAAAAAAAACATTAAAATCTATTTAAACCAATCTAAAATATTAGTATTACCCTTTTTAGCGTCGATATCAATGACACTGCTAAAAGACAAAGCACAGAACCATAACCACACAAAGCTCCACTTCATTGTTGCCAATGTGGAGCTGCAGTCTCTAAAACAGGGAATAGTCAGGCTGCGGTTGGCAGCCCTTTATATTGAGACTGCTCTTCTTTTTGATCCCACCCTTTTGAATTGTTGCTTTAAAATGTATTGATATTTTTCTCTGTCATCCATATCTCTTGATTAAACACAGAGCCATCCTTTTTGGAAAACCTGGCAGCCGTTGTTTTGTTGACATTGTGCTCATCTGCTCCAAGTTTTCTCACACGTTATTGATTTGGAGGAAACTCCTGGTAAAGTCACTAAAATATATGATAAATTAGTCAAAATCACAACTAACAAGATGGTATATGTATAAACATGTAAGATATATAGAGTAGTTTATAGAGTTTATATACAGTAACAGATAATAAAAATGCACACAGAGCCACAGATGAAACATAGGCGTCTCTGTGTGTTGATGCGTGCAGTGCAATCTTACTGTAGGAGTCAACCAACAATAACCTTCCATGCCTGACTCAACTTGAACTTTTCATATCCTACAAATAGATATATATCATGGACACTTTGCACAAATTTTGTGTCTTTAAGCTTTTTGTGATTTGCTTAAAAAAATTATTATTTATTATTATAAAATATTATTAAATTATAAGTTATGTACATTTATCCCAAAGCAATTCTTTCTGCTGTTTTGGGTAACTTTTGGGTAAAATCAGGACCCCTTTGGCACACGCAAATATCTCATATAACATATTAATTAAAAAGATACTGTTGGTTTAAATGTAGTAAAACATTTTACATGATTAACATGACTAACCCAGGATATGTGGGTAATACTATATCCTTGATTACTGTCATCCTCTACTTGCAGTGTCAACTTAAAATACACGAGAAAAGAAATGACAATGCCACTATTGTACAACACTGACGTGTTATTATTAGGATGACAGGTATTTTAAGTAGCTTTTCTTGTCGGACAGTCCAGTTTACAATGCCACTCACACATCTATGACACTAGAGCTGTCATTAAAGTGCTGGCCGGGCCAGGGATCATACCACAAACTCTACAAATGAACGTCTTAGACTAAATATAGACTCTAGACTAGTCACAATCGCCTGAGCCATACTGTGAGCTAAAATATCTAAATATTACTCTAGTATAACTTTTCAGTGTTGTTTACTTAAGTGCCCCCAAACTGATTATGCAGAGATATGTGATATAATGGTGGCACGGTGGTGCTGTTGTTAGTACTGTCGCCTCACAGCAAGAGGGTTCCTGGTTCGAACCTCGGCTGGGGCCTTTCTGTGTGGAGTTTGCATGTTCTCTCCGTGTCTGCGTGGGTTCTCTTCAAGTACTCTGGCTTCCTCCCACAGTCCAAAGACATGCACATTACAGGTTAATTTGTGACTCTAAGTTGCCCGTTGGTGTGAGTGGTTGTTTGTCTCTATGTAACCTGTGATGAGCTGGCGACTTGTCCATGGTGTACCAGACTATTGACCAGCTAAACTGCTAGCTAACACAACCCAACTTTAATTCTGTTTGCAAACAAGTGGCAACCTTAGTGGCTGTGAAGTGAAGCCAACGTGGACATGCCAAAAACTGCAGTTCCTTGAATGTCCACTTGAGGCTTGCTACAGAACAATCAGTCTCCATAAGTCCCCATGTTAAAATGTTCAACTTCACAGCAGAAATAAACATGTTTACAGCCTGGTACAATATAGCTATAGCTATAGCTAATTTCCCCATTCATGACAACTGTACTGAGTCTGAATTTCTACCTAACTCTCCTGTTCAAATTATATTAAGGCTTAAAATTATGGGTGGCATCATTCAGCCCCCCTCAGGTACGCTATTAATCCACATTAGATTAGCCAGGAGGCAGCAGAGACAGGACTGCCAACATGGTCGGGCAAGAGCCATTTTGAGCTTCAAAATGGCTTTTCAGAAACCTGTGGATGAGGTCACAGATACGACGTCCATTCTTTATACTGTCATTGGGTGGGACCAATATAATGGATCTCCACAACCTCATTTTGTTTAAGTTAAAGAGTGTTATGTCATGATGATGGGACTACATGTACACTGTTAAAGTTCAGTGATCCGAAAGTCTTTTCATGTAAATTTGGAAATAAAGTTTCAGGATTCAGAAAGTCAGGAGTCAAGCTTTTAGCATAAGCCTTCTCTGTAGCTGCCCCCTCTGGAACTCTCTCCCCAAACATATCCGTGACTGTACTGACTTGCCCACCTTCAAATCTCTGACAAAAACACACCTTTTAAAAATTGCGTTTAATGTTTAGCTCAGTCTAAACATTTAGTGTTTTTAGTGTACTGTTTTAAGTTGTTTTGCTGATTTGCTTTTTTATGCACAGTGTCTTTGAGTATCTAGAATAAAATATATTATTATTATTATTATTATTATTATTATAAGCAAAGAAGTATTTTATCATCATGTAACCAAAGGATGATAAGGCAGACCCAAAGTGACCATACCATCAATCAATACGTCAAACTTAGTTCCTTCAGCAAGACAAGCAACTACACGTGCATACAAAATCAGCAAAAGTAATGTAAATTTAAAAATTACAGTGTAAAAAAGCCACAGTGAAACATGATGGTGGGAATAATCCAGTCTGTGGGTGTAGTCTAGTCTGGACAGTGACGAAAGAATATGTTAGTTTAGCAGAAGCACTGTGCCAAAGTAAACTGTATTCTATGTTGTAATAGGTCATAAGTTTCAATTTGCATACTTGTATTCAAGCACAAAGCCTTTGTCTTACACAAAGCAAACGGAAGGGCTCGCCTTGACTCATCTGTCATATGCGGTGTTCATAAAAATGGGCTAGGTGTTAATGTGTATGTAAGAGGTTCTCTGTCCATACTATAGGTCAAATGGGAATCTACATCTATACAAACAAAAAGAAAAAAGACACAGCCAAAACATATTTTTGGCACCCAAAGCGAATGAGTTTTTGAGATTGATTGAAAGTGGTGAAAATATTCTAAATATAGCGTACACTTAAACAGATATATTTTTTATGTAACTTTTTATATGGCTTAAATACATTTTACTGCCGACCATGTCCACAGCAGTGTATAGCTCTGCTTCTTTGTCAGGATTCCTGTCTGCTTCCAAAAATGCCAAAACTATCCCATTAAAGTCTGTGCAGTTTTCTGACACACTTATTTGTTTAAACCTCTTCCCGACGAACACGTGTTGAAACAGTCCTTCCTCGAATCAACTGGTTTAAGACAATTTGGCCATCCTCCTTGAATCAACACAATGAATGTTGTCACAAAGAAGTGGATCTTCCTTGACATGCTGCCTGTCCTGCACCAGTGGGAGAAGTCCAAAGCCTTATTTGCCCTTGGAGGAGCTCCGTATGAGTACATGAAGCGTGGCAAAATAACTTTATATTTACACTTCAGCTTTCAGCTCAAAGACAGAGAGGCATGGTAAAAAGCCAAGGACAATAAAAGGATTAAACCAACAAACCGAAATAAAGGTTTTAAAGAATTAAAATATAATAGTAACATAAATAAAATGGAAAAAACAGAATGGAAAAATATGAGGTTCTTGATCTAAGAGAAGGCCAGACTAAAAATGTGTTTGAGCTGTTTTTTTATTGTCACTTACAGAGTATGATTTTTGGATATGCATTGGTAGTGTGTACCATAGTTGTGTGGCATAGATGCTTAAAACTATTTATAATCTAGAGTCTGATGATTGTAGTGCTCAGTCTCGAGTGTAGACAATCTGCCAGCATTCCTCTCTTGCCTTATTTGCAGCAACAGTGTTGCTTTTTGTTGTATTAATGTTTTAACATTTGTTGTTATTCTGCAACCAACAAACATCCCTGTTCATGGGAACACGTACAGAGCTTCAGAAGACCAGAGTTCACAAAGAAAGCTAATATTTCCCTTTGTGATACTGTATTATTTCTAACTGGGGTTTTAGGTTTTGACAAGCTTCCTGGTACACCCCTCTGAACTCAATTATATGTAAACACCAAAAAACATCTGGTCCATGTGGTTAATTATTGAAAAATGACTGAATTCCTGTTAACATTAACATACATACACGTATCTGATAATAAAATTAATTAATTAATTAATATAAAAATCAAGAGGAGATGTCACTTAACTTTTCTCACCATCAGTGAGGCTTCTACCATTAACTGACTTCCTGTAGTTCCTGTTATAAAATTACACCCCCTACTGTCCAAAGTTTTCTTATTTTCTGTTTTCCCCCCACCTGGTTACACACACAGTAGTTTAACACAACAAAGCACAGGTCCAATATACTTATTTTGTGTTTTAACCATTACAAACTGTTGATATTCAATGCCTTCATAGTATGATCAAAAAAAAATCCTCATAAAAGTTCCTATATCAAATTCTGAACTACAGATCTATTTAGAATATATAAATAGCCTAACTGATCTTAATACATTCATTATGAATCCTTAATTTATGATTTAGATAGCATGAGAGTAGTTTTTTAAGGTTCTACACCACTCTTTTTTAAAAATACGCCTTTATCACACTATATCATGTCCTGTTTTACCTAAGACATGAAAACATCCATAATGATTTATATATCTTATTGATAGTAACATGAACATTCTGGAACTGTAACAATAAACCATGTATAACCACTGCAACCATTAGACACTGTCCTTACTTCACATCCTCCTCCAAATTACTATCATCTTCTTCATCGTGGATCTATTTTTAGATTATGTTGTTACATGCAGGTACAAGTGTCTGTGTCAAGCCACCCTCTGACCACTCCGATGCTGTTTAACTTTTTTGCTGTTTCGAGTTTCCCCCTGACCCTTCAAAGAGCAGCAGGTGCCGGTCCCTGTGGTAACCTGGCCACCTTAGGTGGGAATACAGACTGTGTCAAGCCCATTATATGTTATAGGAATATTATATTTTTCTCATATTCCATTTTAGCATATTTTATATTCTATTCTTTACCTATTTTTTTAATAGTATTGTATTTTACTTCTTTAGCTGTTTCTATGTGTTACACACTTATAATGCTGAGCTGACCAGTTTCTCTTGTCCAACACATTTCTTAGTATTGTTGACCCTGTGTTAACCTGCATATGATAAATAAGCCTGAAACTCAAGGAACCATTCTCCACTTTGGCCTTAAAAGTTCTCGTTTAATAATTTATTAATAATAAATGTATATTTGTCTTTGTAACTGGTAACTTATTATTACAAATTAAAACAATAAGCAAATAATTAAAGTCAGATTGGCACAAACAAGACAATAAAGGGGATGAGCCATAAACAGAGTTGCATATTTTTATTTGAAATGATAAATACTCTCTACAATGGTAATTACTTTGTAAGAGATTGATTGTTAAGACTGTATGGGAAGAAACTTTTCAATCCCACATCCATTAATGTGATAACATATATTTTATCACAGAAGTGTGAAGCTTCGCCTTCTGCGAGCATGTTGTGCAGCAGCTCTGGTGCAGTCTGTGTGGCGACAGCTACACTCCTCCACATGCATGTACGTGTGAGGAACGACGTCTCCATTCAGGCATTGCAAGTCAACAGTGCGATTGCTGAAGCGCATCTCCTTACAGCAGGAGCAGGAATGCTGCATAGCAGCTGCTGCTTCAGAGTACCTGAAAAAAGCAGGGTCAGGATCGATTAGTATACTCAAATTCTGTGCACACTAAACATGACTTTCCAGTGGAATGAGAAATATTATAATATAATTATCCTTACATGGTGAAAGTGTTGCAGGATCCTTCACAATATGGCATGTCTACCTCCTCCTTTGACTGACAGGTGCTGATCCTAATACGAGTTTTCATGGGTACTAACTTGCAGGCCCTCTCCTTCTCCACACCTTTTCAAATAGACACACAATTAGCTTCTTTTCACTGAAGTACCTTCTATCTGAAAGTAAACTAAATATCATACTCACAAATTTTACAACAGCCATTCGCTGCAGTCTGAATTGTGTCCTATAAGGAGGAAAATAGACAAAAGCAACAGACTTTGTTTTAATGCATGTTGTCACAGGCATCAGAGTCAGTCCAGAGCTATGGAAATTCATTGATACTTACAGGTTGGCAGTTGCTCTGCTGGAATGGTGGACAGAGAGTGTATGAATTGGTCGTTGTCCAAGTTTCACCGTTCTTACTGCAGGTGTAACGTTGACACTTATCCTCAGGTGATGTCCAGGTTTCTCCTTCCTGGAGAGTGGTGCGATGACCCACATACACATAAGCCAAGATACACACAGATATCAAAGTGCCAAGGAACTTTATGGTTTTAATTATGGAGTCACATCCAACTTACCGTCAAGAACTGTGTGGTACCATTGATATTGAGGACACAGTGTGTCTGTACACACTTCCCACAGCATTCATCTGAATCCGTTTCCACATAATCATACCCCTGAGAGTAAGAGAGGAGTTCAGTTGCCACAGTTTACAAGTTCATCATTGAACGTATTCTAAGGAAAACAAGTTGCATTTTATGTATTGTGTGTTTGTGTGTAATGCTTGTAATTTCTCTTACCGTGTCACATTTTTCTGGACACTGCTTAAACTCACAAGTTATCTTAAAAAGACTAGATTTAGGGTCGACCTCATTTGTACAGATACAATCCTGACAGGTGGCCACAGGAACTGAAGAACCAGGCTAGTAAATAGAGAAGAAAAGTATTGAATGTATCGTTGTATGAAATTATGAGATAAATCATCCTTGCATTTCCATCGCTTATTTACCTGGTATTCAACATCTTTGTGGACACAAACTCTTTTAGCCACTAGAAAAAAGTAGAATAATGGAAATTAAGTGTCTCTGCTGTCATTATGTTTGATATAAATTCAAATTATGAATTAATGAACTCACCACATGTATGCTCTGGACAGCATTTTCCTGCAGGTACACTGACAGTTGGTGTATATCCAATGGGACAGTTCATGTCAGTGTGTGGGCAAGTGTTGCTGTGACATTCTTTGGAGTTGATAAAGTAAAAAAATAGTTAAGAGCCATACTCAAGAAATGTTATCAACGTGTATAGCATTCAGAAAAATCTGAATAATCTCAAATGGGCATTGATGCTGTGTCTTACGGCAAACAAAGGTAGAACAGCAGGGATCCGATGGATTAGTTTTGTTGACAAGCACAAACCCAGGACCAGTGCAGTCTATTGGAGGTGGTGCTGGGCAAACCTTAGGCTTGCATGTCACAGTCTTGGTGGACTCCTCGCAGATACAGTCTTGGCATTTATACTCAAACCTCTCATTAAACTGAAAGAGTAAACCAGAGTAGTGACTTAATTGTCTCTTGCAAGCAAACAATACAAGTTAGGAAATTGACTGAGCATGAATACAAGGCTTAGCTCACCTCACGAGGAATACCCTCAGGATCAAGACACCCTGTTGGAAAACGAGCAATCTGTAGGACGTTGTGATTGATATGATATATACAGCTCAATGATAAGACTCAAAGATTTACACCACACTTACCACACTTTTTAACACATATGCCAGACTCTTTGTTGAAGAGTTTCATTCCATCAGGGCAAAAGCAGCCCTCAGTAGTGTAGTTCATTGATAGTTCATTAGGACTGTAATATTGAATAATCAAGAAAGAAAAGTTAGCTCACGTAATTTCTTTAAAAACACAGTTAATTCAATACAATGCATTCTACTCTATGTATTACCACTGTGTTATCAACAAGAAATGTTTATTGTCACTATCCATTGTGGTCAATGTCCTGTGAAATGCAAATGTGCAGAATGAACTGTAAAATGACAAAACTTGTTGCTGAAACTTACTTGTCTTCACAGGTTGGCTGTTCTGCAGGGCCACATGGCTTGTAAATTTTGTTTGACGGACAGTCACGTGCTGTTAATGAAACAGGTCAGTTTTAAAATACTGTAGAAACTAAATAAAATGTACAGCAGCCTGTGCAATTCATGCTAGAAAAAAAGTCCTGCTCCTAATTATACTGATCTGGGCATTTACAGTAAATAAATGAGGGATTGTTTACCACAAAGTGTGGTATGGTTCCTCCAGTGAAGGCAAACTCCAGCTTGAGCACAGGCAGCAGCATAAGTCTGCAAACTTGTGCACTCCACTACTTGGTTGGAAACATGGCAGCTATCAAAAACACAACCTTGGTAGAATCTGTCAGGAGATACAAAGGCATGGCACTCTGCGAAGACACTGTGAAAAACAAAGAAAACCACAAATAAGAAAGTTTTTATGTTTTAACTGTAATATGTCAAAGCTGGGCGAAATGTGAACTACTATAGCGGATTAGAGAATGTCTACCTGCTTGTAAGCAGATCACACATGGAGTCTGGCTTGCATGGAGTTAAGGTTGGTGTAGGTTCAGGTCTATTGGTTGGCGGTATAGATGGTATCTGGCAGTCAGGTTGTTCAATGTGTTTTGCAGGCCAATAATCAGCCATCACAGCACAATTTTGCACCAGCTGGCCTCCAGGCAACATGCAGTCATCAGCTTGGTTGTTATTGCATGTTCCTGAGAGGAGAGTGACAAAACAGTATTATAGTCTAATCTTGAATAAATTGTTTACCACTGGAGAGGTATGATGTTCTTACCGCAATGGCCCTGTGTGTTTTTTCCAAAGTACTGATATGGAAGGGTGACACTAAAGCCAGTTATTCCAAATGTAATGACCACTCTGAATTCAAGAATCTCCAAAATCAAGTTAAGGCCAGTAGTCAAGACCTTAACACCTTGTTGTGAATAAGGTAGTTTCAAACGCTGTTCATTTTTGAATGCCTGCAGGTAAAAAGGTAAATATGACTACATGACAAAAAAAACATATAATATACTGTGACAATGAATGTATACAATGACAAAATTCTATTTTATCTACACTGACATTTATCTACACAAAGTTAGTTTGGTGAGTTTTTCAGAATGTACAATATTGCTTGTTTATGGCCATAATATATATACCTCTAAATCCGCTGCTCCAATAAGGTTATGATTGATGAGTTTGATAACTTGTGAACTGTATGATATGATTATCGATCGTGGACAAGAAACATCTTCAGTGGGATCGCAAAAGACATTGTCAATATAAATCTTCAAGTCATGTTTTGGCAAAATCTCTTCCATCAAGACATAGGAACAGTTTCCTTGATAACTGTAGTAGAGTCCATCAAATGTAATGTAATGAGGATCTCCCCAGCCTTCACATACACCTGAAAAAAGAAGAAAAAAGTAAAAAATCTAAAATGTATTTAAGATAAACATACAAGTCAATAAATATGCCATACACATTTTTAACTTCAGAATGGCTTACAGTCACAGGCGTAATATTTGCAGCAGGAGAGTTCATCATAAACAAGGACTGGTTTCTTTCCATTTGCACAAGTGATGTTCACAAGCGGTGGACATTCATATGTAATTATTTCGATTGTATTGTTCTCAATACATCTGGCCAAGGTGCAGTTGCAAATAAAGAAGGTCTCATTTTGCTGGTGTAAAAAGAAAAATAAGTCACATTTCGATTAGCAAAAACACAGAAAAGGTGGTCTCATTTCCATGTCCAAATGTGCAGGGTACGCATACAATATGCTCAAAAAGTAAAAAACAAAAGTAGAATATATTTTAATGTGCTGGATATAAAAATATTCTTACTGTTACATTCCATTCAGGGCAAATAGGTGGAGGTACCGGAGGAGTAGGGGTGGTGGGGGTGGGGGTAGTTTCAGGGACAAGCGGTGCTGTTGATACAATAGTAGTACGTGTAGGACCCGTTATAACTTCAGGTGTTGTAGTTGTTTCGGGCGGCGATGGTGTAGATCGTGTGGTTGTGGTTGGTGCTGTACTTGTAGGTACAGTTGGTGGAGTTGTGAACCTTGTGGTTGTAGTTTCAACTTTAGGTGTTGTAGTTGTTTCGGGTGGCGATGGTGTAGATTTTGGGGTTGTGGTTGGTGCTGTAGTTGTAGGTACAGTTGCCGGTGTTGTGGACCTTGTGGTTGTAGTTTGAACTTTAGGTGTTGTAGTTGTTTCGGGTGGCGATGGTGTAGATTGTGTGGTTGTGGTTGGTACTGTAGTTGTAGGTACAGTTGTCGGTGTTGTGGACCTTGTGGTTGTAGTTTGAACTTTAGGTGTTGTTGTTGTTTCAGGCGGCAATGGTGTAAATTGCGTGGTTGTGGTTGGTGCTGTAGTTGTAGGTACAGTTGCCGGTGTTGTGGACCTTGTGGTTGTAGTTTGAACTTTAGGTGTTGTAGTTGTTTCAGGCGGCAATGGTGTAGATTGTGTGGTTGTGGTTGGTGCTGTAGTTGTAGGTACAGTTGCCGGTGTTGTGGCCCTTGTGGTTGTAGTTTGAACTTTAGGTGTTGTAGTTGTTTCAGGCGGCGGTGTAGATTGCGTGGTTGTGGTTGGTGCTGTAGTTGTAGGTACAGTTGCCGGTGTTGTGGACCTTGTGGTTGTAGTTTGAACTTTAGGTGTTGTAGTTGTTTCAGGCGGCGATGGTGTAGATTGTGTGGTTGAGGTTGGTGCTGTAGTTGTAGGTACAGTTGCCGGTGTTGTGGACCTTGTGGTTGTAGTTTGAACTTTAGGTGTTGTAGTTGTTTCGGGTGGCGATGGTGTAGATTGTGTGGTTGTGGTTGGTGCTGTAGTTGTAGGTACAGTTGCCGGTGTTGTGGACCTTGTGGTTGTAGTTTGAACTTTAGGTGTTGTAGTTGTTTCAGGCGGCGATGGTGTAGATTGTGTGGTTGTGGTTGGTGCTGTAGTTGTAGGTACAGTTGCCGGTGTTGTGGACCTTGTGGTTGTAGTTTGAACTTTAGGTGTTGTAGTTGTTTCAGGCGGCAATGGTGTAGATTGTGTGGTTGTAGTTGGTGCTGTAGTTGTAGGTACAGTTGCCGTGTTGTGGCCTTGTGGTTGTAGTTTGAACTTTAGGTGTTGTAGTTGTTTTAGGCGGAGATGGTGTAGATTGTGTGGTTGTGGTTGGTGCTGTAGTTGTAGGTACAGTTGCCGGTGTTGTGGACCTTGTGGTTGTAGTTTGAACTTTAGGTGTTGTAGTTGTTTCAGGCGGCGATGGTGTAGATTGTGTGGTTGTGGTTGGTGCTGTAGTTGTAGGTACAGTTGCCGGTGTTGTGGACCTTGTGGTTGTAGTTTGAACTTTAGGTGTTGTAGTTGTTTATTGTGTGGTTGAGGTTGGTGCTGTAGTTGTAGGTACAGTTGTGTTGTGGACCTTGTGGTTGTAGTTTGAACTTTAGGTGTTGTAGTTGTTTGTGGCATGGTGTAGATTGTGTGGTTGTGGTTGGTGCTGTAGTTGTAGGTACAGTTGCGGTGTTGTGGACCTTGTGGTTGTAGTTTGAACTTTAGGTGTTGTAGTTGTTTCAGGCGGCAATGGTGTAGATTGTGTGGTTGTGGTTGGTGCTGTAGTTGTAGGTACAGTTGCCGGTGTTGTGGCCCTTGTGGTTGTAGTTTGAACTTTAGGTGTTGTAGTTGTTTTAGATTGTGTAGTTGAGGTTGGTGCTGTAGTTGTAGGTACAGTTGCCGGTGTTGTGGACCTTGTGGTTGTAGTTTGAACTTTAGGTGTTGTAGTTGTTTGATGGTGTAGATTGTGTGGTTGTGGTTGGTGCTGTAGTTGTAGGTACAGTTGCCGGTGTTGTGGACCTTGTGGTTGTAGTTTGAACTTTAGGTGTTGTAGTTGTTTCAGGCGGCGATGGTGTAGATTGTGTGGTTGTGGTTGGTGCTGTAGTTGTAGGTACAGTTGCGGTGTTGTGGACCTTGTGGTTGTAGTTTGAACTTTAGGTGTTGTAGTTGTTTCAGGCGGCAATGGTGTAGATTGTGTGGTTGTGGTTGGTGCTGTAGTTGTAGGTACAGTTGCCGGTGTTGTGGCCCTTGTGGTTGTAGTTTGAACTTTAGGTGTTGTAGTTGTTTTAGGTGCGATGTAGATTGTGTGGTTGTGGTTGGTGCTGTAGTTGTAGGTACAGTTGCGGTGTTGTGGACCTTGTGGTTGTAGTTTGAACTTTAGGTGTTGTAGTTGTTTCAGGCGCGATGGTGTAGATTGTGTGGTTGTGGTTGGTGCTGTAGTTGTAGGTACAGTTGCGGTGTTGTGGCCCTTGTGGTTGTAGTTTGAACTTTAGGTGTTGTAGTTGTTTTAGGGATGGTGTAGATTGTGTGGTTGTGGTTGGTGCTGTACTTGTAGGTACAGTTGCGGTGTTGTGGACCTTGTGGTTGTAGTTTGAACTTTAGGTGTTGTAGTTGTTTCAGGCGATAGTGTAGATTGTGTGGTTGAGGTTGGTGCTGTAGTTGTAGGTACAGTTGCGGTGTTGTGGACCTTGTGGTTGTAGTTTGAACTTTAGGTGTTGTAGTTGTTTCAGGTGGCGATGGTGTAGATTGTGTGGTTGTGGTTGGTGCTGTAGTTGTAGGTACAGTTGCCGGTGTTGTGGACCTTGTGGTTGTAGTTTGAACTTTAGGTGTTGTAGTTGTTTCAGGGCAATGGTGTAGATTGTGTGGTTGTGGTTGGTGCTGTAGTTGTAGGTACAGTTGCCGGTGTTGTGGCCCTTGTGGTTGTAGTTTGAACTTTAGGTGTTGTAGTTGTTTTAGGCGGCGATGGTGTAGATTGTGTGGTTGTGGTTGGTGCTGTAGTTGTAGGTACAGTTGCGGTGTTGTGGACCTTGTGGTTGTAGTTTGAACTTTAGGTGTTGTAGTTGTTTCCGATGGTGTAGATTGTGTGGTTGTGGTTGGTGCTGTAGTTTAGGTACAGTTGCGGTGTTGTGGACCTTGTGGTTGTAGTTTGAACTTTAGGTGTTGTAGTTGTTTCGTGGCGATGGTGTAGATTGTGTGGTTGTGGTTGGTGCTGTAGTTGTAGGTACAGTTGCGGTGTTGTGGACCTTGTGGTTGTAGTTTGAACTTTAGGTGTTGTAGTTGTTTCAGGCGGCGATGGTGTAGATTGTGTGGTTGTGGTTGGTGCTGTAGTTGTAGGTACAGTTGCCGGTGTTGTGGACCTTGTGGTTGTAGTTTGAACTTTAGGTGTTGTAGTTGTTTTTCAATGGTGTAGATTGTGTGGTTGTGGTTGGTGATGTAGTTGTAGGTACAGTTGTTGGTCTTGTAGACACAGTGGTTGTAGTAGTAGTAACAGTTGATGGTGTTGTTGATTCTGTGGTTGTGGTTGGTTCTGTGGTTGTACATATCTCTATCTCACAACACACTCTGATTTTATAGTACACTTTCCTGGTCGTAATGGCTGGTCCTCTTTTCTACATATCAAACCATAGTCTACATCACAAGTAGCAACTTGCCAGTTTCACTGATAAAGTCATCAAATCTTTGTCAGGACTAATCACGGCTCTACAATCAAGATTTTGCATACTTTTCCACTGTTTGTAATGTTCTCATATGTTTCCCAGTCACTTTTGTCATCTGTACCACTGACCATTCACATGTTATAATACATGGTGTAGTGGCAGAGCTTATAGTGGTGTAGTAGTGGGCTTAGGTGTTGTAGATTTTGTGGTTGTGGTTGATGCTTTAGTTGTTGTAGGTGGGACAGTTGAAGTTATTGTGGACCTTGTGGTTGTGGATGGTGTTACAGTAATATGTTCAGTCGTTGGAGTAGTCAATTCTGGGGTTGTGGTTGGTACTGTAGTTGTAGGTACAGTTGGTGGTGTTGTGGACCTTGTGGTTGTAGTTTGAACCTTAGGTGTTGTAGTTGTTTTGTAGATTGTGTGGTTGTGGTTGGTGCTGTACTTGTAGGTACAGTTGCCGGTGTTGTGGACCTTGTGGTTGTAGTTTGAACTTTAGGTGTTGTAGTTATTTGTGGAGATGGTGTGTGTGTGGTAGACCTTGTGGTTGTAGTTTGAACTTTAGGTGTTGTAGTTGTTTGTGTGTAGATTGTGTGGTTGGGTTGCTGTAGTTGTAGGTACAGTTGCGGTGTTGTGGACCTTGTGGTTGTAGTTTGAACTTTAGGTGTTGTAGTTGTTTCAGGCGGCAATGGTGTAGATTGTGTGGTTGTGGTTGGTGCTGTAGTTGTAGGTACAGTTGCCGGTGTTGTGGCCCTTGTGGTTGTAGTTTGAACTTTAGGTGTTGTAGTTGTTTTAGGCGGCGATGGTGTAGATTGTGTGGTTGTGGTTGGTGCTGTAGTTGTAGGTACAGTTGCCGGTGTTGTGGACCTTGTGGTTGTAGTTTGAACTTTAGGTGTTGTAGTTGTTTGTAGATTGTGTGGTTGTGGTTGGTGCTGTAGTTGTAGGTACAGTTGCGGTGTTGTGGACCTTGTGGTTGTAGTTTGAACTTTAGGTGTTGTAGTGGCGATGGTGTAGATTGTGTGGTTGTGGTTGGTGCTGTAGTTGTAGGTACAGTTGGTGTTGTGGACCTTGTGGTTGTAGTTTGAACTTTAGGTGTTGTAGTTGTTTCGGCGATGGTGTAGATTGTGTGGTTGTGGTTGGTGCTGTAGTTGTAGGTACAGTTGCCGGTGTTGTGGACCTTGTGGTTGTAGTTTGAACTTTAGGTGTTGTAGTTGTTTCAGGCGGCAATGGTGTAGATTGTGTGGTTGTGGTTGGTGATGTAGTTGTAGGTACAGTTGTTGGTCTTGTAGACACAGTGGTTGTAGTAGTAGTAACAGTTGATGGTGTTGTTGATTCTGTGGTTGTGGTTGGTTCTGTGGTTGTACATATCTCTATCTCACAACACACTCTGATTTTATAGTCGAAGCACTTTCCTGGTCGTAATGGCTGGTCCTCTTTTCTACATATCAAACCATAGTCTACATCACAAGTAGCAACTTGGCCAGTTTCACTGATAAAGTCATCAAATTCTTTGTCAGGACTAATCACGGCTCTACAATCAATTTCTTGGGGATTTTTGCATATTTCTTTTCCACTGTTTGTAATGTTCTCATATGTTTCCCAGTCACTTTTGTCATCTGCGTTATCCTCATTATACCACTCGGACCATTCACATGTTATAATACATGGTGTAGTGGCAGAGCTTATAGTGGCTGTAGTAGTGGGCTTAGGTGGAGGGGTTGTAGATTTCGTGGTTGTGGTTGATGCTTTAGTTGTTGTAGGTGGGACAGTTGAAGTTATTGTGGACCTTGTGGTTGTGGATGGTGTTACAGTAGTATGTTCAGTCGTTGGAGTAGTCAATTCTGGGGTTGTGGTTGGTACTGTAGTTGTAGGTACAGTTGGTGGTGTTGTGGACCTTGTGGTTGTAGTTTGAACCTTAGGTGTTGTAGTTGTTTCAGACGGCAATGGTGTAGATTGTGTGGTTGTGGTTGGTGCTGTACTTGTAGGTACAGTTGCCGGTGTTGTGGACCTTGTGGTTGTAGTTTGAACTTTAGGTGTTGTAGTTATTTCGGGTGGCGATGGTGTAGATTGTGTGGTAGACCTTGTGGTTGTAGTTTGAACTTTAGGTGTTGTAGTTGTTTCAGGCGGCAATGGTGTAGATTGTGTGGTTGTGGTTGGTGCTGTAGTTGTAGGTACAGTTGCCGGTGTTGTGGACCTTGTGGTTGTAGTTTGAACTTTAGGTGTTGTAGTTGTTTCAGGCGGCAATGGTGTAGATTGTGTGGTAGACCTTGTAGTTGTAGTTTGAACTTTAGGTGTTGTAGTTGTTTTAGGCGGCGATGGTGTAGATTGTGTGGTTGTGGTTGGTGCTGTAGTTGTAGGTACAGTTGCCGGTGTTGTGGACCTTGTGGTTGTAGTTTGAACTTTAGGTGTTGTAGTTGTTTTAGGTGGCGATGGTGTAGATTGTGTGGTTGTGGTTGGTGCTGTAGTTGTAGGTACAGTTGCTGGTGTTGTGGACCTTGTGGTTGTAGTTTGAACTTTAGGTGTTGTAGTTGTTTTAGGTGGCGATGGTGTAGATTGTGTGGTTGTGGTTGGTGCTGTAGTTGTAGGTACAGTTGCCGGTGTTGTGGACTTTGTGGTTGTAGTTTGAACTTTAGGTGTTGTAGTTATTTCGGGTGACGATGGTGTAGATTGTGTGGTAGACCTTGTGGTTGTAGTATCAACTTCAGGTGTAGTAGTAGTTACAGGTGGCAATGGCGTAGATTCTGTGGTTGTGGTTGCAGGTTCAGGTGTAGTCGTAGTTACACATTCCTCCACACACATCTGGGTCTCCTCATCAAATATGGGCTTATCCTCCGGGCATTTAGGGTAACAGCCTGTAAAAATCAAAACATCATACGGTAACTTTTGACAGTAAAGAAACCGCTTGTCACATTGTACTTGGTGCAGAGGTTGTCTTTCAATCACATGGAGTAAACTAAGTCGGCTTAGTTCAACATCCATGATTTTAAGCAGCACAGCTAGTAAGGTGAGACATTAACCTCTTACCTTCCAGGTTGGGTAGGGGGTTGCTACAATTTCCTTGTGGATTTAAACAGGTCTTGTAACAAGGTGTGTGACAAGCATGGTAGTGCCACTTGCAGTCATCTGGGCTATTGTAGTAATCACAAAAGACAGCTAGAAGGAAAAGATACAAGGCATGAAACATTGTACTACAAATAAAGTAGGTAGTAAGTTTACAACAACAATATATACGTGTATTAATATTAGTACTGATCTAAAGGCATAATATACATAAATCATTGCAATCTAGTACTATGATCTACTTATTATGAAGCATGTAGTGGCAACAATAAAGTCTCCGTAATACATCACAGCTTTAATGGCATTTGATGTCTATTCACATAATAAATATAATAATAAAAAGCAGTATGTAACAATAATAACTAGAAAATTTCTCAAGAAATTGACTGATCTTGATGCTTTCTGCATCTCACCCATACATTATTTTTGACAAATGGGTTTGTCACATTCAAATCACTATTACATTCAAAATGTAGCATTGACAGTCATTGACTGACTTGACTTCAGTTAAGTTAATCAAAGTCAGCCTTGTGAATTTCTGCCCAGCAACCAGTTTCACATAACTACCAGTTCCACTGCAGTCCACCAATCAGAGCTCCTCCATAAGCTGCCATGTTAAATAGTTTGGCGTGTTTTTGGCGATTTTCTCGAAAACCGTTTGGCAAAATGGTTGGAAAAGCCATGACACACTTCACCTGGCCGAGACGCACGTTTCAATACCTTTTTTGTGTATGTGCGACCAAAACTGTGGCAGGACTAGTGCACTGAAGAAATATATTATAATAATAAGCATGTGGAATCTTGATAGTGCTTTTCTCAGGTACACTAAAACAGGGCTGTAATTAAATCTATAAATAAAGGAAATATTACCCACATTTCCATTGCACTCATATTGACAAATCTCTAAAGTTCTAAATGCTGGAACCATTAGAATTTTGAGATCCAAAAACAGCGTCTCAGCCAGTTTAATATGAAAGTAAAAGCGTTGTTTACTTACGACAGATATCTGGAGTTCTCCATGCAACACACACACCAGCCTCACTACAAGCCTGAGCGTAAGCTGCAACCGCTGTGCAGAAACATTCACAGTCTCCTCCAGTGTCGCAGGCACAAGAGTCTTTCACACAGTTTTCATAGAATGGATTGGCATCTACCTGTTATGAAAACATACAATAGATTCAAAAAATGTGCTTCATGTTTACAACCATGGGACTTTAAGTAATGATAAATTAGAAATTTGCCATTACCTTGCTGTGGCACTCTTTGAAGGTTTCTCCAGTTATAATGCTGCACATCATTTTTGCCCAGGGATGTCTCTGGGGACTTACTATACAAGGGTCAACATTCATTTCCACATCTGGGCAGCTGCTTGACACTTTCCAGCTGTTTGCAAATTCTATTGCATTGCTCACTGTCAGCTGACCCTTGGTGGTGAAGTCATTCAGTCCATCACCATCAAAATCTCCACACAGGCCACATACCTCTCCCTGCACAGTCAGGCAAAAGGAAACCAAAAAGATAATATTTAATATCAATACACTTTGGCTTTACAAGAAACAAGCCTGGAATGAATATATGTGTAATATTCAAATATTTAGTTTACAAGTATTCAGTTCACTTCCATGTTATGATAGCTGTCATAAGTGGTTCAAGAATAGGTGTGCATTAGTGTTTCTGTGTTGGCTTGAGAGAGAAATAGTCATTCTGCAATGTAGCTAGAGGAAAAAATGAATCCTAACAAAATTGTAAATGAATCTTGTGATTTATCGTTGTTACAACAATTAAGTTTTAAGTTAAATCGGGACTCACGCTGTGCTGTGGTTCCAGGAGAATGCGAACAGCTGTTTTGCGATCCCACATCACTGCCAAACCAATGGCAGATTCAATCACCAGATACAAGCCAACCCTCCTTATTTTGTACTCAATCTGAGTGCCTTGCCCCAGGTCCTCCTCTTCATATTTGCCCTTTGATAGTTTGATTTCCATTCGCTGTAATGTTAAGGAGATTAGCATTGTAGCTTTCAATGTAATGTAAACATGGCAGTTTGAAGTATGACAGATTTTAGACACAGATCGAATATCAGTTGTTGGTATGAGAACTTACCCCGAGTTGGATTCTGACTATTTTGGAGCATGTTGTTCCTGTAGATCCACATGGTACATTTTCTGTGATAACTCCAAAATTGTCCTGGACTGTTTTATTACCACATTTGTTCTTAAAAGAGAAAAATTCAATAAACATTTTGTATGTTTGCTTTATAGTAGACAGACGCCAATGATCAGTTTGGGCTTTACTAGCCCACAATACTTGAAGATTGTTAAAAAATAATCTAATACGTGAAATGAAGATTATACATTTTCCATTCATATTGGTTATGACAAACACTGATCTTCAAGCGAATTGTTGCATACATACCATAGTTGATGCAAATATTAAATATTGACTTTTATAATATTGTCTCCCAACTCTGATGTTCAAGATTAGCCATATCTTAGAATTTTATAAATATTATATCAATGAATTTCTGAGATAAAACCTGAGAGGAATGTGAGTTCAGCATAACTGTTGACTGTGTCTGAAATCAATCCCTACTATGAGCGTCCAAATTCTGAATCTGTAAATCTAATTTTTGCGAAATCCCACATTTTATAGATGCAGAAATTACATTTTCGATCAGCAAATCAGTAAAAAGCAACTCTTTTTACTGTTTATCATTGAGTGAGCTATTGTTTGTCCAGTGTATAGGGAGTAGTGAATGATTAAACAAGAGAGTGATTTTGGACACAGTTACAGATTTGGATGATTTTGACATGCTTTGTTTACCTTGACGGCAACATAGGCACATTCTCCTGGAAACCCATATGTTCGCTGATCAAATGTATTGTAGTGGCCACTTCCATAAATAGTGCAAGTTCCTGAACATTTGTTTTTGGTGCACTCCCACTCTCCACTTTTGCAGGTACTACATGTATCAAAAATGGATAAAAATAATACAGTGCAATTAAGTAAAACAAACATGAAGGCAAATATGATAACATCATGATTTCATCATGTAAGATCATACCAGGTGTTGCATTGGTTTGGGATTTTTGATCCAGTGGCATAAAGTTGCCTACTAAGCTTGCATGGACATTCATGTTGTTTCACACAGGAACCTTTGCCATCATCCAGGAGGCCACTTGGACACAGACAGCCAGATTCACACTCTGTGGAGTCCTGGGAAGATAGAAAGATCACAGAGATAGAGAAAACATTACTGATACTGTTAAAAAAAACAATTCAAAACCCTCTTGACTGTCTCCAATATTAAGTCCAGGAATTAATATCAGAATATTAACAGCAAAATAGCTCACACAATCATCACTGTCCAGATTTGAACAAGTTGGAGCACACTGCAGTCCAAGCTCTCCTACGCCCGCAGTGGAGCAGTTGAAGTAAACTTTTGGAGACCGGCATGGTGTAGAAACTGAAGAGATAACAGAAGTAGAAACTCATTTAATATGCAATAATATTCAATAAGCAACCAAATGCTTGTGTTGACCTAAGTATAAAAAAAACGTACGTAATGATTGGGTTCTCCAGGAGCGGCAATGAAGCTTTCCATTGATGCACACACTGTGGAAAAAGATGCCAAATATCAAAGATGCAACACAAAGTAACAACATAGTTTTTATAGTTTAAATATTATATCCAGGCATTACAATAATGTAAAATCCTTTGTTTAAGATAAATAATTTGAAGTCCAGTGTCACCAAATTGGAAACAACTGACTCACCAGTGCTCATCTTTGATGCTGATGGACTTTCCTGGCTTAATGTAGACATCATTGTGGTAGCAGGGACATTTCGACACAGGGACACAGATGCCCTTTTCGTTTAAGTAGAAACCCTCAGGGCAGGAGCATCCATCCACAGGCAGGAAGTCAGAACTGCAGCTTTGCTGGTTTGAGCCCAGCGATTTACAAGTCATCTGGCATCTCTGATGCTCATACGAGAAGATTTGAGATTTTGGGCAGGTCTTTGCATGGTTATCTGTTTGCGCACAATGTGATGAGGGTTGCTTAATACTTTTAAGACTAACTAATGAAAAGAAAGATAATGATTGAACTCCAGAAATCATCACTCAGCTTCACCACAATATATTGAAAGAAATCCTTACCACAGACGTTGTCTCTCCAACCTGTCAGGATCACTCCCTTTGATGCACAAGCTCGTGCGTAGGAGGAGAAGACGGCACACAGGCAGGCCTCACTCTTCTCACAGGTACAGCTAACATACATACATCGCTGCAGAAGTCAGCAAGAAATTTTAGAGAATTACTGTCTCATCAAAATTTAAATAAAGAAAGCCAAACAGAAATGAGTTTATGTACCTTATGGTACATCTCGGGATCCACTGCTGAATGGCACTGAGCAAATGTGCTGCTCGGACTTAGTAGCAAGGCACACCAGTGTTTGGCATATCTCTCTGAAAGCGGAGACAATAACATCTTAATTTAAAATATCTGAAAAATCTGTTAAATTATATATTTAAATATAACATGCTACTAGACAACAAATAAGTTTAAGTTTAAATTAGAAGAAATATACAAATTAAAAAGCAGTAGGTAAACAGTCAAATAATCAGCCATTTACCATTTTCCACACTGAGGGCACAGGGGTCATTAAGTCTTTCCTCTCTGTCTTGGCACAAGCCGTTAGCTTTCCAGGAGTTACAAAATGTTGCTGCTGTTCCTTCCACTATCCCCTGAGGAGTCTTCATGTCATCAGACAGGACCATGTTGTAGTTCCCACATAAACCTGAAGAAACCACATATTTTGTTAAATTAATTCATTCTAATTGAATTACAATTTTGTCAGCACTTAAACGCAGATAACTAACAACTGGCAAAGAGGAAGATCAAAGGCGTGAACGACTGTGAAACAAATGTACAAAATGGACATGATTTATCAGATTAATAAAAATAAACAAATACAATGAGATAAAAATATACACTGAGAAATGGGGAAGTGAGTCTGCAGGAGAGTAGAGGCAGAAGAAGTATTTTTGAAGCGTAATCGAACCCACTCTCTACCTCACTTTATTTTTATTATTTATCTACTTTGTGCATCTTGTATTGTTTTGGTTGGTTTATTTGGAAGGTTTGTGGGGAAGAAGATGGGGTAACAGCCATAGATTGAATTTGTCTTTTAAGGAATAATTCCTGTAATGATTAATAAATATTAAGAGTATAACTAAATATTGCCATGCACATTTGTGTCCACTTGTTCACCACTAAATGTGTAAGACAGCATTCTCACAAATAATAGATCTTATGGAAGCTTTTGTTTGTTTCTTTTGTGAAAGCTGCATATGACAAATATGGCTTCATAATACACACAAAAAAACTGAACACCAGTTAACTATTTACCATAACTGCTGTTATCCACATCAAAATGTAAATGTATTTCATTTATATTTGCTGTTGTTATTATGCCAATGCCTCATGTTAAGACAAATGTAAAACTTACCACGTGTCTTTGCTTTGTAGCTCTGATCCATTCTGACATAGACCTGCATAAGAGGCACATGCTGGATCTGAATTTGCAAGCCAAAACTGGCCTGGAGCATGATGTGAAAGGATGACGCGTGGAATATGTTGATGTCACCTTTGAATAAAGAAAAAATACAGAGAGCAATCAGGTCATATGTTGACGTCATTGCAGAAATTGGGAAAATAATATAATATTAATATACCATTCAAAGTTTTCTGACCCACCTGATTGGTATGGCAAAGTGACAGTCTGCATATTCTGCTTTACTGTGCCATCAGAAGTGAACATTAAGACCTGCACAAAAGCAGAAGTGATCGTCAGGCACAATGGGAACTGATTCATGACTACGGTTTTCCTAAATGACTGACTTTAACTCACATTGTTTCTGTCATTGTTCAGCACAATTTTAAGGGTCTTAAGGCAAGTGTCAAACTCTTGGTCTCTACATGGTGCCAGCTGTGCCAGGATGGTAAACTTTGGACTTGAAGCATCCTGAAACATACACGGTGTGAGCTCAGTTAAATAAATGACAAAAAATATGTTTTTAACATCAGATTATATATATTCTTTCATTTAATTGTACAAAACTATACTTATTCACCTTGCTTTCCACTTTGGCTAAGATGTAGTAACAGTCTCCATGGAAGGTGTAGGTTTTCCCATCAAAGGTAGTGACATGCGAACCTTCTTCAAGTGCACATGTAGCAGGTGCTTTAAGGCTCTTACAAACCCATCTACCCTCCAAGCATGTACTGAAACAACCCACATGATTTAAGTTAACAAAAAAAGAACATGATTAGGGAGACCATATGAAATATTATATTGACTATTACAGCAGGAAATATTTGACGTACCATTCCTCTCTTTCCTGCCTGTAAACCTCAGTGGAGTTATAGATTTTGCCATGTTTGCACTGACATTGAGATTTATCAATGCACCCTCTCATGGAAAGATCATCAAACACAGTTCCTGATGGAAACACATTTGACATGAACATGAACATTCACAGACGAGAAAGATGAAGTCTGAAAGAATCTTTAAGGGTAACAAAATGTAAAAGTATAGTGTGCACATGTAAACAGCACTAACCAGGAGGACAGAAGCAGCCGTCCATTCTGTGGTCTTCACAGAGTAAATTTGTGTCTTGATCTGTGCATGTTTCCATGCAAGGGGAACCGCTCTCTTCATAAACCATGTTATGTGGACACTGTACAGCTGTAAAGATATGGTACACTTTAAATTCAGTTGTGTGAATGAATTAATAGTATTACAGTTGGAAGTAACTGTGATATTTTCCAGTGCAGTGTGCTCTCCCCATCCCGTACAAACAACAAAACACAAAATCTTACCACAGAACTGAGGTGTCCTCCAATTAGGAGGCTGTCCTCCTGCATGGGAACACTGCCGGGAGAACTCAGACAGTGTACTGCAGACACAGAAGTCACTTGTATTACTGATGCAGCCACACATGTCCCGTGCACAGGCCTGGATGTAAGCTTCAGGGTTAATCAGTTTGGTGCAGGAGCTCCAGGACTCCGAATGCAGTATCTGCTCACAAGACGTTTGCTAAAGGAAAAAAAGAGATTGTTAAGATAAAGATTGTCTGTCGTAAATGCAATATGACTAAACATCAAGTGGATAATAAACTCACAAACTCCTTGCATGAATCTGGCAAAGTCACATCCTCCAGTGATTGATCTTCCTCTTCATAGGGGTCCTCACAGTCATCGTTTGGACGATGGGCTTTCTGTTTGTTGCCAAACTCAATTGGGCTGATTTTGCGACCTGCGTTCAATTATGATTAGTGTCGAATGTCAAAAACACAGTGAATGATTGTTGAAATTCATGAGTACAAAATATAAATAACAAAATATACCATTATGAATGAACTCATTGTGGACAGAAACGCCATTGAAGTCTCCACAAAGTCCACAAGTACGGTTGGCATAGTCACGATCGAGTTCCACCTACAACACAGCGAGGGGTTATAACTTTTTTCACAATTTTAATAAGACTACCAAGTAAAAACCAGTGAATTGTAATTGACTCATAAAATGGGATGAATTTAATACACAGGTGATTTAATGATATCATAGTTTGACTCTTGAAAGACTGAAAGACAGTCTGTGTAATCAATTTCTTTCCAGAAACCTCAGTTAAAATTTATTCAAAGACCATCCATAAGAAAGATATAGAAACATGATATAAACATGAAGGAGTCTCAAAGTTTAAGGAGTACTCCTTAAAGTATGTTGTGTGTGCCTATCCACAGCACTTTAAGAGAGCTGTGTAGACATCTTTCTTTTAGCAGACAGGGAGCGTAAACACGAATGAACTTTTACCGTGACTGCATCATCACCGTTCCACATGACAACAATGCCAACTTTAGACTGGAGCTTCATGTAAATCGGATCTTTTTCCACTTGTACCCCTGCATTGTGGTATGGTAGGTTGATACTGATAAAAAGAGAAGGTTGTTTTTTTTTAAATTATGATGCACAAATATAATAGAAAAGAGAAATGACACTGATTTTGCTGGCTACACAGCTTTTTACTCACGGAAGGCCATTCACAGTGACAAGGCTCTTGCTGAGGTGGATTGAAAGGTCATTGATGGTGACCACCAGATAACTGATTGTAGGGTTTCCATCCTCCTCTATCCTCTTCATGTGCACTGAGAACTCCTGATAGGTCTCATGGCAGTCAGAGGCCAGGTTGTATTCACACATACCAGGGAACTGGTACACATCTCCATCAAACGTCTTGAAGTGCTCTCTGCCCCACGTGCTGCAGATGCTGCTGACATGGTTGCGAACTGAGGATAATTTTAAAGTGCAAAAAAGTTAATAAATGCTGTACATAACAAAACAGTGCTATACATTATTCACTGGTACAAAACATATTAATCCATTCACACACTTAACAGTCCCCAAACCTATGTGAGTCTTACCCAGTCGAGCTTGGACATCGACGACACTGACAGTCAAAGCAAGGAAGCACAACCACAAACATCCCCACCCCATGTTGCCACCGTGGGCTTGCTGTCACTAAAACAGATAATAGTCAGACTGCACTTGACAGCCCTTTATATTGAGATGGCACATTTTTTTTGCGCCCACCTTCTTTCCGAAGTTTTATTGCCAAGACAAGGGCAAATATATGCAGAATGGGGGTCTGACGTCTTTCACAATCCAATACAGTGTCCTTATCTCTTGATTGATGTTTGTACTTAGATTAAGAACTTTTATTCCTACACGAATGGGAAGCAATAAAACAGTTGTTTTGCACAGACAGTGCTTCTCTGTTATTAAGCGTTACACTGTAAAAATTGTTACAGCTGGATGAAATAATAAATCAATCACAAAGTGAGTACGTCTTGAAGATGCCATGCTGTGACAGATTTCAGTAAAATTCAACTTATATTTGGTGACAGGAATTATGTTATGACATGATTAAACAGGAAATAAACCAAATATTTTATTGAGTATTACTATCCAAACTCATCACGCCGAAAGATTATTGATATACAGTATGTATAAACAAACCCAGTATCAACTAGGCAAAATGACTTAATTATATGCTAATTACACTGTTGTCCATAAAGTTTGGATAAAATATTTGTACCTTTTCTCATGAATGATAGATAAAGTGTATCTTCTCAAAACTTTATTGATCAATCTCTTCCAAACATATCACAGAAAAAAATTAAACACAATTAACCTGATGTGTATAGGAATAAAAAGAGGTGTCTGAAAGCAAAATTATTCCAACTTTATGGGCAACAGTGTATATATTTTATTTAATACTAATTATAATGACCAATAATAAATAAACAACAAAATAAAATTAAAGCATGATAACATTTTTAACTCAATAAGCATAAATTAATGCATCATGTCATGGTTAAAATAAAGCGAAAGAAAAGTAGAGAGCTCATGGGTGATTACTTCAAACGTAATCTGATGATGTACTGCCAGTTCAGCTGTAATTGGTTTGAATCCTCTGCTTTCAAACAGCAAAGAATGGCCGTGTGTCTGGTTACAAACTTTCTTGGTCATGTCTCGATGGCGATCCTAGATTTGCGAAGATCTCGTGAGATTTGTACGCATTCGTCATTGTCTCACCAAGTTTGAAGCACATCTGCAGTTGTACAAGGAGAAACCCAAGAGTATATTTGCTGTCTTAAAGAGCAACAAATGGGCAACTGAAAAGTCAGACAAAATCTTGGGAAGTCAGGTTGTGGACTATAAATAGCAACAAAGTCTGTAGATCAGTGGCCATGGCAGATGAATGGACTGTCCCCCAAAAGACCTTTGTTTGTGTCCTGTGTGCAATGAAAAATTAATGCTGGCTTTTTATTTTTAGACTTAGCTGACCTATTATTTATATATATTTTTTCTTGGTTTTCAGTCACAGTTTGGCTAGGGTTAGGGAAGTACTTACAAGTAATTACAGTTTGAGTTAAAATAACAAATCGACTGAGTTTTTTTTTCATTCGAACATGAACAGCATCTCTCTGGTTGCAAATCTAGGGTTACCAGTATTTCATGTAAACAATGTATTAAAACGTGTTTCTGAAAACATTTATGGTGACGTACAGGCAATGCTGTAAGAGAATTTTAATTCATATTGTCCATGCCCAAAAAGTTTGCATAACATGTTCTCTCGTCTGAGAAAGAAGTAGGCTACGCTTTTTACAGCCAATTTAATAAATAAACTAAGAATGATCTCCTCCAGAGCAGGTGAGGTGTGCAGCATTAGCTACCATGGTGATCTAGCTACCTTTGTGACATTAAAAACTGCTTTAGGTTCAACATACGTGCAGTAACATTGCTGTATTTTATATTTTTTGTCGTCTACATTTAATCTTTTTATATTTGCTATATTTTTATATCTCTTTACACTCGTATATATTTTATATTAAATGCTTATTGCTTCGTTTTGCATCAGGGATACGAGGGAAATGGTTTTGGTTTCTGTTTTGCTGTTGCTGTGCTGTTATTATGATTGTGTGTTTTTGTTTTGTTGATGTGTGGGTGAGTATGTACTCAAAAATCGAAATAAAATCTAATCAATAGAAAAAAATAAATGCCAAAATCATGACACCCTCAGCTAATAGTGAAACCTATATTTAAAAAAACAACAATACAAAATGTTAATATAGTAAAAGTTCATATTTGTTTTAATGTGGTATGAGAGCACACTTCATTATCTAAATTGCATCTGGGTCTGGATGAATAACACAGGATGTACAACTGAAGTCACTGTATTACATCCTTGATTGCAGTCATCCTCTACCTGCAGCGTCATGTTAATACACACAAGACTTGGCATCGCGTCAACCTGTAAAGTTTCCGACTCTCACACAAAGTCAAGACAATGGGTTTATTGTATGGCTAGTGGTTTCACTGACCATGTGTTTAAATCCAATTTAACACATGAAAACTTTTTTAAAGACTGATCACAGTCTTTAAAAGAAAGTCACAATATTACTCCATTTTCAGGAAACAGCTTACTCACTGACAAAGCAGTTTTATGACTAATTAATTACTCCAGCTGGTGCATTGACTTTTAATACGTCACGCACATTATAAAAGATAGTTTATGAATTTGTTTTATCTGTGGTTAACTTGGAAAGAACATGAATTTGTTTTGCATGTAGTCAAATAGCTATACAATGGACGCTCCTCCAAGTGCAAACATGGTTTAGGACCACTCCCACAGAGGGACAGCTGCTTGATAAGGAAGGTTATCATAATTCTTGCCTGACATGAAATAATGTGTTGATTCAGGGAGGACAGTACACTCGCAAAATGATTACAAGAAAGTTTTGATTGGAGGTAGATTGATTTAAAATATTATAATCTATGTTATGATAACAATTGTTTAGCATCCTTGCATGCAAACATGAATTTTCTGCAGTTTTTCTTACTTTTCTTAATTTAAACATAATTTATAGTGTTTCTATCTTGTATTATACGGGCTAAAATATAATCAAGAGTTTTATTTAAAATGCACTGTTTTTCACTCACTCTGTTATGTCATGTCATGTCACGTTATGCCATGTCAGGTCAGGTCAGATGTATATATACAGTATGACCAATACTAACAGGAGAAAACCAAAAACTGAAAAAAATTATTCAGATCGATCGATTCTATTCTTACTGACAAAACAAATTGACCACTGACTGGCCAGTGTGCTCCATCAATGTTTGCACTGTGAAAATACACTGCGACACATTGGTTAAATTACAACTGAATACTAATACTACTAACTACTTACTGTGAGTTGCTGCACATCATTTTTTTGTTTTTGTTCCTGAATGAATGAAAATAAAAATGTTTTAATATGAAATTAAAAACTTTTTAAATGTTTAAAAAAACAATTGAATTGTTTGCCCAGTTTTCCTTATACTCTTGAACAACCATAAAAAATATTCTGGTATACAAACAAATGTTTCTTCCTCTAGTTATATACTGTTATTATTATTATATAATATATAATAGTAAAGTTGCCTTTACCTGAACAGCCTGTCGTGTCCGCTGAGTCCTGCAGGGGGCAACATTCCTCTCAACATGAGCTCGACCATAATGCGCCTGCGCCGTGTATAACGTCGTTAGCGCATGCGCAACCGGTAGCGTCATATTAAATGGAGGCTGTTTAAAATGTGTGTACACTCTGCTGAGTTAAAAACACACGAAGATAATACTTTAAATATTAATCAGCTGGTTACGTTTGCAGAGAGCGGTCACCATGGGTGAGTTGACATGAAATAAGTAGCTGCTGTTTGGTAAATAGATCGCTAATAACGTTGTTATTTTGAAGTTTGCATCTGCTAGCTAAACTGATAAACGTTAAGTAGACTCACCATCAGCTCGCGGAGGGTGTGAGATGATCAACACAAACCTCACGGTCCAGTACTGGGAGCTACAATTAACACTTTGTTTTAGCCTAACGTTATAGCATTATTAGAGAGACGATCCTCCTTTCATGAATAACAACTTTTATGTCACGATAAAGCTTAATAAAAGTCATTTTGCGATGCCCACATGAGAGTTGACACCTTTTTAGATACACCTAGCTTAACCTGCTCGTGTGTTTATAAAATGTGGATGACCATTATTGATAAATGGGGCGGACAATTCAACAACCACCTCAAACGAGAGCCTCCCTAATGACGATGAAGTTTAATCAACAGCAGTTTGCAACAAAGGAAAGCATTACAAACACAAAACAGACACACGATATATGCAAAAGACATGAGGTGAATGAGTATAATTAGAATAATGTCTAAGGAAGGAAGAACATAGAGTTCTAACCATGTGAAATATACAAAAGAAAAATATACACAAACTTTCTGTACAAAAAAAGTGCACTGTGCAGAGAAGAGTCAGTGCAAGTTATGTTAGTGTGCATCATTCAAACAGAGGGTATGTTGAGCTGCTAGTCTGTCCTATTAAGCTTCATTAGTTTTAAGTAAGTGTACTTAATAAACTGGCAACTGAGTGTGACCCCGTGACATCATATTTTTAAACGATTATGGGTAAAAAGTATGATAGGGTGACACTGATTTTTAAAATCCTGCACATCCATTCCTTGCATAAAGCACTCCTGCTCATTGATGGTCTAAATACTAAAAATCACTTCTTAAAACTCATTTTTACAGACTTGCCTTTTTGTGACCTTGTCTATTTATCTATTTTAGTTATTCATTTATATCTTTTACTCCTTATCTCTTTATCTTTTATTGTTATTTATTGTCTTTTTCTCATTGCTTTATCGTCTTTGTACTTTGTACTGCCACTTTTTTATGGTATTGAATCTGTTACGTTTTTACTTAGACCTGTGTGGCTTTCTTTTGGGTCAGCTGCTCTGTAAAGCACTCTGTAAACTATGTTTTAAAAGGTGCTATATAAACAAAATTATTATTATTATTATCACCTCATGGTATAGTCATATCATCCATTGTAATCTGTGGCACTGTTTTTTGTTTCATATTTCATCATTTTAATCCTTTGTTTTTCCCCTTAGACTGCAGAATCGATGGTGCTGAGGATGTGGAGGCTGAGAGATCCTCATCTCCAGCTGGAACGCAGTCTCCTGTAATGGACCGTAACCCATCACCACCCCCAGACACAGCCGATGGAGAGGAGGATGGAGATTTGGACGCCATCGGAGACACTGTTTACAGCAAGCACTGGCTTTTCAGCACCCTGACTCGTCTCATCCATGTAGGCAGGCTGTTATTGCTCATGTCACGTTAGATAACATGCAGTAGTTCATAGGCTCGGTAGAAAATAGTAACTAAGTGTAATCTGAACTTGTTTGGAAAAGCAGAGGGAGTGTGTAAATTCCAAATAGATGCCAATGTCACGAGAGTACCTGATTCATCCAACCCCACTACAATAATGTAAACCTCTTTAACCACAATTCGGTTGACATTAAAGTGATGTGGCCATCTTAACTGCATTAAACATTGTTCCTCTATCCTTTCACTCTTCAAGTTCAATAGAGATTTCTTAATGTTTGTCATGTCGTGCAGATGGTCACAGAGCATTCGGAGGTGGACTCTGAAGGTCAGATGCAGCTCCCTGAGGATGATGAGGAAGATCTGTGTAGAGTCTGGGATATGGCGATGGATAAGGTAGAGTTGTTTCATGAACGACTGACTACGACTCAATAAAAAAAAAAACAAATGTATCAAAGTGTTATTTTGGGTTGTAGCTGTGTAGTAAACTGAATGACCTGTGCATAAAAAAAAACAACAGTTTAATGTTAAAAAGAACTTGTTCATTCTGTGGATTCATTTCCGTTTTAGAGTTTAGTTGGTGATTTTTACACAATTTAGATCAGAAAAATATAAATTAAACATGATCAAGGCAACAGAAGTAGCACTATGTTGCTGATGTCTTTGTGTCATACATATAACATTACCAGTGAATTAAAGGCGGGGTCAGTCGTACTGAAGAAAGATAGTTGATTGTTGATTCTCATTATGTCATTAAATACTGACATAAATGGAAAACAAACACAACAGGTGATTTCACTAATTACAGATATGATGTGTTGTGTGGCTCGCTCCGTGCCACTCTGTTTGCTTCCCGTCTGTATTTGAAAGGCAGAACACATGTTTCCATTGAATGCCCGACTCCACCTTCAAACCATACACAGCGCTGCCAATTCATTAGACACACCTGGCCAAAACTAACTACTACAACAGTTATCATCATGAAGTCAATCATGGCAAAGTTTACACATCATCTAATTACAGTACATGTTATTGTCAACTGTGTGTAGGATGTGGCTGGTTTCCTGCAGGAATTCAAAGCAACAGATATCCTTCTTGGAGTGATAGCTAAATCTCGTTGCCCTCGTCTCACAGTGAGTGAAATCTTTTACAGTCTCTGCTTCCTGTGTCAAAATATAATCCTATGACATGATAGATCACACATTTTCTTACGCTTCTCCAGGAAATTTGTGTGGGAATCCTCGGGAACATTGCTTGTTTTCCTGACACTTGTCTGACTCTGAGCCAAAATGAAGACTTAGGGTGAGTAAAAAAAATCATCATCTGTAATTGTCCTTTAGACACTGTGCACTATTGTGATTAATTCTAATGAATGCAACTCCCTGTGTGTCCACAGCGCTGTGCTGTTGCTTCTTCTTGGCGATACAGATCCTCCGACTCTGCTGGAAACGAGCAGGTGACGCTTGCATTTTTTTTGTATAAGTGTGAGACAGACTGAGAGGAGAAATATTCATCTTCTCTGATGATGTTTTCAGATTGCTGCTCACCTGTGTCTCTCAGAAAGATGTCTGTTCCACTTGGCTTCAGCGAATACGACAGCAGACGTCCGTGCGCACCAACCTCTGTTTCATCATGTGCAGTTCCACCAACAGTAATGTGTTTTTACTCATCCCTGTCTATACACTAAGATAACAAAGTGTCACTTATGTAATAATGTTTAATATCTCTTTGGCATACCAAGATGACTCACTCTCATTAACTCAAAGTCTCTGAACACTATTTATCTTAAAAGTTCCCTGTGGAGTTTCTGACATTTGGTAGTGTTATGAAGCTGTTTTTCTATGAGTGTCATGTTTGTTGGACCACAAAGATATCCAGCACATCTTTTTGGTGAGTAAAACTAAACGTAAACATAACTTTCGTTTATTTACAAGAAAACTCCACAGGGTACCTTTTGTCTGCTTTCTAAAAAGGTTCTTGTAAGTAATACTCTGTGTGTTTTACAGCTGACCTGCTTGAAAAGGTTGGAGAGCTAGTCGAAAAACTGTTTGATCTTGACGAGGAGCTGATGAAGGGTTGGATCACAGCTCAGCCAAGTGAGGAGGAGGAGGATGATGGTGAAAACAGTCTGGATGTGGTCTCATGTCTTCTTGAGGCAGCCAAGCAGCTCAGGTGGGAATCTGAAATTGAAAGTGTGGATAATGTTACAGAGTTTGTGTGATTACCAGCTGTGATGGAGATGGTTGGTATTGTTTTCATCATAGCAATATGCGCTCCTCAAGACACCTTTTCTGGCAGGTGTTTATACGTCTGTCTGCTCCTCTGTCTGTGGACAGATTCTGTGAACGCATTAGCATTAAGCAAAATTCACTCACGAATCACATGTCAGGCAGTTCGAAGATTGGTGTAGTAATGACTACCGAGTCGCCTACTCATGGGTCAGCATGTTGACAAGGCGTCAAGGCTGGGGTGATGCCATCAAAAGATCGAGTTGAGACTATTTTTGGAAATAGAAAAGGGGGTTAAAACAATACTGTTCAGTTTCAGCAGATACAATTTTAAACGGCTGGTAATTTGCAAATATGAATGCTGTTTACAGTGTTGAAAGTTGTGCATTTGTTGTTGTAAGTTAATTTTGACCCTTTAAAATGTTTAAGTGATAATGAAAATGTAATTGTGCTGCATTAAGACCAAAACTTCTTTCATTTTTTTCAAAATGTGGTTTCAGCTTTCACTGGTCTTATTGTCTGTCTGATACAGTAGAGTTCAAACTAAACACATGGTGTTGATGACTTAGTTGACCATCAGTATTCACAGTATTACATTTCTTTCACAGATCAGAGAGTCCAAATGGCTTAGAGGTTTACCTTCATGCTCTCCAACTCCTGTCCACCATAGATGAGGGAATTCAGACTTTTGGTAACAGCAATCAACACAGTATTGAGTTAATCTATTGTCACATAATTAGTGATGTAAACATGTTAATTAAATGTCTTTATTATAGTTGCTGACTAAAATTTAATACAAGATTGAAGTAACATTATTTAATTCTGTCTTTCAGCTGCACCCGACGGCCCCGGCAAAGCAATATGGGACTTTGTTAGTGACGTTGTGTGTGAGGATCTCTACCAGCCAAATGATCTTCCAGTTGTCCTGCAAGAGCAGAAGAGCATTTTGATTCAGGCATTTGCAGTGCTGCAGGCTCTTTATAGATGCCAGGAGCAGTGGTGCAACAGAAGTGACACAAGTAAGTATTGTATGAGCTCCATTGTTCTTCATTTGCACACGTTACCACAGGTTCAGCTGTGGTCACTGAATGACATCAGCCTGGAGATCTGCCTTTTTTTTTTTTTTTAATGCATGTAGTACACTGAATGTTGATTTAGTGTGTATGTTTGTTGTAACTCCTTGAGTACACTGAGTACACTGGGTATCATATACGTCCAAAGACACATCATCTCTGGAAACGAAACTTTGAAACCATTTACTTATGAACAGTGCGAGTGCCTGAACTTCAGACGTTCTAAAGCAGATGAGAATAATTGCTTTGGGCAAGTGGCGTGGTACGCCCTAGACAAGTCGCCAGCTCTAATGAAAACATACTTAGGGATATTATTTTCCATTTCTGATATATGCTGTAAGTAAAGGCCTCTAAATCACTGGACCTTTTTAAAATTGGTAATTGTAATGTAACTGTAATTAAACACCTCTGTAGCTGCTGGTTGGTTAAAAACTGTTTACAAAAAGTTCAGACTCTGTAATGGTTAAGATAATACCCCATTCAAATGTAATAACTTTGTGCATTTTGAGCAAATCCCTTTTGTCTTCTCTCAAGGTCTTCCCCTTATTGGAACCATTTTGCGGCTGCTTCAGCACAACGCTGAGGGCAAACACGATGGTAGCAGCAAAGAAGACACAAAAGATGAACAGCTCCAGGCGCTAGCAGAGATCACAGCTGAGTTTCTAGCTGACATCTGTATTCAGATTCCTAAGGTATTTCCAAAGGAACGCTTTGCTAGCTTTCTTATCTGGTCAGATTGCTTCCCGAGATTCGTAAATGCAACTGAATTGTTTGTTCTGTTTGTTGTTCTTTGTAGGACACAGTTGCAGATTTAGTGAAGAATGGTTACCTAACAGAGAAGACTACTCTCACAGCTGCAAGCAGTTTAGTTCCCAACTTTAAAACTTCGGTAAGTACTTTCTCCGAAATAGTTTCATAAGAGATGTATTACATTAAATTTTTGAGTTTCTAGAAAGAGTTTATTTTTAATATAAGCACAAGGAGTGAGGCTTTACTCCTCTTTCCTCTGTCTAGATGACAGTTTGAAGATAATCATTCTGTCTGCTTTAAACTGTGAATTAAAACTGAACTATACAATCCTAACGGTTTAAACGTTTAATGTAATAACATATGCATTGTTTGATTACTGTTGGAATAGGTCAACTAACACCAAATGATTGATAGATCAATATTTTATATAACCGATAACAAGTGGATTTATTGATAGAAGTTCACTACACCTTGAATTTTCTTTAAGGTTCTTCTCTACATATTTATTCATGTAGTAGTCTAACTAAAGACTAAAGTCTTTGGGATTTATTTTAGAGTTTGTGTCAGGTTGAGACGTGTGATGGACTGCCACTGTTCACCACCAGCTCCTGTGGAAAATAAACATTATGTTTCCACCTCGCCTTTCCACCTCTTGTGCAGTTTCAGCACCTGCAGTCCATGCTGTCAGAGACTGATCCCCAATTGGCAGACATGGTGAGAAAACAGTTTCCTGTATGAGGCGCCCAGCAGATCAGTGTCCAGCACTCATCCCGACTCCCTCCAAAGATCCTGCTTCATGTCATACTATTTAGATTTCCACTGCAAAGAAAGAGGATGACACACCATCACCAGTGGCAGAAAATGTGACAAGGATGTTTTTATATAAAGTTAAAACTTGAAATTCTGTTTTTTTTTTTAAATTGTTCTGTGAATAATATTTTTGTATTAAATAATTGACAGTCTGACAGAGTCTGTGTTTTTACTGAATCATCATCATCATCTTGGCTTCAGGCAAACAGTAGACAAATCCCTCAATGACAAAAAGTGTGTTTGACATTCAACTTTTAATTGTAATCTAATCAGCATATCACGTCAGCGTACATTTTCAGAGCATTTTGTAACTATACTATGTAAATATGTTTTTTCCTCTCCTCATTAATTTGCCACGTGTCTGTCAAAAAATGAAAATAAACCCAGACAACCTCTCTGTATATGAATCAGACTTTCCGGCAGCGTGGTGCAAAAGCTGTTTTAACCAAAAAATCAGTTAGCAAATCTATGAATGTTAATGCCTTAGGCATTAAATATGTCCATCTCAATATACGCCGACCGGCCACTTCATTAGGTACACTTGAACAATGTGATTCAATACAACAACTCTAACGTACAATCTTATTTTACAAAGCTTGTAATGTTTCATTTTTTTTGTTGACACCCTGTGTGTGTGTGTGTGTGTGTGGTAAATGAAAAAAAATTAAATTATAAGCTTTGTAACAGTAGAATTCATGTAAGAGTTGTTGTGTTGGATCACACTGGATTGTACAAGTGTACCTAATGAAGTGGCCAGTTGGTTTATATCATTTGTTCCTTTTATAATATGATTAAAATATAAATTTTGACATAAGACAAAACTGCATTCAGTGTCAACTGAGTCACCTTTCCAAGCATATGAGTAATGGTACTAATGCTGATGACAACATCAAGTGTTTACCAGAGGGTGACAGTCACTCGGTAACGACAATAAAATTAGATGAAAGGCTTGAGCCTGGCAACAATGAACTCATTTGGTTTCCAAATGTACCATTTCGCCCACTCATGGAGAAGAGCAGGACAACCTGCGCATTTCCAGCAAGCTTACGAAGGCTCTGTGAATATAGCAGCTTTTTAATTAAAGCTTGGATTGATATGTAGAACACTCTTTCTAATGGAAATCCCGAGATGGTTAGAGTGTATGCAAGACAGCGATCACCCTATGGGAAAAAAAACTGTCTTTTGAATCCTGCTATCTCTAGACACAAGCTTGACTATGATGCACATAGGTTGCCTTGATCAAATCATAAATCGTGCTTGGCCTTTCAAGATTGCTTGTGGCCAATGACTTGCACTTTGTTGGGTGCTGTGTCTTCAGGCCTCACTCCCAGGCCTGTCATGTCACAGAGATCACGGTGAAGCCCAGATGTTTCCTGTTGCCCTGCCAAACTTCATTGTCGGTCTGCCGGTCTTCACAGCAGCTTGATATGATCTGACTTCACAAACACGACACAGCCGGTCGCTACTTGCGTGGCTGCTGCTTTATACACGTCAATGATGTTGAGGCATGTCAGGTCTGTCTGATGCTGATGCTGGATGTCAGTTACTTATATTTCTGTTTACCTCTGCCCACACGACTCGCTGTTCTCTTAAATGACCTGACATTTTGCCTTACAGTGAAATTTGTTCTATTTCTGTCACGCATTTGTGTGAAAATAGTCTGTCCTTACGTAAACAGTACCCAGTACAAACACTACTTTTCCCATGAAGTGAATAAATATTTTGATTCTGAACATTTTACTATGGTTCAACAAGGATTTGGGGGGTAATAAAAAAATTAATTTTCTGTGTTTTCTCCATAAAAAGATTTAGGAGCCTGTGTGAACTCATGATGGTTGTCTGCCATTCAACATAAAGAGAGTATTTTACATGTAGTAGAAATATTTTTGTGTGAAGCCCCTGTGACGTGGACTGATGCATTCTGGGTGATAAAAAATGTCTATTTTGTTCAACTCAAAGCCCTCTTGAGTGTGTAAAATGGCTCTGACACCTCTGTAGGACCTGTTGCTGGGCGAGCAGGAGGGATAATGAAGGGATGAAGAATGCGTGTGCAGTGTCACGTTCCCTCTCCTTTGATTCCAAGGCCCAGCCTATTCACAACCACCTGGTCAAGGCATGTTAATAAAGACACATGATGCTGTTGGGTGCAATCAAAGCCCCCTTCAGCTCATTTCCTGAGTTCCCTGGCTTTCTATCTCTTGTCAACAGAATCACAATGAAACTTTCCCCTTCGTGATGCCTGAATATCAAAGACATTGACGTTTCCTGCTTGCAAAAAGTGATGCGGTGAGGATGTTTGCGTTTGCCTTAACCGCCTGTTCTGCTTCTTCAACCACCTTATCTGTTGATAAGATATGATAAACTAGACAGCAAGGATGCCATACAGTGTCAGTGGTAGTGCAATGTTTTTGTTTTTTTACATTGTACCCAAAGTAGAAAACTTGTCTATCTGTCCCAAAAGAGAGATTACATATCCTAAAATTAAACTGTTGATTAATTTTTTTTTCTATACACAAATAATGAAAGTGAGCAGTGAGTTTGATGAAGGCTGCTTAACCAAATATAAATAAAATATTTAATGTTTTAGTTTCATATATTTCATGTTCATGTTGGTCATGCATCAACTTATGAAATTTATATTATCTTTTTTATATGAGGGGATTCAATTTATTTCTTTAGTTAGTAAGCGATTGAAGCATAACAAATATAGTGAATAAATAGAACTATGTAAAAGAGCTGCCTTTATTTTTTAATTGTCTTTTTAATTGCATGTATTGGAGAAATCATTTGGCTTTAGGTAAATAAAATAAGATGTACTACTTGATTAATTGTTGCATAATATGCTAATTAAATGATAATCTAATATAATTTAGAATCAAACATCTATCCAGATTAAATTCGCAATACTTTCAATGACCCTTCTATAATCTCTATCATTTTTTTTAATTTTATGTATAACGTTTCTATTTTGAATGAGGCAGGTGTTTATGGGTGCAGCTCTGCCCTGTCCTGTCCTGTCCTTGTGCACGCTGACGCCTGTCACCAAGTGGCATATGCTGCTGTTTGTTCGGCAATGAAAGAATTGGAGCTAATTAAAGGGATGTGGTCCTGCCACAGGAAGTGCACGTAGGCAGACCATTCACTGTTCTGATTAGTTAGTTGTTCAAACAAGGCTCGGGATCAGGTGAAAGACTGGAATTCTATTGATGAAGTGCTATTAGAAGACCTTGAAAACCTGGAAATTCAAATAACACCGGTGTCACAATCAGGAGTGGAAAAAGACACTGAACATGCCAGTCAAGTAGAAAATATGTTAATAAAATAAATCCTACTGATAATACTGATATTTCTTTTGTTATTATACACAACATAGATGAGTTGTGCATTAATGTTGTGTAATGTTGATTGGTTACATATGTCGGTTTGATGTCTCTGTTTTGCTTTTCTAATTCTACAAAATCTGTACTTTGCAATAAATTAGCGATTCATTTAGAAAGATTAGATCAGAATGTATTAAAGTGACATAATTCAGTCACAGTTTATATGTTTACTGTTTCATATATTAGTTTTTAATTTAAATGTTTCATATGTCAACTTGGTCTTTGTGCACCATCTATCAAATTTATTTAAACAAAAATATTCCCAGAAAGATATTTTTAACTGTTAGCTTTTTTAATTTAATTTATTTGTTAAGCTTTTTCCACTTCCACTCTCATGTGTATTAACACCTTTAGTGTGTTTTCTGTGCTGCTGTAAATTAATTCCATTGTGTTAGGATGTGTAACGGTTACCTTAGTTTAATAAAAAATGAAAAATATTTGAACAAGTACAACATTACCTTAGAAAGTGTGGATGTTAATTAATTACTGCAGTCCCCGAACAAGACCCAATATCAAAAACACTGTGACCTCTGACCTCCCCGTGGAGAATGCAATAAGAATATCAATCATTATTATAGTATTTAGTATTATTTATCTCCCAAATGCCAAGCGAGATGTAGGGCAGTTTTAACTTCTAATGCATTTTAATGCTCATGTTGGGCACTTGGGTGAGATTAGCTAGAGAGATATTGCACAGCTTGATGCTCAGACACTGTGAGTAAATCCCTCTGATTGAAGTGAACAGAACTGGGACAGACTGATGCACTCAGACATGTTTGTAACACAGCATTTACCCTTCACAGACAACCAGAGAGTTATCAGAAATAAGGGCTTGCGCTATAATTAAGATTCTGTGCCATTAATTCCTTCAAAATGTGATCGGTGCATTAAAGACAGTTTGGTTGCTTGGATAACCAGGTCGTCTTTCAGCAGCCTTTCCATGCCTGGTGTGGGGTCATGAATGAGATGTTTGAATGCCTGCAGCAGAGCATGAAGAGCTTCATGAGGGATGTGATCGAGTTTGGGCAGCTATAATAGGCACAGAAGAATGTTTACAGTACATGCAGGTGCAGTTTGATCAATATACAAAATTATTTAAAGCACAAAATGTACAAAAGTACCTTTTGCACAATTAGAATACATAGAAAAAAAGAATATTTCTGTTATCCTAATCTCTCCTCCTTCAAGTTAATTATCCAGAGACCACTATCCCCATAAAGTAAGCTCAGGAGAGACAACCACAATGAGCTATCTTATTCATGCTGCACTCCCTGACCCACCTCTGTCAAAGCACTCGTAGGCTTAAAGCATCTCATAGCACCTATGTCAATTAGTCTCTAAATGGCAGAGCAGAGAGGGCGCACTCCACATTATCAATAACAGTCAGTACAAACGGTTTATACATTCTTTAATACGATAAAAGTTTAATATAAATGTTGGTTTAAGATAAAGTAAGCTGTATTTGGCTTGAAATCAGACATTAAATGACTCTCACATTAAATAAAAGAGATCTGATCCAGGAGCTGTCAAGACATGAGGAGATCAAAGGCCAGAGCATCTGCAGCATAAATGTGAGGTCTGTGAAAATGTATTTATAAGTAGATTTGGATGTGCTTGATCCTGCTGTGTAGAAGCCCACTTCAGTGTTTGGGATTCATGAAAGGGACAGTTCAGTACTGAATCATGAACAATACCACAGCCATACATTCAGTCGGCTTTGTCCTGCCTTTTCTGCCTCTCTCTCTTAAATAAATAAACAAGCCACAATACCTATTCCTGGAAAAACAAACCATTTTCTATGTAATCATCAAAACATGTGGATTGCTTTAGGCAGCAGCAGTCTGGTTAGCTATTTATGACGTTCGCTGATGTATTCTGGTGTGACGACTGCAAAACTGTAGGGGCAGTTTGTCTCATTTCTTTTCCCTTTAACCAGTTTTACTCCATACAGGCAGAGGACAGTAATAAAAATTTTGCATATTATAACTAAAGCAGATTTGTTTTATCCACAGTCCAGAGTCAGGTTTACAATGTGCTACAATTGATGCTTTCAAGCTAGCAGGTAACACCACCTGTTACGTTGTGCTCCAGCAGTTCACTGCACACTGAATTTCACTCATTCAAATCTGGTTTTATAAAATGACCTTTCATTAGCAATAATTTAATATTAATAATTTCCCTGTTTTGTACCATTTTAAAGATCTACTGTGTAGGATTGAGTGGCATCAAGCGGTGAAGGTGTAGATTGCAACTTCCAACTGAATAACCCTTGCCTCATCATCCCCTTTCAAGCATGCAGGAGAAACTATGGAGGCCATGAAGTTTGTAAAAAACGCAAAAAAACAAACAAACAAAAAAAAACTTCTTTGGAGCCAGTGTTTGGAGCCAGACTCCAGAAGAGGACACGCACACTTGTGATATAAAAGAGTCATTGTGAGATAATACAACAACTCTTATTTTTAGGTGATAATACATAAATATTAGGCTGTATCCCATTTCTGACACCTGAATCTGACACTCTGGATCTTTGAGTTTCTTTTTATCTACTAACACTGTTATTCTTTCTATAGTTCTTTGCCTCTCTTCAGTGATTTTATGCTTCTTTTTATTTCTCTTGTGCTTAGCTCTGGTATAATTTGTGCTATATAAATAAAGTTGTAGAATTATTATTACAGCTGCAATTAAGAATTTATTTAATTTCAATCAACTATTTGTTTCAGCCCTAATTGTTACTATAATGCCAACAGAAACTGTGTAATTACTGAGGACAGAGTATTTCTGTTCTGTTTCTGCCATGTTTAAAGAGCACTATGTGATAATACATCTGTGGTTATTGTTGCTAAATGTGAACACTGCTACTATCTCTAAGCTGAGGTAAAATGGAGATATATGACGTTTCAGCTGACCTTCCAACTGAGGAAAATGTCCAGTGTTCGTATGTTGCTTAGGTGGTGTATATTGTGTTTGCACATTGATGCTTGCCTTCTATAGGTAGAGATGATAAGGAGCTTGAGCTAACAGTCAGGTAAACATGTCCACTCATGCTTTGCTGATCATAAAGGGGGTTCTGTTGCTGCAAACTTGATGAGAAATGCATAGTGGTACTGTTGGCAAGGAGAAGACTGATGTACCTGTTAATATGAATGATGCCAGATGTGTTTTAACCAACTACACTAACTGGACCCGCACATAAGAAGTGTCAGAGCGAGAGCAGATCTGGATTCAGCTCCTGAGAAGAGGAAGTTCCCTTCGCTGCCTCCTTTGTTGCGTAAAGCATCTGTCCATGTCACGAGTGACACAGGCCAGGACCACCTGAGACAAACAGCATGTGCAGCAGCCACATGTATCACTGCATTAAAACCGTGTGGAGCTAAGAGTACTAACAGACAAAGACATCTCACCTGTCCTCTTTGTGACGGGACTAAAGCTTAGAGAACAGTGGGGTTATCTGTTTAATGTAATGAGGTCTCTCAGTGCTCCTTCATCTTGATTCTGCTTGCAGAGGCCCTTGTAGCCTTTTCCACTGATTGTCTTGATCTTATTAAAAGGCTTGCCGTGTTAAAGACAGAAAAACATGCAGATTATTTATGTTATGTGCACGAGAACCAAGAGGTGCTTACGGGGCAAAGGAATGGATTTTGAAAGGGGGGCATGTTTGGATCACTGTACAATGCAGGCAGGTGGGCTATATGCTTGAATCCTCTTAAACCTTGACCTCCACTTAGTCTCAAGGTGTCAACAAACTAGAAGAATTAACTGCTTGTGGCAACATGATGAAGTCTGAGTCCACAGATAATCATCAGGTCTGCATCCAAACTACTATAAGTATGATAGCACTTTTATATATACTTGGTTTTAATTGATAAATACTTTCAGGTCAGAGAGTCTAACACAACAAAGTAGATTCATTTTCATCTTTTTGTGATGACCGCTGCTTCTCAAACGCGTTGAAATATTTCATAAAAATCACTTTAATCGAGTATTTTCATTCTCTCAGCAAAATCAGACTTTGTGATTCATCTCATTGAAGCTATTTTAGGCCTTTATGTGAAATAAAAGATACCCTTTTCCTATTATGACGTCGGTGGTGCTGCTCTTTTTCCATTTGCTGCTGTGGGTGAGATTATGCCCCCTCCTATTTCCCTCTGTGGTTAAATAGCTAAGCGCGCAGCTTCTCGGGGTAGATAGCCTACTTTACATAACGGAGGTTATTTAGATAATCCACCTGTAAGAACTACATAAAAAGGGCAAATAAAGCAGCGGCACTTTAACATGTACTCAAACAAAAACGAAGGACCACGTAGAGGAAGATCTTTTGACTCCATGAACATTGGCTTTGAAGAGAAGCTGCTGAACAATGAGGTAAGAACTTTGGTAGTAGTAGTTTGGAGTAGATATCTGCAGGTAGCAGTGATGTTTTCTCCTGTTTTCTCCTGTTTTGTCCGATAATAAGAGTGTCTGTGAGGTGTGCAAAACCAAGTTGTTGGGTTTTTTTTTTAATGTCATTTTAAGATAAATTTTTCTGTGATGGGGAGATTGGTCGGTGTCAACTTAATGAATAAGCCTTCAATTTGTCGTCAGCGCAGATTAATTTTAAGCCGTTTTCTTATAGTGTAATTTACGTCAAAGGGTTAAGAGGTTTAAAGTGCGATACCTCCAAATTTCATGTCATACCAGTCCTCATTAATGCTCAACTGATTTCATGAGTAAAAGCCAGAAGAGATAGAAGATAACCCGATCAGCCTGCAGTGTCTGGTGTCTGCATTGGGTGCATGGAAAAGGACAGACAGGACACCTCATCCGAGGATGAGAGACCATTTTCTAAAGCTGTGTTGGATGTAGAAATGTACACATATAGATACATATGAGCAATTTACCTGCGTCAGATTTTCGTTTTTCAAGGTTGCAAAATGCTCAACAAACAACCAAAATACACAAAATAATTATATTTAAAACAAAATGCTGTCTAAAGTGTGACTTTTATACATCTCAGTAGAGTCCTTTAAACATTTCAGTCCTTTTCTGACAAACAGTACTGCTGCGCAAACGTGAATAACTGTGACACGATTTTCTGTCTCATAACGAGGAAAAAAAAAAAAAAATTTGGTTCAAATAAGCAGCTGTAATCAGGTGTGATTGTAAATTAAGATTTATGATCACAAACTAAATGTAAAGCTGTAACACATCTGATATTCAGTAAAGGAAAATAACTACTTGGTGACCAGCTTAACCCAACTGTGCGTAAAAATCAGCCTAAAAACTGCAGGGATTAAACGCAGCCTAATGTCTGGTGAGATAGGGAGCTAATAATAGGCTTCCCCGCTGTATGAATGAGATTACAATAAGGCGATTCTTTGAGACAGAGACGAGTTCATCTTCGTTAAACCAAGTCGCAAAGAGTTGACCCCGGGGAGCGTCCTGATCCAGTCTCCATACACTAATGCTTTCAGGGATACTACCGACAAGGGTCCACCGAAAACTGGTCTGGCGCGCTGTCTACACACTTATCGAAGGGACAAATATGGTAGGCAGCATAAGAGCTGAATGAGCTTTACTCCCCTTTCCACAAATCGTTTTAATCCATTAGACTGTGTGAATATTATAACTGCAAAGCAAATTATAGCCTAACATCGTTGCGCATGACAGGAGTAAAATATAGCGTCTAAATCAGATGTTTGCTACAATCAAAGTGAAGGGGAAAACGTCAAAACAGATTAGTTGTCCTCTGCTGCTGGCACGTTTGAGTCCTACTTGTAAAATCTGGTGCAGGATTACATGCATTCTCCCCTGGCGTGTGCAGCGCGCACAGCCTTGCGTCAACGTGAAAGCGCTGAAATGGACTCTCAGCTCTGCCTCTACGTGTATTATGTTTCTATGTCTTCTATCTCCGCATGAATCTGATGCATCTGTATCAATATTACCTGTTTCAACAGTACGCATGTAAAGAAAACAGCCCATGTTTGTTTGTCAGGGTGACAGAAATATTTATGCAGCAAAGGCTGACAGTTGTAAATAGTTTATTTCTCTGTTCAAAACTTTAAGAGTCTAATTCAACAATGCTGTACTTTACATACACCCCCCCAACCCAGCTGATAAAAGTTGAATATCTCCTCACATGACCATCAGAGGAGAGCCACTATTGGTTGTTGAATGGTGATGACATTTTGCTGTTACACAAATTAAAATCCAAATATCTCCCATTATTGTTTTTTTAGATAAACAAATCAACGTTCACAAAAATTGAAGAAAACTCTGAAAAGAACACATCAGAAAAAGGGAGAGCAACAATTATCTTTTCCCTCAAGAATGAAGTGGGCGGACTGGTAAAGGCACTCAGACTCTTCCAAGTACGGACAAAGTTTTATATTCACGTCCTTATCTATTAGTGACTACATGATAGAATAACATTTTTATATCCCATATCTAAATATCTAAAGCAAATGTAGGCAACTTAAGAAATTATTCTCAACTTCTCTTGCAGGAAAATCACGTCAACCTTGTCCACATAGAGTCCAGAAAATCCAAAAGACGCAACTCTGAGTTTGAAATTTTCGTGGACTGCGACAGCAACCACGAACAACTGAATGAAATCATCCATCTGCTACGGAAGCATGTAAACGTGGTGGATATGGAGCCTCCAGATAACTCCTGTCTACACGAGGAAGGTAAATGAAATCCTGCACATACTGTATTGCAAATATATTAGACCATAACAAAAACAACTCATTTTTTTCTCTCTCTCTCTTCTCAGACATGTATGATGTACCTTGGTTCCCAAAGAAGATTTCAGACCTGGACAAGTGTGCCAACCGTGTCCTGATGTATGGCTCTGAATTGGATGCAGATCATCCGGTATGTGGGATCAAAATCAGCCAACTGGTTTACTCAAAAACAGCAAACTCCTTAAATTTGAAATATTCTCATATCCTTCTTTATTTCTCTTTATTAGGGCTTTAAGGACAATGTCTACCGGAAAAGGCGAAAGTACTTTGCTGATCTTGCCATGGCCTACAAACAGTGAGTTTTTAATGAATGAAAAAAAAGAAGAAATGGTTAATGTAAAGGGGTCTAATCTGTGACGTTTTTACTTAGAGATACTTAGAGACTTATTCTCTCTTACTGCAGTGGGGATCCCATTCCTCGTATTGAGTTCACAGAGGAGGAAGTGAAGACTTGGGGAGTTGTGTACAGGGAGCTCAACAAGTTGTACCCAACCCACGCCTGCCGGGAATACTTGAAGAACCTGCCGCTGCTGTCCAAATACTGTGAATTTCGGGAGGACAACATCCCTCAACTGGAAGATGTCTCACGCTTCCTCAAGGGTAGGTTTTAATTCATGAAAAATACTCTTTGTGCTTCAAATACAGAATTAGAATTGTCTCTTCAGCTTTTTAAACATCTGTATTTCAAATGTCTTATTATTCTCAGAGCGCACTGGATTCACCATTAGGCCTGTGGCTGGTTATTTGTCCCCACGTGATTTCCTTGCTGGTTTGGCCTTCCGTGTTTTCCACTGTACCCAGTATGTGCGGCACAGCTCCGACCCCTTATACACCCCAGAGCCGTGAGTAATACACCCATACTAATTACAAAAGGGATGCCAATCTTCATTAAAAGCTGCTGGCCCTGATATTCTGTTATCTTTCGTTATCAAGGGACACGTGCCATGAGCTGCTGGGTCACGTCCCGCTGCTGGCAGAGCCGAGCTTCGCCCAGTTTTCTCAGGAGATTGGTCTTGCTTCACTTGGGGCTTCAGATGACTCCGTTCAGAAACTGGCCACAGTGAGTGACACCAACGCAGGCACAGTTTATCAAGTCAAATTCAAAATGTAGAATAATTGTTAATAATTGTTTCTGGTTCTGTGTTACAGTGCTATTTCTTTACGGTGGAGTTTGGACTATGCAAACAAGAAGGCCAGCTGCGAGCATACGGAGCAGGACTGCTGTCATCTATCAGTGAGCTTAAGGTAAAAACAGTTTAACAGGACCATACAGAGGACATGTTAATAGTCTTCTTATCGGCTCATCATTAAATGTATATCGAGGAGTGCCCGAACAGCTTTATATTACCTATATACCCCCCTTCTAACTACCCAAACCAATTAAAATAACAACATTAATAAAAATAAAGATGCTCATTGAAACGTTTGAAACAGCAAAATAAAGATTGATTTGAGTTTAATCAAATGACCCAAATGTGTATTAGTGAAACATCTGTGCCATGTTTCTCTTTTACAGCATGCACTCTCTGGCAATGCAAGGATAATGCCTTTTGACCCCAAAGTTACATCCAAGCAAGAATGCATCATCACAACATTTCAGGATGTCTACTTTGTGTCAGACAGCTTTGAGGAGGCCAAAGTCAAGATGAGGTGAGCGCTGTTTGCAGTAATCTAACATAAGATATTCAGAGAGATAGATCTTGCATGGATGGATGAAAGTTATTTGAAAACTACAGTGTTGTTTTTATATATAATTTAAATGTCTGCTACATATTATTTAATGATACTATGATGTTCAATGCAGGGAGTTTGCCAAGACCATCAAGCGTCCCTTCACAGTGCGATACAACCCTTACACCCAGAGCGTGGACGTGCTTAAAGACACTCCCAGCATCAACAGCGTGGTGGAGGAGCTTCGACACGAGCTTGACATCGTCGGCGACGCCCTCAGCCGGCTGAACAAGCAGCTGGGTGTCTGACTGCCCACGTTCCAGTTGAAGTTATCCACCTACAGTCCATCAACGCTTGCTGTGTCGTCCCTGAGCACCGCTGTAGAGATACTGCTTGTGTATCACCCTTCGTCAGTTCAATGAATGTGCCCCGCTTTTGACGAAACGCTCTGTTTTCCCCACTGCATGGTGTATGGCTTATACAATTTACAGAGGTGCATTATGTATGTTTAGCCATATGTTTATCAGTATATTGCACAAACCCAAAGAGCTGCTTAACCTGAGATGCTGTTTTGCCGCAGTTGTACTTGTACTCAATTGGCTTCTGTATTACAAACAATCAGTGCGCTTTCTTGGTACTTTAGTACCCTTTAAAAACATCCCCAGCTGTTACAAACACAGATGTGGTTTCCTCATTCCTGTTGTTAAACTCTGCTGTTGTATATTATCATGTGAATTTTTTTGTATTTCATTTCATTCTCCTTCTTCTTCTTCACATTTAATCTTCCTCACTTCAGTGATATGTATAAAATGTACCTTGTTTGTATTCCTTTGGTGTATGTATCATGTTCCTTTTGTGTGCTGTTGAGGGAAATAATGAAAGTGAAAACCAGTGAATGTTTTCATGACTGATTACGACAGATTTGGCCCATGTACATTGACCTATTTTATTTTACAGTGATGATTTTGAATACCTCCTCTTGAAGTGAATATAACTGTAGTACTCCTTAAATCAAAACATTATTTTTCTACTGTAAAGAAATATAGACATTATGAATAGGCTATATATGAGACTACTGAAAAAACAAAAACAAATAAAATGTTCATTGTGTCTTCACAGTGTGTCAGATGATTTGTTACCTGTAGACTTGTCATGTGTTGATGTCCTCGTGGTGATGATTTGGTTATGGATACTGAATGTGCAGAAAGATGCTGCCGATGATGGAGAATGATGGCAGCGAGAACCCTGAAAGTCACGATAATAGCTATGTTCAGGTTTTGTTACCTCAGTTAAATATTGTAAGAATAACTGTACCTTTGATCTGAGGGACATATCATCTCATTTTCAAATTAATCAAATTAATTAGGAAAGAAAAGAAATGTCATGAACAGGTGTCTATTTTGATAATTGATTAATCATTTTGAGAGTTTTCTTGTTTCTCTAGTTCTCTGAGAGTAAGCTGAATATCTTAAGGTTGTGGAAAAAACAAAACATCTGAAGACACCTCCCCTTTTTTCAACATTTTCTGACATTTTCTGAACCAAACAAGACATCGACTGAGAAATAATCAACAGATAATCCTCCAGGCTGCACCAGGTCAAGCCCTGGTTCTATGAGCTTGTAAACTTGGGTTTATAAAACATCATGAGTGGTTCTGTTTGGATGCAGGGAATCCCCATGTCCAATCAAGGCTTCTCTCTATCCCACCTCCAAAATCACTTTAGTCTTTCTGGAGAATCTTGATCAAATTACCACATTAAAACTATGTTTCTATGTTATTAATATAACTTAGATTATTATAAGAAATTCTAGGAAATTCTTGTGTTGTAGCCACAAGGATTACAAACATAAATCAGACACACAATATATACAAAGGCATGATGCAGTATAAATAGATTAAAGTCTGAGTGAAGGAAGAATATATAATTCCAGTAACCATGTAAAAAAATATACAAAAGAAAAAAGATACACATCTTTCGGTGCAGTAACTTTGTGCAAAAATGTGCAGTTTGCAGTTTCCTGTAGCGTCCTTTTTTCAGTGGAGTTGCAGGAGTCTCTGACTGAATCGCCTCTGTTGTTTGAAGAGGTCATGTAGTGGATGTGAGTTATTGTGGAGCATCCTTTTTTAACAACTAGCTCCAGGGGCTCCAGAGCGGTACCGAGCACAGAGCCAGCCTACAGTTCAGTTTCTTGGTGTCACTGGCTCTACAGATGGCTGCAAAGAAGATGGCACTTGCAACAACCGACAGATCTGCAACACGTTTTAATACTGCTGCTGTAAAGATTATGAAGTTCAGATTCTCTGAAAATATTGCTATAAAAGGTGTTAATTCAGTACCATGGTAATTTTGGAGGCTGTTTGTAGTCATGTTACACTGAGAGGTGTTTCTAATATTTTGTCCTCTCAGTTTATATAAGTGAGTGTATACTAAATAATATATTTATTATATTTAGCCAGATGGAACTGTGTTTTTGATGGGAAATCAGGGACAATAGCAGCATTAAAAAAAAAGAAAAGAAAGAAACCTGCTCATCAACGTATCATAGACCAGGCATGTCCAAAGGCCAGCCTGGGGGCCAATCCTGGCCCGCGATGAGATTTCATGCAGCCCGCAGCTTCATATATTATTCATGGCCTGCTAGGATTGTCAGATGCTGTGGCAGATCTGGCTTTTTTTGGTTGACATACAAAGCACCTGAATGCACTAAATGTTAACCTCTAAGGACATAACTTCTGGTGTTATGTACCTGTAGATGTGACACAAAATATTACTGTCTCAATGATCTTGTGAAAGAAAAAGAGCAAGAGTGATACGTTGTGTTGAAACTTAAATGTTAACAGACTTTGCATTATTTATAACACTGTAAGTCCTGTTTAAAATGAACATGAGATGAAGATTTGTATTGCATACATATTCTATACAACTTATTCTTTGTTATCTGACTCCAGGTGTGAAAGAAAGACAGAACTGGTTTTTAGATTTGTTCACACTTGTTACACTGCCATTAAAAAAAAAAAAAAAAGGTAATTGTGACAATGAAAATTGAGTTGTCACAGAAGAGTTAATTTGTATATAATTTTTCATTTTTAAATGTTCACATAACGCATCTTCACATTATCAAATCTGGCCCTGATCCCTGATGCAATAGCCAGACATCCACTGGTAGTGTGCTTTTTTTACGACAGTGTCGCAAATGCTGCTGTGCTCGTCGCCGGTAACTCCATGGAAACGAGCTCGCAGCCGTTTTGTATACACTCGTGGGTAAGTTTCTTTTCTTCAATAAGTGTTTCATGTGTGTGTGTGTGTGAAGTTTAACTGTCTCAGATACTCACCACCATCAGCAGTGTGACTGCAGGCTGTCACTGACGTTAGCTTGACAGTTAGCGAACTACCTCCAACGGACACCAAAACAAACCGCCGTTATCAGGACGGCTTAGCTAACGGCTAAGCGAGCTCAGCATCAATAGTGGCACATTACTGGGCAGTATTGGTGATTAATATCGTGTCTGTCAGGGAGCCAACAGCTACGGGCAGCTGGGACAGGGACATGTGGATGACCAGACACATCCCCGGCTCTCTGACGCCGCCGCTTTACAACACAAGGCAGTGCGGGCGATCAGCGGCGGCGGCGGTCACTCCGTGGTTGTCACCGGTAAGTTAATGTTGGCTCCTGAAACTGCACTTCCACTTATATAAAAAAAAAAAATACAAGCCTCTGTCCGACTTATAATTTGTTTTCAGCCATGAGAACTAAGACGGGACCAAACAGAGATCATGTGACGCCCCCTACTGGTTAAATGGGGGTTCAGAGGAGTTGGGGATTGAACCACCGATCATCTGACTGGACAACCCGCTCTACCACCTGAGCCACAGCCACTCATCACTTCCCAAGATGCTGTCAATAGTCCCCTCTGTAGAAAGTGGTCAGAATCAGGGCTGGGGTTTGAAATGGGAACATCCTTCATGTGCAGCAGTGCTAACCACTGCACCACCGTGCTGCCATCGATAACAAATATCACACAAAATAGAAGAAAAACCTGTTTCTTTCTCACCCTGTTGAAAGATTTGAGTGTAACTATATGCACATCACATGTTGGTACAAGGATGCCAAAAAAAAAAAACTTGCTTTGTTGTCTGCTAAACACATTATGGTGTGTTGATATAACTCTTTAATCTAAATGTTTCATATGTGACTAGCCAGTTCAACCTTTGTCCATCGTCCAGATTTCAAACATCCGTTTCTTCTTTTTTGGCTTACTAAACGATAAATTTCATGGTTCAAAATGTCTGTGGTGTGTTTTGTCTTGGACAGAGGATGGAGAGGTTTTTGTGTGCGGACAGAATCACAGAGGCCAGCTCGGACTTGGCCACAATGCAGACATCTCAACTTTTCAACTCTGCCCAAGTCTGAGTCAGAAGGTCACAAAAGTAGCCTGTGGCTGGGATTTTACTCTTCTTCTCACCGGTAAGCACCATTTCACCTTCGCTTTACACATGCACTAGAGAGGAAGGATTAAGCATTTGTTTCTTTTAGGCAGGGACAGTGGATCAGATGACATTTTATTTATTTTTTCAGGGAAAGTCTTGATGTCACGGCAGCCAGAAATGAGACTATAGGGCACAAAAACATTACTTTAATGTAAGAATATAAAACTTTCACAGTCAGTTAGTAAAGTTGAATTTGTGAAACAGAGCATGATCAGTTGGTGAAACGGCTTTAAACTGTTTGATACACACAAGATTGTAACTACATCACCGTAGACGTCAGTAAGTGGGACAGCAGGAGCAATCCTCACACACCCACAGATTTAGGCCACATTCACGTCAGATAGAAGTTACTGTAATTACCAGTTTTCAACATAGAAACATCTTTCACGCCAACATCCAGTTTATAATTATGACTGGGAGGCGCTTATATATCCAGCTTGGCGCTTAATGTGACAGAAGTGGCTGAAAAAGCAAAAAATATAGATTGTCACGTCAACTACTTCTGCCTGTCTAGCTTTCAAGACCCGTATTTTATGAATATAGGTCCATGTTGTCAGTGCATAGTGTTTTTTAACCCCAGTCTGCAATCATACAACTATGCTGAGTTGTCTGGTGACATAAATACTTGCTGCATGTAGTAACCATGAAACCTAAATATGCTTTTCATCAGGCATGACGGCAGTAAACGTGCATTCCAGGTGATCAGGGTTGTCATAAAACCAGGGTCCTCATGCAGACTTGTTTTGCCCTTAGGCCTCACCTTCTGCAAGTCTGTAACTAGCAGACTTTGCTTGTGGGAGTTATCCAGAATTCATAGCACAGCAATGTTAAAAATGGGATGGACGCAGGAAGCTTGTTACTCAACCTTCCATCCATCCAAATGTTGAATATGTCAGCATGTTTTATTTATAGAGGTAATCATTTCCCTTTTGTGTCACACTGACAGATTGTGGTCGAGTACTGGCATGTGGCTCCAATGCATTTGGACAACTTGGCGTCGGACAGACAGTCACACACTCTGCAGATCCATTAGCTGTCAAGGTGAGCACATGAACCGCTTACTTTTCAGGAGCACAATGCTTGCCATATGTTGGTCACATAAATCCTGACAGATCAAACTGAACTTCATGATTTGATGAGTTCGATCAGTTTCTTTGAAGCAGACATCATTGTGCTGTTTGTTCCCAGAGTCTGAAGGAGCCGGCGGTGAGCTTAGCAGCAGGACTCAGACATTCACTAGCTGTTACTGGTAAGTTTGCACAAAAAACAAAACTATGTGTTTTCATTAAGCAGTCAGTCCACAAATTCAAATTTTCTGTCCCGCCTTCAGACTCAGGCTGTGTATATCAGTGGGGATCTGGTCTTTCCAGTCATGCTAAGAGAGCACTCAGTCCACGCCCTGTCCCATCACACCTTAGCTCTACTGTGCCCTCTCTGGTACCAGGTGAGTGAGAGTGAGATAAAGTTTATAGGTCTTAAGTGTGTTAGAACATTGATAAATGATTGTTAAATCTGACCAGATACTTGTACCTGTGTTGCAGGTCTGGACCAGAAGACCTCACATATGGTGACTGCAGGTTCTGCGCACTGTGTGTGCCTTACAGGTATGGCAATGATGACATATGATGATCATTATACTGCATGATGTTTGTAGAGTCCATATATTGTTCTACTTGTAGAAGAAACAAACAAGGCAGCAGATCCATTGAATTTAGGTAAAAAGGTTAAAAACAACAACAACTTTCCATTGTGATTTTGGACATGAGCGTTCTAGCACGATATTTCCACTAGAAATAATAAGAAAAGACTTGCAAGCTGGACTCGGTGCCCTCTAAAATAAACAAACAGCTAAGGTTTAGTTGAAATGAGGTTCTTCACACATTTTGGATGACTTGAATTAGCCCAGCAGCTGCATCAGGTTCCTCCCAGATCAGACAGCAAACTTCCAAAAGGAAAAAGAGAGACTAGAGCACAGAGTGTTTTGTGGCTACACCACACAAATGACTGTCCCTCAAGAGACTTTAACCTCTAGCAATCTTAACACAGTGATAATTGGCATCAGCCAGGATGGATTACAGACAGGAGGTGGAAGAGCTGGTCCTAACAACCTGTAGCTGAACATGCTCAGGGCTGTGGAGATGACAGTTGACTCTGTACTCAACAACACTGTGCCTGCTGTGGACACCTTCAGGTTTCTGGGATCCACAATCTCCCAGGACCTAAGCGGGACTCCATCACAAAGATCATCATCAAGAAGGCCCAGCAGCAGATGTACGTAGAATAGAACTGATACTATACTTTACAACCACAAAAGGGCAAATGTGAAGAGATGATGAGTGATGGGCAATCACGTAGCGGTGCCCTGGTAGAAGTTAGGAGGTTCGGTACCTTGCTCAAGGGCACCTTGGCAGTGCCCAGGAGGTTTGCTGGCACTTCTCCAGCTACCAGACGACCTTCCATGCTGGACTCGAACCGGCCACCCTCCGGTTCCCAACTCAAACCCCTACAGACTGAGCTACTTCCTGTGCCAGCTGGGGAAAGTCAACGTGCCGAGGGAGGTGCTGATCCAGTTTTGCACTGCAGTAATCCAGTCCAGTAACAGACTAGTAGTCAGAACTGCAGAGAAAATCATTGGTGCCAGTCTGCCCTCCACTCAGGACATATACATTTCTAGAATCGGGAAACAGGCAGGAAACATTACTGCAGATCCATCACACCCTGGACACAACCTGTTCCAACGTCTCCTCTTTGGGAGGCACTACAGAGCACCATGCACCAAAATAACCAGACACAAGGGCATCACTGACGAACAGGGACACAAAGTGTCAGGTCCCTGTGTAAACCTGTAAATTATTTTTTTCTCACTTTTTAAATTAAGTTTAGTTCTTTAATACATGTAAATTTCACCCATGCTGTGCTCCAGTCCCTTTTTTTCCCTTATCGATGTGTATAATTTTCCCTACATACAAGAGGTTTTAATTTAAATGCAGATACGTACATGTGTGCATTTTGTGCTGCTCTTCCACAGCGAGCTGTCTGTTCATACATAATGTCTGGCCTCCCTTCTGTCCTGTAATTAGTTGACCAGCACCGCTCAATTACTGCTCTGCTCTTTCTGTTGCTGCGTCTGCTGGATGAAGAGTAATGTCGCTTCTGTCGTGTGTGCAGGAGACGGCGATTTGTTTCTGTGGGGAAGCAACAAGCACGGCCAGCTGACCACCACAGAGCCCTTCCTGTCCTCCCCCACTCTTGTGAAGCGCTCACTGCTGGGTGGAGAGAAAGTTGTCCATGTGCAGAGCGGCTGGACGCACACTGTTGCTCAAACAGGTGAAACACAGCGACACATATTATGTCAGCGATGCTCACCAGTTTTAACCAGATTTAACAGATCTGAACATAGTCATCATCCATTTCAGAGACCGGGAGAGTGTTCACATGGGGCAGAGGAGATTACGGACAACTGGGCCGTCAAGCATCAACCAGTCAGAACCCAGAGCAGCAGGCAGTGGGTCCTCCTTGCCTCCCTGCAGAGGTTAAAGTCCTCCAAGGAGCAACACAGGTAAGACTTCTCAGTGTCTAACACCTCTACAGACTAAAAATGAGCATTAATGATATTCTATATTTATTCTTGTTGTGGCTGTCCTCCTCATGCTTTAGCAGAAAATGCCTGTGTCTGTCCAGCAGGGGGCAGCAAACAACCACAAATAAAATGGATACCTGTGGGTTGTTTGGTATGAGATAAAACATAGCCACCAAATGAAAGCCAGGCTAAGAGTAGGTTCGTAATGATTTGCATCACTATATCCAGCCTGTAGAGCGCACGCACACTCCCAGAGGACCACTTACATTCAGTGAAGGCAGAGCTCTCTTCCTCCCATAAGGGCAATTATATGTGAGCCTCACGGTATTGCAGCAGTTAACCTGTAGTCCAAATGGCAGCTGTGTGGCTGGATATCGTTGGCAATAAAGTGGATGTCAGGGACAGGCAAGGGCAAGCTCTGGATCATTCTTCTACTGCGCACAGATCATCGCAGCAGCGCCAGCGTATGTCAAGGCGTCACACCTCGTGTGTGTGTAAAGCTAAAGGCAAGATGGATTAGCTGACTGGACTATGAATCTCTCAGGCTGCCCTACCATGTTAGTCCCTCGACCACTGTACACACCCACCTACACACAGGGTCAATATTTAGTAAACTGTCACACTTTTATGAGGCCTATGAACATTACTGGAGTAACAAATTATAACCTGTCATTGGTTCAGGAATGAATGGATATGTTTTTATTCATAGTTTACCACAGCTGGATGCTTTATCAAAAACATTGCTTTATCAAAGTAGCTTAAACTGTATTAGCTATATATATATATTTATTTATTTATTTATTTATTTATTTATATAATATATGTATATGTGTGTGTGTGTGTTTCAGTGACCTTTATTGCTAGTAATAAAGCTTTAACAATCCAAACTGGCATCTAGACAGCCAGTTTAGAGCTCATGTTTTTACTCTTTTTGAGGTTTGTAGAGTTCAGCATAAGAATTTAATTGTGTCCCCTCACTTCCTGTAGAAGCAACGAAGGAGGGAAAAAAAAACTGCTGACCAAAATCTTTTACAGTTTAATGGCCTTTTTCTTCTGCAAAGGCAGGCAGACACAGCCATCCTGAGACAGTTGCATTAATTCCTGTGGGCAGCCCAGCAGTGTGTTCTAGCTTTTATGAATGAGCTGGCTTTTCTGTTACAGTTTTCTGCTCTGCTTTAGAGGGAGCGTCTATTTACAGACCGAATCGTCACTAACGCTGTTTGCACTGGTAGCACTTGCATGCGCCGTTGAATAAAAGTTGGATGACTATATTTTGACACATGGCATTTTATTTCAGTTTCAGAGCAGGTTTGGTTACAAAGTATCTCAGCATCCATGTTGGCATAACAATTCTTGGATATTACAGTCTTAAAATTGGCTGCCTGCTTGCAACATGCATTTTAAACACTTTTCAAATCTTTCTCTCTACAGATTGCTTGTGGATCTGAACATAACCTTGCCATTGTAGGTGAGTGCAATCTCTTTAAAAAATAGATAAGCATAAACATCTGACAACATAATACACAAAAGGTACATCTACGAAGAGAGAAATTAAGCAGAAATAGTTTGAGCGTATTGGTTTCAGTAAAAGCAAGTGGAAACAAGAGACTGCTTTTAGCCTGACATGACTCTGGCTTTAAGTACTTAAAGGAAGAGGGAATACACATTGGTGAGGGTGAACTAATTCAACCTCATCCTCCTCTCTGAACCAAAAAGTTAGTAAGGGAACTGTCTAATACATTACAGTTAAACATCAGTGTGAAATATTAATTATTCTGGTAATGCTGTAGAGGATTTCTGAGGTCAGCTCATTGCTTTGTGGCCTTCGCATCAGGAAGCAATTACAACATGGATAGATGGGTATCACTGACAGACGCAATTACCAGAAGAGGCCTGTAAAAAGAGCTGAATTAACCGCACACACATTTACAGACATGTTTTTCCAGTTCTAGTGTTTGGAGAGCAGTCTCCTATCATTCACATAAGAACAAAGACATCGCAGTCTGTATATTTTGTGATTCATTGTTAGGTTAACAAACAGATCAAATGGGTCTTTGTTCTTTTCAGGCTTGCCAAAAGTCTCTGGCTTTTGGTTGTAGTCACAGACGTGCACTATAAAACATTTTGGAAGTAAAATCTTTCACATTAAATTTTGAACAATGACCCAGTTTCTTTCTACAGCGACATGAATTTAAATACTACAAATGAAGACTAAAACAGGAGCAGTCTGTTGATACTCAGAGAGGAAACGAATGGACATCCACTTTTGATGTTCTGACCAATTTGAACTGTTAACTGGATATGCCGTTATAATAAGGAAATTGTTAACGCAGGCTGTCCGTCATTGTGACAGTTCTCACAAAGCGCTGCTCTGTGCTTTCAGGAGTTCAGTTTTACAATGAGAAAGCTGAAGCAGTAAAGGGAGAGCTCATGTGAAGCTCATGTGAACCTTGTGCACCTTGCTCCCGTGCCATGCTCTCCTCTTTTCCTCCTCCTGTCTTGAGCGCGGTGGCAGGAGCAATGAAATAGCAAAACAGGATTGGAAGCAGAGACCTGAGTGCTGCTATTTCTGGTGCTGAAGTAGGTCAGGCGGAAAAGAACGGAGAGCATTGCATGCTGCTTATGATATCTGTTGCCTGCTCAGCCCTTGCCCATTTGCACCTGAGGAAGTGCTCATCATGTATGAAATTCATCATCGGTGGTCAGAGGTGGGAGATAGGCCAAAGACGCTGTGGGCACAGCTCATCCAATCTGAGGAAAGATTTTTGTTAATGTGAACATTTTTTTAACTTAACAGGAACGTATAAGGACAAACACCTGAGAACAGATCCTGTTTTAACTTGTACCTGTAGTATGATGTAAGTCACGCTAAAAAAAAAGGCGCCTCCTGCAGACTGTGTCGCTGCGGTGTCGGTAATTAGGTGTGAGATTTAAAACTGCCGAAATCTAACCCCGCATGGCTGGGTTTGTTTACAAATGGCTTTTGGTTTGAGTGTCTTGATTTTTTTTTTTTTTTTTGTTCTTTTTGCTGCGCATAATACTGTGCAGGCACTTTGTTGCCATGGAAACACTGATGTGCTGTACTCCAGTCAGTGAGTCCATGAATTAAGCACAGCACCAAAAAAAAGGCTTTTTTCCCCAAAGAACAAAATGTTTCAACACATTGAGCTCACTGATAAACGAGAAGCCCAATGTTTACTGAACAGCCTAAATCAAAGATGCAGACGAATGCAGTCCAATCATAAATACATGCAGTATCTTAAAGACGGGGTTACGTGTGTGTGTGTGTGTGTGTGTGTGTGTGTGTGTGTGTGTGTGTGTGTGTGTGTTTGTAATGCACAAGCCATATCTGGCAGAATGTCACACTGACATAAGCTGCTTGGCATGATATCTTGGTCTGTTAACTGGCGAAAGCATATGTGTCACTTGGCGAATCCAAATCTTTGATGCCTACGATTTTTTTTTTTTTTTTTAAAGAGACGAGCTCAGAAACGCAGAAAGACAAAGAGACCCCACGATGAAATAAATGAAAAGACGGCATGAAAGACACACACACAACTGCAGGATGGGGGAAAGCTTGAAGATGTGTTACCCTTGAGAAAGCAAGCTCGCTTCTGTTGCCATGGCAATGGAGCCTATTAGGTAACTGTGTTGCCATGGCACGTGTCTCCTCGGTGATGCAGACCTGACCACACCCACCAACACCTCACCAGCTGTGAAGAGCAGGGGGGCTTTATTACTGGCTGAGTCTCGGTGTAAGGGACAGAGAGGCTTTGTGTGTCTGTGTGTGCGATCGTGCACTTCATGGCTGCTATTTTTTTTTTTTTTTTTTTCACGGTACACTGCTGCAGCTGACGTCTCTCTCCTGTCTTGTCAGCTCCACTGACCCATGACCCCTCTCTTTTTTCAGGGGGGTGTCTCGTCTCCTGGGGCTGGAACGAACATGGAATGTGTGGAGACGGTTCACAGACCGACGTCCTTCAGCCACAGCTCGTTCCTGGTCTCAGACCTCTTCTCATTGGCTGCGGAGCCGGACACTCTATGGCAGTGTGCGCTACGACGACTAACTTGGGACAAAACTCTGCACTGACTCCACTTCATTAACATTGAATCGGGAACATTTATTAAGCATGAGACAATCAAAGACTAGGAAAAACAATGAATTTATGAATTAACATGCTACTCTTTAGTGGCTTGGTGGTGCTTACATATGAATATTTAAGTGCCTTTCAATATACAGTAACTTTCACCTTCTAACATGCTACCTGAGCTCCTTGAAAAGGTCAGACTTCAAACTGCAGTCGTCATAAATAATGTTGTATAGTTGGACACAGGCTGAGTTATGCCACATGTGGACAGAGGTCATCATTTCTCTGACCAGTCTTTGATGGACAAGATGACATGTCCATCATAAGTTCAGTGGGGCTTTGCAGGACATGGCCATGCCTACACTGTGGCTCCTTGTCCACCTGCCATGTTTGTCTTCCTGAATGAAGCCGTTATGGATCATGTGAGGGATGGGCTAGGCTGGTGCTATAGCTCCATCTTCCTATGTCAGCGGTTTTATTGCTGTGATCTTGAGTGTCAGGAGGCAGTCAATCTCTGCACTTCAGACAAAACATCTCTGCGATTTACAACTAACACATACAGTACAGTATGTTTATCTTTGGCAAATGTCCGTCAGTTATTCATAATATTGCCAGTCTGTGTCATATTCTTCGATGTTCTGTTTGTGTTTCACCACTTTCATACTGTATACTTCTTGAGTCCCTCTTGGGGGAAATTTGTCCGCTGCTTTGACCCAACTTACATATTTATAAGCTGTGGGAGCCCGCAGTGCAGCAACGGGACCCAACTGCAGGTCTGAAGCCAGTACTGTGGTCAAGGGCAATGGCAGGACTCAGAATGGCTCATGGATCATATCTTTGCAATGTGTTAACTTTTTTATTTAAAAAGATTTTTAAAAAAACATTCTCACGATTTATGCAAATTAAATAAATAGAAAACATCTGTATTACTGAAACTATGCAAGTTAAATTAATGTCATTTTACCTGGATTAGTTGAAAAAATAAATCAACACTCGTTGAAAAATGATAATTTCTGTGTTTGTTTTTTTTTATTTATCACTATTTATTGTACAAGCCTGAACTGTATTGGTCAAAAAAGACACAAAAAATCCCTAAACAACAAACCAATAAAAACGATCACTGAACACCTCATTGAGATAACTAACCACAAAATACAGTGTTTAAAACACACACTCTGAAGTCTCACTAAACGGCACACATTAGTTGCCTCTTAGTTGTGTTATTGTTTCTGTTTTATGATAACAGCTGTTTTTGTTTTTCTGTATATCGGACAATGACCAGCACACTGTCCCCCCATCTGAGCTCAGCTCTATTGGCAGATCCCGATCTGCTGTACGTGACTGCACACAGATCTAAGTAGGTTGTTGGCAGTGCGTTTGCAGCTGTTTGGTAAAAAGTTGGTCCCTTATCACTAACTTTTCCACACAAACAATGAAGCTGTACTTTATACTCAATGGCTCTCCTATATGTTTTATATTAGGTATGCTCATTGTTTGCCTTTAGAAGCTGATCCGTTCAGGGGTCCTTATTGTATGTGTGCTTTTAGAGGACTGAACTGATGCTTGTTTTAAATGGCTGGTGACTGATGGTTAATCTAAAATCAAACACATTAGTTATAAATCATTAATTCATCATGTTGGTTAAACTATACCAACATGATGAATGGTAAGAATAATTTGCATAACAGAGGCACTTGTCCGGTATGATGTGAGTAATGTTTTGGCATTGGTTAGTATCACATACTACTATACCAATTTGCATGTGTGCAGAAAAAGAAGAAAAATCCAATTCTACATGATTGTCAATTAAAAAATACTACAGAATAATTATTAAGGTCTGAACTGTGATATGAGTTAATGTATTGTATACATAGGCTGTCTTTGTTAACCAACACGTAGTTACAAATGAAGATATACCAACATTTAATGTCTATTATTCCTCGCTGAATAAAACGATATAAGATTTGCTTAATTAAATTATTTATAGATTGCTAACAGTACATATTAATGCCTCATTAATGCAGTTTTTTTTTAAGTATGACCTCTTATTCTTTCATTTTTTTTGTGGATGTTATCTCTTTGATGCCTGAAAACATATCAAAGGAATGTTAAAAATTCACTGGTGCAAAACAGTGCAAAAGTCTACAAAGATGTGACCATGACAGTGCAAAGTTAATGATTTGGTTTTTTTTAACTGTTTAGCCTGGCTGACATGTGACATGTTTTTGCTGGAGGGAGTTGGAGGGGGCAGTCTTGATTAAAATCGGAGCAACATTTTTTTTTCTTTCAACAGAAGAAGCACACAAATATTTGATGATCACTCAAAAACATTGGTACACACAACTTCAGCACACATAAAAGCGTATTTACAGCACTGGCACACACCAAAAATAGGCACACAAATTACAACACAGTAACCAGTCACAGATACTGAGCTACATAAGGCTTGACAACAAAACTTCCTCAGTGCTACATCTATGCTGAGTTTGTGATGTACAGGTTGTCACTGTCACACCCATTTAAAAAGACTAAGTAATACACACAACAATGCTACAGGACTATCAGGTGGGTGATGGGCCATTATGGGTCATACACATAGTGGTTGGTACACCATGGTTCATAACACAAACTGACTCTGTTGGTTGTCTGCTCCGGTGCTGTCGCTGGGTCTCTATAAACATATAAAAAAACAATAACAAAAATAAATTATTACACAAATTATGTATAATGGTGGAAATGATGGCGATGATGGATACCTCTGGAGGTACGGGGGTGAGGGGTGAGAAATGACACTAGCTTGGAGAGTAAAGAAAATGTGCTCCGTTAGTTCCTCATGGTAAACCACAGGTTTACCATGTATTTCCCATGCTTAGCCAAGGCATCAGACAACGATGTACTGTCTGTGTGCAGAGGTTGGACTCTGAGTCGGTTAATAAACATGCCCCAATCATGCTGCGTTTTACATGTTGATGTACAGTAGTTCGGTCATTGTCATGCGTTTGTATACTTTGCGTCATGCTCTCACAGTCACCTCATTTTTTTTTGTTAATGCTCTCTTTGACCCCGGGCACAGGTAGACAGAGGGTCAAACAGCAGTTGAAAGCACTAGCTGTAAGCTAGTGGGAAAGAAAGGATGTATGTATGCATGTGCTGTTGAATAAAAACGGAGTCTAAACGCTTGTTGTGTATAAAATTTATTTCATGCAAGGACTTATATTTACATATTTTATTTGAATACTTTTCTGTTGCATAAATGTAAAATACATGCATTTACCTTTCCCCAAGTAGACCCACATCCCATACTGTGTCGTACTGTATTTTTAATTTTTTTTCACTTGAATTGCATGAGCATATAATTCACCTGCATCTCTTCACATTAAATCTTCACAAGGTTTTTTTTTTGTTGTTTTTAAATATATATATAACGTCCATTAATTACCACAAGAGACATGACTCGAAATGTAAAACTCTGCTCATTCAGAATAAAAACAAAACTTAGATGAGTTGCTATACTTATATCTTCCTCTAGAAATTAACATTTCTGATTGGTCAACATAGACTTTTTTTTTTTTTTAAAGTGCCCTGAAAGAATTATGCATAATTATCGGGACAGGATCAACACATGTAACAGTAACAGTACTGATGTTTTGAATCAATAGACGTACAAACTGCAGGAGCCTTCGTTACATCTCTGGTTGATCATAACTCTATATATTTTGGCTCTGTAGAAATGCCTGGTCCCCTTTTAATTACATTTTGTGCTTTATCATACAAAAAGAATTGGGATTATAAAGTCAGCAGCTAAAGTTTAAATCTTAGTACTGTTTGTATTTGATGTGTAGCAATAATAACCAAGAGGCGTTTTTACTGTGATTAAGGGACGAGGGTGGTGCAAAAGGTACAAGGTGCACCTTATAAAATAAAGCTTTCGTTACACTGTTATGAGCATGGTATAAAGTGTATTTATGCTACACTGGGAGCACTTATGTAATATCATGTCAATTTATTACTCACTTTAACTTTGCCTCACCAGGTATGAAGGCACTGTTGTTTTATAATTCATGAGTCCTGCCTTAATTTAGGCATCGCAGCAGTCATAGAAGTCGCTGCAGACTACCGATGCTATTTAAAAACTCATAACTACCAGTAAATATATTTGTATAAAAACTATTTATGCTCATAACAGCATTAGTTAGCTTTATGACAGATCGTTCAAGTTAAATCACGCTATTTTAGTTGGAGGCCCCAGTTAAATAAATACAAGAAAATAAATATATGAATTTGGGGAAAGGCAAAGAATGGCAGCTACATAAAAATCTCTGCTATGACTGAGTCTCTTGTAAAGCTGTCTCAAAATGCATAAAAATGACAAAGCTTTAGAAGCTTTTGAAAGAAAAAGTTTTTTTTTTTTCTTACAGGTACAGTTAGCTTCTTGTTCAACATAATTTCTCATGCAGTTCATGCAAATGAACAAACAGTTTTAGTTCTGTTGACATTAGATGTATTCATCACTAGTATCATAGGAATTGTCATCATCTCCATATTGCATTGGACATCATGAACATCATGTTTAATTTTTCTTTTTTTCTTTTTCTTTTTGATGGCCACTCATAACATTGAGTCTCGTCTGGATTGCACTTTCAGGATGATAACGTCTCTACTTTGCAACGTACAAAGCACTTAAGAGGAGTTCCCTTAACAGCTGGCAACGATACCTTTTGGATATGTTTTAAAAAGCCATGTATTGTTAATGTCCAGCATATTATTAGCAGGGGTTACATCTTATGAAATTTTCTTTCACAAAATTGTAAAAAGCAGATGCGATAAAAGTTACTGGCAGAAGAGTATGTGAGATCAAAAGCAACAGAGCAACAGGCAATGATGTAAACACAGGGAAAGAGTGGGGAAAGCCTGTGGTAGAAGTAGAACAGTGCTTTGTTTGCAACTGAGGTGACCCATGCAGAGTGGCATGTGCCAATGTTGTCTAGTCTAGGATATGATGACACACCCAAGGAGAACACTTGGGAAGCTTAAGTATAAGCACAGTTAGGATACAGTTTTCCAGAAAAATAAAGAAATAAAAATGGAAAAAAAGCAGGAGTGAAGGCAAGTGTAAAAAAAAAAAAAGTAAACTCTGACAGGAAAGATAAGAAGAAGGGGTGTGGACTGGCCTTCCAATGGCATTGTGTCTGCTACTCAACCATGCTACATAATGGATGGGATGGGAGAATGTGAGTGCTGCATTAGACAGGGTGGGCTGCAGGGCAGGGCGGACACTGAGGACACTCCAGAGGCATCCCCGCTCATGCCAGACATGCTGTTAAGGCTCCAAGGCTTTTCATAACCTTCAGTTGAAAAACAGAGAACGTTCTGAGTACACTGCAGCACTGAATCCACGACAAAATGTTTTGGTGTTCCTCACTGGTAATAATACTACACCTGTTGCTTTCTTGTTTTTGTCTCCAAAGAAACAGGTCAACACAGGCTTGAGACAGATTATTATTCTCCATGCATTGAGTGCATCAGGAGTACAACAGCATGCACCGGGTGGTACTGGAATGGTTCGGAGTATAACACTATAAAAGACTCGAAAAGGTAGGCACCTCAGGCAGGGAATGTATTCTCAGCTACAGGTAGAATTTCATAGTGTACGCCTTTTACTGTCGGTGTGCTGGCTGCACACACAGCTGGAGACTAACGTGACTTTCTAAGAGGAATGATTTGTAGATTAATAAATAAAATAAAAAGGGTTTAACCATCGTATTAAAATGTACAAATCACTAAATTTGAATTTGGCTCTCAGTAATGTTAATAATATTCTATAACTATATTAGCCTTCCTCCATGTGTGTTGTGCTCCTTCACCATACTGATAGCACCCATCAGCAAGACACTTCATGCACCGTTATGGTCAAGAGGAATGTACTCATAATTCGGGATCCTGCATGGTATATATCATTAAAACACATATACATACATGGTACACGCAGAGCACATAAATACTTTCTTAGGCATGTAAGACAACACATTCTAGCTCATATAAATCTCGAAAATAGCTTTCTTACTTGTAAATAAATAGGGGGTATTACATTATGCATGGTATCAAAAAATATATTATGTAGATGTGGACAATTATTATTGACATTTGTGGTGATTGTGCTTGGCCTGAACAGATGTTATTGTGATCTGGAATATATACAATTGAGGAGAAGCAGCTGCTGTGAAAGTGTGTGAAGGTTGCAATAAGAGGTTTGTAGTTGTGTTTGTGTGTGCATGTGTGTGCCTGTGGAAAAACTGAGGCGTAAACACTCAGCAAAGAGGGAGAAAAAAAGAGCGTGTCCTGTCTACGGGCTACACGGTGTCAGTGTCTTACAGGGGCCTGTAATTAGCTGTTACTGTACGTACCCCTCCTCACTCTGCCCCCTGTGTGGTTGGGGCGTTCAGCAGTCGTGACCAGGAAGCAGGGCCGCTCTCTCTCGCCGGGGCTGAAGATTTCCTCCGGAGATATGGCCTGGTCTATATGAGGGCAATCTTCGTTGGCCAGAGCTGCGTTAGCTGCCTCACCGTTCAGCTTGGAATCTTATAAGGAAACAAAAAGGAAAACAAAACAAAAACAAACGGGGAAAAAAACTGGTTTCATATACCAGCTTGCTGCTACATTTTTAATATATCTTCAGTTTTAACGTTGTACAACATGAATGCACACAGGGATTAACTAGCTGCTGTCTCATGTTTGCCTTGCACTCTGTTGTTCTATTTGTTTCTGAGCACAAACTATATCAAAGGTCAATATATCTTTGCACTAATGCCACTAGAGGAATTCGAGAGATCAAGTGATTCCAGCATCTGCTTGCATGTTTCTAATATTACAAATACATGATGATTACAGACTCTCACTTAGTCAAAAGCGAAGGAGGAGTGAATCACTGCATTAAGAAGTACAAAATCAATAGCTGGATTACTCACCCTCTCTCTGTTCTCCTACCCTGAGTAAAATATGCTTTTCATCACATATTTTATTGATTGTTTTTGGGGGGAAACTCATTTGTTCAATCTCATGCCTGAATCCTCAGCTGAAGTGTGGGAACAGACAAACAATGAAGGAGCTAAATAGTGATACGGCTACTTTAGGAGAAGTGATGAGACAACGATTCATTCAAAGCATCATCTTTGTTTCTTACCTTGAAACTTTATCTCGAAAACGTCGTCATGGGCAATGGGGCTCTGAGGTTGGGAGCTGATGCTTGACTTGAAGTTTGGTGAACCTAGTTGTGGTGCCCGAGGGATATGCCTATTTTTTTTCTTTGGTAGTTTCTGTTTTGCCATGGCCAGCGAATAATACATTCCAAAGTTGTTGACAATCACAGGGACGGGCATGGCGATGGTCAGCACTCCTGCCAGGGCGCACAGAGCTCCCACCAGCATACCAGAGGTCGTCTGAGGGTACATGTCTCCATATCCAAGGGTCGTCATGGTCACCACAGCCCACCAGAATCCGATCGGGATGTTCTTGAATTGTGTGTGCTCACTGGCTCGAGGGTCGTTAGGGTTAGCTCCAATCCGTTCAGCGTAGTAGATCATAGTAGCAAAGATGAGGACACCAAGAGCGAGGAAGATGATGAGGAGCAGGAACTCATTGGTGCTGGCCCTCAATGTGTGGCCCAGCACCCTCAGTCCCACGAAGTGGCGCGTCAGCTTGAAGATACGCAGGATCCGGACAAAGCGGACAACTCTCAGGAAACCCAACACGTCCTTAGCTGCCTTGGAAGAGAGCCCACTGAGGCCGACCTCCAGGTAGAAGGGCAGGATGGCCACAAAGTCGATGATGTTTAGGGCGTTCCGAATGAAGTCAAATTTGTTTGGACAGAAAGTTATTCGCATTAGAAATTCAAAAGTGAACCACACCACGCACACGCCTTCAATGTAGGTGAGGTAGGGCGCAGTCTCAGTCTCCTGGTAGGTATTCTCCACTGTGACGTTGTCCACTATCTCCAGCTCAGTGCGGTTGATGATGGGGTTGAAGGCTTCGTGGGTCTCCAGACAGAAGGTAGTGATGGACACCAGGATAAAGAACAACGAGGCCAGAGCCACCCACTGAGCAGGAAATATATATATATGGTGCAGAAATAGAAATAGAGGGGAGAGCGAGGAGGGGTAGAAGGACAGAGAGGAGAATGGACACAGTAATTAATGCAATGTAATCAAGCTTGACTCGCAAGCAGCAATTTTGACCACAACACAATGCAATTCAGTCTAATATGAAACAGTGGCATCTGTCATGATAGTTACAGTGGCACTGACACACACACACTCTCTGTTCACTATGTGTCTTGATTCAGAAGTGTCATTGAAAAAGGGACAATCAATGCGAGCTCGCCAGTCTTGCTTCCCTTCCCTCTGCTGTATTTCAAGGTCATGGCTTTTTCAAGGGTATGCTACATGCAGAATTACAAAGAGCGAAGCACTAGCAGCAGCAGCAGATGGGATATTAGTGTCAACCCTCATGACTAAATTTAGCTGGGGCTCTTCCCTTCAGCACAATCACTACAGTAGGTCTTTCCCTACACAAGGTCATACTGTCCAGATGATCTTGGGAATTGCAGTGAGCTGAGAGGTTTGCTACACGAGGACACTTTTGTGAAAAACCTCTATTTCCCTTAATGGAAAAAGTGTACTCCAGCCTTCATTATGTATTGATTAGATGATCACATTTCATCACATTTGGTCTCTGATATTTCTGATGCATACTACATGGGTGTAACAGATACAGTATTCTCTCCTGGGTATTGATTACAATCCTGTCCTTGTGCTATCCTTCTCTGATCGCACTGCACTGGTTTACAGTGTGTTACAGCTCATGCATTATATCATAGTTTGTATAGGAAAAGACAGCTGTATCTTCAATGGGAATCTAAAGTCAATAGATCAGTGCTGGACAAAGAGGCAGACGGGAAGAGCAGATAGCTACTTCATCATCCTATGGATCACAAAAGTTGGATTGATGGCAGATTGTTCATGCATGAAGAAGTCTTTATGAGAGTAAGTAAGGTTCTGTAGTGCTTCTCAGACTAATACACGGCATTGTTAAGCAGCTGGGAGGAGTAGGTTGTGAATGGCATCAAGGATGAGGTTAGGTGGAGCAGGGCATGTCTGGGCATGAGGAAGTCCCACATATATTCCACTGAGCAAAGGAAAGCACAGCATCTTAGTCAGTCGAGTCCATTCACAGTGTGTCACCAAGGCCGGCATGCAGCAAGAGATGGAAAACAGGCCCTCATCATATCATCTCATCACTTGCAATTCATTGCATTGTGCTGAGGAAATCACTGCTGTTTATGGCTGTCTGCTTCCCATCCATGTTAGTATGATGGTCCAGAGGGAAACTGTGTGTTAGCACAGACAGCACACTGACTTTCTCTCTGTCCTGTCAGCGGGGCCGTCCTCTTTGTTCAGTGAGACGACTCACAAAGAACAAAGAGGACGCAGGCCAGTTTTGATGAAGATGAAGATGAGGAATCATTGCATATTACACACTTTTCATGTAACATCTCAAGAGTTCTGTGAGTTTTTTTTTTTTTGAATGTCTTTAAACTCAATACAAAATGCACATCTTACAAAAGTTACCCCTCATCAGTAATGTTCAGCTTTTGTTGGTCTAAGAGAGATTTTGTGTCAAGTTTTGAGACATTAGTACAGTGCATGTGGTGTTGTTGGATTGGATTGCATAATATTGTTTTGTCCACCCACCCTCTACAGTATGTACTGTACAAAATAACAAGTGCACCTTACAATATAAAACAATACAATTCAACCACAGTGAAAACTACAACGTCAAAAAATAATGATTGGAATCAACAGCAAAGACAAAGTGGGTGACAGCGACAGATTTATTGTCAGCTGGTTTGTGCTAACTTAATTAATTGCATATTTGTTTGAGAGTGTCTAAATTTACATGCTGAAATGGTAAATTACCTTGGGGCATCATAGTGAGTTAATAGTAGGATTGTTAACAATAGAGCTAAAATGATTAGTCAGCTGATTATTTGAACACACCATTAATCTACAACAATTTTGATAATTTCATAATGATTAAAGACTTTTTTTTAAAGCAAAATTTCCTGAAATCAACTGGCTCTAGTTTCTAAAATGAGATTTACTTTGTTTTCTGTGATGAATTTGTGTGTTCTGGACTGTTTGAATGTCAACTTAAAAAAAATATATATATATATATATTATTAAAAGAATAATAAGACAAGAAAATAATTGCCAGTTTTCTTGATGACAAATATAATCCATAGTTGCAGCCCTTACTGACGGGGTGCTCTCAGCCTATGTGCATCAGTTAGCAAGAGAAAATTAAACACCATCACTGCCTCCAGTGTGATAAAGCTTCATTCTTATGAGCTACTTTAATGGCGACCGCTGACACCTCCTAAATCACTGAGCCCTCTGAACATCCCACCCTTCAAACTGTTAAACAAACGCTGCATCTTATCAGAGCGCCTCTTACAGTAAATTATGTGTCTTTGTGGCAGTTAGGAACAGTGTGGCCTGGAGGGAGGGTGACAGGCGAAGAATGTTTGCTCCTTATTGGCTAATTCTCACTGGTGCTGGCAAACGGCAGGCCTACAGTGATATGCAGTGACAAAAGGTTTTCCACTGATGTATCCACTGTGAATAGAGGCTGTAATTAACTCTGGGGCTCAGTTCTAATTAATCTTCTTGCCAGTCTTGGTGGAGCTCTGTCAATCTTCGCTCTCTGTTTTGTCTTGCTCACTGATAAAAGTAGGACACATCTGAGGGGTTTTCTGCTTTGGGAGATGTGTGTGTGTGTGTGTGTGTGTGTGTGTGTGTGTGTGTGTGTTGGTTAAACCACTTTAACTAATGCTTTGTAAGAGTGAGAACATGTCAATACAGTTTACACTTGCTGGATGGGGCCTGATAACTAATTACACCAACCAGTCTGCTACAGCTGTTAAACCAGCGTGCAGCACAGTGGCCCTCGTAGGTGGCGGTGGTTTAAAAAACGAAAAAACTCAGAAGGTGTAAAGTCATTTCATTGACACCGTTGAGAGGCATTGCGCCCAGATGGAAAAGTGCCCATACCGAAGACCAAAAATGTCACATCTAACAGCAACCTCATTTTTTGTCTGGAGGCCTGCCACTAAACTTCTGGTGGTGCCAAAGATCTGGTTTCCTAAAGTGTAGCTGACCTATTTAACCAAAGAGGCTGTCCAGGGATCCTTGTGCCCTGGAAATATCAATCCAAAGACCTGTGAGAGCCACAATGAGTTTTTTTCTTTATCTTCTCCTACAAGATAGAGGGTGATTTGCATGTAAATGATTTTGACTGATGAGGTCTTTGAACGATTCTTCTTCCATCTTTCTCTGTATTGTCACATCCCTGCTGTGGAGACTCCTGGGAGGGTAATTTCAAGGTCATCAAAAGTCTCTGTAAACCTCCCAGATCCATCATTCAAAGGCAGACACACACACACTAACGACTAAATGAGTATTTTCTAGGTCTGAATGTGCCTGTGATAACTACAAATGAGGTTTCCAAAGTTCAATAGGAAGAGCAAAGCCAAAGAATTAAAAGTAACTCACCCTTGCATATTTAGAGGAGTAAGGGTCCTCAAACAGAGCCCAAACATATTTCTGCCACCGGCTCCACAGGCTTCCACTCCTGGCATCAGGGCAGTCTCCCTGCGCCAGCCTCCTTGTCATTTCATCCACATCATCCTCAGTATGCTCCGGCTCTGGCTCCGGATCATCATTCGCCAGGTCTAACAGGCCCCCCCCGCCGAAACTATCAAGGGCCTCCTCTGCCTCCCGGTGCTGGCGATAGGTCATCCAGCAGCATGGCTCCACGTCTGTCTCATCAATGCCCCAGAAGGCCAGTTCCTCCTCATAGAGGGGCCCGCAGACATCAGCCGGGCAGTGCAGTTTACCTGTCCTGTAGTAATTAAGGATATGTGCAAAAACGCCAGGGTGGCGGTCGAAGAAAAATTCCTCGATCTTGGCATCATAGTCAAAGTGGTTGGGTGCATCAGGCTCGGCCAACCAGGACAAGCGAGTGCCAGGTAGAGTGCGCAGGGTGCTGCGGTATGTCTGATGTCTGATCCCTCCCACGTTTATCACAATGCGATCCTTGTCGTCGCTCAGGCCCATTGCGTCCCCTAGGCATTTCTCCAATAAGTTCCCTTCATCGCAAAGGCAAGTCCAGGCGCACCGTGCAACAATGCACAGCAGTGATTAGACTGAAGGAAAACAATTATATAAGGGAGGCAGCGCACAAAAGCAACCTGTCGTTCCTCACCAACTATGAAAGAAATGCTTGACACGACATCAGACTCCTTAAGATTAAAAAAAAACACTGAATTTTCTACAAGTACCTAACACGCAAACTGGAGGATCTTAAACGCGTAAAGCTGCCAGACTCACTGGAGAGGATAGAGGCGAAATCCAAAACGATCGCAGCCAATGGCATCACATTAAGAATGGACGTCACATCGTCTGTAAATCCAAGATGTCGAGATAAAAGGACAAACGCTGATAATTTTGCCCCCAGCCAGCGGAATAAACCCAGCTCATTGGACTAACCCAAGTTGCGGTGATTGATCAGATCAGTCCTGAGCAGGTTTATGACTTTCACAGCAAGGTGACTGCGGTGGTACTGAGCGGACAGCGCCTGTCCGGCAGCTCCTGATGGAGACTCGGTGTTGCTTCAGTCCCTCCTCTGTTGCTGCCGCCTGCAGACTCACCTCCTTCACACCGACGCTCAGCCTCCTTCTCTGCGTTCAACGACTAACACTGTACAGCAGGTCTTTGTCTCAGCAGAGAGAGGATGCTCTCCTTCTCACACACTTTCATTCATGCATTACTGAGAGGGGGAAAATCATCAACAGTCTATCTGAGTGAGAGGAGTGCTGAAAAACCAAAACAAATCATGAGATGAAAAACGCCCAAACTGCCTGTTATTCACACCAGCTCTTCTCCTCTCACACCAGATGGAGCATGCCCAGTGGAAGACCCTGCATTTGTTAAAACGCGCTGTCAAGTTCTCCAATTAAGGCTGTTGAAATTGTCATCGCTGTCCAATGTTTTTCCCCCCTTCCTCCCTCTCACTTAACGCCGTCCTTCGGAGGGTTATGGTCGGTCAGTCAGCGGGGATTCATCGTCTTCACTCACAGCTGGTTGGAGAAGGTGTGACCCTGGAGCCATGAACGCGCAGATCCGCCCATAATATCAACAACACACACACACAAAAAGAGTCTGGTCGTATATCTTCTTAGAGATTGGTGATTTACAGATGTAAGGATTCAGACTGTGGCCAGTCTGGTTCACAGTGTGCATGTGTGTGATATGCACTCACAGATATTTTGATTCAAAGAGTTGGAGAGGAGGATTTTTGCGCGCAACTCTTTGTGCCGCACTTGCTTTGTGGAATAAATCAGCCTCCACCTGTGTTTAATCTGCCAACAGAGGGCGACAGTGCTCACTGCACAGAAGGTTCAACATGAGCTCCGAGAACACATTAAAAAAGTAAAAATTTAAGCCATAATCTGAAGTTTGTTGGTGTGTTTTTCTTTCTTTCTTCTTCTGAATAATTAAAAAAAGAACGTGTATTTTGATTTATAAATGCATTTAAATTTATACACCACTTTCCATGCAAACATGCTGCTTCACAGAGCAAACAATGTAAACACAAATAGACAACAATGGATAGAATTTAGCAAAGTAGACGATACATCAATAAAAACTGGCGACACGATTATAAAGTAAAATTTAAAACAACTTTATTAATCCCACTGGGGGCAATTCGTTTGGAGCAGCTTTACATATACAGAAAAATACAAACATACAGATAAATGATACATGAGAGCTAAATGTGGAAGAGCCAATAAATGATTGATAAATAAACTAAAAAAGGACAAGATAAAAAATAGTTTAAAGAAGCCAGATATGACCAGATTAAAACAGATAAACATACACACGACAGTGACAGTGCTTTAAGAACAACACAGAGCATTTAGCAATCGGATTGCATTAAAATGCAACAATAAAACCAATAAGATGTTAAAAATGAAATAAAATTAAAACCCATGAGGTGAATAAACATAAAGAAGGATAAGAGAGGATGGTGATGTTTCATGTTGTTCTTTCTCTCTTGCTCCCCTTTCCTCAGTCTCACTCGTCTGATTTTGCCCTACATTTCATCTGAACACATTTATAAACTTGCAGAGGAACATAAACAGGTCTCCCTGCTCGCTCTTTCGGATGGGGAGCCTGTTGTTCACCCCATCCTCGGCCTTCTTCTCCTCCTGTCCGCTTCACTTGGTGGGCAGTTCTCCGTCTCGGTTTTCACTCTTGATTATAAAGGAGGAGTTTGCAGCATAGAGGCGCTTACACCCCAACTGGCCTGAATAAACTCTTAAAGTCCTCTGGCAGAGAGTGTGTGTGATCCGGGACAGTAGACTGGCCTCACAAACTGTTTGATTTGGGCAAAAGGACGAGCTGATAAAAAAAAAAAACTGGCACCATGGCTGTGGCTGGCTGCACGAAATGCATAAAATATATGTTATTTTTCTTTAATTTTATTTTCTGGGTGAGTTGAACATATTTTACTTGTTGATTTTTAAAAAATGTTTGAGTAACTCTGCTTTCTTAAAACTTTCTCTCTTCTTACGGTTTGATTACACAGCTGCACATTTACACATCTCTGTATAGCTGAAGGCTTTAAGCTGATATAAAATAATAGATCCTCGAGTTTCCCGCCCCGTTGTGTTAATTAGGCTGCTGCTGTTGTGTGTGTGTGTGTGTGAGGATTGCAGCATCGGTAGGAGAGGCACAGCACTCAAAATGTTTGCCAAGCAGGAGATGAAATGCTCTTACCCTTCATCAACAGTGATTTTTCTGCATGGCTGGAGCACCAGTGCAAGGTGGCTGTAAAAGAAGGAGAGAGGAGCACTTCAGACTTGGATGGCTTCATCCTCTTCTCTGGGATTATACAGTTTTTTTTCCTCCCCCTCACATTAGGTCCATCATGGCATTGAATTAACTCTTGTGAATGCCCATCAGATACTCCAGACAGGAAGGTCTGATTTCTGAAGTTGTTTTGGATGACATATTAATCAAATTGTTCCTCACTATTGGATGATTTCTTGTTATTTCAAGGAGTCTGGTTCTCCCTAGAGTTTAACAAGTGAGATTGAACAGGGCTAATAGAGGTTCTGGGGGAGGGGAGAGCTGTTTTCCCTCTGACATTTCCTTTGTTCCTACCTGGTCACCAGACTGTAGCATATTTTTCTGGCTTTGAACCTTTTAAAGAACTCAGGAAACACCTCAGCTTAACCATTCAAACTGAATGTCTCCTTGAGTCTGTCTTGTTCTCTGAAAAACGGATTCAGTACTAAGAGACTTGCCAGAGTTGTTTAATAGCCTAAAGCGTCACATCACTTTGGACTATATGTTTCCACTCTTTGCACAATCAGAATTGGTGACTTGTTTGTGATTTTCCATGTAGTTTTTTCATACAATGCAGTCATCTTTTTTTAGAGAAGTACAAAATCATCATATCCTGTATGTGCCGCACTTGATGGAGTGTTTCCTCTGTTGGTTTTACTGCTGTGCCTGTCATTGTAAAAAAAACAAACTGAGCCCTCTCTTCCTCTTTTTACTATTTTTCATGTTGAAGATTCAGTTTCCTGTTTCTTGGAGAACAATGGAGTGCACTCATGACACTAAATGATATAAACATTGGCACAGAGAAAAAGAGCATCAGCATGTGAACAACAAGTTGCACTGGATGTGGTCCAGTAGTTATGCTCCATCAGCCTTTATATAATAACAGTTTTCTCGAGATATTTCCGATTCATCAGATACAGAGTAGAGGAGAGATCACGGGAGACAGAGTTGAATAACAAAGTTCTTGAGTTGGCTTTAAACAATGTTTTATGGGCATGGTCTGTGCTGTAGGTCACTGAGGTGTCAGGATGTCCTTTCATCATTTCCCTTAAAGGACAGAGGATAGTTCACTGACTCACGGCAGAGCTGGACACGCACACAGAGGAACATTAAGAGAAAGCTTTGGACACTGATTTGATTTTAGGAGAGTCTGGCTTCGTGCCGTCCCTGATGTCACAGCACTCTCTATAAAAGATTAAAAAATTCATGAGGTTTACTTTAATATTCATGCTAATATCTCTCTTGAATACCAACATTTTAAATGTCCCTTCAAGTCAAGTCATGTTAAGTTAATGTCTATTTAAAACCTTCTTTCCCTTTGCCACAGTTGGCCGGAGGCGTGATCTTAGGAGTGGCCCTGTATCTCCGCCATGACAGTCAAACCAGCAACCTCCTCATACTTCAGTTTGAAGGCCACCAGGCACCAGGCACCTTCTATATCAGTGAGTATGAACCATCGACTGTATCAAATGTGGAGCTTCACAATCACTACAATGTCTAAATCTGCATTTTGAAAATGGTTATTACAAACTTCAGCAAAAAGAGTCTTCTCTGCCGTCCAGTGACACATCATCACCATCGGATAAACATTATTTTAAAGTGCACTTCAAGACTAGTTTTCCATATTTCCATAATAACATCACAGGAATCATTTTTAAAGGTTCGAAGGCTGCTATAATTTTATGTTGCAATGTTACATGTCCACTGAATATAGTAAGGTATAAAGTGGGTGGACAAAATAACAAGTACATTTTAAAACACAGTACAACAAACTGTGTGCTCAAAAACATATCATAAATGCCAGCTCAGTCTTAACAGAGTATTAAGTATTTACTTCAGGGCTAGTATAAAATAGTGTTAATTTATCCACCCCTTTAAGTTGCTTGATCATCATCCTGCGTCCCACCCATTTCATCATACGTGTAAGTTCTCCCTTAGACACCCTCGTACTTCGAGGTATTTCTTTCCTCATTCCTTGTTCTCGACATGACAGGAAGTTCACTGTTAACAAAGTGACGAGACACTAATTCACAGAAATACCTGTCTTTTACACTCAGCTGGAAGCACATGAGTAATGTCCAGGAATAGTAGGAGTGGCGTGACCTCTGAGAAAAGACCAGGAAACAGGACCTGCGTAAATCCGCAGCGTGACTTAAGAGTGGCACTCTGCTGTCATTCTGACACTGACGGCCACATACTGTTATGTGCAGGTGATGTTCGCTAACTCAAACAAACATGCACGTTAATGACTTAGAAAAGTCCCAGGCTTGAGGTTCTTTCAGGAGCCAGATGTTTCAGACAGATGTTGAGGCATATGTGGGCGCTGAGAAAACTAACGGTCTGTGAACATAGTACACAAATACAGCCATCATATCCCTCCTGTCGCTCACACTTTAAAGTATTTGAACCTCAAGAATTTCCAGGCTTTTGTTAAAGCAGTGCTACATGCTCTCTGTATATCTTTGTAAAAGTATTGCAGGTTTGACTAAGTCACAGAATCAGGAATATGTGCCTCAGGTTGCGCTCACCGCATGAGCTTGAAGTCATAAATCATAATCATGTCTCCTTCGCTGCCCTCAGCAATCCACAGATTGGCCCTAAAACCTACAATACATGATGTGATTTAAACATTTCAAAGGCCCATCGTCTCAGTTTGTTGTGGTGGTGAACTTTAGCGAGCCCACTAATTTACATTTGAGCTCCTGCTGCTCTCCCATACTTACCCCTCAGTAAGTATACAGAGCGAATACAAACCCTTGCTTTTTATAGATGGAAGGCACACTCGTGATTTTAAAGGCAGGGCAGCAAGAGAGGCCCACCCAAGCAAGATCAAGGGAATGTTTCTTTTTTTTTTACCCTCTCTTGAACATACGCCCTTGCATAATTCAAATAACCTTGTACATCTGCACATTACCCCTCAAATTAGAGTTTGGAGTGGATGTTTTTAGCATGCTGGCACACCAAAGTGGTATTTATGTAAGGCTGAAAATACACATTCTCCTACCTCTTAGCCAGTGCCTGAAATCATTATTGGTGGCAGTTGTCGGTAGTCTTGTCTGGTTAGTGCTACAGCCTCTCATATTGTAGGAAATACAGATTTTGTTACATAAGATGTTTCAGTTGCTTTACACTGTTTTCACAAAAACATACATCCAGAGACTCAACCTGAAGCGCATTTCTGCATTATTTCATACCTGGAAGAAAGAAGCAAACAGGTTGCACTGTGGGTAATCAGGCTGTGAAGGCAGGTAGAATGGATGTTGAAATAAAAATGACATTATTGTACCAAAGAGAACACATTCATCTGAAGCCTCACAGCTACTGAAACCTACTCTTTTGATATTGTGACTGCTTCATCTAAAGAGGAAATTTCTAAGATCTCCGAAGATGCCAATAAACAAAGATCTTCTTGGGGTTTATAGTCTGACTGTCCGACTCTGAGTCTGTTTGAGTAAACGAGAGGCTGACAGTTTGACAACTCTTTAACTGGCATTTAAAGGAGTAGTTTGACATTCTGGGAAATGTGCCTATTCGCTTTCTTTACAGGAGTTCAATGAGAAAATCAATACCACTTTCAGGTCTGTGTAGTAAATTTGAAGCTACAGGGAGGTGCTTAGCATAGCTTGCCCTAAAAACTGAGAGGAAACAGCTAGCACAGCTGTCCAAATGTAACAAAATCTTCCTACCAGCACCTCTAAAGCTTACTAATTAACACCATGTATCTTGTTTGGACAAAAAAATAAGCGTAAAAACAAGTTGTGAGCTTTAGAGGAGCCTGTAGGATGGATTTGTTACCTTTGGACAGATTCAAGACAGATGTTTCTGTTTCCAATCTGTATGCTAAACTGAGCTAATTAGCTCCAGCTTCATATTAAATGGAAATAAGAGTTTTATCAGCATGGAAATAAACAGCTGGCTCTTTCTTTTGGCACTGTAAAGCTAACATTTTTTGTTTTTCATTTTTACACTTTAGCACAGACAAAAAAAGTTCACCGTGGTGCTTTAAAGGTGCTTGTAGGTGGGCGAGCTGTGTCCTCTGTTTACAGTCTTGATGCTTTGTTAAGCTAAGCTACTGGCCCCAGCTTCATATTTAGTACCAACGTGAGAGTGGGATCAATCTTTCTGATTTTTAATATTTACTTTTATTACTCTATTCAACTCTTTCTGTTAAGATGACAGGAGGAAATGTTTATAATAACTAATCCTCATCTTATCAATTGATATACAATGATAGAGTTTATCTGTGAGCATGGTCTCACAGCTTTTTTGTAAGATACTGGATGAGGAAAGAAGAAGAGAAGTCCAAGTGGGGCTTTTAGTTGGTCTTCACCTCCCCTCTTTCCCCCTCTGGAGATTACACTGGGAGACAAGAAATAAATGAACTTCCCCGGTGGTATAAAATTGCCTGTCTCCCTTAAAGTCTCAATGGCCTTCAAACCTCAAAGGGTGTTGTCATAGTAATGGAAGGCAGTGGAAATAATGCCTGCTTTGCCGCATTGCAAACACAAAGTCCTGAAAGAGAAAGAGAGAGAGGGGAGGGAGTAAAGGAGGAGGGTGTTGAGCTAAGGCGGAGAGGAAAAGACAGAGTGTAGATGTAAGTATGGGAAAGGGTTGTGCAGGATGTGTGAGGTACAGTGTGAGGTGTTTGAGGCCTGCAGACACAACAGAGTCTCTTACTGGGTCTGCCTGTCCCTTTTTAGACCGCACTGCCATGCTACATTAGAGGCTGCGTATGTTTTGTTCACATGTGTGTAAGAATAGAAAACCCAGGAACAGGCTGCTCCCAAACCGTCTTCCAGTGGTGGAAGAAGTATCCACATCCTTTACTCTAGTAAAATACACCAATTTATATGCTGTCAGGTAGTATATCTTATTGGTTCTCAACCTAGGGGTCAGGCCTCCTCCAAAGGGATAAGGGAAGATAAATCTGAGGGGTCACGAGATAATGGGGCAGGAAAGAAAGAGCTGCGACACAAATTTGTATTCATGGTTTGGACTCTTCAATAACCTTTTCTCTTTTTGTGAATCATTGGATAATTTGACCTCTTCGGGTCTCGAGCAGTAATTTAAATGAAACCAGCTGAGAAGTGAAGAAGGGAAATAAATTAACTGTTAACTGTTGGTAACCACTGCTCTAATCATAACAATGTATTTTATATTTGTATTTTATCATGTCAAAGCCTAATCTGAGAAGTAATTAGTAATTATAGCTGTCAGATAAATGAATCTCAGTATAAAGTATAATATTTCCCACTGAAATGTAGACTAGGATACAGTAAGATTTAATAAATGGCCTCAGAATGTGTAGTAAATGTATTTGGTTACCAAGGATTTTACTTTTAAAGAGTTATAGTCGGACTGTTACGAGGATGGATTGAAGTCATCTGATTATTCTAAAACAAACTACAGCTACTCTGAAACATGATCTCCTTCAGCCAATTTATATATGTAGCTTGATGTTTATTAAATCCTGTTGGAGTGGAGCCACCAAACCTCTAACCATGACAACTGAGCAAACTCTATCTGCTGATAAAGATTGTGCAATTTGATCTAAAGCTTCAGAATAGATACTAACTTGATCTGTTTCTCAGAAAAGAGATTTTCATCTCAAAAGTCCATCCTGGGCAGTGGGAAATAAAAAGAAACAAGAATGTTATGCTCTCTGTAGATTACCAGTTTTGAAATATGACCAATAATTATGGTGGAATCACTGTAATTACACAGTACTTGTACTTTACTTGAGTATATTACTATTGAGTATTTTATTCTTTCCCTCTCTGCGGCAGTTCAGAGGGAAACATTGTCCTTTTTACTCCATTGTGTTTATTTGAAAGCTACTTTCAGCTTACAAATGTTTGATACATTTCTGTAGATTAACTCACCAGTGAAAATGATGTAAACTGAGTCATTGTTGGTCAGTGACTGAAAACTACAAGTTTGTAAATTTAAGGAAATATGGTTGGGTTGCACTGTGGGTAATATAGTCAACAGGTTTTAAAAAGGAAGAACAATGTGTTGAAGAATAATGTGTGTGTGTGTGGTTTTTACCACAGTACATTTTGAATGCATGACTTATTTAATTTAGTATTTTTAGTAGTTTTTTCAGTAGTTTTCTATTGCTACTTTTTTCGCTTTAACAAATATTTAAAACCATTTAGAGGAGGCTGCAGCTGCTTGGCGTCATGTTATGATACCTTTTATGTAACCTATTATGTTAATGAATGCTTCATGTCATGCCTCTTTGGGCTCTTAATTAAACTCACCATATATCCAGTACAATAGATTTTTTTTTAAATCTTTGCTCTGTGTACATAGTTTTTTCTTTTAAGCTGCATGAAATATAAGCCAGACCTCTGCTGTAACTGGAGCATTATTGCTATTCATCGACTTCTTCCTGCAACAGCACTACCTGCACTGGAGCCTGTTGAACACATCTGTTTGGCATTAAAAGTTGTGCAAAATGTCTATTTTTATCATGACCATGGATGATGTCCGTTTGATGACTTTTTTAAACAATGCTCATGTGCTGAAATGTTTTTGACCCCCTTTTTATCAGTTTAATCTCACAAAGATGTGTGTGTAGATCTGGGCGGGTGTCTTTGTATTCACATGGTTCCTTCTGTTTCCTGGGGAAGGATAATGCTTGAGGTCAGGGGTCAGTGCAGAGGGAGTTTGTGTGTGGGGGGGTTGTGGGTGTCTGGAAGGCATTTCCTGTTCTGACAGCTGAACAGTCAGCTACCGCCTCTTTTTCTCTCTCTCTCAGGATCTGGGGGCTGTTTATCTCCAGGATGTCAATAGTGTCATGTCATCCTACAGGGAAGGCAAGAGAAACATCCAGGAAGTCCATTACCAAACAATGTGTGGATCAATAAATGGGCAGCCTGCATGCACGTCTGTGGCACTGCTGTCCGCTAGTGGTGCTGAGGACACAACGCCGCCGTGACGAATTACATTTCTTTGCATGATTGTGAGTTTCATGTTGTCTCTGTGTTTACAGGTGTGTACATACTGATAGCTGTCGGGGCTGTGATGATGCTCGTGGGCTTCCTTGGATGTTACGGTGCCATTCAGGAATCTCAGTGCCTGTTGGGAACAGTGAGTTTCTCTTTTATTCTCTCCAAATTAATTTTTTTTTAATAAGAAACTTTATGTTTCAATATTTTTCTCCATTTTCTTTCTTCAGTTCTTCTTCTTTTTGGTGATCCTCTTCGCTTGTGAGGTGGCTGCAGCAATCTGGGGCTTCATGAACAGGGACACAGTAAGCAACACACACACACGAGCCCGTATTTCTCTGCAGCACTGTATGTTTGTGCATTGATTTTCCACCTCTGCTCAAATGAAGCTGCTCTATTTGTTGTTGTGTCTCTAAACCAACTCCCCCCGACTGTCCACAGATCTCCAAAGAACTGATGAACTTCTACGACTCTGCGTACATCAAGGCTGTGGACGTCTCAGGGTCTCCCAGTAAAGACTCTGCCATCAAGGTGCTGGATGTTTTCCACACCACGGTACGTCATGATGGAGAATCTCTAATGTGGAGCTAGCTTAAACCAGCTGTTTTGACGTATGTGTATAATCATGTATTTTGTTGAGTGACTGACCTCTTGTTTATTCATTTCAGCTTGACTGCTGTGGTAAAGGAGATGACACCGCTCTCTTCACGCAAGTCGCCAGCACTTTGTGTCCCAGACAAAATCTAGCAGAGCTTGGAAGATCTCTGGTATCACAAATTCATAATGAACACAATAACCCTAACCTGCACAGTCCTAGATGTAGAATATATTAGCATCTTTAGAAACATAAATCTCAAGTTTTATGATCTAGCATCTGACAAAATGCTAAACGATGATATATACCCACAAGACACTTGACTCACTTTAACATCTCTGGGTCATTGTGGACAGTGTTTAAATTAACGAGCAGCACTGCTTTATGGCAATATCAGATTTTTACATGATTTTTGGATTCATGTGATGATGTATATGTCAGACATTTGCTTCACAGGATCAGACAAAAACAGACATTATTAACTCAAATTAAAATGTGGTTATTTTAACCCAGTTCAAGGTTAAAATTTCTGATTTGTTCAGATACATAGCCTACACCTTTTCACCACATTTGTAACTCACATGTGCAGTCTGTGGCCTTGCACAAGCAGTTCCCGTGAACAGACAATGTCCAGGTTGCTCTGACCTGAATTAACACACAAACACACATAAAAGACTTGCAAGCCAAGACAATAAATGAGGGGCGACTCATTGTGAGAGTGTGTTCATGGGCTGGATTACTTACCTCGTCAGTTTCACTGAGGTCCCTGAAGTTTGGTGGTCAGAAAGCCCCTTTTGTAAGATTTATTGGCATTCAGGAGTGCACAATGAAATACAGTTTTCTACTTTGATGACACACAATTTTTATCTCAAACTGGTCACCAGTGATTTCATATTCATCCAAAACAAATAACACGTCAGTAACACAGAGTGACAGCCATACCATGTTTACTTTGGGTCAATAATCCAACAGTAACACTAATACTGACAACAACACATAAAGTTGTGTTGGTGCTGACTCATACTCTTACTCATACGGCAATAAAGACTTTAATTCTTTTCAGCTCCTCGTTAGTATTAATGTCACTAATTGATAATATATTACATAATGAATTATTCAGAGATGTGCAGTGAGAATTCAGTGCTTTGCATTCAGTGCCACCAGCCCCAGCTGTCAGTTACTTGTACTCCTTTACTATATGTATATAAATAAATATAAAAAATATTCTCAGTTATCATGAGAATATATAAGACGCGTTAAACGTCTTTTTTCTGTCTCCTCTCAGAGCTGTCACGATAAACTGATCGAGCTGTTCTCCGAGAAGCTCTACCTGATTGGTCTGGCTGCTTTGGTGGTTGCCGTCATCATGGTGAGTGTCAGATTTAAAAAAGGTAGCTTTCACACAGCTGCGGTGTGAATAGGCTCACGGCGTGGCCAATATATTTCTCTAAAGCTCCTGCTCGTCTTATCAGCTACGATAAGGATGCAGGTGCTTGAATTGCAGACTTATTGAATTAATCTGGTCCTTTTCTCATTTAGATCTTCGAGATGATCTTCACCATGGTGCTCTGTTGTGGGATCCGTAACAGCCCTGGGGTATACTAGGAGCCGCATCAATCCACCAGCCTGTGATGGAGTTATTTTATTATGTGTTTCTATGCATCAGCTCCTCTTCTTTATGATTATAACAGAACAAGATGGATATCTCTCTTTTTATTTTAGACTAGAAAACACAGCTTGTTTTTAATATTGCTAATAACACTCATATTTCTTAAACAATAATTTAGCTTCTACAAGTCGGATGCTCTTTATTTATCATACAACACTTACATATGAATATTTTATACATACAGTGTTGTGAAATATTTCTCTGAAGTCATTGAACTTAATGCTGTTTTTATGGATGTATAGATTGTGTATATACTTGTCATATGTTTAATAACATTTAGGAGAGTCCATGTATTCCTGTTGATTGTTTGTGATGCATCTCGCTGCAGTGTTACAGTGTTATATTATAATTTAAGCAGCAGGGTTTCATAGGTCTTAAGTAATGTACTGTCTTACTCTAATGATTATCAGGATGACGAGTTAGCCTGTGTGTTTTTTAGTCGACTGTGTCTCTTCTTTGTGCCTAATGAACCACCTTCATGCTGTCTTTCCTTTATTAACTTGTGAAACACCCACCTTTAAGTAATGATAAAACAAATATGTCTTCTTACTAAGCCTGTATTAATATGCTAATAAATGATGTCCCCTTTCTTTTTTTGGTGGAGCATACACTACGCAGTGTTTCCCAAACTTTTATTTTACTTGAAGATTGAGATTTTTTTAAAAATATTTTTTGGAGGCCTGAAAAGTGCATATAATAAGAGTTTGACATACTGAAGGTACAACTTCTGGCTGTTGGGATTTGTTTACATTTAGCTACGATGATTAGGTCAGCTCAGGCACTGAAGTTGTGTGATAAGACCTGACTCTCAGTCAGCGTACCACGTCATCCCAAATATGTTGAGGTTAGAAATCTGTGCAAGCCAGCCGAGTTCTTTGTGTTACGTCTATATGGACGTGGCTTTGTGTATGAGGGCATTACCATGTTGTCATGTTCAAACAGGAAAAGGGGCTTCCTCGAAACTGTTGCCACAATGTTCAGCTCAAAGCACTATTGTCTAAATATCATTGTATACTGTAGTATGAAGTCAAAGCTGAAAAACAGAACAAAATCAGACCAGGTGTATACAAAGTATGTCTAAACCGGATGTTCTTATTCTTTTAGCCATATATAATATAGCACGTAGAGGAATATAGATATATTTAATGTATATGAAATAAAATAGTATTGCATCAGTCAAATTTCATGGGTTCATACAGGGGTTCTTTAGGGTGCATTAACTTGTGCAATAAATAAGTATGATCTAATATTAATAATCTAATGTTAATAAGTCTACCATGGAAGTGACATCACGACATAATTGCTGCGTCCTCTGATGAGAAAATGAACTTGTTGGCAGGGTAAACACCGTGTGTGCTGGGTGTGTCTGTTGCCACAGTGCTGGAAATACAAGTTGGTTGTACAACTTCAATATTTAGCTAAATAAAAAGCAACAGATAGAGCAAAGTCGAGAAAATAAGACAAGTGAGTTTGAGACACCTGTAGAGTCATTTTGTGATGGCCATTTTGTGGCTTCCAGGTTGGGAGCCGCTTCACCATACAGATGGTCAACGGAGCTAGATATACACATTTTTAGGATTTTCGGCGTTTCATGCATTATTCCAAGTAATTTGTCATAATAATCAAAATCCACTACGGGACTTGTCATGAAAGAACTGAAATTAAGAGACCAGACTTTGTCCTGGTTGTAGTGTCTTTGCAAAGGGGTCAGTTCAACACAAAGCAAAAACATCAGGTGTGTGCAGACTGAACACAGTCTGCAGTTAAAGCAGATTATCTATACATGAGTTTTTACATGAACCAAACCAAACCAAAGACAAGGAAGCAGGGATCACATCTTATGCATCGACGTCTATAGGCAGTGAAACAACAATGAGTAAGCAAAAACTCCAAACTAATATTAACTCCATTACAGACTGTTTTAAATGTAGGACAACAGAGTGAGGTGACTCTGGAAATGGACAAAGAGGCCCTCCCTTAGGACCAAGGTCCACAAAGAGCTGGCAGACCTGCTCACTGATTACACAACATCAGTAAATGCTGTGCTGGCCATAGCTAAACCCTCAGGGTCAGTGTTTGACTGTGACACACACACTGTATGAGAAGCTACTGAGTCTGTATGAGCCTACAAGTTAGTACCCTCGGTCACCACAGGGGGGCAGTGTGATATCAACGCCTCCTTTTGCACAATCAGCAAAATCTTTCCCACTGTAGCAAAGGTGGATTCATTAAAAACTTGTATTTCCAGCACTGTGGCAACAGACACACCCAGCACACACAGTGTTTACCCTACCAACAAGTTCATTTTCTCACCAGAGGACGCAGCGATTATGTTGTAATGTCACTTCCATGGTAGACTTATTAACATTAGATTATTAATATTAGATCATACTTATTTATTGCACAAGTTAGCTAGATGTACATAATAAAGTAGTAACTGAGTGGACATTTAAACGAGTATTTCATATCTGGTGATTAATGCACCCTAAAGAACCCCTGTATGAACCAATGAAATTTGACTGATGCAATATTATTTTATTTCATATACATTAAATATATCTATATTTCTCTATGTGTTATATTATATATGGCTAAAAGAATAAGAACATCCGGTTTAGACATACTTTGTATACACCTCGTCTGATTTTGTTCTGTTTTTCAGCTTTGACTTCATACTACAGTATACAATGATATTTAGACAATAGTGCTTTGAGCTGAACATTGTGGCAACAGTTTCGGGGGAAGCCCCTTTTCCTGTTTCAACATGACAACATGGTAATGCCCTCATACACAAAGCCAGGTCCACATAGACGTAACACAAAGAACTTGGCTGGCTTGCACAGATTTCTAACCTCAACATATTTGGGATGACGTGGTACGCTGACTGAGAGTCAGGTCTTATCACACAACTTCAGTGCCTGAGCTGACCTAATCATCGTAGCTAAATGTAAACAAATCCCAACAGCCAGGTTCAGCATCTGCTGGAAAGGCTTGCCAGAAGAATGGAGGCTGTTATAACGGCATATTAATTTGTAATAAGATGTTCATCAATCACATATGGGCTGTAAATCACTGATTCCAATGTTGAAGTTTGGAAAACAAATAAATCAGGTTGTCAAGTCAGGATTCAGTCGGCTCCATATTAATTATCTGGACCTCTGCCATGAAGAAACAACTTCGTATCCTCCTATTTAACTAGTGTGTTGTGTTCTGTTTGGGGTCCTGGAGGCTTCGGGCCCTCTTTAAAAGATACTTCAGAACAATTCCTAATTTTAATGAAACATTGCTTCGTTTATAGCTGTAAAACACGGTGAAACACAGTGGATTTTTATACTGTGTGCTCTATATCCGTGACTGTTAGTATTAACAGCACTTTTAATGGCTAAATCCAAATTTTAAAATTTTTGGAGGTCAGCGAGCCCAAACACAAGTCACACACTATCTAGGATAATACACTGTATATCTTCTGTGAATATCATTAGGGCAAACGTATTTGTTCAAACATGAATTATAGTTTTGGCTCACTTTCACTGCTCTCATAGTGTTGTGCTCAGCTGCAGCAGGCAGCTGCTTTCAGCAAAAAAAAAAAAAAGCTCTATAAACCACCTGCTGTGGACCACCTGCTTAACACCACACAGCAGACTGATACAGTTAGATAGCTTCAAGAGTTGGAGGAAACCAAAAACAGCTAAAAAAAAAAAAAAAAAGAGAGTGAATATTACAATTTCGGATCTCCCCTAACCTGTTTTCTCAGATGGATTACTGAACACACCTACCAGGAACAGGTTCTCTAGGGAGAAGATTATACACCTATAGTTGAGTGCATACAAGAAGCAAAGCTGCTTATTGCCTTGAGAAAAAGTGATAAGTGAGTGTTAGAGTTCGAGTGTCAGTGTGGATCTGATGTGGCACGAGGGTTTGGACAGGAGCATGACAGCTTCACTTCATCGCCATGTGTGAACGTAATACCGAAGTTCAGGTTCGGTTCAGACACCTGAGAGTTTTGATTCACCTGCAAAATGTCTGCGTCTGAAACTTTGGCAGGTGTTTGTATCTACCTGTATGTGGTTGAACAGTGTTGTACTGATTGAACTATTGGGCAATGTAGCATAGTTATTCAGAAATTACCACGGAAAAACAGACAGCTTTAAAACAAGGTTGTCACTCTGTCTCTTTCATGTCATCGCTCTCTCTGACGCAAACACACACACACACACTTATCCTGACTCACTAACCTTTAGGCTAATTTCTGTCACCACCTTAGACATAGGCTGGGAATTCAGTAATACAGATGCTCAGATGCTGCTGATTAAGTGAGTCATCTAAGAAATGTTGAAACATCCATAAAAAAAATCAGTATTGATATTTAGTTACGGATAAAAAAAAGTATATATGCTAATTTCTCACACAAATCATCATACAAAGAGTTTCCTCTTAATAGGTTAGAGTTAAATGCATTTTGTCTCCCCTCTCTGATCCTGAACATCACAGTCATACTGTCTGCCTCCCCCTTCTGCACACACCCTGTGGTGTCATACTCTCATTTGACTCACCTCTTTGTTTTGCGTTGGTCCTGGATTTACTACAATCGAAAAAGAGAAACCTAATTTTCAGGGCGGCGTCTGTGACTATATCTTCTTCTAACACTTTCTAATATTCCACCACATCAGGTAATCTGCACAGACGAGCAGGTGGACGACATCAGAGAGGAGAACAACTACAATCAACTCAAGCTTCAATGGTAATGGTGAGTAGACATTTATTTATTTTTTATTTCATTCATTTATTTTTTTATTGCTGTTATTATTATATGCTATGCTATATACTATTATTATTATTACTATTATTATTATTGTTATGCTACTCTTGAGTTAATTTATAGTGAATTTTCCCGTGTGGGATCATTATAGTCTGTCTTCTTCTTCTTCTTCTTCTTCTTCTTCTTCTCATCATCATCATTATTATATATCTAGATTACAGAGTGTAATCAATTTCACTAAGAACTTGAAGATTCTCAGTCATCCTGGTCATCTTTCTTTAAAAAGGGTTACATTTGGGGCAACGGGACTTTGTTGTAGATCTGTCAAGACGTTTCGGCCGATTTAACTCTTCACCAAGTTCACAAAGACATTTGTCAGCATCACAGACTTACAGAGTGACATTAAACGCCTGAACGCGAAGCTGTGATTTACTGTTTCGACATGCTATGACAATGAAGGTGAAGTCGGTGTGAACAGATTTGGAAGGAATGTGGCGAAGTATTTGCACAAGTGAAAGGTGATTTCTAAGGTAATGAAGAGTGGAAGGAAGACAAACGGCCACGCTCGATAGATCTACTGAATCAGTGTAAACTTATTGACTTTATCTGCTTTGGGTAAATGAAATCCTCTCCTATTCTCGAGGGAAATTATTGGCTGATTGAATAACCTTTAGAGACGCTCATCTGTTTTTCTGCTGAAATGCATCTTATCAAACGAAAGTGGTCAGGAATATATGGGCTGAAATATGTGCCACCAGAAACTGAATTTGAATCATTTATATTTGAATTTGTATTGTTCAATTTGAATCATTGCATTGAAAAACTGAATTTATTAGTTTGGAACTGAACATTCAGTTCTCAAAATTCAGATTAAATTTTCTGTGACAAACATCTGGGTAGTTGAGGCAGAGCAATCGAGCGCAGATACACAGGACGCCGTGTGGACGATGTGTGTGTGTGTGTGTGTGTGTGTGTGTGTGTGTGTGTGCCATAGCAGTTGCAAACTAATAAATTCAATTTCAAATTACAATTCAGATTCAGTTTTTCAATATTCACATATTTCAGCCCATAGGAATACAGTAGCAAGCATAGATGTTTATTTATATTTATAGTTGTATCCAGTGCGATAGATGTCAATCTGCCCCAACTGTGGTTCTTTCTAACTTTATCGCATTTATCAAGACAGGTAGATACAACAGCCAACAAGCATGTCCTACTCCCATGCTTCATGTCGCCTTCATACTGGCTACAGTGAGTCATAGTTCTTAGTTACAATAAAACAAACATGATCAAACATAGGTGTGGCTCCAACATAATAATAGAGCGAGACTGTGACACACCTTGTATCAGTTCTCCATTCACAGTCTCATCATCATCTAAGATATCATCACTCATCATCTAAGATATATACATTTGTAAAGCTCAGATGACTTCTGAAGTTTATACATGTATTAATGTGTTTATTAGAGATTAAATATAAAACATGTCAGGTTCTGGTTCAACATCACTTACCACTGCTTTAGTTGTTGCACAGTAATGCACTATACTGTAGTGTTGCTTTTATTTTGTCTACCCAGTGTGCGTCCTCTTTAATAAAAATAACGACATTACATTGTTTTATTAGTCGAGTGGATTTTTCAGATCAGCGCATTGCCACCTCTGTGGCACAAAACTTACCGTAAGATGGAGGCTGAAAATAATCATCAGCTAGGTGTGTAAAGATTACATCTGTTTTCACTTACACTTATGTGTATGGTTCCTGTTAAATAAACAAATAAATAATCACTTATCGTTTCATGATCTTTTACTTGAGTAATAACAGCAATACCACAGTGTACTAGTACTCTGTTACAAGTCCTGCATTCAAAGTTAAGTAAAAGTGCAGAAGCATTTGCATCAAAATATACTTAAAGTACAAAAAGTGAAAGTACTCATTTACAGAATGACTCGTTCTGGAACAATAGAATAATAATATTATATCTCTGGATTATAATTAACATAATTAAACACTAATGTTGCAGTTGGTAAAGGTGGAGCTAATGTCCGCTACTTCATATGCTGCCTGGTGGCTTAATTCATCATAATTTCAGTTATTAAAGTTATAAAGTTATTATTTATCTGATCATCTAAATCTAATTCATCTGAAACGCATGTCTAATAAGTGGAGTAAAAAATAGTCGAATAACATAAAAAGACACAAGTGAAGTACGAGTACTTTAAAGAACAAAGTACTTAGTTACATTCCACTAATATAAATAACAGCGTTGTAATGCTGGATGACCAGCGGCATCAGAGTGTTAATGAACTTCAGACAGAAAGATTTGCCCGACACATTTAACCTGATCATTAATCTGAATATGACTCAACTGCTGTGCACAATGTCACTTTAACTGTTTTACCATGTCACAAGGTGGATGTTTGCTTGTATTTTAACATTGAAACAACACAAGTGTAATGTATTTAACATTAAATCAATATTTAAAGAATATTTGAACATTTTTAAAAGCCTGCAGGCTCGACGGACACACATTAAATGGTCTTTTTGTACTCAAGAAAAACAAATACACGACACGGGAAAAACAAACAAATCCATGTGCCTGAAGACAAGTTCACATCTTTTACTTTTAAGTAAATACTGCAATATAAGAATAAACTATTACAAGTTAAAGTCCTGCACTGAAATGTTTCCAAAAGAAGTACACACTGCAAAACTATGGCCTTATTAGTCTTATATTACTGTGTGTAACATTTGACTGTTGTAGTTGTTCCAGATGGAGCTAGTTTAACAGTTTTATTCTGTTAGGTAGTTTAATCTATAACAGTACATCATATTTTAGAAGTGCTTTATGTGTTTTGTATGTAAAACCTGGATCTTCAAAGTAGCTGCAACTAAAGATTTTAAATAAATTCAAGTTATATATTCTCCTTAAAAGTGCAAATTCTGAAATGCAAACAGTCTCAAAACTGTACTTGAGCTACAGCTGAGTAAATTTACTTACAGCAGAGGTGTTAATCCTCCTCCATCCTTCAGGGCGTCTGATAAAATTAAAAACAGGTTCTGCAAAAACACAAAACATGATTTTTAGACGTAATACTTAGTGAGAAAATGCCTTAACTGTTATATCATCATAATCTTTTCAAACAACCTTTCTTTCAGAAATCTGAGTAAACCGAAGCTCAGTGTGATTGTTATCTAAAAGAAGAATAGCTCACCTGTGAGTAAGTAAAAGGGCAAGTAGAGACAAGTGGAAGAGTTTGTCAGACTGTGGAGACGGTAAGGAAATTGATATGGTCTACGGGACTTTTAAAAAACATGGACACTGTCCAGAGGCAGGCAGTGACGTACAGTCGATGATGCAAACTGCCGTAAAACCTCCAAGTAGGAGAGGAAGAGGAAGGGCACCTGTGACTCAGGTAGTCTGATATCAACTGGCTGAGGCTCCACCTCCTCTTGGTGTGCAGCTCAGTGCGCGTCTCTGCGCTCCCTCCACAGTTTCGGCTGCGCAAACAGCCTATTCGCACCATTGTTTTTTAGTTCAGACGACTTCGTTGCGCCTCGGTTTTAAAAAAAAAAAAAAAACAACTTATCACCATGAGTACTCTAGCTTCAGAGACCGTATTTTTGTCCGCTTTACAGCCCAACACCTCTGTCACCACTTATGGGATCCCGTCTGATCTACAGCTCGGGCACGGGAGCTCCGTGTCGGATGAGGTGGCCAGAGCCCGGCGCGTCCAGCAACAGGTCCAGATGAGACTGGCGGAGAGGTCCACACTTCCGCGTCAGAATGGTTCAACCTCACACTACGCGATGTCAGGTAAACACAAACAAGTATCTTAACTGTCTTTCATTAGGATCTACACGGGCTTTTTGTTCCGTGTGAAGGGCACACAATGAGTTTACGAATGATTTGGACTCAGGCAAGGTGAAGGTAGGTCAAAAATAAAACCACCAGTCCCCACAGAGGTACAGGTACATCTATAGATGCCATTGTCTGTGTGTAGTGCTGAATTTATGGCCTAATGGATGGCCCTCTTGTTTAGTTATTCTCTTGTTTAGAAGCACTTATCTGACCAGTCAGACCAGGAGCCTTGTTGTCTTTGGATCCACTCCAAATACCTGGGGGAAAAAAGAAAGGGAAGGGGAAAGATGATTGATATTTAATGGTTTTTACATTTTTATAATGAAATATTAAACATCAAATACTGAATATATATATATATATATATATATATATATATACATATTTCCAAAAACTCCTCTAAGGTTTGACTTCCCTTTTTGAATCAGACCACACAAACATATTCATAGATAGTAAAGATGGACATTACTGATGAGTATTTTAATTATTTTATTAACTTACTGAATTATTTATCCATTATGTGTTTAATTGTTGGGTCTAGAATGTGAGAAAATAGGAAAAAAAATGTCCATCAAAAGTTTCTACAGCCCCTAGTGACGCCTTCAAACACCTTGTTTTGTTAGATTTGTCAGTTTAAAACACAAAGATATTCAGTTTACTATCATACATATCCACATTTATGTTTTTTGTTTGTTTGTTTGTTCTTGTGCCATTTTTGCTTAAGAAGTGACTGCATTGATTAATACAATTTGAAGGAAAAAAAAAAAAGTTTCCTGTCAGTTGACTTACTGGCTGTTCGACTAATCACTTCAGCTTGAGAGGTTACTTTCTCTTTTATTTATTGTACTGGAAAAGTTTCCCCAAAGTGACTCAGATCAGATCAGTGGAGTAGCTTTTACTTTCAAGTGCATGAATCAAAATGCCTGGTGTACGAAGTGTTTTTGTGAACACTTGTCCCTGCTGCATTCCTGTAGACTTGCTTGTCAGCTCAGTAGATGAGTTGTCCATTCAGCTGCTCTGCAGGTTTGCTGCACAAATGAGTCTCATGCAGCTGGGATCTCACAGTGTTATATACTGCGTACCTGTACATGAAAAAGGGTTAATGTGTAACAGGCCCAAACAAACGGTGCTTTCATGAACTTCTCTGATAGCAGACTAAGGTGAAAGCCTCCCTCTATGGTATTGGGTTTCAGGTCTTACTCAGCTTTAAGAGACGAAGGTTCAAGAGATACCTGTGAGATGATAGTGTCGTGAGAATCAACTGTCTGTGTGCCAGCACAGCCCAAATGCGACATCATCAAGACAGACGACAGTTGGTTCTCACGACACTGTCATCTGTTTAATGATGTCACATTGTCAGACAGTGTCTGTTTGGGCGGTGCTGGCACACAGACAAATAGAAAGATGGGAATTAGCTTATCGGATTGTCAATACAGGTTTGATAAGTTGGATTAGTGTCAAATGTAAAGCTACACATGGACACAGTCTGTCTTGTTTTTGCACTCCTGCTGCTTGACTCATGAAGATAATCACATAGCTCATTGTGTTCCCAAAAACTGCAGGGAGCAGCTCAAAGTCAGGTCTTTGACTCCTAAAAGAGAAATGTGTTTTTCACTCGTCTAGTTTCAGCGAAGACGATAGCTGCTGGAATGTTGAGACACATGACACGTCTGCTGAACTTGTCAGTCGGTTTTAGAGTTTAAACAAAACACTGCTTAAACATGGCCACGCTGTATGAAAAAATAGGCTGGGCGAGATGTTTCACATTGTTATCTCTGCCTGTCCTTTGCCCCGAGCTTTGCTGGGAGGAAAAAATATTCAAACATGTGCTGTAACACATGTTGTTTTCTTTTCAAATTTGAAGCTCTTATTGAGGTTTTCACCTGAAGCTTCAAATGTCTTTCATCATATTTTATCACATCATCACCTGAAAACACAAACAAAATCCTCAATTTGAATAAAGTGAGTTATTGTATTAGACTTCCTGTTAATACAGGTGTGCGCCTCCTTTTATGTGTTTCAACCATGAGAGTTCTTGGGAAAGTTTTGCACCATACAAGCTGGAATCAGTCCTACAAAGCCGCCACTGGAGTCTTATTCTACAAATAGTATAATGATAATCTTTATCTCCCGGAAATATCGAGTTCAAACAAGTGAAAGAAAAGGCGAACAAAACGTTGATTTAGTATTTAAATGTCAATTTTATGAATGAAGCGGCACAGCCTTATGCTGTAAAGTCAGAAACTGTTCTCACAAGAATTCATTACAGCACAACAGGCAATGCTGCAGTTTCAGCGGCCTGTAGCTTTAGAGAAGTTTATCATGAGCGCACACAAAGGAGTGTTCACACGAGGAAACATGCAGAGGATCCTGCACAGGAACGCCTGAATGCTGCAATGAGTGCTCAGTGCTCACAGTGGGACAAGTCTCAACAGAAAGTGAGTGTCTTGGCTTTGTCGCTGCGGTTAATTTTTCCAAAGAAAAAAGGTTTCCTCGCCGAAGGAGTTTTCAAGGTGTGTTTCATGTGTGTTGTTAAGGTGTGTCGGGGCGTTGCCTGTGTTGGGCTGGGGCCAGGCCAAAGGACGCAACATGTCATTCTCTATGTGTGTGTGTGTGTGAAAGCTGCTCACATGGGAAGTGTAAAACCTACAACTGTTCAGGCTCAACATACGGATCAAATAAGCATGGGTATGATCACACACAGAAACATTACTTTGGTTTTTGATGTTTCTTAAAATTATTTCTTTTGGCACTGAGTCTGACATAATTAAGTGTTTGGTTTCCCCCCACAAAGATTCAAGAGCAAAACATCCACACACTCTCTGTGCAGAGAGAGCCGAGAATGCCCGTGTTTGTGTAAAGCGAGGAGTAACCAGAGATATCAGAGCTCGTCACAGGTCACGTCCTGCTCTTACACACTGTGTGCGCAATTGAATCTTCAGTCTTCAGGTGGAACAGGACACCTCCTATTCATACTGTGCTGTTGTAAATCAAAGAGGCGTGGCACCTCTTCATGACCGCCATGCTGTGCTTAAATCTACCTTTACCGCGTCATTTCTGAACTTCTCATGATTAGACTCGGCCTGTGCACTCTTGACCTCCCATTTAGTCAGTGCAGGAAAACAGTCATCAGCTCACTTCTCTCTTGCAAGTGAAAATATATAAATAGTGAAAATGAAAGATGAGCGGCGTATGTTCTACAGAGCACGTAGATATGTGAGCAACGCATCACATTTAGCAATAACAGCAGCTCTTTTTTTTTTTTTGCATTCAAGTCGTCTTTGTGTTTTCACTGCTTTCAGATGAATACATTAACTCTGTTGTGAGTTTTCTTAGTCCTTAAAGGTCATCAAGTGTCAAGTGAAGTGAGAAAAGACTTGACATAGACTTAAAAGTGCTTGAGTGAGACATAGATCACCCCTTTCTGTTTTTCCCAAGTTTAACGTGTAAGAAAGGGGGTTTTGAAAATAATTAAAGGATCGGGTTCACAAGTATTCGAGTCTTAAAATAGTCAGGCGTCCATATGTATGTACACTGAAACAGTTTCTGGTTTGCTGTATTCATTCCTTCCTAATGTGTTTCCACATTCTGTGGATTCATCTGTCAATATGAGGAGTTAATAAGAGGCTTCAACAGTCTGAGTTAATCAAATTAAGTCTTTTTAGTGCAAAATTGCCTCTTTGTGGTACTGACAGTCTCTACACCAGAGCCTAACAAGGAAACATTGTCTGTGGAGACAGTGAAGTTATTCTGTGCTAAAAGGACTGTAGCTTTGGAGGATACCCAGTAAATTAGATCAACTGAACCCTCATATTCTCTTCAGAGGACTGTGAATTTTGTCCCCCATTGCTAACACTGAGAACACGTCCGAAAGGAACGTTTTAATGGCCACTGAAGACAAATGGAACAACTACAACAAGCATAAACTGTTTTAACGTACATACGGACCTGTAAATATTGTTTTAAGACAGACCTGAAAAAACATGTCCTGTGTTGGGTCAGGTTGCAGTCGCTGTTATCAATGTGATATTATATGTAATATTTATTCTGTTTTTCTGCTTCCTTCCAGACTACGGTGGTTCTTCAGCAATGAAATATCAGACCTATAGCCCAAATTACAGCTCTAAATCATCCTACATGTACTCAGGCCCCAAAACAATGGTGAGTACTAGAGCAATATCTCACTGTTTCAGCATGCAGTCACACATATTGTGGAAATATTCATCTGATCATGTAATGTGTCATTTAACTGGATGGTCTAAAAAAAACCCCAAAAAACCAAACCCTATTATTGACCGGCTGCTGTCACACCGGACACAGCAGGTGTGGTATTTCTCAGTAGGCTGTAATGAGATCAGCTCGGGGTTTTCAAGTCCACCCTCTAGATTCCTCCATTTTAGTGTTTTAACAGGAAGACACTGGCTTTGTGCCACAGATGTTTGAGCCTGACAGTTTGATTTTCATGAGAAATGGAAATTAATCTGACAAAAATACTAAGGGTGTAACCTTTTGTTTCCTGAATGATATTCACATCCCTGTGATCAAATTGAGGAATCATTTTTGTCGATATGTTGTGAAACATATTCACCCACACATACAGTTCACTAGAACATAATGAGTAACTCTTCAAACACATTTGATTGTAACAGTCCTCTGTTCATCCTCAGGGTCCACGTGTATCCGGTCAGAGGTCAGGCTTCAGCTGTCAGTCTGCTGGCCCAGACCTTGCCCAGTTCAACAAGATCAGCGTTAGTGGTGGAGGGATTATTGGTGGTGGTGGTGGCTGTTATCGAGAAGACATGCGTATGGGTGGCTACCAAGGGACCATGAGACAGCAGAGCCAGATGGACCCAGAGACCCTCTCCATGCATGCAATGCGGCAGCAAATGGCACCGGTGTATCCCTGGACAGATAACAGCGATGTTGTCAGCATTGTCTCCGACAGGGACGCCACCTTTGGCCGCCAGTACAGTCAGAGTGCAGTCAATGGCTACGCCACCCAGATAAGGCAAGGAGGAGGCAGCATGACCTATTCAGCACCCATGCGCCGATCTCTTAGTGGCACTCTTTCCCGTGGTGGAGGGATGGGAGGAGGAGAGGTGGAGATGGTCCAGCAACATTCCTTCAAAGGTCCTGCCCACCGCACCATCAACAGGATTACAAACCGAAACCGGATGAGCATGGGCTCCATGTCTGGGACCATGCAGCAGATGTCCTCAGGTGGGAGCGTGTATGGTGGAGGGATGGACAGAGTGGACGGCTTCATCACAGGTGGAGTATCTTCTGGTTCCCAGGCGAACCTGATGCGTGCAGGCACCCTGTCCCGTGCCATGTCGGTCAAAAGCATGCAGAGCGTGGGCAAAGGCGTGGATATCTACAATCAGCAGTTGGAGTGCGGCATGGGCAACCTCAATGGGTGAGAAGCATAACCACAACACCAATGTTTTCATTTGAAACATTGGGTATATTGCATGTCTCTTACTGACAGTAATGTAGGATACATATACAAATACTGGTATACAAACAGCATCACCAGCCTCATCAACCTCAACCTGAGTACATCTTAATATTGACTGACATGAGATGAGCAAAAGTCTATAATTTTCCTTTTGTCAGTAAATCCCATCAAAAGTCCAACAATAAACTGATCCTTCTAGCAAGTATTGGCTGTGTAAGCAAAGCCCGACCTTCAGTAGCTTAATCTTCTGCGCCTCCAGAGTCTCCACTGTCAAGAAAGCAACACTTCATCACAATGAATGCACTGTAGTTTACTTTGAGTCAATCACACATACACAGTCCTGCAGAAAATTCAGCTTAAAATACTCCTCAAAAAGTCAGTTTGGGTAATGTTTGCTCAAAACTACAGTTAAGGAAATTATTTTGCCTTTTTTTTAACTTGATATCGTCAGTGGGAACAAAAGCGTTTGAGGCTAAGAACCACAGACACTGTACAAAAGTCAGTATTAAGAGACAGATTATTGGATAGGGGATTTGTTGACAATAAGAAAAAATACAATAATTGCAACCTTATCCTTTAATTGCTCCAGTGACAGAGAGAGTCATCCTGGTGACTCAGTTATAGTATTTCAGTGACATTTAAGTGAATATGATGCACCAGTATGATGGTGTCACAACTTTCATATGACAGGAGGTTTTTCGGGAGTGTGTGACGTAAATAGTCTATTTCATAAGAGCTGTGGATAGGAAGGAGGCTCCATAGTGGCAGGACTGGTTTTGGGTGTGGCAGCTCAGTTTCAGGCCTCGCATTTCACACATCCCACAGCGTGTGGTTAGCTGAGCAGATTTGCAGACCACTGTGTAATTTGGAAGTAATTCAACGAGCTGCATTTCACTGACAGGAAACAAATCATCTATGAATAATTACTGTGGCCACACTGTTGCTTTTCATTCAGACGTATTTTGTGCTACCATACGTAACAATAGGGTAATTAAATAATTAAATGGTTAAGATTGTCTGACTGAGTTTGCTTATTTGCTCCTTCGGCAGGCTATCCTCCTTGGACATGCCCACAGCAATACAAAACCTGAGGGAGCCTGACCCTGGACTGCAGGTCCTGGGTGCCGCCTACATTCAACATGAATGTTACAATGACATTGACGCCAAAAATGAGGTACTCAAAAAGATTAAACCTGTGGTTAAAATTCCTCTGGTTATTTCCTCCCCACAATTCCTCATTGAGAAACTCGGTCATGAAATGTGTTTTCTTTCAAGTGAAGCCATCTATTGATGGATGCCTCTCCATGTTTGTTGACATACAGTAATGTTGCTACAGTTTTGCTTCTGTTCTGGTGTGGTGCTCCAGTTGCTCCACATGTTGCTCAACTTTTGACAACGCTGTAAATGTATCTGGACTCTGTCCTGTATAGGTGTTGAATGTCAGGTATACAGCAGAGATTAAAACTCTTATCTTATGTGACACACTACTCTTGCAGCTCAGCTCTGAGGATAGAGTGCGAGTGATAGCAACTCTTGTCAAGAAAGCGAATGAATGTTTCAATATTTGCCAAAATGTTGATTTATGTCAGAATTTAGCACCTCCTAGTGATGATATATAAAATGCATGCGTATCTGTGCATTATGGATCCAACCAAGGGACACACAGATGCACTGCACCAAAGTTTCAATAAACGAAAACTTAAAAATAGATGTTTTAGTTTTGATCCATTACAGGACTGTTTATATGAAGTTACTGATAAATCTTGAATCACCTAATGATTGGAGAAAACTGAGGTTTTTTTAACATGCACACATCCTGAGAAGAACTTTTTTCCCTGCCACCCCGTCTCTAGGTGCGTCACTTGAAGGGCATTTGTGAGCTGGTGAGACTGTTTAACTCCGAAAACCAGGAAGTACAACGTTTTGCCACCGGTGCCACACGCAACGTCATCTATGAGAACATGGAAAACAAGACGGCTCTGATCGACGAGGGCGGCATCCCACAGCTGGTCGAGGCACTGAAGGAGCCAGATGATGATCTCCGCAAAAACATCACCGGTATGAAATTCCCAGTCATAAAAGTAAAAAAACATGATACAACAAGCAGAGCTGATCTCTCCTGCTTGTTTTGCCTCAAGTAAAAAAGAATGCAAATTAGTTAGTCACAATATTTGATTGCAACATGAGAAAGTAGCCTCTGAACGATTAGAAGGGGTGCAGTCACCTTTACAAGAATCCACAGATTATGGGGATTAACTTGAATTTAATGATAGTTTGAGTTAGTTTGGTTTTTTAACATGAGATGTGAGAAACAGTATTCTTCCTTTCAGTGTTGTGCTGTGGGTTCCCTGTGGACAATTCAGTCTTCAAGTCAAGTTTTCATTTATCTTAGCTATCCGCGCTCATTTTCTGTTGTCAGCAGAGCAGCTATGCAGTACACAAGAGTAGGATTTGCAGTTTTTTCTATAGGGTGTGTGAAGAAGAGGTGGGGTTGTGTGGGAGCTGCCTGGGCCTGTGGAATGGCAGTAAATCTGCCACTCCCTTTTATGAGTGAAAGCCGTGTCACTCTTTCCTTTGAGCCGTTACACCTCGATTTGTATCTGTCAGAGTGCTAAAAGACCTCATGTTGGTGTCACATATTCAGAGCTTTCTGCTGAAATGTGACACAGACGTCTTACGAAATATTTCAGCTTCACTGCTGTTTGCATTTGTCTCAGGTTTTGAAAGTTCATGCATCCAACTTGTACTCATGTAACAAATGTGTGTTCTTAAGGAATAGTTCAACATTTCGGGAAATACAAATATGCTTCCTTGTCAAGAGTTAAACGAGAAAATTGATATCACTCTTATATGAAGCTATAGCCATTAGCTGGTTAGCTTAGCACAAAGACCGGATACAGGGGGAAATGGTGTGCTAGCCAAAGCTAGCCAGGCTGAAAGCCAGGCTAGCTTCCCCCCTTGTTTCCAGTCTTTATGCTAAGCTAAGCTAACAAACTAATAAGCCTGTTTCTTTTTCTGTCTATTTCTTTCAAACTGTAAAATAACTAAAGAAGCTACAAAAATGTGCAAAATGAAGCATAAATATCATTTTTTCTGACATTTCTCTTGGTGTGTATATGTGTAGGTATATTATGGAACCTTTCATCTAAAGACAACCTGAAGCAAAAACTAGCCAGGGAGACACTTTCTGAATTGACTGAGAAGATCCTCATCCCTTTGTCGGGGGGCGGGCAAATTGACAGCATCCAGCAATCAGCATCTGAGGCAGAAATCTTCTACAACACCACAGGATGTCTCAGGTGCTCCTCACTTATCTGCATCTCATTACCTGTGACTGCAAGATGCTTCTTCATGCAAATGCGTTGTTTGTTTGTTTTTTGGTTCACCCCTGTCTGATTTTTCTCCCATGACTACATTTTCATTTTGGGAACTTGTTGTGGCATGTGACAGCCACCGGGCTTTACCACACCTGTCACTTTTCACTGTTATTTGCAAAAGCCTTCTTCACTACAGCCACCAGCTGCGTTTCAAGCAGCTTTTTTTAATCTCCAAATTTATTGCCATGTGGGGAATATTTGCAATGTTCCCTGCATGTGTTTATCCTGTCATTATGTAATGAATACTTTAATGATGTGATGCTGCAGCGCCAGTTGTGTAACTAAGTTTTACCTGAAGCAGCTCTTTGACCTATCACTTGCTTTGTGTGTAATCAGGAATATGAGCTCTGTGAATGAGCAGACCCGTCAGCAGATGAGAGAAACACATGGACTGGTGGACTGTTTGGTGGGCTACATCAAGGCCTCCATTGAGGATGGCAAGGCAGAAGACAAGGTGAGACGAGAAGAGATGGAGCTGAATTGAAGCTTCTGTTCCTGTTTAGCTCGAGTCTTTTTGTGTATTCACTTGTCTGTGTTTGTGTGTATTCGTAGGGTGTTGAAAATGCAGTGTGTGTCTTGAGGAACCTCTCCTACCAGCTCTATAATGAGATGCCTCCATCTGCTCAGATGCGCCTGGAAGGACCAACCAGAGCTCAGGACTCAGGAAAGGGTGAACCTATTGGTTGCTTTACACCCCAGAGCAGGAAAGCCAAAAATGTACGCACGCCTAATATTTACCCATCAGCATTTTGTGTGCATGAACCAGACTTCCCACCTAAACACTGCCCTTCTTTTATCTCTCTTCACCTAACAGAGCAAGAGCCAGGATCTCTCCACTTTCACAGAGGTTGCTCGCGTGCCAAAGAGTATGGAGTGGCTGTGGCACCCAGAGGTAGTGAAGGTGTACAACCGTGTGCTGCATCAGTGTGAGATCAACAATACCACCCGTGAGGCAGCAGCCGGAGCGCTGCAGAACATCACAGCCGGAGACAAGAGGGTAAGCAGCGTATTAAGCAAATGCAACAAATCTAATAATATTGGTCATATATTGGTAATAAGTTTGTCTAAGTTTGTCTCTCTCTCTCTTCATCCTGCAGTGGGCTTCAGTGCTGAGCCGGGTGGCTCTGGAGCAGGAGCGCATGCTGCCCGTGCTGCTGGACCTCCTGCGTACCAACAACGACCTGGAGCTGCGTTCTCTCACAGGCTTCCTCCGAAATCTGTCCCGTCATGTCAGGGATAAGAATGACATGGGTGAGTCTATCTTTCTTTTATTATTCTTGTTAGGTATACATAGTTTGATGTCTGAATCTAAAGCACTGATATATTTTACTCTGAAAAGCATTCATCTAAATTTATGTGGTTTGAATTCCTCTATTTGAAATTTCCTTGAGCTAATTTTAAGTTTTAAGTTGTACAAATTCAAAAATAATTTCCTTAAATTGGGCTAAATTCAGACTCAGATTCATCAAACATTGAAAACTGGAACATCCAGGATACTAAGGATAACATATCAATTATGAATGGAATCAACAGCAACAACAACTGTGGAACAACATTAAATATGAATGACTAATTTCTCTGATTATTTCATAGGGGTTACGTTCAGCACAAATAAACACACACACACACTCTCTCCCACCACACACTGTTGCAAAACCCTGTGGCAATTTGCCACTGCATGTAATTCGGCCTAAGTGACACACGAGCGTGCAAATAAATTTGGAAACAACAACATTAGGTAATATCTAGTGAGAATGACCTGTTGTCATAAATATAAGTGGAAAACACCAAAACAAAACATACATATATACATACGTATATTACATACATTAGGCGCTGGAGCCTATCCCAGGTGACATTGGGCGAGACAAAACAAAACAAAACAAAAAAAACAGAAAACCTTCATGTGAAACATTCAATTTATTCAAACTTTGGTAGAAAATTGTGTGTTCATACAAAATCACACTTTATTAGAGATTATGTTATGGTGAGAAATGGTTTTTAACACATCCTAACAAGACTACTTTGTTTATCCAGCCACAAAGGTGGTGAACATCCTGGTGACCAAGCTACCTTCTGATGGATATCAGAAGGAGCCCTCCAGCGAGGTGGTGGTCAACATCTGTGGTATTCTTAATAACTTGGTGACCGGCAGTTCTTTAGCTGCCAGAGACATCTCCTTCTTTGACGGACTGCCAAAACTGGTTGGCATCAAAAACTCACACGACAACAGGTGAGTGATCGTAAAGTGTCAACTGCTTTAACACACCGTATTAGTTAAATGTGTACCTACATGAACCCTGATACAACCGTTTGCACATTTGACGCAAATGTTACACAAAATATTGCACCTTATCTGGGCATTTGAGATTATTTGTACCAAGTGTTAACCTTGGATGAATCTTCTTTTTTTTTCTAGTGCTGGAAAGAAACAAGCAGGCAAAGCAGCATCCACAGTTCTCAGCAACATGTTCCAGTACAAGAAACTGCACAACGCGTACAAATCGGTAAGAAAGAAATGACTAAAAAAATGTGCTCTGCATGATTGGTGGTAATTTAACCAAAAATCAGAGGGGAAAAATCCAAAATATATCCAAATATACGGCATCAAAAACTGTTTATCGTGAGTCTCAGCAGAGTTTTCTTTTAAGTGGCATGTGCCTGAAAATGGATTTCTAAACTCATGTTGCTGTTATTACTATTATGTAACCATCAGATAACACAGTAGCTGTTTTTAAACATAAACAAGTATGTCGAAACTCATTGAAAACTTGGATAGCACTGTTATAAAAACACAAGAATGAAACATCATAAGTCATTACCAACTCTCCAACACTCTTTCAACTTAGTTTTTCCTCATTCCTCACACATTATAATCCTCTTTAATTCAGTATAAAAATACACCAAAGTAACATGTAACATGTCCAAAATATTATTTTATATTTTAGTACAAATCACAAAAAACGAAAAGCATTTCAAAAATTTTAGGTCTCCCGGCGTCTAACATACCAAGAACCAGCTTGATTTTGCATGTCGACCGCCACACAAAGTTCAAAGCTCAGTGGAAAACCTCCTAATGGAGCCTCACCCTCATTCTCTTATCTGTGTGTGTATGTGCATGCCCGAGTGTGAAAAAAAGTGAGAGTGACAGAGATTGTGTGCGTGTGTGTGTGTGTGTGTGTGTGTGTGTGTGTGTGTGTGTGTGTGTGTGTGTGTGTGGGTGTGTGTGGGTGCATGTGGCGTCTGTGTGACGGATGACATTCCTCTCTCGCTATAATTCCTTCGTCAGTTGGGTGGCGTATGTTCAAAACCACATATCTCTTGAGTGTTAACACTGCTCTTTCAACACTTACACACCCAGTCCTGTACCTACTCTTCTTCGGTAGGCGCAGGTACGTTTACTGCCTTTTGCAGATTACGACTTGCCCCTCCCAAGGGTGCGGTACTCAGCTTATTTCCTAATGAACAAGTCCCAACAGAGCAAAAAATGCATTAATGCTTGTCTTACAGTTTTAAATCGAATAAGAAAACGCTGCCTTGGTTCATGGTCCAAAAAGTATGTAGATGCATAAATAGTTGGATGTTTGAACAGTGAATTGTGAAATAGATTGTGTTCTATTGAACTCAGAGGTCATCCCAGGTCACCTGTGCTGTACAGTTTAATTAATATTTGAATAAATCCTGAAATAAAATTTTTTATGTCATGTCTAAACAATGTCATAACTCTATCTTTATTTCTTTGTGTTACAGAAAGGGTTCACGAGACCCCATTTTACAGACACGACGATCTAAAACAATGTAACGTAATAACAGTCCTGCACTCTACCAGCCCCCCTTTGGATGAAATCTCTTCAGATTTGCCAGAGTAAAGACACTCTTTATACTATTCAAAGATAACTTAGGTTCAATTTTTGTCTGCCATACTTTGTGACGAGAATATGAACATACAAGTGATGGAGGATCTACCTGGAAAAGGACTTCCTGTGTATTTTTCAGTACAGTTCAAGAAACGTGGATCCAGTACATTGGTCTATTGATGGACTCTGATGCAAAATCTGTGCACCTTAACCCATTTGCTCTCTTTGTTTGAACACTGTATGTTTTAGTGTGGAATCAGGGATTTCTTTTCTGTCAGAGAACATGTATTCAGATTAAACTGCAGCTGTTTGTGTTTCTGCTATTTGAAAACAGTTCATAACTGTTGATGGACAATATGGTGGACATTTGTGCCTTGTCGTCCCACTGTTGCACCTCAATTATAGCATAAATGCGAACAAATGTGGTACTAACATGGAGTTTTTGTAAATATTGCTTTCTCTATTATGCATAAATCAAATGGGTTTTTTTTATACTGTAGCTATTTGCTTTGTATTTGTAGTTTTTGGATGAATAAATGTTTTATAAATAAGTCAGAATTATAACAGATAGTTATAACGGAATGTAACCACAGTAAATAACAATCACTGATATTTGTTATGAAATTTGATTTAAAAATCTGGGGATTATGATTGTGCCTTCAAAGTTGACTTTTGGATTTAGTTATGTTCTTTTTAAGCAAAAAAAAAAAAAATCCCAGTCATGTCAAACAAAATACTGACGTGTGACATTTATAATCACTTTGTCAAACAGAACTTATAATGTATTAATATGCCTGCTCATTTTTCTTTAACATGCCATTTTAATTGCTGTTTGTCTAGAATGATAAATGATGTGAGTAAGAGATGAAAGCGCAAACAGAAACTTTGTTTTCAAGAGAAATATTTTGTTTAGTATTTGAGGTCTTTGTGTTCATAAATGACAAGATTCTGACCCCCTTAAAACTTATTTTTATTGTCAAGTATAATAGATTAACTCTATTTGTGCAACTTGTAAATATTCATACAAAAGGTTCAGTTCAAAAACTTTGAACTTTACAAAAAATTGTAACGATTACTTCCCTGTTGTATAAACTGCTAATAAAGAGACACATTTAAAAGTGAGATGTCATTTTGTGAGTGTTTCTTGCATGTGTGCTGCAGTGTCTGTTATAGCTGTAACAGACTGACACTGACATGGTGAAAAGTCTGCCACACCCTGTTTACATATTTGCTCCTGCTCAGACAGGAACAATATCAGACCTTCCCTCTTGTACCCTTATTTAGGCTCTTATTTCACTGCAGGTCTAACCATAACGCCATGAGGGAGTTTTACCAAACTGCTTTATTCATGTGCCTTTCATGTTGTTATCAGTCAATTTACATCGCACGCAAAACTGCCATCGCTACAGAAACGTCAAGAAATATGAGTTCTTCTTCATGAGCGTTCTCCTGTTTCAGTTGACTGGTATGAGAACAGATACCAGTATTCTGGGTTCAAGTCTGACTTCAGGCTCTCTCTCACATATATTTTCTGTCTTTCCCAACCTTCGGTTTACTGTCAGCTGTCAAATAAACTGCTCAAAAAACAAAATCCCTTCAACTTTTCTGAAATAACTCTGCCCTCTGCTAGGAGCTCAAAGAGAGAACTTGGCTGTAAAACAACAACCAATAAAAAAAAATCCATACAGTCAGTAACTTATTTCGCTGATTGATTAAATCATTTAAGATCATTTTTTTGTATAGCTTTTACACAACAATAGAAAACACAAGTCTTTGGTAAGGGGAAAGAGAAAAAAGGCAACACTTTGATTTTAAGAACACACTGTACAAAAAAGAAACAACATATATAACATGATGGCATGGATAAAGATAAAGCAATGCCGAAGGAGGATCTCCGTGTAGGAGTTCATTTTCAGCAGATCATATGTCCTCCTCAGTGACCAGGCAGTAGAAGTCTGAGCGGGCTCCATAGTTGCGTGACCCCAGGTCCGACACGTCGATGTCCACAGGTTTGGGCTCAGCTGCATTCATGGGAGCAGCAGGGAGGACAGGGGCTTTACAGGTCATGGCCTTGTACACAGGGAGGCGAAGCCCTGCAACACAAAGAGAAAAGATGAAAAATGTATCCCGAGTGAAGTTGATTTTTCACGGCTGTAGTGTTGTACTGCTTGATGCCACTCCTCCATGCAAAGTTGGACTCATTAAAGGAGCAGTCTGACATTTTGTGAAATATTTATTCGCCTTCTTGCCATGAATTAGATGAGAAGATCGATACCACAATCATATCTGTCTACTCATTATGAAGCTACAGCCAGCAACAGCAGGTTAGCTTGGCTTAGCATGAAGACTGGAAACAGGGCTAAATAACTAGCCTAGCTCTGTCCAAAGATAACAAAATCAATCTACCGGCAACTCGAAATCTCACCACCACTGAAAATGACAGGTTGTGGTTATACTTGGGGTTAGGTGTGGTGACTATTTGTTGGCCAGGCCGAGCGACTTTTTAAAAAGTTGTCTGTAGTCTGTTGTTGAACTGATTAAACAGACGAAATGTTACGTGTTAATTGGTGAGGTTTAGAGGTGCTGGTAGGCAGATTCTGTTATCTTTGGACTGAGTCTGTTTAAAAGTTTGTCCCTGTTTTCAGTCTTTGCCCTGATTTAAGCTAACGGACTGTAGCTTCATATCTAAGTGAAGGCTGTAAGAGTGATATTGGTCTACTCATCTAAGTCTCATACCAAGCTATTCCTTTAAAATGAAAGCATTTGCCTCTCGTGTCTCCTAAGGCTTAATACAAAACACCACAGACAACCTGCTATAGGAAATATGTGCCCATCATTTGCATGTGCAAAAGAAAAAAGAATGCCGTCTTTCATTTATGCAAAAGTTTTTTGCATATCTACAGTATGTTTATTTGAAGAGTGAACCTAACGTTAGCGCTTGAGGACTGTTCTAATCTGGAGAGAGTTGTTCTTACCTAGATCTCCAGCAGGGTCTGTGTCTGAGCGGCAGTCTAGGTAGTCGGGGTTGAGGGTCAGCATGGGGTCCTTGTCATCTTGTAGCATAGTCTGAGGGTCACCTACAGACTCACTGCGAAAGACGACTTTGCGAGGCATCGCTAAGGCCAGCTCCTTCCAGAAGACTGAGGAGGGAGTCTGTGGACACCGAACACACAGTCAGTAACTCAGTAAGTTTAAAATTATTTGATCCCAAATATTTGTCATTGATTGATGTGGTGATACATGAACACAAACTCTTCTGCTCATGTTTGAACAGCTTTGGTTATTTCACAGATTTCTGTTCGCTGGTTTGCAGTGGGCCGAGTTCAGCTGGAGAAAGGTAATGCTAAATTTTGCAATTAGGATTTAGCAAGATTTGAATCAAAATGATAAGAGCCACGAGTCAGTCTAGACACGATATCATATCTGATCAAACCACACTCACACAGTCATTAAGAAAGAGTGTGTTAAATGGATATTTTTTTCTGAACTGAACTCTGATTGTTGCTTTTTTTACCATAAATATTTATTAATATGTTTTAGAAAAATAGCAGAGCTTTCAGAGATCTGAAAAATATCCATTCACATAATAATAATAATAATATATATTTTCCATGTGAGTTGCCTGAAATCTAATATACCTTTGTTTAATGACATTTAAAGTCCTCATATTGTATTTTGTTGTAAGCATGCTCAGAAAACTGTATATATCTATTATTATTATTATTAATGTGGATCTTACCACAGAGTTGTACCTCCAGGTAAGTACAGTGAGGCGGTGCTGGTGTTCACTGAGCTGCTGCTTGATTTCAGGCCTCACGCGTTTGGACTGACCCTCCAACATGATGAGGATGGGACTCTTACATAACTCCAACAAGTGCAGAAGGCCCTGTCTGAAAACACACACAGTACATTGTTATATGCAGTAAACACTGCAGTACATGGCAGCAACACTGCCCTCAAGTGGTTTATTATAGTGATGATACTGTAGTCTGTTTTATACAATATGTAAACTGTTTGAAGAGTGTTGTTTCTACATTGAATGCATCTTTGTGAGTCTGACCTGAAGTTGTTGCAGCACCAGTCCTGCTCAAGGTAAGCATAAGAGAGCACCACGATCAGACGCCGAGAGCGACTTATGTTCATGAGCAGCTCCGCAGAAGGTTCTGGAGACACAATATTGTTGTTAGTTGTTAAAAAAATGGACAGCTCTGAAACACAGTACATACAGCGACACAATGTTTCAAATTTAAAATCATGTTGCAGCTTCAAATTGGGTGAAGCAGGCCCCAGAATAATCCTGCGTTATAATTTCATAAACAATTGAATGAAGAAAGCTTACCTGAGCCAGGTAGGATTTCGTTATCATTGAGATGCACCTTGTATGCATTTTTATTCTCCAGGTGAGGTTTGAGAATAAAGTTGACAAACTTCCTGTCATGGTCGTTGTTCACGTACGAGATATAGGCATCATATAATTTGCCATCTGAAGACAGAGACAAACACACAAGTGGTTTTAATACTGCAGTATTATACACAAGTATAATATATGACATCAACAGAAGTCTCACCATTGAGTTCATAGTCTCCGTAGGTGTTTCTGTACCACAGTTTGATGTTTAGGTGACACCTGGAGTACACGACAGCAGCTACACTCAGTAACAGGAGGAGGATGATGGCTGCAATAACAGCAGCCGTGTGGCTGGGTATGCCTGAGCAGAAAAAACATAAGGATAACTTTGATTAAAATGAATCATCTTAAACTACAGAATATGAATCGACGGGGTCCTTGCAACAACAACAACAACAACAACAAAAACAGAGAAGTTTTATTGCACAGCTAATTCAGAAATAACTAACATTAATCTAAATCTAATCATGTGGTGAGTCATAAGAACTTTGAACTGTTTGTCCAGTGCTGATATATTACATGCAGGGCCAGGCTCGCTGCTGACATGCTGTAAAATTATACAGACTGTATTTGTGACAGTGGTGCAAACACTCCCTGTATCACACTAGTTAAGTGTGTGGAGCTGGCTTATTTCCTGACAATAGTTTTGATATACACTGATCATGTCTTTCATACACTTTTTGATGCAGATACTGGACACAGTCATGCCTTTCACCGTTTTGTCCAAGAGACTTTGTTATATTTGTGTTCCCTTTTTATTTTGGAGTGATCCTTTTAGACCCAGCATATGTATGTAAGCATCTTTAGTTGACTTACTTGAAGTGTGTAGGCTAAATTCAGAGGAAACGTTCCTCACTGCGCAACTGTAGAGCCCAAAATCGTCCAGCTCCCTGAGGGTGATCTCCAGCAGACTGTTTACCATCAGCTGGCCGGCAACAGGAGACCTGAAAAGTAGGACAAAGAACTTGATCATACTTCCACTCTTAGATACTTTTATTTAAAATAGGCACATTATTAATAATGGAAAACTGATATTTAAAAAGCGTCAAATCACCATGAGGACATATTATGCGTGTAAAGTGTGTGATTGGTGAGGGGTTGGCCTCCTTTACTCCACTGCAGAGTGGTGTCACATTGCTTCTCTTTTTGGTCCCAGAAGAGGAGAGCAGAGCAGTTCAGTATCACCGTGGATCCCACATTCCTCCAGAGTCTGGTTGGACCCCCATTTGGTTTAAACTCTGGGGCTTTGGAGCACTGGGACTCTGTGTAAAGACATACCACTGTTATCTGTGTTCACTGCAGGAGCTCGAGACAATAGAGGCCTTCATGTGCGCTGCCAAATACCGCTGCTGGAAGGCGCGCTGAAACAAAATGCCTCTTGCAGGTGTATCCATTCAGCTAGCCCCTTCAACCCCCACCCCCATGCAAACTCTAAGTTTACTGCAGGGACAAATAACAGCCTACTGCAAGAGCCACGCAATTACAGGGTCAGGTTTGAGATGACTTCATTACACTTACACATGGAAATAATATGTACCTTTAACTATGAGACGCACTGTGAATGAGGTTGTGCTGTTGCCCTGCTGCACACAGGTGTAATTCCCCTGGTCTTGGAAGCTGAGGCTGGCAAACTCCACGTAGGCCTTCCCTTCCTGGGTGCGGAACTGCTGACAGTCCTTCTGCCAGGTCAGCTTGAGCTGGGGGGAGCTCTGGGACTGGACAAGCTCCAGAGGGCAGTTCAGCCGATATGGAGGCCACTGTTGCCCCACATAGAGCACCTGCTCCTTAAACCTGCTCTCATCCACACAGGACTGAGCTACAAAGAGAGATAGGAGGAGATTACATGGTATTATTAATACTAGAGATGCAAAAACATAAAAATTTTTCTGTCCAAAACTGACACACAGAGTTCTCTTACAATACATGAAGTCAGGGGTGGCTGTACAAACTACAACTTTTAATAATGACCTAAGAACATATATTTCATAACGTAAGGTCAGAATCCAGCATCTAAATTAAATGTTCAGTGTGTTGAATTTACGATAAGCTGGGGACTTGTCTAGGGTGTACCCTGTCTGTCGCCCTAAGTCCACTAATATAGGCTCTAGCCCCGCCGTGACCCTGATGAGGATAAGCGGTTACAGATAATGGATGGATGTGTTGAATTCAGTGTCATTTAGCAATGAAGTTGCAGATTGTCACTAACTGAATACTGTTTAAACCACTATTTAGAGTCAGGGTTTGTCCATTCTGGGCTGCAGAAACATGCTGGACTATAAAAGTCTTACTCCAATGTAGCCAAACATAGGAATATTCTTATTCTTATCCTAAAATGATTACACATAAATGAAAACTTTTGGACCTTTAATGTTGTGTGATTAAACTGATGCAGAAAGCAAACACTGAAAGTAAAAGTGGCCTTGCTTCCTTTATCAGAAAACACTTTGCATACCGTGAGTCTATATGCAAATAGTTTGTGGAGCTGCAGACGATGGTGTAGTTTTTTGGCAAAGGAGGGAGTGTCTAACGGTGCATGAAGGTGAACTTGTTTACTCTTTTCCCCTGGCAGACTGTTTTGCTGACTAAGAACAAAACAGAGAAAGAAAAAGCTCTGACTCTTCTTTTATGTTTATTCAGTGCAAACAGCAGAGACATGTTATTAACTTATATCAAACCTAACAGCTTCTTTGACAGCACAGATTTAAAATACACCTCACATAATCTAACTAATAACTGGCCATATGAAACTAAACCTGTTCTTCAAGATTTTTCAGCGCATGCGCCCATCGAAACCTTGACCAGAAACACAACTAACCCGAACAACAAGCTCGGTTTGACTTCGCTTTGTTTTATTTTTTCTTTTCTTTGTTTCTCAAACAAAAAAAAGAAAGACACACATCCGGGTCCAAAGTCCGGGTCTGGTCCTCGTGTTGCCAGGCAACAGCATGTGACAGATACAGTGACCCTGCGCAGACTGACCATATTGATCTTGTTTTTTCCCATCAAGCTTCTCTTAAGTCTGACTGTGACTAATGGGCAAATATTTAAAAAGAAATAGCAAAGTTAATACAACAACTATAAATATATTGTGTGTATCAATTAAAGTATATCATATCTGAATCAAGTCACGGGAATAAAGTTAATTTTGTTACATCCTTACCGGCTGCGAATAAACTCTTGTCCCATTCAACAGTGCACACCAGTAAGAGAGCGACTAAAATCACAGCCATGAGCAGCAGTCTTCCTCTTCCTCGTCCCTCAGGTGACAAATGAACCGAGTGAAGGTTGTTTGTTCTTTAAACCTACATCACAACCTATAAAAATAACGTGTCACTTTATTACAGTTTAGTTACGCTGAGCAGTGCCGTGAAGGTGACTACGCGTTCGTCAGCCTATTCTGGTTGATCAACTGCACCTGGAGAGACCTGAAACTCAGCTGGCTATTGGCTCCCTGTGGTCACGTGACGTGGTGTGCACCGGCTTTCACCTGCTCTACAGTGAAAACCGTCGAAACTGAAGAGATAAGGAAAACCTAAATACACCAAGCACTTAAAAGTTAATAGGTTTCACTTTCCAGTAAGGCGCTTTTTTTACAGGATTTATTGTAAATATGTTGTAACTAAGGTTAATGTTTATAGTCATATATCAGTTACAAAATGTGTGTTGCCAGGTTATTAAAAACCAGACTTTTTTTTTTTTTTTTTATTGGATAATTTTTGCAATTATAAATGTTGGTAATTCATGAATACACGTTCATGAGTTTGGAGTTTGTTTAATAACCCATCAATACTAGAGGTATAAATGTTAATAATACGTGTTTTTTTATCAAGTCTGCAGCTTTAACTGTTAAAATGTTAATAAATTTAATTTTGGACTTTACCCCCAGAAACCTAGATCACATTATTCACAACCTGGCAACCCAGAAGGTGTCTTTATAAATGTTTATTACCTATTAATTTATAAAACTATGAATAAACATATAAAGAGTGCCTTATCAGAGAGAGGTATAGTGTTAAACTATGTTTTCTTTAAATTGTATCTTTAACATGGTACTCAGAGCTGCTGTTTCAACCTTTTCCACACTGCCAGGGTTACATTTCTTTTTAAGATGACTTTTAATACACATAATGTAAAAATATTGAGACAAATGAATACAACTGTGTGTGACTTCTATGTAAAATCATTCTCAGGTGATTAAATCTTCCTCAGGTGATTTAATTCCCATAAACAATGGAGGAGGTGTGCCTGACTTCAGTGTCCTACATCACTGACTTAATGAAGCTATTATCGAACACAAAAAAATACAGATTGACACCAGTACAAAATGTTTTTACTCTTAAATTTGTCAAAATCTCAACTATGACGCATTTAAATTTAATTAAACTTGAATTTAAAATACATTACATGAGGCCAAAAGTTTCCTCTTTTATTCAATAATATAAAATATTACAATGCAAAACATTCTTGTGTCTGATTTACAAAAGACGCCAGCAAAATCAGTCTGCAGTAATGACATTAATCGCAGCACTTTTTTTTTTCCTCTCTTTTTTTTTTTTTTTTTACAGTATAAGGCAACATCGTAACACACAATCAGTACTGTATGTGCAGTAGCAGTATAAATTATGTTTAGTTTAGGCTTTCAATAAAAACACTCACATACATCTCACAAATATAGAGATCCAACAGTAAGCTATCAGTGCATTCTTAAAATAGAATAAGAATAATCTCATGAAAGACGTGGTCAGTAAAATCTGTTACTGTACATTAGTCTGTTTTCAAAGTCCATTTCATAGACGAGAATCCAGATAGCCAGCACTTAACATTTGACTGCAAACAATAAAAGAGAATGAAAGGCCTCCATCTGAACTCTTCAGAGAGATGATTAATGGCTTTGCCGTTTGAATTCAACACTGTGATAGTCTGGACGCTTTAATGCACAAGGCAGCACTCGGTTCATGACCTCAGGGGGGAAAATGTGTAATGTTAAAGTGTCTGTATGCCGTCACACAAATGAGCTGTAAGAGACAAAAGCAAGGACTTGTTAGTTGCAGGATCACAATATTATATATGTTTATATATATTATAAACACATAACTAAAGCTATAAACTAGAAATGCTACATAAGTTACCATTTAGACAACACAGATACAGTTCATTTTTTTCAGTGTATATTTCAGAGGAGAAATACTGCCTGTATTGTACATGTATATCTGTATATCTACCCTGCAACCATTCATTTTCATTTTAGAAACTCAAGAAAGTGTTAATACAGCGGACATTTTAAAAGTTTTAATACAGTGGTTCCCAAACAAGGGTTGCAGAAGTCCATGTGACAAAGAATAAAGATGTAGAGTGAAACTAAAATTTTGAGACCTTTCTCAGAGCAAACATTTCATTATAATTCATTAGAGAAACAGGTTCTCTGACGCTAGCAGGTTTATCAAGATTCAGCTTATCTAGATTTTTTTAGAAAACAAAACAGAAATACTTTTGACTTGGAATGTAACCTAGTTGTGCTAATCAAACACACACATCAGTTGTCTTTCGCACCATGCATCAGCAAAGCCAAAGTAGTATAACTTTTCATTTTCAAATGAAACTAACGAGAAACATCCAGTCCATGTTTGAGCTACAGATGCACTGAACAAATATTTTCATAAAACCTCCCTGTGTGGGACTCATTGGGATGATTTTTATGTAATCAGTCAGCAGCAGCTTGAATGAATGAAATTTTTAGAATGACACTGACAAAGAAACTGCATTTGCTGTGGATCGGTCACATCATGGCTAATACACAATCCTGCTATTAAAAAGGTACCAGCACCAATACTGATCGAGTGCTTCAGATAGATGAATCCAAATTTTAGGAACCACTATATTAACTTTTTATTGTTTTTGATTCGCAGTACTTAAACAAAACCACAAGAAGGACATGTTACATGATATTATGTTACTGTATGTGACAGTTTTTTTTTTTTTAGAAACTAGCTGTCATGCCAGTCTAACCACATATCATTCAAAACTCACCTGAGTTCTTCTTTTAGTCTGTTGAGTTTATCAAAGAGTCTATCATTCTTGACCTGCATGGGAGCGCTCGGCACAAACCAGGCTGCAATGAACTTGCATATGACAACAACATGCTGCAAGCAGAGAAGGAAATGTTAGAAATGCAATCTCCTTTTCTTTCTGTGAAAATATGGTTTCACTACACACTTCCTTATTCTGTTATAACTCAGCTCACTGTCCGTATGTGTGACATCCCGAGTTGTAAAATAGACAAACGGTGGTGGGATTTTGGTGTTGTGTTGGTTGGATGCTACACTACAAAAGAAGATTGCCCAAAGAAATCAATATAAGAAAAGGTGGTTAGTGGTTTCTGGTTTGATCTTTAGGGCTTACCTCAAACAGGATGACAAACGCAAAGCGCACAGCTAAAATTAGCCAGAACTGTGGGGTAAAACTGTAGTCCTCATTGCTCCTGTAGTCTTTATAGCTATGAAAAGAAACAGATGTTATCTCCTTTATCAGTTGTTTTAAATATCGCACAGTGGATCATTGTGAATACTAGCTGCAGTGACGGCCACCTATTTTTAAGACTTTAAAAATTGCACTTCTATTTACAGGTTACACAGTCTTTTCAGGAATGTAACAGTGCAATACTAGGAACCCTGAACAGTCATTAACATCAGTGGTGACCAGTATGAGTACTTGCCACTATGTTGTTACCCAAATTATATGTTTGGACATTGGTTTGTCCTAACCTAAAGTTAGAGTGATGCCAGTTAAATAACTCTTCAGCTGCAGAAGGCAAAATAGGATTAAAAGAGAACAAACCTGCAGTAAGAGACATTCAAGCCACTAGCAGTGACCATCTGATGAGCTGAAAACTCGTTGAGTATGTTCTGGTCACTTATTTTTGCAATGGAGAGAGAGTTGTTGATGTAGCCAATCATGCAGCTTGAAAAACAAAATAATATAGTTTAAATGTGAGTGTTGCACAGAACATGACAGAACACAAACATTTTCGAGAAGAATGCACATTCTCACTCAGTGCCTGTTTCTGTGCCGTTGGCACATGGGCCATAGCGGTAGCGGTACACCAATCGAGGGATGAAGTCTGAAGATACACCAATGACCAGCCCATTCGCAATGACAGCTAAGACACCGATAGCCTCCAACACGTCTATCCACACCCCTGTCGAAAGGAGATTTATACTTTCAAAAGCTTTTACTGTCAAGTAAGAGTTAACAAATCAATTCTTAGTTCATAAGAGACCCTCACCAATATCGTTGGTTTTCTTGGGAACCAGTCTGCGCTCCAGAGTGACCATTTTAATGGCGTCCAAGCGAATCTCAATGACATTATTGATGAGGGCTAGCAGAGGAGCAAGAGGAAACGCTGCCACAAATATGGTGGTAAAGCTGAACTGAATCACTAAGGACAGAGCAAAGAAAAATATCGTTTGCCAAAAGCAGTCTAGTGTCTCATGTTATTGTTAGTTAAAGCATTCAAGCAGAGTACATACCCATCTCCAGAAACTCATTGAACAGGTTGAAGGAGTCGACGTCATTGAGACGGTAGTTGCTGAGCCAGTCTCGAAGCTTGCAGTTGTCACACAGTTCAGCTCCGTATTTGGCCTCTGATTCATCTTTCAGGTAACAGTGGGCACATTTCCTCTGCAGCTTCTGGGTTCTTCTTCTCTTCAGCCACCTGCCAAACCAGCTGAAGCAAACCAGAGGCAGATACCCAGTGTGAGTAAAGTGAATTACACAGTGCATGTGTAGAGTATAAAATCACAAATCTGATTTATACTCACGGGCCAGTGAACTCAAAGACATTGCTGATGGTTTGCTTGAGTACCATTATAATTGCCATTTGGATGAACAGGTCTGTGAGACATCCACTCGGATGACACTGAACAGGGGAGAGTGAAACGTTTGGAAAGCAATCAGATACAATATTCAAATTTATAACAGCATTTTAACTTTATAAAACATTTTGTCAATCTAAATGGAGAAAACATTCATGTTGCTCACCTCCTCAAGTCTCCATTTCCCTGCAATTCGGACATAACCACCAGGATGACCATTTATCCTGTCATATAAGTTATGGAAACACTATATTAGTGTTACAGTCATACATTTCCAATAGGTTTCGATAATGGGTGTTAATAAGCAAGAACAATGAGTTTCTTTCATTTGGACTTTAATTTAAAGCAACATTGTGTAACTTTCCCACCATAAAATAACAGATTTTAAATCATTTTGATGAGGTGTATGTTGTCTCTCTCATTCCCACTCTGCGCCCTGTAAAAGTTAGCGTTTACACTGGTAACAGAGGTGTTTTGGAAAGGAGGAAAGGATTTTAATGGAGGAAGTTAAGAAAAGAAAAGGAGAGAGTGACCAAGCAAGAAGCCGCCAGACAAGAGATAAATCTGGGACTGACTTTAAGTCGTTGGCAAGAGCGTCATGAAATAAAAGGCTGAAAGACAGATGACAGAGTAACATTAGCTGGCTGCTATGTCTTGTGTTGTTGCACTTGCTTGATCTCTGGCTCACCAGCTTTTGTCCATAAATAATGTAATCATTAAAAATACACACATACATACAGCTGTTCATATTTACCACTGAGACATAGTACTCTGAAACTGGGGGAACCAATTTATACACAATGTTGGTTTAAATTGTGAAACTGAGCCTAGAGCCAGGTGATATGGCTGAAATGATATTAAAAAGGAACAAAGTCCACTTGTTCTTACCTGCCAAGAAAAAAGGCTACGTAGAAGAGGGAGGAGAAATAGGTGAAGAACTGGAAGGTGAACATCTTGACGGTGAAACTCTTTTCTGTGGCAGCAAACGATCTCGTTTCCTCTAATAAAGACAGACTTCATGTCAGCGTTCATGCAATTCAATGTTTGGTCCATCAATGGCACAATCTCACACACACAGACGCCCTACAGAACTGAAATTTCTATTTTTTTACTGCCTGAAAAAATTGTGAAGGTATAATAAGCATGTTAATGTTCAAATCTAAAGTTGTTGTTTTTTAATCTTCCATTTCTATGGACAGTTTTAAGAAACTGTAATCAACACATCACAGACAAACTTGATTGGTTCAACACAATGTCTACACGGACACTCATGACCCTACACTACTCATGACCCTTTGTGACTTGTTGCTGCATTGTGAGCCGTCCAGAGGGTGCTGTTGTCACCCCTCTGGCTGTTTATTTTGGTTGTTTTTTTAGAGGTTTGAGATGTTTATATCTCACATAGCCCCATCCCATCTTGTTATTCATTTTTTGAACGTTCAGATTTGTCTTATGACCCATTAGGGTTCTGACCCTCCAGTTGGGAACCTTTGCTCGGCATGTCAGGTCCAGCAGCCGATATTTTTATGATCCCTTTTCTACCTCTCTCTCTCTTTCTTTCAGTTCCTAGTGTACATCTTGTCATGCCTCACTTTCCGTCTAGTTGCCCTCCACTGAATATCACCTGACCTACTACACATATTTACAACTTTTTCTCATCTTCCCAATTAGCATAGAGGCCTAGTTCAACTTTAGCCTTTAAAGCAGATGTCTGATCATAAACATCATGTCTTCATATAATAAAGACACTGTGGTGGTTGCTATGTATATGTACACTTGACTATGGCAGTTTCTTTTATGACTCATTACTTTTAACGTGAGTGTGCTGAGACTTTCCTGACTGAACCTGCTGCTCAGTGTGTTATCTGTGTGTTATCTGTGTGTTAAGTGTGTTTGACCTGATTTCTGTCTGATTGCCGCCTTCCTGCTTCAGCCCCGATGGATTTGTTTGTGGGTTCTCACTGTACTTGACTATTCAAGTAACTGCTTGCGTAACATTTTGTTATCCTGAAGCACATTATTATTTAAAATAAAACAATAAAAAGAGGATGTTTTAATGCTAATGTTTATGTCTGCCTGGAAACATGATTGGGATATTTGTGTAACCGCATTTCTCTTTAAAATTGGCACCGTAAAATGAAAAATAATTAAACATAAGTAAACATACCTATTTCACAGAGCTTCATGGCTACAATCCTGTTGATCTGCAAAGAATAAAAGACATAATCAGAGTCACAGAGGATATCACTAACAGGAAGACAGATACTAAGAGACCTGCGTACCCGTGTCATGACAGTGATGATGAGGTAATGGAGGACGGCCCCCAGCATCATTGCTCCGCTGTTGGAGTGGGTGCTCAGGAACTCCCATGATCCCTCAGCCAAAAGCACTGCTGCAATCACCCTGAACACCACCAAGGCATGTGTCAGGCCAATGATCACCAATATCTGTGGGAACACAAAAACACTAATTTGTATCACTTGGGCCCTTTGCAGCACTACTGAACCATACCAAACTTTAACCTGCTGAAGTCTAAAAATGTATGCAGCTCTTAAAATAGCATATGTGAAGAAAAATGACACCTACCATAGCTGTGACACAGATCAAAACCAGGATGCTGCGCAGATAGGAGTGCTTATGTTGTTTTGGAACACAGTTGGCATTGTTCACAATTTCCAGGATCAGTTCCTCCTACAGTAAAACATAATGGAAAAAAAGAAAACAGTCATAAAATACAATAAGCACTGAAGTGGTGAAATGTAATTTAAAAAATAATATATATTTATGCATGTTTAAAACTGAGATAATACCTCCTCTTCACACCAATCAGACACTTTCCAGTCGCACACATAGGAAGCTCGATGTCTCTTCCAGAACTCCAAAAACAATGTTGCTGTGAAGATCAGGGATTTACAAGTTCATAAAGTCTACTGGAACAAAAAAATATAAGAACTGAACAACAGTGGCAGCTTTTGAACACACAGATCCACTGTGTTGTTAATAACTTTTACCACTTTTGGGATATTTAGTAGAAGTTTGCATTGATTTTTCACTATGAAAGTGTGAAAATATTAACATGATTTCATTTAAGGTTTAATATTTGAAAAACTTCCAATATTTCCATTTACATATTTGCTTTGTTATTGTAGGAGCCATATGTGTGTGTGTGTATGTTTCGTTTGACCACTAGGGTATAGTATTTTTGGTTTCTGTCTAATTGGTAACCACCCAGCACCAGGTGTATATAATAGGAGTAAAATCAGTTTGAGTTGAATGGTGGTGGGGAGCACACCAGTTCTTACCGGCATCCAGCTGAAAAGCAGCTTTACGTTAAAGTTCCAGTCAGCCAACAACCTACATGGTAATGTTTTGTTTTGTCATTTCTTTATGTTTGCAATAAATGGGAACCTCACCCGAAACAGAAGAAACCTTTGCACATTATTTTGTTTTGCCTAAACCGCGTCAAGAACAATTCTCAAACCACCATTAGTGACTAATCAAGTTTCTTTTTGGTAGTCACAACAGTTATAGCATACTGATTCAGGGCTGACAATTACAAAGAATGGGGCTGTGTTTAAGTGTTGGAAAGTAAGACAACTTTATAGTTCGGGTTAGGTTTAGTGCATAAAAACATTTGTTAAAAATAGAAATTTGGCAGCAGAAAACTCAGAAACAGATCCCTGCTTCTGTGGTCTTACTGTAAACTGCTACTTGGATGGTAAATTGCGTCATGTGAGCTCCAGCCCTTGTTGACTTTTTACAGATGGTAAACATAAAATTATAGCGTTTTGGTTTTTTAAGTTTTTTTAACCTGTGCTGTAAGATGACTTCCATTTTCTCCCACAATACCCTATCAATGTTCCACTTTTCTGTCCATGATGCATTCTTTCTGTTTCTTACTCTCATGACTCCCTTTTACATAGTTCCTCTCATATTCTCTTAATCTGCAGTTTCTGTTCTTGTTAACTGTTTTCCACCCACAGCTGTGCTGACTTCACTCAAGTAAATTATCATCTTGCTTGACTCCTTGTTTCAATCCACAAGCTGAAAAAGGGTGGTGAAAGAGCATTTATATGTTCTTTAGATGACTGCTTGACCACCCCCATGGCCAGATGGCCCAGGCTGAATAAGATGAGAGTAGCCAGGACGAGTAGGTTCTTTCGCTGATGTGGCATCTCCTTGGCAGTACACGTCTCAGTAAAAAAACACATCCAGGCAGTTATATAAACCAAAAATGAAAATGAAAATGAAAATGAACGAGGCAGATAAAGGACTTAATGTACAAGTTGTACTATATAGGCAAAAATACTTGGAACGAAAAATACGGGATTGCACATGATTTAGTGGCTGCAAGAAGAATCACACTAAATTCAAACAAAGATCTGAATATTGAAAAATTATGTCATGTAGCCACACAGAACTCACCCCACACTGCCATGAACATTGCAAATAGCACCGTGCCATTATTATCGAACAGTAGGCTCACCTGTAGGCAGACAAGAACAACAGTGAGCATAAACAGACACGCAAACATTAAGCTGTGTCCTGTAAATGCACTCATGTACCTTGGCATATGTGCAGGTATCGGACAGCTGCCACACTTTGCATCTCTTGTCACAAAGTGGACACATGACTATGTCAGCCTCACAGACCTCCTTTCTGTAACACAAGAAGCACTTTATTTATTGCAGTGAAAGGTTTTAATGCAGATACTGTGGAGTTAGTTGTGGAGAAACTCACATGAGGGGTGAGCTGTTGAAGAAGGCAAGGCCATAAAGGAAGACTATGACCCCAATGATAGCAGGCGGGATGAGCAGATAAGTGTACCAGCCCAACCACAGGTAGTACAAGGCCACCTTCTCCCCAAAGTAGTTCCTGATATAAGAACACACACATTAACACAGACGCACACATTAACACAGACACATAGTCCAGAGACAATATTATGTCAAAATTATACGAATATATATACATTGCACATTTGCAATTTATAAACTTTATATATGTATATAAAATTATGTTTGCAACCATATTCATACAGATTTTATACAACATTACACCCAACATAAGCACAATAAACAACCTACTTCTCAACCAAAAAATTGTACATGCTTTCTGTATATATTGTAAATATACTTTATAATATGCTACATACATTATGTTCATGTGATGCAGTTTAAGGGGTGGAAGGGAAGTATGTGGTACTAAACCAAAATCTACAAAATTATATTGTATAACAATAATGTACATTGTTTCCCATAAAGTTGAAATTTTATCTCTCAGCTAAGATATTGACATGAAGCTTATACATATTTGTACTTAAAATTGCAAACATGATGCATGTTTATATTGTGAATCTAAAGACAAAGACAACAACTTAAATCTGCAGCAGCACTGAGTACCGTGCATCATTTTAAATAATGAGTCCAAACAATCCCATCATGCGTGGGATGTTGACTTGATTGCTGTTGTCTTGTTAATACTTGAACCTACTTCACAGTAGGGTGACATGGAAAACAATAATGCTGCAATAACAGCGGCTGTAAAGAGCAGAGTAATGAATAGGCTGTTGTGTTGCAGTCCAAACCTGACAGCAGTTATGGGTTGCCCTTGGAGACAGGCTGTCCATCGTGCCCAGCTCTCCTTCAGATCTTTCTGTTTCTTTTTCTGAAAACAGAAGCACAGAAATCAAAGAAAATCTCCAGCATGGAGAAGATCTTAGTACACATCAGTGAACACAGCATACAGTCAAACTGAAAATGCTTACAGTATATAAATATATCACATATTATTTGATTTTACTCACTTATATATACACATTTGAAGAAACAACCAAAATTAATGCTGCCTTATATTTCCAATAAGCTCTGTAAACGTATTTACCTTTTAGTTTGTGGAAACCACTTCACCTCCCACGGTGTTATTACGTAAACACATGATCATATGCTCACATATGTATCAGTGTATGCTCACACAGATGCCCACTTACTCCCAGCATGAGTGACTCACTGCATTAATGTGACTCGCATGTTGTCTCTGTGAACAAATACTTTTCTGGCAACAATATATTGTTTTGGAAGGCCACTGCCACTTTATAATTTTAGAAGCTCTTAGGAAGACAAAACACTTCAGTGGTCACGTGAAAATATAAGACTGATCAGTGGATAAAAGTGTCACTATCTTATGCATGACGATGTGTGGATCCTGTTTTCATTATTTATTCATAAAATACCTAAGGACCAAACTGACTGTTTAGATCATGATATATCATAGATACTGTAGAAAGGACAAGGCGTATGCTGTGTGTTGGGATTTTTACCTCATGCAAGCAGAACCTTGCTTCAAAAACCTTCATCTTCATAAGATCGCGCAAACTCTCTAAGAAAAACAACAGATGAGAAGCATTACATGAAAGATTAGGTGTCCAGTTACCTGAGGAGCATCAGGACTGTAAATACAGGAAGTCTTTCTCACCTCCTGAACGGATAGGGGTGTGATTCAAGATAAAGTGGACAATCCTTATCCTGAAAGAAGGACGATTATAAGGGTAAGATTTCATCTCTGTGTCACAGGCTTCGAAGATCATTTGAACAAGGAACACGTAAACAATCACAGATACTTCTATTAGCATCTGTAATTGCTCAAAACGTCCAAAACGGCTATGAAAATATATTTTACCTGGTGCTGAGTGGTACAGCATTCTGATCCGAGCTCCAGTTACAAGCGTCAGACACTTTGAGTAGATACCTGTACTTCTCAAAAATTTCTTTAGGTGCTTGAATCCCATAGAAGACGAGCTCATCATCAATAATTTTCTACCAGAGGTAAATAAAGATGAGGTAAATGAATGAATCATAGAGAAGTGTTACAAATTAAAGATCAATATATTTAACTAAACACTTACTGTGACTTTAATGTTCTTCTTTTTCAATTCGTCAATGTATTCAGTTTGCTTTTTGAAAGCCTCTCTTTCCTGATTATCAATTGTTTTGGCAACCAAGATGTAGTCGTACGATAGTGGAGTTTGCTGCGTGACAAAAATGATAAGCCAAAGTCAAATTTTCAGACATTAAATGGATAATCTGTGATTTAAGGTGGACATGAATAGTTGGCGTATTGTTAAAATGGACACACGAAACTCTTACCACGGGAGGAAGTGATGTCTGTTCGTTGCCATTCTCTCTCACCACTCCCATTAATTCCAGGAATTCAATACTGTTCTATACAACAAAATATTGATAAATAGTGTCAGTCAAGAAGAAGTCAGCCAAACAGGTATGGCAAGCTTTTTTTTTTTATAGATGTGAGTGATAAATAATGATTTTACCATGATGGATAGTTTATAATAACAATCAAATCTAATAATAAACTTGTGAAAATAAGCAGAAAGGTCATCATCTCCAAAAGAATCCTGTCTTACTGTGACGTGGGGGTGTGTCAGTGAATGCCACAGTGCTGAGAGAAACCAGTGGTGATCCTGACTCACCGTGGGACTGTCACTGAGGAGGGTTAATCTCACCTGACTGAACAACCTGGCATGTAGATGTGCTCTCCCATCATGCCAATCCATGCTATTCACTCAGAGAGCATTCTACGCACAGGTTACATGGAGGCTAAAATATTGAAGGTGTGGCAAGACCTATGAATACAATCTGACTATGATGATACCAGTGGAGGTATACATCAAATTTAATTCAGATTATAGCATTGTGTTAATCTGTGTAAGGCTGGGTGTTGTACAGCAGTGGAGCTTCAGCTGCCAAGTGCAGAATTGGCAGCAGGCCTACAGTATGACAACATAACAGAAGCGTGGAGCAGGAGAAGCCTCAGAAAAGCTCCATTATGTATCAATACAACCTCTGTAGGCTGTTAGTATGTATGTATGTACAAAGGTCACTTACCTGCCTCTTGTGGCCGACCATGATGAGTAGATGCTGAATGCAGATGCGATTTCCCGAAAAAAATAAAAAGCCTCAGTCACCATTCAATGATCCAAAAAATCGTCAAGCGTCGCTCACCAATGAGCCCGACTGAAACAATGACTTGAGGGCTTCTTGTACAGGCAGTAAGCAACTTCCGTACTTCCTCCAGGAACAAACGTGTTGTTGTATCACAAGCTGAGGAATGTAAAAAGCGACTCTACCTGTTGCTGGTGTCACAGCATTTATCTTTGGAGTCTCCCCCCCTCCCTCCTTTTTTTCTTCTTCTTATGAGTTCAGTCAGGTCAACGATGCGGTCATCAAACACACAAACAAACAAACAGGGTCCCCAGCAGCTGCAGACAAATAGATACTATTCCGGTGTGATTATCAGGTGCAGTGGAATGGCATATTCTTTGCTACCTCCTCCTCCTCCTCCTCCTCCCCCTCCTCCTCAATGGCATAAAACACACATCCACCGCTAGATGGCAGCAAACACAGTGACTTGAACAGCCTGTAAAGCACTGATTTATTGGCTGTGACTGAGTCATCGTACTAGTCAGCAATGACTGTGACATTTGTTTTGGCGAAAAAAAAACAAAAAACCCCGCAACACTTTGAGTCATGAAATTACAATTTGAAAGCATCTCAAGGTCCCTAATGAGAAGATTAAAGCATGATCATAATTCACAGCAGAATATCTGTTATAAAATAAAGCAAAATGAAGCTAAATTCATCATAAAAATCAGGCTTTAGTTAATTCCTTGTAGACAGTAAGCTACCATTTCTTTATCTGTAAATAACCAACCACAAGCTAAGCTAATTCATATATCTAATATGTTCAAAATAAAGTCACCTTTTTTAGACATTATTAGTTACCTTATTGGGAGCTTAGTTACTAATGTATCATGAAGGTGACACAGTGTTACAGTAGCTTTCTAAGTCTCTGCTTCAGAGGTTATATTTCATTTTCCCATAGTTCACATTTACAGGACGATCCACAACAAAAGTCAGAAAATAAATAAAGTTAATTCATGAAAAATACACGAGAGAGTCATTACAGATATAAAGTTTTTTTTTATTCCAGACATTGCATCTCACATGGGTTGCATTGTACCTTTTGAGATATAGTTGCTTTATTGATATAGGCAATAATGTAAATATAAATATTACTCTCTGAAAAGGTTTATTCTTTTTTTTATTAGTCTACTTAAAGTATATTTTAAATAAGCCTATATTTTACTGATGCTACTGATTTTTAAAAATCTTTTCTTTGTCTTGTCTTGTTTGTACAGCTGAAATTTGTTTGATATTACTTGGACGACTATATTTGTGACTGTAAAGCTCAGTCGAGATGGGATAAGCTGATCTGGATTTTTGTTTTTGTTGCCACTCTTGGAAAAGTCTTTGTTAACTGTCGTTTCTGTGATGTATATTCTTTGTACTCGTGAAACAGCGCTAACTTGTGGCTATCATAACCTCCAATGCTGGGAAATGAAGCCAATGTGAAGTGTTAAAAACTGTAATTCCTCAAGCAGCCGCTTGAGACAGGCTTAAGAAGTGAGTGATTCTCCATAAACGCCCGTATTAAAATGTCCAACTTCACAGCAGAAATAAACATGTTTACAGCCTGGTTCAAAGCATGGTTTTGGTCTCTATAGCTAACTTAACTGTTCATGTCAACTGTGAGGGGGGTGAATTTTGAATTTCTGTCTAATTTGTAGCAAAAAAGGGGGCAGCATTTATTTTGTCGGTTCTGGGCTACCGTAGAAACATGGACGTTCAAAAACGATCTTTGGGCCTTTAAAAATTGTGGTTCGTTTCTATGGTCATTGACAGTGTTGTTCCTGTTTTTAGGTTATTTAAATATTTAAAGGCTGTTCTGGCCTATTTGTATAATATAATTTTTAACATCTGTGTCTGCAGTAGGAGACATTGTTCTCTGTAAATAGGTAAGCCTATATTTGATATTTGTGAGTTTATGATATTCTTTTTTTGTTAAATATGTCTTACGTGTAATTCCCACTGCACAGTTCTGTGAACCTATTTCTGTCTCCCACTCTTTTTCATTGACTGTCAAAAAAGAAAAACTAACATGTCAAATGGGTGGCCCTCCAATGCCTTGTTATTAAGGGTGTTTTTATTTTTTTATTTTTTTACCATTAGTCTTGGAAACCTTGGATGGCAGTGCACACCCAAGAAGACCCACATGTCAAAGAGGAGAGGCTGAAGATGAAAAAGTGGTCGTGAAAATAAGCAGCTGTATTTCTGTACCCAGCCACACCCCACAGAGGAGGATAACATAATTACACCAGAACAGGACCGTGTAAACCACTTGAAAGACAACAGAGGGGGCCACTGCTGCTATATTTGACCAGAGTGGAAGCACAGGGAACAGGAGCTGGCTGGGAGGAGCAGGGAAGCTACTGATAGACCCTTTCCTGAACTCCTTGTAATACAGAAAATAGATACAGAAGCCTGAAAGAAAAGACAAACACCTCGATGATTTAAACTAAACTAAACTAAACAGTCCATGTCCTGTCAGGCTACTTCAGCAAAGAAGTAAACATGTAATATGTTTCTATTTTACTGGGGTCTTTTGACAATTAAAGCCTAAAAAGATTAGGCTTACTGGTGGTTCACTCTTCAATTATAATGTCAACAGATGTTTCTCTTTAAATGTCTTAACATAATTTCAGGTGGGGGACTGAGGCCTCTTGTGGGATCCTTGATATGAAACAGTCTTGGGAAGGCATAAGTTAAAAGGTTAGTGGTTGGTTGTGAAGTAGTTCCTGGAAACTCTCACTCTGGACATCTTCCCAAACTAATTGAATCTATACCTAAGCAAAGCAGATGTAAGGGAACAATGAGGGCATCAAATCGTTGTAGCCGTGCAGCCTTACGGCCTGTCTTTGTTCAGTGTAGCGCAATTTGCAAATTATGGCTTTGATTGCTGTTATTGCGAGTGTTTATAGTACATCCATTTTCACTTCCTAATTTTCTAATCATAAACCAACAAAAAAGATCCTGTGTGTTCAACAGTCTTACAAAGATAAGCCAAATACTAGTTTCTGATTGGCTGGCAGGTGTCAATGTCAAACCAGGTTCTAAAACATTAAGTAATCCTCCTGTTGCCTCCTGTTGTTTACAGTTTTTATTTTGTGGGTAGTTAAATCTTATACTCTATGTAGGCTATATATTATAGGCTATATATATATATATATATATATATATATATATATATATATATATATATATATATATATATATATATATTGTATTTTCTGTACTTTCTTGTGTGTTTGTATCTAAATTAGCAGTGCTGCATGCAAGGGGGGCACCACCTTAAATCTTGCCTAGGGCCAAGTTGGTTAGAGCCGGGACTGATGGCAACACTCTTTGCTAACTTGTCTGGTAACCTTTAACTAGAAACTCAATCAAAAAATACTGTGTAACTACCTAAATCTAGCCCTAACAGAGCTATATTTGCTTTTTATTGCTCATTAGTTTAGTAGAGTACTGACTGTTGTTTCTGATTGGCTGGCAGGTGTTGAATCTCAAACACAGTCCTAAAACCCCTTAAAAAAGTCACCATGGCAACAACATTTTTTACTAACTTGTCTGGTAAAATTGAAGCTTTAACTAGAAACTCAATCAAAAATACTGTGTAACTACCTAAATCTAGCCCTAACCGAGCTATATTTGCTTTTTATTTCTCATTAGTAGAGTACTGACTGTTGTTTCTGATTGGTTGGCAGGTATTGAATCTCAAACACGGTCCTAAAACCGTTAAACGGTCACCATGGCAACTACGCCCTACACCCTAGAAACTCACTCAAAAATACGAAAAGTTAGCCCTATCCTCCTAACTATATTTTCTTTTCTTCTTGGTAAGTTGAGTACTGACTGATGCAAAAGTACACAGTTGTCTTCTTTAATGAACTCCATGGAAGAAAGTTCAACTTCGTTATCTTCTGTATGCTATCAAAAACGCACATCGTTACTTTTCTATTTGTTCAGTTTTACGTGTTTAAAAAGATTCATTTAAAGTAGCTGTTCACCCCCCAGCCTGGCTGACACTATTGGCTTGTGGGTTTTGGAGCCACTCCCCTCAGAAACCTCCGTCTGTGCCGGAGTGATGCGGCAGCCCGGTGGGTGAAAGGCAGACTGTCAAGTAGCCTGGACTTGTCCGTTAGCTGAGGCTTGAAGAGGACGACCGTGAGCGAGAAGAACGACTCGGAGTTCCGGAGTGGAAAGGCGGCACAGAGATCGTCTGTCTGGGGATACCTTGGTGTACATGAGGACCGATAAGCACACGAGGGTCTCAGTATGCACCGAATAACGGGGAAAGGAGGGGACAGTTTAATTGAGATGAGCCCAACGGAGTCTTTCAACGGTAAGTAGCTGAACGCCGGATCCAGACGGCTGGGTCTGCCCTCAGGCTGCGGTCGGTGCCGTACATTTAAAATGTTGCTATGAAGTTAATGTGTTGATCTTCATTAGTGTTGAGATACTGTCCTATTGGGAAATTAATTAAGACTGAACTGAGACTGGCTGTGCCCAGGCTGTACGGCCTAAAGAAGAACTTTAAAAATAGGCAAAAGTTTTAGAGGAATACTAAACAAATATTACACTAAAGCTACACACCTTTAATTATACTCTATATTCTGTATGAATAATGTGAGTGTACATATAGCTTAGAAGCTTATTAACAACCATAACAGCATAACATAACATTTCTCATTTGACAACTAAGGTAAACAGCACAATTTTATTTCACTGATATGTTGGCATACCACTGGAAAATTACATCGTTTACTGTGTCAGTAACAACGATCTGGATACCTGTACTCAGGATATTTTGAAATGAATTTAAGTAACAGTTTTCCAACTACTATAAAAGATATCCAGTCTGCATACCCCCTCCTTTAACGCCATAACCAGCTCATCTGACTTTCTTTCCATGAAAGCAGCAGTGACTCAAAGCTGGCCAGCCTCTGACAGCTGGCCTGCTTACTGGAAACACTCTGTCACTTTGCAGACGGCCACGTTAGCCACCAGCTCAACCCCCAAATCTCTCTCTCCTTTTGCCTAAATGTCATTATAAAACAAACATTTATAAAGAGGGCTGTGTTTTTAGCCATTTATGGTGGTGCACAGTGGAAGATGAGTCACCCTCGGTACTCGATACTTACCTGATGTATGAATCAATGTGGAAGTGTTGTGTTTCCTCTGCAGTAAAGTGAGAATCATATCTCTGAGACTGAAGTATGAGCGATCACTATAGGTTCATGAACTATAGTTGACTATAGTTACTGTTGCCTTGGTGTTGTGTGTTTATGGTGTGTTGAAATAACAATGAAAGCTTTCTTTTCCACACATCACGCTCCACAGCATTAAATAGTAATGCTTCAAATTTTGATGATTTTATTTTATGTACATAGATTATATACAGTGATGACCGAATAGAACCATCAGAACCGAATATATATATATATATATATATATATACTGTATTCCTATTGTGTTGCAGAGGGCGAGCAAAAATGAATGAGGTTGTAAATATACACTCAAAATGTCAAAATATTACAATTACATATCACCAGACTTCTAGTATTTCCAGACAACACATTCACAGAGTTTAAATGAATGAAAAACGTATAATCTGAGACTCTTTAACTGTCATTTAAAGGTAATTTCAGCCAGTAGTTTTCTTACAAACTATTTGAGCACTCACTGTATTTAAATCCAGATTCAACCCATGTTACTGTAGGTAAAGATTCCTAAACTATTTGTGGTTGTGGTTCGGCTGTACAGATTTAGACCCACTTGGATTGTCGAATGTTGTTGCCCCAGTGCTGACCCAAATACACTGTAAACATGGATTAAATTTATCTAGCAATGTCATGATATGTAAACTGGCATGTTAAAGCAGGTGTATGTGTTCACCTCAAACTCTAAACATGACGTCATAATCTGACTCAAATCCAGCCACTGTGTTTATTTCCAGCGTTTGGCAGTTTGAAGCGAGGCTGTTGAATTTAGGTTAACACCCTTGCAAGGTGGCAGTGGAAAAGCTGGAACTATGGGTGCAAAATTCAGTACAGCTACAAACATGGTGAATGGTAGTAATAGTTTGGAGATCATACCACTGTTGTTTCAATAAACATTTGCTTTTTGTATGGCTGAGATGTTACTTCCTTTGTCTAAATAATATATGTACAGTGTGCTGGGTTGCTGTGGTAGAGAGACTGAAGCAGCCTTTTGGCATTTCCACTGTGATCAGCTGCTCTCTCTCAAACAAAGCCCTAACTGTGGAGGCTTCTTAGCTAGGTGGGAAAAGACTCTTGGCATAGCTGCCTGGATAATACTGAGTGCTCTTATACTGTGTCCAACTGTCCAGAAATATGCTCAGCTGTCTGAGATGCATCCTCATATGTTGTGGAAGAAATGTTGGAAGCAATCCAAATCAAAGTTAAACCAAATATAACTGTTTTTAAGGAAGTTCAAACAAGAAGTTGCCTTTAATATTGGTTTTAAAACACCATAAATGCATTGCTATGTGTTGTAGCTTTAAATCCAGATCTGCTGTACGCTTATTGACATGATTGTCAGGGTTTTTTTTTAAGGGGTCACTGCCTGTGAACAGTTCTCTCCTTCCACATCCTGCCATAAATCAAAAGATACTTGTAACAATAAGTGTGCTGTGTGCAAATGATAACAGCCAACTTGATTTTCATATTATGGATACAATTATATTTCTATTTTAGTTAAGTTGCATTGTTACTGTGAGATATTATCAAGAGCTTAGACATTTAAGTAAAGCTTAAGCAGAAAACAGCGATTCAGTCCAGCAAAAAGCAAATGTCTGCATCACAGGCTGCGCTATATTCAAGTTCTGGAGTGAAGCGTTTAGAACCACTAACTTATACTTTGTTGACTGGTGTGTAATAACGTAGAGGCAGAGACAGTTTACATATTACAAGGTTTGAATGCTTGTTTCAGGTCAGTGTAAGCACATTTTCTGTTTTCGGTCCAGACTAAATATAACTTCAGAGAGACTATCAATTAGGCCAGTTGCATTTCTATTTCAAAACACAGACACTGAGGCTGAAACCTTCTCCTGCTTCATTTTTTTGGCTATGTTGGTGCCAGAGGAACATGATGTTTGTTTTTGCGTTTCTATCTGCCCTGCCATTTGCTTATGTAAATCTTCTACTTAGAATGTGCTCTGGAATGATTTCATTTTATTTGACAGGCAATGAGGGGTACATGAAAACAGAACTTTATCACGATTTAAAGCCACATTTCGTCACCCAGGCAGCTTTTTATTTTCAGACACATCGAGGGGTTTTCACTGGTTTTCTCAGTTTCGTTTCCTACAGTCACTCCTGTAATGGTTGAATCGATGCATAGCAACATGGCTGTGTGTATTCTTTCAGAGGGATCCTGTTAAGTCATGCTGTCTGGCCTGAGGGAGCGCTGCCTCAAAATACTGCACAAATATAGACCACAACATTGGCTGTCAGTCAGTGCTCCTTTCTGCACTCGGTCAGCTGTTCATGTGCCTGAAACTTATCTTCACTTCCACCACCCTTCCTGTCTGAGATTCACTATGCGTCTTGTTATTGTTCTTTTAAAGTTGTTAGAGAAAACTGACTAATCATATTTATAATCTAGTATTTCTTCTGTCTTGCAGATGATCTAAATGGCTACCACCAGCATGCCTCATCCAGCTCAGGATCCCTCCAGCAGGGACAATCCGAGGTAAACACCAAACACCACATGCTCACACTCACTCAGCACCTTCATACAAACATTTCTGTAAAACAACATTTGCTTTGATTGTGGATAGTCTGAGAAAAAAACGTTTGCATATGATTTTAATTTATATCAGCTTTTTAAATATATGAAAATGTGTCCTTCCTATGAGTTAATATTTAGCTTTCCAAGACAGATGGATGAAATATTTCTGTTTGACAGCATTGTATCCTGACCTTTAACTCACCTCCTGTAAACATGGTAGCAGGAAGTTCATAGTTTACAAGTAGAATGCTTTATTTAGATTCCTCCCGTCTGTCTTTCAAGTTTAATAGTCACACAAATGTTGTACATCTCCCACCAACCAAAGTTGTGGATCTTAGTAGATCCCACAATTTATAGGCTTAGTTTTGAGATTACGACATTTTCCAAATTCAGTCATAATAGTTTACAACTTGCGAATGTCATGAGAGAGTCAAACATAACTTCTTGTTTAATCTCCTCCCTCTTCACACTGTACTCAAAGTTTCCTTTAACACCTGATGTGTGTGTAGAGACCTGTGAGTCTCTCAACACCAGCTGGGCCTCCCTGGTCCCCTCTGATCACAGCGACAGTCCACAGCTTGAAGCTCAGACTTTAGAGCAAATCAATTCTTTGACTGGGGTAAGACACCAGCCGAGGACACGGATGCATGCTGCTGTGTCAGTGTCTGCGTGTTTGTGTGATGTCTCACATTATCTTCAATGAGTAAGACCTGACTGTGACCATGGCTGACTTGATGTGGTTTTCAGTGTTTTATTTGTGATAGGGCTGTCACGATAACAGATCTCCTACACCAGGGATTTTAACAGACTTTGCATTACTCATAATAAGTCATGTTTAAAATGAACATGAGGGTCAGATTTGTATCAACTTCATGCAAGTTTAACGTGTTCCGTACAATTTATTCCGTTATTTGACTCCAGATGTGAAAGAAAGGAAGAACTGGTTTTTAGATTTGTTCACGCCTGATTGGCTTAGATTTGGTTACATTGTCAATTTTAAAAAATAATAATAATTGTGACAGTGAAAACAAAATTGTTATAGAACAGTGCATTTGCATGTAACTATTATTGGTAATTTTTTCAATTTTAAAATGTTAGTATTGGCCCCCGGGCATCTTCACATTGTCAAATCCGGCCCTCTTTAAAAAAAGTTTGGACACCCCTGATTTACACAATTATTGTGGTCAAAATGATATATTCGCCACAGCTATGGAAAACAATGATGTAAGTCAAGTGTGTTTTGTCCTTTTTTGGCAAATGAACCACCTACAAGTGTAGGGAGATGGACAGGGAGAGTCTGTAACCATAACTACAAAACTAGAGCTAGAACAAAAGATTTACACGCTGGATTATTTATACAATATTATCATTTGTGTATTTTAATCATGATATCAGTAATTATTTTTTAAAATATCGTCATTACTAGTATATCACGACACCCCTAATCTATAAGAATATGAAAACATAATGCGTGTGTGGAGTGTCTGACCGCTTTGATCACCTCTGTAAGGTTGTCACTACAGTTTTAGCTGTATGGTGTTGAATCTGTTGTCTTGTTAGGCTTTACCTCATTCTCCACTCCACTCCTCCACAGCTGTCGAGAAAACGGGCACTATTCCTGAAGTTTCGTTCCAGGGTATGGCATGGTAAACTAGGCTTGTGATGTGATGCTACTTTATGCATATATGTCTGTCTGCCTGCCAGCCTCTATTTGCTTCCTGAGAAAAGCCTGCTCATTGTTGAGTTTCTCCAGCAGTATTAGATATTCAGAAAATAAAGCTTGGACATGTGAGTTGAAATCAATACGCATTTCTTGGTAGAGAGCTGATGGTGGCTTTTGGAGGGCATGTAATGGATACTTGCTGGTCTGTGCTATGTGTTGATGCATAATGAGAGTTAAAAATGGAAAAAAACTCGCTTTGTTCTCACCTGTGATAATCGTCTGCTTCACTGAAGAGAAAGCAACAGCCTGGTGGCGTCACAGCATAATTACAAAGTGCACACTTGCGCACACATACATGTAACTACCTCTCTATTTTTGTGTGTGCACATTTGTGTGTACAGCCTATACTGTAATCATGACCCTGCCCTGTGCTCATGACAAGACTGAACTTTACCGTGGCTCACCATATGATGTGCCGTAGACTTCTTCTTTGAATCCTCTAAAATGTGGTCTTCCTTAAGCACAACATAACCAATGTTAATGAGCAGTGGGATCATTACCCTTTTTAATAACGCCTAATCTTTATGTGAAAAACACCCTGTAATAAGCTTCTCTAGTAACCTGCTCCCTCCAACTAAAGGCTATAATTGAGTAGAAGATCACACTGAAGGACTTTTAGAGGTGAGGTAGCTGCACATCTATAAATTATAGTGAAGAATGGAAGCTGAGTATGAAAGTCTTAGCTGCATGCAGCTTTCTGCAGTGTTGTCACTGTGAACTTTCAGAAAGGGTTACTGAACCAGATACAAAAATCTGGAGAATGGATTGTTCACTTTTCCTTTTTTGGCTGTGGAGAAAAACACAATCGTACCTTTCTTTAGAGCAGGCTGGAGAATTGAAATAATTTATTCCAGTGAAATAAAGCTGTAATCCAGAGATGTAAAAGCAAACATTTATTAAATTTGGCTAAAAGTTCATGCAAAAAAAGACTGATTTTAACAGAGCTGTTTACAGGATAGCCTCCTCCAGTAGTTTCCACTGTGTGTCAGTGGCATACCCTAAATACTCTAAATAATATACTAAATAATATAATATATATAGCATAAAACAGAGAGAGAAAATAATTGCACACTTGTCATTAGATTTTGTGGCACTAATATCAGAATATATTAGTTTTTAGAGACTTATTCAGAGTATTTAGAGACTTTGGAAGTTGGAAAATTAAGCTCAAACAGAGGAGTTGTTCTCAGAAGAGTCATTGGGTAGAGAGAGAGAGAGGATGCTTCATTAAGATGAAAATCATGGAGAGGTTCTGTTCCAAACTCTCTCAGCCCCAAAACAGAAATGCTTTGTAAGTAATATTTTAAAGAAACCCCTCCCTGAAACTAGTAACCTATTTATCTTACACCGTGTTCCACATTTACCCTCCTTAATTAAGATAAAAGACGTACGTATGTCTAAACACCCTGTAGTTAGCGGTAAGTTGGCAAATGTATAGGACTCTGCGGCCTGTACAGAAGCAGGTCCCAGCAGATGCACTGATTCCATACAGCTGATCTATAATTATGGAAAATTAGAGAGTTTCTGCAGCGATGTCCCAGTTAAAGAAAGTACCAACCCTGCAATGATCAACATGGTTCAATGTATTCTGTGAGGCAGTGCCGACCTGTGGTTAGAACATATGCATAATTTGGGTTAAGAAAACCGTAAAAAGGTCAAACACGTAGACACACATGCTTCTTCAAGTTAGTACTGTAGGAACCGGGGTGGTGGATCCAGCTATAGAGCGGAAAACAGCTGTTTTACTTACAGTATATTTGAAGATTTGAGCCAACGTGCCTGAGGCAATTCACATGCAGTTTTCACTGATGGTGCACAACTCTGATGAGGTCTACAGACAGTTTAATTGATTAGTTTCAAACAGTCGAGTCAGACTGGGGAGATTGTGCACCAGTTAGTTCACCATTATGAGCCCTGTCAGAGCAAAATTCTTCATGTGGTTAGTTGTTTTGTTTTTGTTTTTTCAGCTGAGGTTTTATCTAAAATATTAGAAAACATATTTGTGAGGGAGTGTTGCTTTTACCGTCCTGATGGTCAGTGTTGTACAGCACTGTGACGTCACCTCCCCTTCTCTGATGCTGTGCTCTTATTACATTAGCCAGCTAGCTGGCAGCAGCTATGCTATCCCCCGTGCTGATGTCATCTCTAGGAGTCTCCTCTCCTCCCTCCTCTACTTTTCTCTTAGTATCCCTCCTCCTGTCTCTCTCCCTTTTTTTCCCTTTTCTGGATGTTCGAGCAAGTGAAGGCTTGTCCTGGGAGGTCAGTGGACTGGATGGAGCTCCTCTGGCCGGGGGATCAGAGTGGAGTGAGAGTGAGAGAAGCAGAGCTTTCAGAGCTGGATTGTGCTCCCTGGAGAAAGGCAATTTTGCAGACAGCTGGCATTTCCGCTGATACATCATAACCATTAAGGGAGTGGGCCATGGAGGTAAAGTGCTCTTCCTTTCCTCCCTACCCCAGCAACATCGTGTTGATGGACTGGCCAAACTTCTGTTAGAATTACAGTATGGTAGCCATAGGTGGTGTAGTTTTTCTTATGCTAAATGTCTGAGTTCTCTGAATTGTCTGCAGGCCTGTGTAGGTAGCTTATGTAGTATTGAATAGCCATGACAGGGTTCATGGTACATGGTTATTTTTAGCTTTCTGAAGCAGCCATGCCTTCCCGTCCCCACTTAAAGCATTCCTGTGTAGTTCATTCCTCCTCAGTTCTGTAGCTGCTGAAGACACAGCCACTGAAGGGCTAGCATTTGCTCATACACATGCTTGGAATTTCTTTAGCCACCAGTACAGGTGTTTCCAGAGGCTATGGAGCCAAGAGTTTACAGAACAGCAGAGGCAAGTGAAGTACAACAAAGCCTGATATGGCTGCTGGATGTCCCTGTTATGAGAATGGCATTAAGGGATTTGTAGTTCTCTCCACATATCCTTTGCTATGCAGCCTGAGGTTGTGTTTAATGAGTTAACAGATGACCGGAAATCAAAGGATTGACAGGATTCAGGGTTTAATTCTGTGATCTGACAATGATTTTTTTTATCCTCCTTTTCTTCAACAAACCTAAAAGGGGACACAAGCAATATGAAAGATCTTAGTCATAGTGGATGTCCTCCATTCAGCATGCTGTTTGTGTTTGCAGTGAAAATATGATAATCAGTATTTTTGTTGTTTCAGACAAAGAGTTGAGTGTGATGTGGTGCAGAGGCCTTGTTCAGCTGCCGACACAAACAGTAGTTTGACTTTCTGGTCTGCTGTGCTGAATGCATCCAAAGACTTGTTGAGCTGACACTGTGCCTGTGTATGTGTGTGTGTTTAAATGCTGTGACCTCTGTTCTCTCTTGCTATAGATTGACAAACAACAACAAAGTAAAGACTCTGTGTTCTTCCGTGATGGATTGCGCAGGATTGATTTTGTCCTGTCCTATGTTGACGACAAAGAGGAGAAAAAACAGGTAAGAATCAACTTATAGGTACTGTTCACACTAGTTACATTGATGTAATTTACTAACTGCAAGCGTATGTTTCTAATAACTGATGTTTTGTCTCTTGATGTATGTTTGACATAATCCTAAAATATCACACAAAAGAAGAGCTGATCTTATTTCCACTTCTTGATTTAAACAGAGCTGTTTACAGGATATCCTTCTCCAGTAGTTCCCACTGTGTGTCAGTGGCATACCCTAAATACCACATCATAGATAAAGTTTGATAAACTGTTCTCAGCTTGTATCAGTAATCATGGTCACTTCTGGAGACGGACTTACAACCCTGCTTTTTTTAAGCAAATCAACTTTGAAGTACAGGCCAGTTCCTGTGTATTATCAGCATGCATTGTAAAATGCAACAGTAAATTACAGCTCTCATTTTTTCACTTCTGTTTCTAATTCTGAAACAATGAAACTTGATTCTCAGTACCTTTTGGTAACATTATATCATACTACTATTACTACAAGTAACTTTCACTACCTTTTTACATTCGGTTCACTTTTATATCTGACTCCATGTTCTCTTTCATTTTAGAAGTTTATTTGTGTCTTGACAGATGTGACATCTTCTCATTTCATCTCACATTGACTTCATAACATAACTTCACAAATCGTGATATATTCACATTTGCAGTATTCAACCTTATTTCAGTTGTATATCGTCAGGTGAATACCATACAATGTGTTACATATCATATAAGTATGAACAGTATGTCAATATATCTCATAATCTTAAGTATATGCTGCTCAATGTTTTTTATGTATAATGTTCCCCACTGCTCTTTTTTCCATGATTTTTTAACACAGTTTGTGTTTACTTGATGTTGCTGTACAATTGATCTCGCTGTCACACTGTACAGTGGTAAGGAAAGCAGCTAAATTAATATCAAACTGATATATATTTATATGTGTTTGTGTGCTTTGTGTTCTTCTAAAGGAGAGGAGGAAAGTATACGAGGCCAATCTGGAGAAAGTCGGCCTGCAGCTGGAGGTCGAAGATAAATCAGTAAGAGCGTCCTTCCATTGATTTGATTATGTCCAATGTGAAATGGAATTAAGTGGCCCACAAAGACATATGTATGTGTATTGTATATCATATCACATATCTGTTTATTTCTTTCTTTCTTGTTACAGAGACAAAAAAGACAAATACAATAAACTAGTACAAAAGTGTCTTTGTGATAGAGCAAAAGCAAACACTGCACATTTATCTTCATACATCAACAACAACCATGAATTGTGCATAAAACCTGTATTTTAGTTCATTGTCAGTAACCCTACACTCATTATACTCTGACACCTGTCTCGCTGTCGTTGTCATCAGGAGTCAGAAGATGGAAAGACTTATTTTGTGAAGATCCACGCTCCATGGGAAGTGTTGGCCACCTACGCAGACGTGCTGAAAATCAAGGTCCCATTCAAGGTCAACGACATCCCAGACAACAACGAGATGCCCATGAACTGGATGTCCACCCCTTTTCGTCTGCCGGACCACATCATGCACCCTGAGCCAGACTTTTTCACAGCTCCCTTCAACAAGAGCAAGTCTGACTTCTTCCTCATTGATGACAGAGAGACGTTCTTCCCCCCTTCTACTCGCAACAGGATAGTAAGGATGCTTTGACAATGACTCTCTAAGTTTCAAATTCAGTCGATTATGTCTCCTGTGAAGAATTGAAAGTCGCAATATGTTAAACTGTTACACAAAAGCAACTTTATAATTATGTTTTTATCCATACAACATATCTAATGCAAAACACTTTGTCTTTCTGTTTCTCTCTCCCTACCCAGGTCTACTACATCCTGTCCCGCTGTTCATACTTCAGGGATGAATGTGCAGACAAAGACAAGAAGGGAATCAAGCGGTTACTCAACAACAGCACCTACACTTCAGCCTTCCCACTGCACGATGTGAGCCTCTTTTGGTGAACTTTTCTTTTCTATTATTGGAAACGACATGGAGTCTTCAGGTGTTGGATATCGCATTGCAAGAATAGTGCAATGAATATGGAAGTGAACTGTGTTCTTCTGTGTGCATGCAGTCTAGATACTGGATGAGAGCGAAGGATGCTAATTGCGAAAGTGAGAGATACAATCTCTACAAACACTGGGCCAGATTCCTCTGTTTCTTCAAGGAACAGCCCCTCAATCTTGTAAGGTAAGACTTGAATACATAGTTGTCATATCTGATGTGTGTTATTTACTCTGGTGGCAAAGAATTTACAGTAAATATGTTGTTTTTTTCCCTTCACTAGGAAGTATTACGGGGAGAAGATAGGTATTTATTTTGCGTGGCTGGGCTTCTACACAGAGATGCTGTTGTTTGCTGCAATAGTAGGGACAATTTGTTTCATCTACGGAGTTCTCACCTATGATGACAACGAGTGGAGGTGATTTTTACCAAGAGTAGCAGCCTATTTTTTTGCTCCCTGATGTCAGTGTATGTGCTTTTGTCAGTGTCTGTGTTCCTTTTTATTGAAAAAATTCTTCATTTCCCTACAGCAAAGAAATCTGTAGTGAGGAAATCGGAGGCAATATTATCATGTGCCCGCTTTGTGACAAGAAATGTGGTTACTGGAAACTGAACACAACGTGCAACTCCTCATGGGTGAGACATCCTGGCTTCAGGACTGAGTGTTCATCATGATTCATGTTCTACCCACAATATCTGACATTTAAATGGTTTTCACTAAATGTCATGAAATCCGTATCTCATTGTCTCACTATGTTCTTCTTTCAGCAATCACACCTGTTTGACAATGTGGGAACGGTATTTTTTGCCATATTTATGGGGATTTGGGGTAAGTAAAAAATGTCTCCTTGCTGCATTTTGTATTTTCTAACCCAGTGCGCCACCTAGTGGGAGCTAATGAACAAGTATTAGTCATTTAAAATCACTGTTACTCACTCACACCGGACCTTTATTCACCCACATCACAAAGCAATACATTTTCACACTTACTTTTCTTCTACTGAGGTGCTGAGATCTGACACTTCTGCCACCACACCAAAATAATAGAGATGAATAAGGGTCAAAGCACAGGCAAATTACATTTGGTGGTCGTATGCTCTGCAGTGACGCTGTTTCTGGAGTTCTGGAAGAGGCGGCAGGCTCGTCTCGAGTACGAGTGGGATCTGGTTGACTTTGAGGAGGAGCAACAGCAGCTGCAGCTTCGGCCGGAGTATGAGACCAAGTGCACCAACCGCAAGATGAACCGCATCACTCAGGTGTTTGAGTGCCCATGAAATACTAATACGCTGTATGATACTGTTCTAAAGTACAGCTCTAGGTCTGTGTATCTGTGACAGATGTACTGTATGGTAGGACTTTGACAAGTTACAGATTATTTTATTTATTGGATGTACAGTTCATGCTTTGTTTGTTGCCAGTTAGGCCAGTTACAAGACTAAAAACTGGTGTGACCCACTGTGTTTTCTGGGAACAATGAATATGTAGATAGTGACAGACACACACTTGAAATGAAGAGAAACAGGGTGCTGTAACATGTCTTGACCACATCCCACTCGACTTCAGGAACCAGAGTGGGTTCTTGAAAGGACTGCTACAAGCCTAATGGGGAAATTGCTTCTCTGTTGGGCCACCGTGGTACTCTGGGTAAGGGTAGCACTTAACGTGGAATGCCAAATTGGTGAGGAAGAGGTTTTGGTGTGGAGTAATTTGTGTGGTTAACACAGGCATTTCTGGAAAGACTGAGAGGCACGAGTTTACTTCTGCATCGCATTACTATTGGCGTAGGTGGATCAGTATATTGTAAGAGGTTTCTGCAAAAGCATGGTTTCACCAGGAGACCACTAGATGAAAGAATCGAACTTAGAGTGAAACATAAACAAGAGCTGTGATTGGGTGACCTTGCTCTGCCTTGCTTCTGAGGTCAGTGGTAATTAAAGGAACCTGGCCTTAGAGCTGTCTTTTCAGGATAAGGGTGACTGACTCCCATATCCATGCTTTGCTTGCTTATGATTTAGGAAATGGAGCCATACTTACCCGTAACAAGCAAGTGTGCACGCACATGTCTGTCTGGAGCCACAGTCCTGTTCTGGGTGAGCATTGTATCTTTGGTATAGTGGATGAATCAAAATATTCTGCTTGTGTCTTTTTGGCTTTCTTATCATACACCATAGTCGTCACATTGCATCATTAAAAAGAAATGGAGCTCTCTTGAATAATATGGGAGCTGAGACCAAGTCAAAATACTAATGAATGTTAATGCATGGCACAAGTTGTAAGAATTAGAAATGAGACCCATTAAAGTTTTACGGTACTCTTGTTTATAAAAACCTGTAACATGAATGAGCTAATGTGAAGATTATGTTTTTTTCATGGGGCATGTGTGCACACTTCAAGCATGGCAGTTCCTCCTAACATCCATATTGGCAATAATTCACCTTGCTTCACTCATTCATCTGTATGTGTTTGGGTGTTTTGCACTAGCATCATGTTTGGTGTGTTGCTGTCACTGACCCTTTGTCTTGTGACTTGCTGTCTTGTAGTTGTCTTTCATGTTGTCACTGTCGTCTCTGTCCTGAAGATCTCATTGATCATTGCCTGCATCATTGGGGTGATAGCGTACCGCCTGGCGGTATACGCAGCCTTCGCCAGCATCATGAAGGACAGTCCCACCGCCCAGCTGCAGGTGGTTGGCCCCCTTATCACACCACAGCTGGCCACCTCTGTCACCGCCTCCTGCATCAACTTTATCATCATCATGATCCTCAACCTCATGTATGAGAGAGTGGCTGTTTGGATCACTGACATGGGTGAGAGTCAGAGTGAAAGAAAAAAATCCCAGATTATTCAGTATCTGTGTTTTTGTATCCCATTATGTATTTCATGATGATGCAGGTGTGTTTTGTTTTTTTTTTTTTTTGGTTAATAAATTTAAAATCTATGTTTTCTAACTTTATTTGGCAGAAATTCCCAAGACCCACCTGGAGTATGAAAACAAACTAACAGTGAAGATGTTCCTCTTCCAGTTTGTCAACTACTACTCCTCCTGCTTCTATGTGGCTTTCTTTAAGGGAAAGTTTGTCGGCTATCCTGGAAAGTATGCTTACATGTTTGGGAGCAGTTTGAGGAATGAAGAGGTACCTGATATAACTACATTACATGGTTTCGTATGATTTGTTTGATTCGTACTGATAATTCAACTTTATTAATGTTTGTTCCCATTCCTCCTCTCTCTCAACCCGTCTACATTCAGTGTGACCCTGGTGGCTGTTTGATTGAGTTGACCACCCAGCTTGTGATAGTGATGACCGGTAAACAGGTGTGGGGCAACATCCAGGAAGCTCTGGTGCCGTGAGTATTCTATCTGAACCGAACATCCAAAGCACAATTCATCTACGCATAAAATACACACAGGGTGTCTGCGGGGTATTAAAAAGTATTAAATCAACTTCGTGAAAATTAAGGCCCTTTTAAAAAGTATTAAATGTCTGATTGCGAGGTATTATTATTCTTTAAAGAATAGCACGTGATTTGTTGTAAGCTTGTTTGTTAAAAGCTCGCCAGAATTTATTACATAGACTGTTATAGCGACTTCTCCGTCGCTATTTCCCGTCAATTAGAGTTCACAGAGGCCATTTATGAGATCAATGTATATCCGAGGAGGGGGGTGATGTTTTTATTGGCAGATTGTCACACAGCCAGTGGTATTGTTTAAAGCGGTATTGTTTAAAGCGTACGTGTGACCCACACCAGGTTGTGATCTAAACACGGAGCATCTGCGCTAAAGTTTATCTGCTTATCTAGCATGGTCACAGAGCTGTGTTGTCATTTTGAGACTCGGTTTGTAAAGTTTAGTCAACATGTGAGAGCTCGTCTGACACAGAGAGTCTCCTGTTGTTGCTTCATGTGTGAAACAACGACTCTACTCTAGACTTTGTCCAGACATTATCATGTAAATTCAGCGCATTCAGCGTCGCTCCCTCTCCTCTATGAGTTACCATGGTTACGGGAATGCCCTGAAACTTTGTGATGATTTTCAAGAAGTTTGTGGTTAGCATGACTGTACAAAATCACTGAATGCTGAAAAGTTATGTACATGGTCGATTGCTGGAGTAAAACTTGAAACAAGCGTTGCACAAAAAAGTTTGATTTCATTGACTGAAAATTACAGCGAAAAGACAAAAAAGAAAAGTGTGAATAGAACAGCTGTTCACAAGCATCCTCCTGTAAAACACTGTTGGTCAAGTATACTTCATTAGAGAACATGGTTATGTGTGGAGTGGTGCTGAAATCTTATGCATTGTGTCATTTCTTTAGCAGATGTCAAGTAGCATAACTCAATTTATGTAGTTGGATCTGTCTACAGTGTTCAGTTGATTGACAACTTGATGGGAGAGCAGCCATTAATATCAAATTTCTGTGCTGCTAGTATGCCCAGTACACCGCTCCAACCGAGTCCCACCACCAGTCAAACTTCCACTGCAGCCATCGCATCTTCTCTGAAAGTCGCTTTGGATAAAAGCGTCAGCTAAATGACTAAATGTAAATGTAAATAACTAAGGGATTGACAGTAACAGTGCGTGCGCCCTCCCATTTCGATCGATTTTGCTACAGGACTAGAGGCAAGTTGCGTTGCGGTTTTAAAAAATATTTAGAAGGTATTAAAAAGGTATTAAATGGTATTAAATTTAACCTCATGATTCCTGCATAAACCCTGATACAGGAGGTTAAATTCACACGTTCTATAAAGGCTTTCCAGCTGCATCACATAGCTAAATACATAAACCATGGTTAGAGTCTTGTTTTTGTCTTCTCTGCTACAGAGAAATACAGAAACTATCCTTGACTTTAACACTTAGTTCAGCAAGGGTTATATTTTTAGCAAATATTAACAGTTCAGTACAGCCTCCATTATGTCTGTCAGAGGGTGAATTATGTCTGTCAAAGCTCTCTATCGTCCCCTTGTGGTCTCCCAGGTGGCTGATGAACTGGTGGGGCAGCAGGAAAGCAAGAAGCCACCCAGAGAGTCTGTACAGCCGCTGGGAGCAGGACCACGACCTGCAGGGCTTTGGACAGCTGGGCCTCTTCTATGAGTACCTGGAAATGGGTAAAAAAAATTAGCACATAGTCAATCCATTACAGAGAGAGAGAGAAAGATTCAGAGACTATACTGAAATAGATCCTCTGAGGTCCTGCAGATGGTGCCGTTTTCCTCATACTCTCTCTTATTAACTTCTCTCATCTCTTTGTCCCAGTGATCCAGTTTGGTTTCATCACACTGTTTGTCGCCTCCTTCCCTCTGGCTCCCCTGATGGCCCTAATAAACAATATTATCGAGGTTAGGGTGGACGCCTGGAAGCTCACCACTCAATTCAGACGTCCTGTGGCAGCAAAGGCCCACAGTATAGGAGCCTGGCAAGAAATCCTCAATGGGATGGCCGTACTCTCTGTTGTCACAAACGTGAGTGCTGGACTACATCTGTATGCTTTGTATCTATGCATTATTTACCCAGTTGTATCTCTAGTTTTCCTTACACTGTTTCTTTCCCTGCCTTCCAGGCATTCATTGTGGCCTTCACCTCTGATATGATCCCTCGACTCGTGTACATGTACGCCTACCAGCCAGACGGTGAGATGAATATGAAGGGCTACATAAACAACAGCCTGTCAGTGTTTAACATCTCTGCGATCCCACTGGACAACAGCCCTGAGAACGATGAGAACCCATATTGGTTCAACAGCTCCATCCACACTACCTGCAGGTATGTGTCATTGTATATGAGAGAGAAAGAGTGAATGTCATTAGATTACAAGGTAAAAGTACAGGATTATTGCCAGCATTAAATCTTTCATTATGCAGAATGGCACATTTCGGAGTGTTAAATATATTACATATGGTGATTATTAGAGATAGGGTGTATCCCTCTCCCAGGACAGATAGACACACAATAGATGTTGTACTGTATGTATAGAATAGACCAACAATCACAGTATATACAAATTATGATGACAAAATTAGAGATATATGTTGATTATTATTGTAAATATGTTAAAATATAGGCTGCATTTTAAATCAGTTAGTTTATTTGAACTGTTTTTATAACTTTAGGTTGGGTGGTCGACTCCAGTCTCTTGGGTATCACTCCAGTTAGCGCATGGACTAAGTTGAAAGGGATCTGTGTGAATATGCAGGGCGTTTAATCCATAATAATAGAAGTTATAACGTTAAAATTCTCAAGTAAACCACAAGTACCTCAAAGTTGTACTTAAGTACAGTATTTGAGTAAAAGTGTAGAATTGACTGTAACTGTGTAGTTACCACTGTTAAATGAAAGGCCTGCTCACTGTGGTGTGAACTAGTCCTGTGCCTTCTGATCAGTAGTTCATAATTTAGTGTCTCCAAAGCCTCACAAATGCAGCTCAGCTGAACTGAGTTTACCTAAATCACTATTTAACTTCATATTTAAATGTTGTGGTTAATATTGTTTGTGTATAGTACACACAGAGTTATTATACCTTCCATTTCTTCTACACAGTGGACTGAAGAATAACTTTAAACAGTCTTGAATCTGCACAGAAATTGCAGGCTCTTTAAATCTTTGTTCTTTCTTTGTAGGTATCGTGATTACCGATACCCTCCTGGCCATGAGAAGGAGTACAAACACACTATGCAGTTCTGGCATATTCTGGCTGCCAAGTTGGCTTTCATCATTATCATGGAGGTAAAACCAGGCCGCAGTGCTCTTACCAGCAACGCCAACACATATCGGGCAGTAGTCGATTGTTACATTAATAGCAGCCCTCATTCTCCCACACACACTTTTCAGATATGGTACAAATCCATGCAGACTTCTTTCTGTAGCTCTTACTTTTGAGGTAACCTGTAACCCGTGCTTTCTTCCTCCGCAGCATGTCGTGTTCTTCGTGAAGTTCTTTGTGGCTTGGATGATTCCCGATGTTCCTTCTGACGTGAGGGCCCGAGTAAAGAGAGAGCGCTACCTAGTCCAGGAGTATCTCCACAACTATGAAGTGGAGAAGCTGAAGATCCAACTCAGCCAAAACACCCACGATGAGTGTACCTGTGCCCCCATGATCTATCCGTCTTTACCCAGACATGAAGTGCTGTCAGAGTGTCTCTAGCCCCGCGAGCAGCTGGTCAATCAGCTGGACGTGATGTGGAGGATGTGGTGATGTAGATTGCCTCGCTTGCGTATTATCACGATACTGACCATCACTTTGGTGTAGTGTCTGTGTTATTTCTGCAGTACACACACACACACACACATAACTTTTATTAAAGAGCTAGAGGGTTCCTCAATTCGCAGCCGTCCCTCTTCTGCTTACCTGCTGATAGAGGACGTGTACACAGATGAAAGACCAATTCTCCATGCATGCTGAAACTTGAGGCCTCTGGTCTCATGTTTATGGCTTTTCATTCTCTATGTTATAATCATAGTGCTGAGGAAAATCAAGATTTGCTGTAAGGAAAGAAGGAGGAACATACACTGTGTCTAAGAAAGACAACTGACTTGTTTCAATATTATTTATTTAAGTGCCACTACAAGTAACCAAAGATTGAATGCCTTAATATATCACAAACTTATTATTGGTTCTATCTGTCAGGAGATTAACAATTATTATTGGAAACTGAGAGCTTGCTTATTATGGGATTTGAAGATGTCCCTTGTTTGTATGTACAGCTGTATGAAGGGTTCCAGTGTCACGTACTGATATATACTTGATATATTATATATTTGAGCATTGTTTATTTGACAGCGTTGAGGTCACAGCACAGATGTAACACAATTTTACCAAATGATTTTCTCCCCTTTAATCTCATATCAGCCCGACACTTTCTCCAGGCCAAAATGTGACATGTGAAGTAGCTTTTTATGAAGACAAATCTGTGCTGCGGTTAGTACTGTGAGTAAGGGCAGATTCTGTCCTCCTATGGCCAGTTTTCCCAGCAGCAGCAGCAGCAGCTGGTGCATGTTGACTGTTGACAGTGAGTCCTGTTCCTGGAGATGAGAAGTGAAACGCTCTGAGAGAGTGAAGAGATCCCTTTTTAATGTGCCTCTGTTTACCAACATGTCCAAGCTAATGAAAGCCTGCCCCTACCTACTGAACTATGTTTGCTCCATTACACAAAGCGCATCAGCCATCGCCTAGTTCATGTGCTTCTGGTTTCCTCAGCTGTGTCCGTATAGAGAAGGAAAGATACACATTCTTCTTTTTAAATTTTTATTTTTTATTTTGCACAAAGCACTTAATGAAACGCGACTACCAAAACATAAGCATGTCAGCCTAATTGTTGTCATGACACAACGTATTCATAATCAGTGTTTGGAAGCAGCAATGTGTGATGATAACGAGGAGAGCGAAGTTAGTTAAGTTTTTAAATATATGAAGGACATTTCAAGTCTATTAGGCTGCCTACATAGATATATGTGAACAAAAGAGTAAATTTTCTTGAAGTATTTGAAGTTTAGGTAAAATAGCTTGCTGTGCTACAAATTCAGGCAACTAAATCTGTGTTTGTTTGAGATGCATGTACATGTGACCACTTAGCCAAGAGCAATGTTGGACTGTTCCACTCTAGCTTCAAACTAATGCTCGGTGATGCCTTAATACATCTAATATTTAGTTTTCTCTTGTATTCCCTTGTTAAACTAACGTATTCCCCTGTAAACTCACTCTTCTTGTCTTCTTTTGTTATGCTTTAGTGATAATATTTTATTTTATACCGTCACCATGCTTGGGAAAAAGCGGTGAACCTGTTTACTGAGTGCATTAAGTTACAATTTCATGTTCTCATTCATTTGTTTCTCTACTTTTTGTAATTGTCCTGTATCCAAATGTGTGTTGTAAACAGAGAAATCTCCAAAATAAAGTACCAGTTCAACTCGAGTATTAGTTGTTTGACGTGTTTGGATCTGAATACTGTGAAGCATCAGCCTCATGAAAGTTGCTGTTCACATAACAGATGGCCTGAGAGAACACTGATAACTATTCAGTGTTTGCTCTCACTGATAGGTGTGTTTTACACCAAAGTATGTTGGCATGGTTGTTTTACATGGCACACAGACGGGCCAAAGACATGGGCAACACTCAGGTTCAGGTAGGTTCACTGCGATTTTAAACATTTTATTAATGAGGTTACGATGGATTTATGAAAGAACAAATATATTAGAGTATTGTAATTATGTCAAAGGATGGTTTATAGTCTTAGTAGGTTTTCTGTAAGGGCTCCTATCTACAGGTGTTTAACGAAGCTTCAGATACAAGCTCTCTTGTAACATGTCCGTGACAATCCAGCCCCCAGAGGAAACCTTCTGCAACCTGGACACACATCAACCTTTACCGGTGGTCCAGCTCTACGTGATGCCGTCCATCTTCCTGGTGGTGGTGATCCTCGGGCTTCCCCTCAACCTGCTCTCCCTCTGGGTTTTCTTCCACCGCTTGCGGCGATGGAGCCGCAGCACGGTGTTCCTCTTCAACCTGACCCTGGCTGACACCTCATGGCTGCTGGCTTTGCCTTTTCTCATCAACTACCACCTGAACCATCTGTACTGGAAGATGGGGTTGACGATCTGCACCGGTGTGAGGATGTTTTACCACAACTACTTTTACCTCAGCATCTTCTTCGTCACCTGCATCAGTGTGGACCGTTACCTGGCCATCGTGCACCCGCTGCGCTCTCTGGTGCTGCTGAGCCAGAGACAGACCTGCCTGCTGTGTGTGACGGTCTGGTTGGCCACTCTGATCCTCAGCATACCTGTTGCAACTATGAGTCTTATCCAGACTTGCCCTGGGAGCAACCGTACTGTCTGTACCCTGTACATACTGCTAAGTGAGACCCAGGAGAGCCTCCCATATTCCACCTTTTGCACCACCGTCGGCTTCCTCTTCCCTCTGCTCTCCATCTGTTACTGCGGCCTGCACAGCGTCAGAAAGCTGCGCCACCGACCCTGCCGCTCCGACCCGCACAACAAGCAGCGACGGCTTCTGTGCGCAGTGCTGGTCATCTTTGCCTTCTTTTACCTGCCTTACCACCTGAGCCGCAACGCGGCCATCTATATTCGCGCAATCTACCCCGACAACCCCGCCTCCTGGCACTACGCAGACCTGATCTTCGCCTTGGAGATGTGCATCTGCAGCCTCATCACCTGTGTTAACCCTCTGTTCAGCTGCTTCATAGGTGGCCAGTTCAGGAGAGAGTTACACAGCACTTTTGTTGTCATGTTTTCACATTTTTCAGGTGCACAGGTGGCCTCAATGATATCTAAACGGACCCGGATGACGATGAGGTCAAGGCAGGCGACGTCTACTGTCACACCTGTGTGCGCAGTGCCTGCAGGTAGACCCTGATGAACATGTAGATGTTCTTTGTGCTTGTGTCCTGAAACTGTAGAGAAAAACCTGAGCATGTTCTTACTGTATAAGATAAACAGGCTGTATATAACAATGGTCTCCAGTCTCTTTATTTCATTTTATCATCTCAGCTCAGCTGAGCTTTGGCCTCCTTAACTTTCTTACACAACACTGCCTCTGCGTGGCTGACAGCATACTGTATTTTACAGTCTGGTTCCCCCGTGCGTAAAAAGCATTTGTTTCTATCATCCGCAGCAGTTTTATTCAATTTGGTGAAAAAATAAGCTTTGATAAATGTTGTCCCAGAAGAGTTTTAAACTGCCGCAGGTCAAACTAAAACCGAGAAATATCCGGATGTAGATCGAGGGTAGAGAAAGAAAGAGAGTAGGGGGGTGGAGGTGAGGAGGGGTGTATTGCTTTGTGCCGGCTGCAGCAAGTGATTTATTAGTGGCAGGAGCTCACCCTGAAATCCTTTTTCTATTCTGCTCAACGAAGGAGGGAGTTTATGCAATCGGTAATTGACGGATTTTGAAGTAGTAATTGAATGAGAGGAGTGTCGGGAGCAGGGGGAGAGGAGGGGCTCCACACGGAGCTGCTGACAGGTAGATGAGCTGTGCGCTGTCCGCGGTGCTGAAACCTCCTCCGGCTGCTGCCGCCTCATCGGAGATCCTCACCTCAGATTAAAACCGGAGCTCCACCAACCTACACCGGCTCAAGATTTTTACTTTTCCACCTCTGTTTCTCAAGAAAAAAAACACACAGAAAAAGAATCAACTTTTTTTATCTCCTGTTTTGCAGTTTTTTATATCGCTGACTGGATCTTAAGATGGCACTGCATGGATTAACATTGCGCAAGGCAAGAGCGGACTTATTTGACTGCTGTTTTGTGACTGTGAAACCAGCCCTTTCAGACTGAACGTGTTTCCCTCCTCTCCTCTCTTTCTCCATTTTTTCTCTGCCTGATCTTTTTCAGGACAACGAGGCGTTTTCTGCTTAAAAGAAACGACCCGCGTTATCTGGATTAATATTTAACAATATGCTCATTAATGCAGCACTTCCATTTGTTATAGTATTATAGAGTTTTTTTAATAAATAAGAATAAATCTATTGGATATGGAGCCAGGAAAGGAGAAAGCTCTCCCTACCACTAAAGAGGGACTAAAACAACTCGCAGGAAAGGCCCTCGGGAACCTGTACAGGTAAGACGAAGAAATCTCCATTTCTGCATGTTTTCTTTGAAAATCACAGATTATATCTGTTTATGATAAATCAAAAGTGGAATATATGCAGCTGTTAACATCACACATAAAAGATGCAGCGACTTTAAACGTGCTTATTTGTGAATTACAATGAAATCGAGAGGGGGAAATCTCTTCTTTATGACAAGAATCACGTACAGGATGCTGAAAGCAGAGTCGTGTGGCCCGAATATTTAAGGATCAGATATTTCCCTGGAGGATGATCCCCACCAGCAGCTGTGGGTGTTTTTTAATAATTAATGAAACAGAGCGAGTCGTGACACAAGGTCGGAGGATATCTATTACCTTAGGTATCCATCTGTATTAATTCAAGATCGACTTCATATAGATTGACTTCTTATATTCTTTATACTGTCACAAGGAGCTAAATGAAACGTAGTCTGGAAGAAAAAAATGACTGTTGAGCAAACAGTTTAAAACCAGAGTATTGCAGCAGGTTTTCAGATGTCTAATAATGATTTATGTTTTAATTCTCATTGAAAAGGCGAATAAAATAATACGAGGTTGAATATTTAGGCGGGAAAAAAATCGTTTTTTTTACTCAAATCATCTGGAAACACGAATCTTTTATAAAAAAATATATATATATTCATATCATAGATGAGCATTTGTGCAGACAAACATCTTATTCGTTTATTTTTCTGCTCCTAAAATGTCTTTTAGTGTTTGAACTTGAATTCAAAGCTGCAACACAAAAACGTGACTCAAAGCTGTGAAGAGGAAAAAAAAAAAATCAGTTGGTTTCATTTAAGCTGTAGCAGGCCTGTTAATGCACTGAAGGATGAGGCCTTCACATTTTAATGCTTCGTTTTTTAAAATAAGCCTTATATCATTTTTTTTTTTTTTTTTTTTGCACATATTTCCAGCGAAATCCAAACGCCACATTTATGAGAGCTAATTAAAAAAATAAAACGGCAAAATGAACTCTGAAACAACGATGATGCTGCTCATAGTGCTGCAATGCGGTATTAAGGTCATTTTTCGTTTGCCACCGAGCCTTTCTTTTGCACGAACATGCAGAATTTCAGCAGGGATTGAACGAAAAAAATGTTAAATTAAAAAAATGTGTGCAAGGCTTTGAGATTCTTGAGTCAAATTAAAAAGAAGAAAATCAAGATATCGTCAAGGCCTGACGTTTAAAGAGCACAAAGTAAAGATGGAAGCTTATTTCCTCTGTAGTATAAAATGCACAGCCTTTAAGAGCACGTGAATAATAACGTTAGATTACACAGATGAGTTTTTATGCTGTTTTTGCACACACACACACACAAACGAAATCATGAATTTCCCACTCATAGTTCTCGCTCCTGCTTCCCTGCATGTTTCATTTTTACACATCCAAGTGTCGACATTTGAATGTAACCTTCAAAAACAAACAGACAAAATAAAAAAAAAAGAGCATATGATCGGCTTGTCGTGCAGGAGGCTTGAAAAGCGGCAGCAGACAGGTGAAGCGATCGAGCTGACTGAAGATGGGAGACCCACGGAGGGACAGGAGCGGAAGACGCCCCTGTGTGACTGCACATGCTTCGGGCTTCCTCGCAGATACATCATCGCTATGCTGAGTGGGCTCGGCTTCTGCATCTCCTTCGGTATCCGATGTAACTTGGGTGTGGCCATCGTCAGCATGGTCAATAACAGCACAATCCATCAAAACGGCAAGATCATCGTCAAAGAGGTGCCTGTAAACTCCGCCCCTTTACACCCCATCAGCACCCCCAATGTTTCATAGGTGATGAGGGGCCACAGCCTGATGGGTTTTTGAGTCTGCCTGGACTTTTAAATTGTATATCAGATGTTGGGCCTAATGTAAGAAAATTAGTGTTTTATTTTTATTTGTAGGTATTTTTCCTAAAAAAAAAAAAAAATCAGCTTATTTTATTCTATAATTACCAACTGGTGTCTCTGCAAAGGTGTTAAATCATTAAATAAAATAGAAATCTTTCTGAAACCTACGTAGCAAGTATCTTGGTTAAACTTTCAATGAGTGTATTTGATGTTACACCTGTTTTTATTTTTAGAAATATAATTGAAGAGTCTGTCTTTTTGTGTGTGTGTGTCTGAAAGAAAGCGAAATTCAACTGGGACCCAGAGACCGTGGGGATGATTCATGGATCCTTCTTCTGGGGCTATATAGTCACTCAGATTCCTGGAGGGTATATATCCTCCAGACTGGCTGCAAACAGGTAACTGCACAAGTACAAACAAATACTAAGTGTGTGACATGAAGATACATATCTTAAAATATCACTTTCCCTGCAGCAGATATGTTTTTTTTTTAATTTATAATGTAAATGTAGGTGGAATATTTGTGCTCGTCATTCAGTCAGTGTCAGTCTTGTGGTTTGAAGAAAGGAGTGTGACCTTACAGCAGATAAACTGGGGATTTGGCTGATGCCCACCAGGCGTGCCTCCTCATGTTAATGAGCTCCCATGGGACCACCATATCTAATCCTTTATGTTCAGAGGCATGGCAACCACATCAGCCAAAAGCCCTGTGTGAAATGAGTAATGAGTAATGATTTTAGTATGAATACATTGACCATACCGCCTCTATATTACTATTACGGTATTTCACAAACAGCTGATTAGTCAGCTACAGTTAGACAAAAGGAGTAGAGCAAGCGTGCAACAAAGAACAATAAGTCTGTAAAACCTGTAGAAGAAAACCACAATATAACAATAAAACTGCAAGCTCCCTGTTAGAAAGTGAAGTTCTTTATTAACATGATCAGACTGTTAGATTTTTCATGAGGGAAATGGAGTCTAAATAAGATGTGAATCTTTGAAGAGCTTCATCATGCCAAGTCAGCTGAGCCCACTGACGCCTTCTGCTGCAAACACCTCCTGTCTTCACTCCCCTGAAAACTGAATAACTGCCTGTTGTGTGTGTGCCATCCAATTAGGATTGATTTATCTTCGTTATCAACGCTTATTCTTCCAGTATGCAGTAACGAATCATACAGTAAAACACAAAGGATTTTTAAAAATCATTGTGAAGGCTTGAAATTGAACAATAGCTGCCCTGTATCTTATTCAATAAGATGATCTTGTTTTGATAATATTCTGACAAATAATCCCTGTTTATCCAGAGTTTTTGGGGCTGCCATCGTGCTGACATCCACCCTGAACATGTTCATTCCCACCGCCGCCCGGGCGCACTACGGATGTGTCATCTTTGTGAGGATATTACAAGGGCTGGTGGAGGTACTGATACACAGTTTGCACATCACACCCTGACCTTTAAAAGACTCAAAAATGATGCCTCATTATCAAACGGAGAGCTAAACTCAACTCCTAATGAAAATGTCCTGACATTCTGTGTTTGACAACAGAAATCCTCTGTACATACTGGTCTCTCTGGCTTTGTATTCAAATTGAACTGGAAAAATAGAAGATGGAAGCCCATTATGTAGAAGTTCTATTCATAATACTGTATACAATTGTCAGATTAGACCACAAACAGCATCAGCCCTGAATAACTGGGCTTATGTTTGTTGGTTTAGCTGTCCAAAACAGCTCCACGTTCACATAGAAACACATAGAAACACATAGAACAAAAGAGATAAGAAGCACTTGATGCAGGCGGCTCCCACAGCCCAACAGAAAGGAAGAGATTTTAGAGAGAGATGCTATTATCAGACTGAAGGTCATCCTCCTTTGTTATTTTGTTTTGCTGCATACGGTCGTTTCAATAGCAGCTCATGACCATTGAGAGAGAGAGCCGCCTGTGTTCAGCGCCCATAGACTTATTACTGCAAATTAAACATTAGCATTTCAGGGTGTCTCCCACTGCAAGCCCCAGCAATTTGTGTCTATCAATAGTTGATTGTATGCCACTTAGTGTGTAATGAAGATTTAATGGGAGCAATTCAGTTTTTTTTTTCATGAAGTGGGTAGTCAGCTTGAATTTGCACTGACTCACACCTAACCCATTAGTCTCTATTAGAAAGGTCAGCTACAATGCATGTCAGTTTGTTTGTTATTAACTTCAATTTGTCTTGCACATCTTTGACAAATGAGTTTAGACTACGTCAGTCAAGCACAATACTTTCACCTGTGAATTCTTTTGACTGAAAGTGTAAAAATAGATCAAATGTATGGATGAATTTAACAATTTTAATTTTAACATTTTAATTAATGGAAAATGATGGTTGTGTGTTCATACTGTGGCTCTAATGTCATTTTTCACCGTGCAGGGAGTGACTTATCCAGCCTGCCATGGGATCTGGAGTAAATGGGCTCCACCGCTGGAAAGAAGTCGTCTGGCAACCATCTCCTTCTGTGGTACAAAATCTACACACACAGTCATGTTTCTGTGAATCAGCTCAGTTATGTCAATAGACGTTAAATGCAGGTTTAGAATGACAAAATATTGCTCCTATGATGTACGGTATGTATACGTGTACTGAACACATTTGTCACTAAACACTGCTGGACAACACAGGCTCTCTGATGAAGCGTGCAGGATCAAATTCTGCTCGCTCATAAAGTTTTGTCTTGTCTCAGGGTCCTATGCCGGTGCAGTGATAGCCATGCCTCTGGCTGGGATCTTGGTCCAGTACACAGGATGGTCCTCTGTCTTCTATGTGTATGGTGAGTCTTAAAGTATTAAAGTGGGACTGTGTGACAACAAAAGCTCTTTCTTCTAAAAGAAATGTTTAATTCATGAGCAATAAATCACACTTTTCTTCAAATCAATACACATTAGTCATACACTTGTATGACTAATGGTGGCTAAAGCTAGCCAATCCTAGCAAACGTTAGACAGATATTGTGCATGTATTTAGCATTTACTATTTTTATTACTATTAATTGCACCCACATGTGATACATAATGTCCCGCTTTAACCTACAGTTTTCACATCTTCCTGTGATGTGATGTTTACAGTGTTGTTCACTATGTGATGTTATCCAGCATATCTGGTGAAAACTTCAGGATCTCTACTAGAACTAGAAACGTTATAACTCTCCTGATCTTCACAGGATGCTTTGGGATATTTTGGTACATGTTCTGGGTCTTGGTGTCCTACGAGAGCCCAGCGGAGCACCCGACTATCACTGACGAGGAGCGCCGCTACATCGAAGAGAGCATTGGTGAAAGTGCCCAGCTGATGGGCGCGATGGAAGTGAGTTTTTAATCCGTATCCCTTGATTTGTAACACCACGCCAAGTACTGTGCATCCAGCTGATTCTCTGGTTGTTTTAACAGAAATACAAGACACCCTGGAGGAAATTCTTCACCTCCATGCCCGTCTATGCAATCATTGTGGCCAACTTCTGCAGGAGTTGGACCTTTTATCTGCTCCTCATCAGTCAGCCTGCTTACTTTGAGGAGGTGTTTGGCTTTGAAATCAGCAAGGTAAATAAATTCCGTATAATGCCTGGTAAATATGATCTAATGTTGTAAAATGTAAAATTACAAGCTAAGGTTTTCTCAGATATGAATTGTTCAAGTTCGGTAGAGTTTAAATGTATAAAGTACTTATTAAGAATCTTCTTGGTACTAGTGCTGTGATTGGTTTCTGTACTGAAAAGTTTTCGTTCATCTTTGACAAAATCAAATGACAATGTAAATGAAGGAGGTTACTCATAATGCCAGCTGGACTTGACAAGATCACAAAATAGCACTTGAATCCACCATCTGGTCACAGTCAGGTTATCATAGTAATGAACCTGAAGTGAATTCTCTCCAGACTCTGCAATATGGAGCTTTCAGCTCGATGTTTAGCTGTCACCCTGCAGCTTTCCTGTACACTACCTGCTCAGCACTAAACAGAAGTTAGATGGTTAGTGACTAGCTTGTCATCATTCAGCAGCTAAGAGGCAGATAATTCCCTCAGGGGTTGGTAGAGACCAAAAATAGAGCAAAAAGAGTCATTGGACTATTGAATTTATGTTTGTTAGATCAACAATAATGCTTCTCTGTAACTGCGGGAAGCATAAATCATGAGTATGAGGGAAAACCTCTCAGCATGCACCAGGGTAACAGCCTGTAATTGTCATGATATGTGTGTTCCTGCTTTGTAACAGGGGTTATTGTTTTGTTATTTTGTGTTCAACAATGTCTTCACTGTTGTTGAGTGTGTCACCTGATATGAGTACATAAAGACTAAAAGAGACTGACCTATTACAGTTTAGTTTGCCTAACTCTGTTAAATGGTTTGCTTGGACTTAAACAAAAAAATCTGTTTCAGTCAGATGAATGAAATTATGTTGATTCAACTTGAATATATTTTTGTGAAACTTTAAATTTTAAGTTGGGTGAAGGTAAAGATTCTTTCAGTGAGTCCTTTCACAAAACATTTAGGTAAACTTTGACACAGTGTTTCACTTGTTTTAATCAATAGATTTGAACACTAATTCTCAAACAAAATATATATTATTTATGGTTTGGTGACCTTATGTCCACGAGTGAATGTGTCAGACAAAAGGAACAGATTCCAGTTAATCTTTAAATTTCTGTAATCTTTACCGTCCCTGGAGAATGTGAAGCATGAATCAAGCTGGTTTGTCAGGTGTAATTCAGCCTCAGGATGTGCGGCTGTGATTACTGCAGGTGAATTATTGCTCAGGTGTGATGTGCGGAGTCAGAGGTTGAAAACACAAAAATTGGGTCTGAGACAGAAACAATCACTTTTGTTATGACAGGTTTTTTTTTTTTTGTAGTTGTCACATTTTTTTTTCAGACAAGTGTTTGATTGTTTCACAGGTTGGAATTCTGTCAGCGCTTCCTCACTTGGTCATGACCATCATCGTGCCCTTGGGAGGCCAGTTAGCGGACTACCTGCGGACCCACAACATCATGTCCACCACTATGGTCCGGAAAATCATGAACTGTGGAGGTGAGGCTTTGATAATCAGGTCTCTTTTGTAAGTATTCCTCATCAGTCCACCAGATAACTCTTGTCTTGTTTGTTTTTTTTAGGGTTTGGTATGGAGGCCACTCTTTTATTAGTGGTTGGTTATTCTCACAGTAAAGGCGTGGCCATCTCTTTCTTAGTTCTGGCGGTGGGTTTTAGCGGATTTGCAATATCAGGTGAGTCTCGAAACAATTGATTCAGAGTTTTGTGTCATTCAAAAGATCAGAAAAACTTAAGAAATTCACTCTTTTTTGCTGCAGGTTTCAATGTCAACCATCTAGACATCGCTCCTCGCTACGCCAGCATCCTCATGGGTATATCCAACGGTGTGGGTACCCTGTCAGGGATGGTCTGCCCTCTAATAGTGGGAGCCATGACAAAGAACAAGGTGAGTCATTTTTTCATGCAGTGATGTGAATAATAATGCATATAGGAACAAATTTTAAAGCCCCTGAAAAGTGGCTTTAGTTTCAGCCTCAAGTCAGTTTTGATATAACGGACGGATTCCCCAGTTCACTTTTGACTGGATAACTCAACAACTTTCAACAGATTTCTACATCCTCATTGGTACACAGAGATGCATAACATTGCTATTTTCTAGCCAGTGAAAAGAACACAGACAAAAACACAAATACAGAAATCTCTCATGTAAAATAACTTAAGATCTTTGGCAGAAAACTTAGGAGCCAACTGCTCATGTGAAGAAGTCAACTGAGAAAAGATATTAATTCACCATCAGGGAATTTAAGAAGTGACTCAGCCTGGCTACATCTGTTTTCTGCCTCTAGACTCGGGAAGAGTGGCAGTATGTCTTCCTTATTGCTTCCCTGGTGCATTATGGGGGCGTCGTGTTTTATGGGCTCTTTGCATCTGGGGAGAAACAGCCATGGGCCGACCCTGAAGAAACCAGCGAAGAGAAGTGCGGCTTCATTGATGAGGACGAGCTGGCCGAAGAGACGGGTGACATCACGCAGGGTTATGGCGCCATGGGCGGTCCGGCTAAAAGCTACGGGGCCACTGCCCAGCTCAACGGAGGTTGGGTGCAGGACTGGGATAAGACGGAGGAGTATGTGCAGGAACCTGCTGGGAAGATGTATGCTGAGCGTGGCTACTCTTAAAACCAGACAGTTGTGGTGAGTCTGCTTGCAGAAACAGACTCTCCACCACAGATTGCACAAATAAGCATTATCTTAGATATTTAAAATTCATTCTGTGTATTCAAGTAAAAACAGTTACTAGTTTCAAAAAGCCAGTGTAAAGAAACAGTTCACAGCAAAGCAGAACAATCCTCATTAGATTCTCACATGTTTCTCATCACATCTACTAACTGTAGGGCTTCACTTATACAGAGCGGTTGCAAAGAAAACTGCAGGCCTATGTTGTACTTCTTAGGCACCCAAACCTCATCAATCTACTTGAACAACATGAGCCAGATGACACTGCAGTTGACCATCATATAGGGTCTTTCTCTGAAATACCACTCTGATTGCACTGAAACTATAAAGTATTCTAAAACAAGATCTTATTCTGTTTCTCAAATGTGTTTTATGTACTGTATATACCTGTATACTGTTTCTGTGAGACTATTGTGGATTTTGGGTCGTTGATCTGTGTTAACATTAATATAAAAGGCCATATTTTTCATGGACAGTACCTTTTCAGGGAGATGTCTGCTTGCAAAAAGGTCTTCTTCTTCTCAAGCGAGGCCTATAATACACTATGACAAAAATAGCGTGAGTGAAGTTGAAACGTAGAGTTTTAGTGTGTGTTTGTTTGCATGAATTTGCTCAGATCAATGTTTCAGATGCAGCCGCCTCACACTCATTGATAGTCCTCATTCAGCCTGCTGCTTTGTTCTTAGATAAGCGTCTTCTGCCATAATAAATAATAAAATGAACTTTTCATAATCAGGTTCCAGTCGTGATGTGAGACAAATCAAAAAAGTTTTGAAGGCGATTGCTCAGAAGACATTGTTTATTGATGTTTGGTGTGCACTGCAATAATTTGTGTACCAGCCGCCACCCATCACATTCTGTTTTGTAATGTAACGCTGGCTTGCTGTATCTAAGTGTAATTGTTTTGGAGTCATGTGATGATCAACATTAAGGTGTGTGTTTTAACAAATTAGTGTCTGGAGAATCCAGCTTTAGTGCTCATCATGCAGGACGTATTGTTGCATTTTGACAGCGAGGAATGCAGTACTGTATACGAACAACCAGGTTTTTGTGATCTCTTGGTGTTTCTCGGTTGTTCTCATTGTCACCAAAAGTACTTTACTGACACTTTGATATTGTCATGTCATGAGTGGACCACATGAATTAATAGATGGCTCCCCCACCTGACTTTATTTGCTATTTGAATACTTCTTTATTTGCTTTATGAATTCTGCAAGGATGTTTAAAATATATGAATATATAAGAATGTTTAAGATGACCAAAAGATGCTATTACGGCTTTGTGCCTAAAGTTTATGTAAAACAGATAAATGTGACTTTATGGCTTCAAATATTGTGTTTAATGAAGAGGTATGTTGATGTCAAAAAGTGTTATAAAATACTCATATCATTTTATAAAAAAGAAACAAAAAAAACAACAAACAAAAGTCATGTTTTTGTCATTCTTAGTCATCTTTTCATCCTGTGTATTTATGTAACATTCTGCAGTACGTTCAGCTGTTTATCTGAAGGTTAGTGGTCCTCAGAGACTGGAGGCGGACTACCTAACCAGTTAACCACCTTTTCCAATCAGCATCATGCATCTCCTATTCTCTCCATGTTCCTCATTAGTAAATCAATGGCCGAGGGTCTCTGGAGTCCAGGGAGGAGTATTGGACCGGGTAGCTTGGTAATTGGTAAAAGGGAGAAAACAGCAATGTTAATGCTGTTAGTGAGTTTTTATTCCTACGAACCAGGATTGTTGTCTGTCTTCCCAGAGAGTCCTGACTTTAATGTCAATGTCAAATCTCATGCAGAGGTGTCGTGTCGTTGTATAAAAGTGTGATGAACCTATTAAATCTCTCAGCAGTGTTTCACACATTTCTTTTGAATTGTACAAGAAAATCAGAGCTCAGACGCAGTAAGACCTGTGATAGTAGAATATTATACTTATGGCACACCCTGTTTTCCCTCAGTGCCTTCGCCTCCACACAACTGAGGTCAACAGTGTTACATGCAACACACTCAACTATTGACCCAGCTCCTGCGTTAAATCTAATCACGTGTCAAATCAATACTGTTTAACTCTGGAGCTGGTTGGACTTTTAAAGCAAAAAAAAAAAAAGGTCCCCATGAAAGTTTGATTTCGGGAAAATGTCAGTGACAAAGAAGGTCATGCTGCCTTTGAAGCATTGTGTTTCCTGGTTATTAATATTTCATGTTTGCTGAAAAAACAATGAACAAAAACTCAGGGAATATAAGACATCAATTGTGATTATTTTGCGTATACAGTTCATTTGCATTTTAATCAAACACTTGATGTAACTTCTGATGAGTGCAGCTGTAGAGTGAGATTAGATTCCTGCATTATCAATATAAAAAGAACACATTAGAAACAAATGCCCAGAGCTGAAATACTGACTTTATGAGGTGAAACCTGAACGCAATTTTGATCTGTGATGATGCCATCCTGTGAAAATCTGTAACAGCAGATAGTATTTGAAATATTTTGAAATATATAATATAAAGATGGGTTTCTTAAAGGTTTTCATGAAAGTCAGGATAAAAAAATATTTATTGAAAAGAAAGGAATAAGATAGTTGTAGATAAAATACGATAAAATAAGAGGCTGTATATAAATATGCATTATAAAACATAATGGCATACTGATATTTAGGTCCTATATGTATGTTTGTTTGCACACGTGTAAGATGTGCTAAATTGTACATACAGTTCCAAAACGGAAGAATTCAGTCAGAGTCAGAGGTGCACAGACCGAACAAGAAAGGTGATATTACCTTCTGTGGCGTCTCTGTGCTGCTCTGCAGCTTGTCCAACACACCGCTCTGCTGTAGGACTACAAACTGCAGCCAATCACTGAGGTGGTAAATAATTCAGGTGAAACATGGCGTCTATCCATCCACATGTATCGCCCTGAGCTTCCCCCGCTACAACAGGGAGGGTGCGTTGGTGTATGAGACTGTGGGCATATCAAAGACCAGGATTCTGACTGTGCTTTTGAGCCTCTGCAGGTGGGAGTGAGTCATATGGAGCAGATACAGAATATGAGACCATCATCACAGGTCTAACTGGCTTCTTGATGGTCCTCATTATGCATCATGACAATGTGACCAACTGGAAGCCATTAAATGTGGTAGGTTTTTCACCTTGTTTAGACAGTACAGGGTGAATATGTGCAGGAGGAAATCTCGCAAATGATGCCTTTGCAACTCTCACCCGAGAAGAAGTGATAGACAGGCATGGAGTTGGTCGGGGTGGGGGTTAAGGTGTTGACCATCGGCTTTATGCACATGATGGACAGTTTGAATCAATTGAATGTGCTGCGGCAGCGTCTGTGTTGACTGATGCTTCGATCACAGGAAGCAGCTCCGTGTCTGAAACACTTCCAGTAGCAGCAGTGGCAGCAATTACAATAAATCTCAGTTTCTCCTCCGATTATCCGCCCAGCTGAGGAGGGAAACCATTAACGCTCACCACCGCCTGCTTCTCGGTGCACATGTTAATTTGACAGAAAACACAATCGTGTCACCAGCCACACGGAACATGTTTTCTCATGCCTAACCAGCCAGAGTGGTCATGGCTGTTGAACCGGTGACGTGTCTGCTGGGGCGCGCGGTAATTGGACAAAACCTGGTGTCGACATTTCATTCATAGGTGGAAATCCTCCGAGCGTTCACCTGCCTCTAACCTCCACCTCCTGGCTTTTTGCAGCATCTCAGACTTTGTCATTTTTATGCTGTTTTGCGTAATCGTGAGGGTGAGTGAAGGAGGATTGAGTAGTTGTCAGTATGTGGGGCAGGTGCAGTTTGGCTCCTGAGGGACTGTAATGGGATGAGGCCCAGCCAGAATGAGTGTTTGATGACGGGGTTGCACTCCTCTCCTGGGACTCTGCCTGCATGCAATTATCCTCCTGATCCATTCTCTCCTCTCTGGTCTGCAGCTCAAACTGTACACGGCGATCTTTGCACACTGCTGCTACCTGAATCCTTTAATTTAATTTAAAACTCCCTCATATTTTAAAAGAGAAAGTAATTAGAACCCAAAATTTCAAAGCTGTATTGGAGTAATTACTCTTTTATGACACCCTCCAGCATGACATTACACTACTAGGGGGCAACTGAATTTTCAAACACCTCCTTCTCCTCCCTTGTTAATTGCTTTATTAATGGAGATCTTGGCACCCCGAATCAGTCTGTCTCACCCGTAATAACATTATATGTCTCTGCTCTCCACCCACTGCCACACATATGCAAAGTGAAACAAATATTGCTACATAATCTTTTCTAAAAGATTAAATCTTCCCAAAATGATTTCTGAATCTCCCTTGCGTGATTTTTTTAAGCCCTTGTTTTCGCAGTGAGCTTCTGCTCGAGGCTCAGTTTAGAAAGAAAAACCCTCCCTTCTGTGATATGCAAATGCAATCTCCATCTTGTTTAGCTCCAAAAAGCAAGAACTGTGTGTTAACGTTATTTTCATCTGCGTTATTTCCGAGCCCGGTGAAACATTTATAAGCACCAAACTATATTTTATTTCACCCACAGTCATGGCAGGGAAACAGCGATGCCATACAAGGACTGTCTTTTCAAACCTGTGATGTGTGGAGTGTGAATTGTATCATCCACCATCAGAGGAAGAGGAAGGAGATTGCTAAATCCAATTGTTTTTCCTCCACAGAACTGGTTTCCTGCAGTTGCATGTGAGGTAATCTATCACAGGTCCTTCCACTTCCCCTCCCCCATATCACACTGCGTTGACGGCTTCATAGCCTCTTCTCTGCAACATGCTCATATCATGCTCGTATCACACACAGACAAAGGATGAGGGGCTGATAAGATTTTACACTATATTTATCACCGATGGCACGGCTCTGCTTAGAAAATTATGACAGAATCTGCAAATAAGGCAAAAATATTGCACAGTTTATATTTCTTATTTTGATCTATTGTGCATAATTTTTCTTTTTCATGAAAAAAAAGAGTAGTCCTTAACAATTATTACTATTTTCAGAATCAATTAATATGTAGATTAGTTTCTGAATTAATCATTTACTCAAGAAAAAAATGGTCATAACAATTTCCTGGAGCCCAAAGTGACGTCATGAAGTGTCCCAAATATATTTAATTTAAAGAAACAACAAGGAACTTTAATTTTTTGTTGATTTTGGCGGTCCCTATGAACAAGCGTGATAATGTTTCCCGTAATGAAAACTGCATATCCCATGAGCACGAGGTGTCGTATCTATATGTGGCTATGTGAGATCAATAACCGTAAATATGATGACGGTGAAACAAAGTAAACTTTGGTTTACTACTGTTCAAATTTATAAGTTACATGTAAACCCAAAACTAACATATTGTTGCACAATTACAGTAGTTTTGTTAAAAAAGCAAAAGTTACAACATTCCCAAGTAATGTCTCAATAATACACCAACAACAAGATATAACTGTCCATCCTCCTATTATTATTCCTTTAGCTTTTGTCCATTTTGTTCATCCATCAGTTCTTTTGTTTTCCTCCATAGCCACAAAATATAAAAAATATCTTTGTGCTTCTTTTTAAGTGGCTACCCCAAATTTTTTTCAAGCAAAATTTTGCCTGGAAAAATTCAAACAAAACCTGATGTTGTGAAGAAATCACAGATTAAATATAGCCAATCTTATCGTTGATGGTCTTGTTTGCTTCTGTAGGCGACCTTGGAATCAATAAGCTATGATGATGATTTAGTCTCTGGGAGACACAGCAAATGTTTCAGGCTTCTGGTTTAGACAGGGGATACCTGAAAAAACGGATATCTGAGCTTAGACTTTCTCTGCAGTCTGATTATCAATTTCATCCCAAAAATGGCGAAAAAACAAACAAACATTTCTGCTAATCTTTATAAACAAATATCTGCAGGTGTCAGATCATAGGCTATGGGTTCTGAGATTTCATTTTGGCCAATGCATTCAGCCTCTTTTGCGCTCCACATAGACTCTTGATACTACTCGGCTTACAAATGGAAACTAGAACACTCACGTTGCCAAAATTTTGGTCCCTTGCCTTTAGATTCTACATTCATATGCAGATATCTGTTTATAGAGATTAATATAGAGGCATCAGTACTAAATTGAGTGTTTCGTAACCAGTTAAAAACTGCTTGTAGTCGCTTTAATGTTTAATATGTTCTTCATATTTGTGAGCCTATTTGTTCTTTTTAGTTTTAATAATATATACAGCAGTCTAGCTAACTTTCTCCTCCCTCAAATCAACTCCCTCAATCTCTTCATATAAATACAGCTGTGTTTCTGCAACCACGGCTCCTCTCTGGAGTGCAGTTTTTTTATAGGACGTCCTGAAGAGGACGATGTGAATTTCTTTCATCTTGTCCTTCACAAACTGCACCAACATTTTATATAAACTGCGTGGAAACGTTACACTTCTCCTGTCATAATAAAGCGTCCATTCTTCCCTCACAGCTTCACTGCTGAAAGCCAAATTAAAGCATCAATCCCTTTCCCTCTGTGCATGCCTGGTGATGGTGGCCACTGATCATCAGCGTCTGAGTGGGACACAGGTGTGCGGAGGGGCCCTCCCGCCTCTGTGATCCGTCACCAAGGCCAGACAAGGGCCATGCTGAAGAGGCTTAGGCACGTGCCGAGGGAGGGCTCTACCCCTCTTCCACCCCGCCCCTCGGAGGATTCCCTATTCACACCACCAGATGGGGGCTGGATCTGAGTTTTAATGAATGCTATCCTTCACGACCCTTTCGAAGCTGCAGAACAACAGTCGCCCTCAGCACGTCTCACTGCGGTTTATCACCCCACACTGACACAGAACAATAATACGCTGCATATGATTTAGAAAAAGGAAATATTGTACTTTACATTTATAATTTCACCCTAAAATCTGATTTTTTTTTTCCCCCTTGCTTAGTGGAAGACAGAAATGTTACATATCCCCATGAATACTGAGTTAATTGTTCAAGAGATTGGCTGCTACTTCAGTTAACAGATTTAACACTTCTCCAAGCAGACATCACACATTTAAAGCAGGCTGGTGGGCCTGTGTCAACATCCTGCTGTTTGAATAACACAAGCCTGTAATTTTACCTTTCAGGTTCAGAGCAGTGGGTAATTTGGTCACATTTATGAGTCACAAGAACTGGTTTGTAAATAGCTGCTTTAGTGTGGTCTTTAATATTTAAGTAGGAAGTGAAAATCATTGTTTACATTCAAGGAAACTAAAGATTTGTTGTTATCTCATTGATAATAATGACACGTTTTCAAATAAATTATGGGTAAAGCGTGTTTTCATTTGGTGTACATACCGCAGGCACAGAACTAAATTGTTGGCTTCTCATTTGGAGTCGACAGTAACACATCTGATCATCACCATGGCTGCTTACCCACTCTGCCAGTTATGTGCAAGGCTGTGAAGAAGAGTGAGAAACACAAAATCAGTGTTAAATCCTGAGGGCTAAACGATAAAGTGCTGCTCGGTGAGATGAAGATGATGACATTTCTCATTAGGTTGCTCAATAAAGGGAGTTTAAAGTCTCTTTATTTGTCCCTAAAATTGTTTTGATTTTCTCACATCCTTCAATGCCCAACTAGGTAAAATTTAATCTACATTAACGTGATGAAAGCACAAAGTATGCATGAGATCTCCTACATCATTGTTGGTTTCCATCCACCCGGATGCATATGTTCTTCATTGGTTGGAAATATATTGGTTGTGTACATGCTGCCCCTTACTCAGTGACCCATGTCTGTCTCTACGTGAATTGCTTTCATGGCGTGTTAAACGAGCCATGGTTGTGTTGGTGTTTCTCTCCATGCGGCGGCCGCGCCTCTAATCCGCTGTCTGCCACAGTTATGTCACACACCAGCTATTGTGGAGGGTTTGATTGAAGACGCCTGATCTGACTAACTGATCCCTCGCCGCAGAGGTGCTCTGACACACGGGCGACATCTGAGATGTGTGAATTGGCAGTCGAGTCACATGACTGGCATTAAGCCAATCAAAATTTTTAGATTCAGACCCGGGTGCAGCTTTGTGGTGAAAAGGCAATACTGACAGATGGTGTGTGAACATAATTTTAGGTGTGTACAGATTGGATCACACAATGCGTCTTGTCCTTTAAACCTGAGCACTACCAAACCAATCTCTCTCTGCAGGTCTGAACAATGTGGCAGTAAAGTTCAGATTATTTTTTCAGGACCTCATAAATCGACGGCCACTGAATGATTTTAACATCGGAAAGGTGGAATTTATGATGTTAAATGAAGCTTTGAATCTCCAGAGACCAATTTATAAAATGTAAACTGTCTGCCTGACAATTACTTTCAATTTAATTCAGTCAGGTCACGTGCTGCGACCATCTGTCCTCACCTTGTAGGCTGCGCATTATTTAACAAATATCCCCGTTATATTAAGATTTTAAAAATCCATAATTACAAGGTGCATACACATCAATTAGATTTTTATTGCTGTTTTAATCCTGTAAAATTATTGTAAATTATTTTGTGTTAGTCTGCGCACAATTATATTTCACAAGTCAGGAAAAATGCAGCATTAAGAGTGAGGAGAAGATGCTTTTTTTTTAATGAGCAATTTCACACTGAGAAATCTTGGGCGTGCCCGTGATGCCGGCCTTCAGTCACTGAC